>JALGRB010000021.1:1293012-1900768 GCA_023091065.1 Dianthus caryophyllus
GCTAATTTTGAACGTTGAAGAGGTGACATGGCACGTTTTTGCTGACTTGGGATTTACACGTCATTTTAATTGGGATTTACACATCATTTTCCAAGTCAGCAAAAACGTGCCATGTCACCTCTTTAACGTTCAAAATTAGCACCTACTTAACGTTAAATTGTAATTAGGTCGCGGTTTATAGTTACTAATGAAGTTAAGGGGTACACTGTGTAAGGCTAAAAAAAGAGGGGTACACGATAGAAAATGAAAATGTTGAAGGGTACACCGTAGAATTTCCCTTAGAGCATTATACCAACAGATCACCTTCCTTTTTGTGAAGCAAGCGATTCAAAATCTCAAGACGCTCATCAAACTTCTCCAACTGAAACAACACCAAAGCTTCGTTAGCAAGCGAAACGGTGGCAGAACAACAGTCTGAACCGATGCCTTTGTCATTAGTCACATTTCAGCTCCCATTTTTAAAAATTTGAAATCTTACTCTCTAATCGCTACAGCACCTACATAATTTCAATATACCAGTGATTTATAAAGCAATTGCAATCTTATTCAACTGGTTAGCTATATGTTTAGTAAAAGCGATCAAACTGACTTTAAAAAATCACTTACAACTTAACTAAGCTAATTTTAGAACCCTAACAATTTCACGATCTCATTTAAATTTAAACTAATAATGCAAGTCATAATCAATTTATATGACAAAACACTACTTGATTACGCTAAAACCAGAATCCTACTAAATTTCAATTGTAAATTGTAAATGACTTATGAATTTGTAGTTTAAGTTAAATCTGCACTAATTTGGAGGAAACTCAGTGCATACAATCACAGAAAACCCAACCCAAACAATTCCACAGCATTGATACAGCCCAAAAAATACACAGCATATTGACACTATTCTACTACATTTCACAACTAAAACTTCTAAAAAATTCGTGACCTCTATATCAGCGGATCAAACGCCAAAAAACTATTTTCGAGATATCTACTTGCTGTGTAAATTTGAGATGGATGAACACGTAAATCAATGCTGGAAAGAGCATAAAATCAAAGCCATAAATATAACTGATTCCGCCAATAGATTGTATTTATTTTATGACTGAAAATAAAATAAAAACTCTCTAAGGTATGCAAGAATACTACCTGTTTGGTTTGTTTTGTTGGTTTGCGCCTGTGCAGGGGATTTCCAGGGACCATAGATAAAAACACAAACATATAGAAAGCATTACTTCGAAAATGATCCACTGTACACTGAGAAAATGTTGCATATCCATCCCTAATGCTCTATGGATTCAGCGTAATTGCAAAGCAACTGGAAACCTATCTCAGGCAGCACCTACATGGACAAATTCTGCACTCAGATATGACATGCGAGAAGCGATCAAGAAAGAATCAGACATTTTTTTTTTTTTTTTTTTTTTTTTTGTCTTACCTGTTCTTTTTCCTCTTCCAAATAGGTTATTGACACAAGTTCACCAGAAAGAACCAGAAAAATAAATATGTTAGCAATGAAAAAGCACAACAATTAGATATTCTGTATCATTAAAAGAAAAGGCTTTATACCTTCTGACGCATTTCTTCAAGTCGGGTTCTTTCATCTGCAGCATGCTGAAAATGATGTAAACATGGTGTCACAACTTGGGTGAAATTCTCAGAATATTACACTTGAAGTGCATCTACTGATATTGTACCTTGAATCACGCCAAATTAGCAGTCTGCACATGTTTCCTACATCACTTATGTCGTTGTGTACAGTGTTTCCAGCGGAGCCAGGGTTAGGTTTCGGATTGTAGGTTTTATCGCCCCGTTGACGGTGAAATTTCAGCATTGGTTGTTTCGAACGTGATCAACCCAGAAAGTGATCATCAACACAGCCAAAAATACCTCAATGAAGAGTTTGTTAAGGTAAGAGAAAAGCACATCACCATTGGCTTTCAATACAATTGCAGAGATGGTCTAATCTACTTTGTTGGAGTTGGAGGCAAAAGCAAACAAGGCGAGTTGATGTAGTTAGCCTAGGCGAGTCGATGTAGTTAGCCTGGAAGTCCCAATGACCTTAATTTTCGATCCGAAAACCAAAAACAATTTAGATTCAATGAATATTGAGTTTAATCAACCTTAAACAAATAAAAATTACTGAACAATAGCAAAATATTGATGAATTGATTTTGCTTGAGTCGATGTAGAAAAAAGAATCAGACATGGGCAATACTAAGAGACAATGAAGGTTGACCTAAGAACAATTAAAACATACTCCGTGATGAATTTTATTCCTTAATTTCACTAACAAAACAAAGAATTCAATTTAAAGAAAAATATCTATGAGCACAAAAATCATAGGGAGTAAAAAATGACAATGAATTTCTTAAAATTGATTAAGAAACTAAGTAGGTAAAACAAGAAGATAAATCAGAGACTCACATATACTTAAAGCGCCTTATCTCCGCTATCCTCAAATCGCCTCCACTATCCGAAACCCAAACCATCTTTTTAAACTCGTTCACATTGCTCTCCTCCCTCACTTTCTGCTTCTCCCCCTCAATCTCTCTCTCTCTCTCTCTCTCCTGGCCCACTTCTCAAAAACTATAGATGTATATATATATTCAGTAAGGTGCCACTTGACAAACAGTGTATAGCAAACCGAATGTAGTTGAGATGTCAGAGATTTGGCATTGGAATTGAAATGGAAAGTAATGACAAACAGCGTCCTAGGCAAACCAGTGAGAGCAAAATCAGGAAGGGTAGTCATTACTTTCCATTTCAATCAACGGTGGAGAGCAAAATCAGGAAGAAGAATGAGTGGAGGAGATAACATGAGCAGAATGAAGGATGATGAACAAATAAGACTAAAGGTTCCAACGGTTGAGATTGATGGCAAGTAAGTGGAGGGTGGGGATTGAAGTTTGTACTGTTACTGAATAGTAGGTGTTGCTACAGGCCTACAGTAGCAGAGACTAACTAAATTTGTAGTTACAGTAGAGGGAGTAGAAGGGCCTGACAAGTGGCACTAAGAATAGGGCAATTTTTTTTGTCCACCCGGGAGTACACACCAGTGTACACCCTCCAACTCTTCCACCCCATCATGCACGTGACTTCACCTTCCCTTGTTTACTTTTTTTTTTTTTTTAATTATTTTTTTTGTTTTCTATTTTTTAATTTCTTATCAATTATTCTTATATTATTAATATGTCACCTAAATTTGGTCTATAAATTAAATAAATTTTATAAATATATCTCATTTATATTAATTTTTTTTATATATATTTTAATTATGATTTTTTAAATTTGCCAATTCAAAATTATGAATATTTAAGTTCAATTTTATGAATCTTACCACTCTACATTGTGAATACTCCGTACATTTTTTTTTTTAGTGAGGGTATTAATTTAATTTTTTATATGTATATGTATGAATTAAATTTAGTGAATATTTACTTGCATAATTAAAATCTAAAATTTTAATATTCGCAAAAAATAAATAATATGTTCATTAAGTTGAAGTGATGTATTCATATAATAGACGTAATGTTCACAAACAATAGCAGATATATTCACCAATAAATATGACTATATGAGTATTAATTTATGAATAAAAAAAAATTATAGGTATAGTTTTTTAAACGTATGGATTCAATTTTATAATTTTATAATTCAATTTTATAATTTCAATTTTATAAAAAAAAAATATAGGTATATTCACCAATAAATATGACTATATGAGTATTATGAGTACGTTATTAATTTAATTTTTTTAAAAATAAATGTATGGATTAAATTTATTGAATGTTAATTTACATATTTAAAATCTAGAATTATAATATTCACAAAATCTAACTGACATGTTCACTAAGTTGAACAGACGTATTCATACAATAAGCGTGATATTCACAAATTGTAATAGACATATTCAACAATGAATATAAGTATTAATTAATGAATCAAATAAAAACAATTTAATTGTATAAAAATATATCAAATAGGATCTCTATGTAAAGAGAATGAAAAATTATGAATTTTTATTTAAATTTATAAATTTTTCATTTGATATATATGAAGCTAAAAACAATTAAAATCATTAAAATATTATAAAATAAATAAATATATATACAAATAAAAAAGGACAAAAATAATAAATAGGAGCCAAAGGGAGTATGTAACACATACTCCCGGGTGCACTAAAAAGTGATTGCTAAGAATAGGGGGAAAAAATGTTGGAAACGTGGCAGCGCACCAAGAGGAGTAGAAGGGGTATTGAGTGAATCACTGTTACCACAATAGTAAGTGATCCTTCTCTTTTATAGAGTTAGGAAGTACAATATTGAAGGACAAAATAAAAAGTAAAAGAATTCTCAACAAACAAGTGTGGAGTAAATTACTACGATAATGTCACTGCTCTTTTCTTATTATGAAATTAACTTATGTGAAATTTAACTTATATGAAATTGAAATTGAACTTATAGGAAATTGAAATTTAACTTATAGAAATTGAAATTGAACTTATAAGAAATTGAATTGAACTTATATGAAATTGAAATTAACTTATAAGAAATTGAACTTATATGAAATTTAATTTATAGGGAAATTAACTTATATGAGTTAACTTATATGAAATTAATCTTATTGGAGTTAAATTTATTACTCCGTAGAATTTAAAACTTATTGAATAATAATAATAATAATAATAATAATAATAATAATAATAATAATAACAACAATAACAATAATAATAATTTTAATATTAATATTAATATTAATATAATATGAAAAAATTTATTAAATTAATAACAATAATAACAATGATATTTATAGTAATGATGATGATGATTACAATAATTAAAATCTTTTAATTTATTCAAAATGATTAATTTTACTAATAATAAACAATAGTGTTCAAAATCAATTTTGCGGTCTAGTATAGTTAATATCTCAATATATAGTTGATTATAAATAAGTTGGCTCGGTTAAATATTTTAATATACTATATTTATTTTCTCGAGAATTTTAGTATTGCATTTTGTAGAAATGTTTTATAGGTGTCAATTTAAAGATAACTCAAAACGAGTCGGGAAAAAGGGTAAAAAAAGAGATTCGAGATGAAAGAAAAATAAAACGAATAAACCAAAATAACCTACAAAAAATTATACTCTATATATAATGTGGAAAAATAAAAAATAAAAAATAAAAAACAAACAAAGTAATGAACAAGTTGAATTCCAACATATTAAATCGCTCACAAAATATTTAACCGCTAATTCTAAATTAAATGAAATCATAAATCAAAATGAACAAGTTGAATTCCAACAATTTATTTCATTTTCGACCCTTAATTTTTATTCCACAAAATAATAGGAGAAACATATTATTATTTTTATTATTATTATTATTATTATTATTATTATTATTATTATGATTATTATTATTATTATTATTATTATGCAATAATAATAGTTATATAAAAATAAAACATAATAGAATTTATAGAAATTTGAACTTATAAGAAATTGAACTTATATGAATTCTAACTTATATGAAATTGAAATGAACTTATGTGAAATTGAAATTAACTTATGTGTTCGAAATTAACTTATATGAAATTTAAAAAGTTCTGAATGAAATTTTATATGAAATTGAAATAACTTATATAGGAAATTCGAAATTGAACTTATAAGAAATTAAATTGCTCCTGAAAACAATAAGATGTTTGGCCATGCAAGTGTCACATTTTTAAAGGAACTAAGAAAACATGCATGTGATTAAGTTGAAGAGCTACGTATAAATTTGATGAGGAAAATGTTTAGACGTACGGGGAAAGCTACGTAATAACAAAAATTAGTACGTATATATTACCCTAAACTCGAGAAAAATATACTCGTATAAAATTCTAAAGAGTAAGTCTTGCATAAAACCGTTTCACGCGTGCGACGAAATTCTTACGAGTAAAATGTGACTATTTTAATGCTTAAAGTGACCATTTTAACGCTAAATGTGACCACTTTAAAACTCCATAAAATGGTCACTTTAAACGTTAAAATAGTCACTTTAAACCTTAAAGTAGGTACATTTTAATTACAAATATCCCGTCGCACGCGTGAGACGATTTTATGCAAGTATTTGTGGATTCTAAAAGCTTGTTACCCCCAATTATTTAGAATACTCCATATTATTTTGATTGTTATTGTTATAATGTTAAAAAATACTCCGTAGTATTTATGTTCTAAAATTATTTTCGCTACCTCAAAAACAAATTTTTAGCTTTGCGTCTTCAAATACAATGTCGATACGTGGGCTTTCATGTCTTTGGTTTTTGTTATATGGTGAGTTACGTTTCTATGTTTGCAAATGTTTCCCAGTAGTTTGGATGAATGTGAAATATGTACTACGTACCTGCGTATGTAGGGAGTAACTTTTTTGTACTAGGTGAAAACTAATGGTCTATGAGACTACTACAATTTCCGATGTCGTATTCTCTATTACTCTGTATCATATTGGTAATTTGCTAATCTGATTGTCGTGTCTGAACCGTGTTTGTACGACTGTGCCTAAAATATAATGAACCAGGAGAACTCGACATCACCAGGAATAAGTTGAACCATTACTTCAGAGCAAGTTTTTGAGAAAAATGATGCATGTGTTCGTATGTCGAAATACATTCTTCAAGCCAAATGTAAAAAAAAAAAAAAAAAAAAAAAAAAAAAAAGTCGATGTAGAAAATACATTGAGCCGCTACGAGTAAAAATGTCATCACTCACTAGTCACTACAAGCAAATCCTATTTACACAAAATTTGTAGGAGCCTAGAAGGAGAAGTTTAAAGCCAAAAGATGGACGAGAAATCGAGAATGAGATGAAGAACTTTCATGAATTTACGCTGAACATTCTCTACGTTATCTTATGGTGACTTAAGAATCGAACAAATCGTCTAGCAATTGAGTGGGAAAAGAAAAAATAACGGGAAAAGGAGAAGAGAACGACAGATGTTGCGTTTGTCCAGAGGAGGCTCACTTTTCCGAGGATTTACACGAAAAACCAGAGTTTGATGAAGAGACCTAAAGCAAACTGCAACACAAATGCCGCAATCAAAATGACCATGAGATCGTTCCCCTCGACATATGATCTGAGGTTTGATGCGACAAAACAGGCTGACACACCGCTTGCAAGGAGTATGATCACCCATCTCAGGAATTCTAGCGGAATTACCAGCACAAACTGCATGATTTGTCGCATAATGTGTCAAACAACATGGAATTAAGTATAGTACGAAACCTTGAAGTCAGTTGTAAACACCATAGCTAAGCAAATTTTCACAAAACGAAGATATTGCAGCTCTATCGCACTCTACTCATACGGATGTTGGCCATTTTACCCGAAATCATGTCATTTTTACTTTTGAATGTTATTTTGACACTAAACAGACGAGAATACCATAGTTCACGGGTTACACTCTATTCTCTCGCTTTCTGACGTACTATCCTACCACATAACATATACACCCTTTTATTTGTCATTTCTCACAGTTTCGTCTAGTAAATCCAAATGAATTGAGGGAATACGTGTTAAGTGCACAGTTTACAGAAAGATTAACAAACGACCAATTGATTTTGCTCCTCCTCCAAGTTCTTTTTCATTTTCTTTTTTCAAATTTTTACCTTTGCGAGAAGATGATGATTAATTAATCTATGTTTTCCCAGAAAAAAATACTCAAGTATTGGTTTTTTAAGCTTGTCCGCCAGAAAAAGTAATTGATCAACCACAGACAAAGATAACAGTAAACATACATGCAGATACGAGAGACAAAAACGTTAATGAATGAATAGATGAGAGATAGACGGTCGACTTACACAGCTTAGAATGAAGATGAAGAGTGAATAACCCCACATGCACCAGAAACGTACAAGGCTGGCAGGTGATCCCATATATTGAAGCAAGAAATAGAACGCTAGTGGCACCACAATCGCGTACCCGTACACTGCACCAGCAGCTAAACTCATAAAGTTGACATCAAAATTCCAAGTCGAACTCCCTATTAAGTAGGTCGCAAGATTTCCCAGCGCAGCGATCACAAAGACAAGTGTCGTTGAAACCCAGATTAGACCATAGCTGAAAGTAAAACATTATCACAGTCATCTTAACGTGTCAAAAACAGCAAACAAAATAAGTGCTCATAATGTATCCAGCAGTTTATCGTGTATTCAGACTGTATGAGAAGTAGATAAAAGTGGATGCTCACAGATCAGGATTTGCGTCGATCTTGCTGAAGAAATCGCCCGTTCGAGGATCTAAGGAACTTAGCAATCTGTTGAGAACAATATCTGTATCCACGTTAAAGTACTGCGTGTATGAATAGATGTTGAACATTCCTTGCCAGCTGTTTGTCGGTGGGCCTCCACCTCCTTCTGAAGAACATCATATCATCGGTGTTAGTGTGTTACTGAAGTAGAATTCAAATACAAGAGCTATGAGAAGCAGACTTAAAAGCATTCTTCCTACAGAAACACTTCTATGGCGATGACAATGATTTTGAAGTTTTTTAAAAAAAAATTCCAAAAGAAAAGTGCCAGTGAAGATCTCCGGAGAAACACTATTAATAGGTGGATACAGCAACAAAAATTGAATTATTTCATACATCAGAGCCATTATTTTCACCGAGATTTTTCAACAATGCTGTTATATTCCATAGATTTTTCAATAATTTAGAATGTTGTTATAAGACACGGAAAGCTATTAGTACACGTTGCAAGAGGAGGAAACAAATTGGCAAAATCAAAAAGGTCTAACTAATTTACCGACCGCTAAAAACTCATTCTTACTAATGTTTTTAGAACGAAAAATTTAGTTTCGAATCAGTAAATCCGTCATTTCATTAATCCAACCACGCCTTCATCTTGAAATCTAAATACGTAGTAATGTAGCATCCAATGTAAGATGAAGATATTGATGCAAAAACACGTAACATACCGCTAGAACTCGCAACATTCTGATATCTCTGCCCCTTTTCTCCACCTTGCTGTGGAGGAAATATCTGCAAATTCGCCTCGGGACCTACACAGCTCAAACAAAGTACGGAACGTTCTCATCATCAGTAACAACAAATACCTCGAAAACTACATCAAATGCTAGCGAAACACCGAATTGCACATACCACGATAAGCATCCGCTTTCTTTTGCTCGGTAGCAACGACCGCCTACAATCACACAAAATTCAATCAACAAGCCGAAAACTTAAGTAGCACATTTTACAATTCCTCATTCTTCAGGCCTACGAGCTAAGAACTACACGAAACTACGCATGCATCAATCAAGTCTTCAACAATTAATCCTCCAAGAAAATCCTCATGAATATATCCGATTAATTGAGGCAAATACTTCACCAACTCAATAATTCCTCATTCTTCAGCGTCGACAAGCTGAAAATTACACGAAACTACGCATGCATCAATCAAGTCTTCAACAATTAATCCTCCAAGAAAATCCTCATGAATTTATCCGATTAATTGAGGCAAATACTTCAGCAACTCAATAATCCCTCATTCTTCAGCGTCGACAAGCTAAAAATTACACGAAACTACGCATGCATCAATTAATCCTCCAATATAGCATCAGAGATTCGGGCAAATGGAAAGCTCGTTACCACTAACCGACTCTTACAATCCAAGACCTGTGACTTCAAATAAGATTCTTAAAATGAATGGGTAGTCTATGCAGTACATCACATTACAAAAGGTTATCTATATACATGGCACAAAATAAGTGGGCCATGAATAGCGTATTAATATCAGTTGAAATACCTTTCCATTTGAGAACTGAACAATCCTACGTGACATAGGAAGAAAGTGAGAAATGCGAGTTCCACCAGCTGTTATGCAATCATCCAACTTTTGTCTATGGGGATCGCTGAATTGTCTCTGGAGGGAAGTGTGATTAGTAGATTTGTCATTCAGCGATCTTTCTCTAACACAAAGGAGCATACGGCCTGCACAGTGCACACAGTTATTGACATGTCTGAAAATGGACAGACATCAACAGTACGACATATAGATGCAAAAACAAGTCCCAAATTTTTTAACCAATAGCATTAAAATATTCTCACATTAGACTAACCACCAATGAGCCAATATCAGACACCAACGCAGACAAAAACCATAAAAAATAGAGAAGTGTAAAGCATGATTTTCAACAAAAAGAAAAGTTCGCGAGTTGGAATAGAGTTGTTACCAACTATGTCAGTGCTGGACACGCCCTCAGTACGTTTGATCTGCTTAAATCGGCCAGCTCTTTTGGCAAGAGCATAAGCATCAGAACCATCAGGAAGAAGACACGGGTCGTCTCCATGAATGATGTAGTCAATGTTATATTCATCAAATAACTTCTTCATGAAATCTTCGGATATTGCATAAGGCGCATCAGGAATGACTTCATCCACCCATTTCACAGCTTTAACCATAATCATCCTGTTGAATGTTACATTAAGCTCAATTAGTTTTTACTCGACAAGCAGATGCAATAGCTAACATTTAGCATCCACCATCTACAATGTCAATTCAAGTGTTGCAACCAAGCACATTCGACTTCAAAAGCCTCAGGACATAAGTCAAAAGGAGTTATCCCATAAGTTTTGAATTTCTATATTATACCATTCCATGCTTTAACACGACAGTTATGATCTCAAGCTCTCACACTACAAAGAAAGGTTACATGAAAAGGAGACCACACCCTCAAATCGGTATAAGCACAAAACTACGCTGTAGAGTCGTCATACACACTTTGACTAACCAAATCGAGAGCTTAACTGACGAAAATGGTAAATCATAGTCATAGCATACTTTCAGATCATAAATCAGACACAAGACGAAGGAATACTATATTTAACCATAAACTTACTCGGTGGATGTACATACCGAAACTGACTAGAAAATTGGCAGAGTGGCCTTGCAGCCGGTCATATTAAAAAAACAGACGAGATTCTGTTTTGTGTCGTCACCAGTCACGATACCTTCAATTTCTCAACTAGGTACTTAGCAAGAGAATTGATCGGCTTTTGTACGTCTTCGTTACTGTTCCTCCTTCCTCGTCTAACCTTAATACGAGCAAGATAGTCGGAAGCAATCCATGCAAAGCTTAGAATAGGATCTGATTGTCGCTCACCATTCGGACCTTGAAGACTCAACGACTTATCTACCCATTTAGGGTGGTATGTGACTCGGTACCACGCAGATGCTTTTTGCTCGTACATGGCATTCTTCTGCTCGTCGCTTAGCTGCAGAAATTCAGTCTCGTTACACAGTTTATCAAAATGTTGTCTGAAATCTCGCCTCAAACAACTGTAGGCGTGCTTCAGTTTCTCTTTGAGTTCCCCCGTCTTTCTGCTGCTGTACTTGGGCATTGACCAGACGTGTCCTGTCACAACCTCGGCTTCCTTGTTGACTCTGTACTGAGCGAGCAGACCGTTCACTTGCCCCACGTAGGAGCATTTCAAGCCCCACGCCTCGTTGATGTATACTTCGGCACCAGAAATTTCGAGATCCGTGTCGTAGAAGACATCATTGGGAGCGACGTTTAGCTCGGATGAGGCGGTGTAGTCGTGCTTATCTTGAAAATTCAATATTCGCCTATACAATCTACCCAATATCTTGTCAGACTTGTACGACTGGTTCTCGGGTTTACTCATGAAGTCGGGGTACATCTTAGGTCTCAATTCATTGGGCATGGTCACCAGTTTCCCGGTTTTAGGAAAGTCAACTGCTAGTGCTGCAAGTTCTGCTAGTCGAAGACAGTTTTCATCGAGCGCTCCATAAGGACTAGTGTCGGCATGAACTACGTGAGCACTGCAGATTACCCCCAAGTTCTCATTTACCATGTTTTTGGTGAAAAACTCTATTATGTCCTGCAAATGTCGGTCAACAATATTTTAATACTCCATATTAGTTTCAAGTTTCAACTTACAAAAACCAAACACTCTGCAATACATGTCCAATTTCTGCGTCCTATGATTCCAAAAAAAAACTACTCCGTAACTTTTTGTTGGATTTTTCTGATATACTTTGCTGTAAATTTTGGAACATTAAGCAAAATGTAAACATCAATTTTACAGAAGGAAATGTTAGCATGTTTCAGAAAATGAGTAGCGTAAAAAAACAAAGCAGAACGCGGATTGATAAGCAAAGTAAGTTACCTGATGGTTGACTGGACGACGGAGTTCCTTTACATCAGCGGGAGTATACTCCATTGGAGCCCAACTTCGTTTGCTTGGAGGAATGAGCCTGTCGTCCCAAGCGACAAAATAGAGGTCACCGTCAAGATCACTACCTGACGCTTCATCTGTATGCGGCCGATCTCCCTTTTGAGGGAAGACTACACAGTCGTGGAGATGATGTAGTTCGGGGGCGTCAACTGCCTCCAAAACTCTTATATCCCCAGGATGAAGACATGGATTCTTGCCAACAATCACGAGCCCCTTGACGACTTCTAATCTTCTCTTTTCTAAAAATTGAGAGCTGTGTTTCGAGAAGCAGTTCTCGAGACACGGACGTGAAACTTGAACAAAGCATTGACCCTGTTCGAGAACGCCCAACTCGTCTAGACACCCCATCAACCACCTGCCTGACGGAACGAATATACGGGCCTTCTCTCGCAGATCTGTCAGCTGTGCCGCCCTTATGCAAGAGAGCATGCTTCGGAGATGAGGTTCGTTCTGGGGTCTGAAACCGGCGCTTAACATGATTGCACCAGTGTTACCTTCATCAGCGCACGATGTGGTCAAGATATCAAAAGCAATGTCTGCGTTGACAATCATTTGGTCAAGGTTTGAGACCATCGTCTCTTGCATTCCCCAGAAGACTGCGTCGGGAACGTTCAACGCTGAAAGCAATGTTATTATTTGACGGTTCAAAAACCCAGGTTGAAATCTCGTCCACGAGCAGACTTCCACAACTGCATGCTCTGATTGAAACTTGTTCATGCTTGGCCGCAGATGAAGTTTTATTTGATCATCTTTCCTCGGCCAGCACGCAACGACGCCTTTGCATCCCCCGAAACGAATCTGATATGCACATGGGGGGTTGTCCCTCAACTGCAACCTCTCGGCAACCTGCGTGGCAAGGTCTTCTGATATTATTCCTATTCCGTCGGAGAAAACATATCCATTTCTCGTAATATCAGGAAAGTCGAAATCAACTTCCTTTTGTGAAACCTCAACCGTCGCATACGTTGATGAGAAACACTGCCCCATACGAGCGGCACATTTAGCGACGTTCCTATTGGTGAACTTGCCCATCCACTTTCTTATGGCATTCACAGTTAAGTTTGGGTCGGTTCTGTCTTCTGCAAAGAACCATGCAGAACGATCCCTCAACTGATTTGAGGAGAACGCCAAGAACGTGTACTCTCTGCCGCACAGATAAAAACCCTGTTTGAGGATTGATTTCACTCTGTTGAAAACCGATGTCCTCTGGACAAACGAGTTCGCTTTCATCTTCTTCAGTATTGGAGCACCATAGTAAGAAAGGACATTCGAATTCAACTTTTGGAGCCCATCATCCATGAATGTCACTCTCAAAAATCTATCAGATACACGACTGTAGTTCCTCAGAACTCTATTTGACAGCTCGACTTCGAGGGGAAGGCAGTACGCTTTTGTGGGGGTGATTATCAGACGTCTTACCTCAACAATATCTGTCAACTGCGACTTATCTCTCAGTAGCTTTGGATTTTTTATAATCCAGTCCTGAACAAGCTGTAGCCGTTTGCAGGCGTCAAACATCGGGCGTTTGTATGAAGAAATATGTCGCAATGTAGCGACGTTTAGATCCCTGGATTTGGTTCTGATTAGGTCAAAGAACCGATCACACAGCTGATGCTGGTTAAAGATCCCTTTGTGGATAACAACGTTCAGCATGAACGCCACGTCAAAAGGCACGCCCTCTTCATATTGGACACAGAAAAACGGATCTGACATTCGCAAACCAATTTGCGGTTCATCTCTGATCCGAAGTTTTTCTACGGGATTTTCAACTTGGACCCGTCGTTCCGTCAGATACTTCAATGCCCTCTGAAGCTTAGGGCCATTTCTAGGTGGGATTGATATCCTATAGGAACTGCACCGTCCTACAGCACCGTTACTACTGAAATCAGTGGTTCTTATCCACGGGTCATCATCGTCCAACAGATCATAAGGCACAGAGTTGTAGATATCGTCATCGGCCGTTCTATAATACACCAAAGGGGAGCACGACAAATGCAGCAATATCACTAGAGCTGAACAGTCGGTGTACCTTTTTATCTCGGTGATATCCCTAATCACGAATTCAACTTTAAAATCGCACTCAATCACGGCATTTCTGTTTTCACCCTTGAAAGCGAAAACCGTCTTCTTTTTGAAATAAAATTTGCACGTATTGTCAAACGGGTCCACGGCAAAAGTAATACCTCGAGTCGGCCCTCGCCAACTAACTAGTAACTCATCTCGACTAACAAGGGTCCCCACATCCACGCAAACATTATCCAGTTTATACGGAATTATATCCAACCTCCGTTGGTTCATGCGAAATGGGTTCGTGGGGCCCGAGGTAACTATCAACGGATTATCTAACATTATGAGATCACCTCGCCCAGCTGCATCGAGAACAGAGTTCGCCGATTCAGGACTTCCAAAATGAACGAAAGCATGAGGCTCAACTTTCTCATAGTCGTTAGTATTCTCCAACTCTTCAACCTCTTGAATTTGGAAGTCGGGATACGATTCCGGAGGAGTCCATGATTTCTTGAGTCTGCATCTCCAAACAAGCACGCCGACTTCTTCTTCCAAGTAATCAGCAAGCTCTTTGGCACTGACGTTGTTCTCAAACCCGCCAAAACTAATTTGTGTAACAACCAGCTCATGATCATTCTTTTTTGACCCCATCTTCGTACACCAAATTCTCCTACCCAACCACTACTTAAAATCCCTCACGACTCGTGACAACAAGCTACACCAGGTTCTTTCCTGCAAATTCGCGGACAACACAATCAAAATTTCAGCAACACATTTTTTTTCCGCACAGAAGAGAAACATGATAATTACTTGTACGAGAGCAAATCCATGTCAAAACATTACTTCAAAACCAAAAATATCAAGTTTTCTAAGTCCATCGCATCAAAAGATTAAAGATCAAATTAGTTACGTATTCGGAAACCGAGGAACGAACTCATGAGAGGAATTTGTGCTTCTCTGTGTTCTGTCCTCAATTCATGAATTACATAATTTCAGTGTGAAATGTGAACAAAATTGTAATCACAACAATTTTTAACTGATTAATAAACCGATCCAAAAACGAATGTAAAGCGAGTATAGAATAATCATAATCAACCCAGAAACGACGAAAGCATAATCATAATCACAACAATTTTAACTGCTAAAAAACCAACAAAGTTTCAAACTTTCACCAAAATCCTCACAGTAAAAAGGTATCTACAACATGGGTTACCAAAATTTTTGCAAGTAAAAAATTACTCAACATTTCAACAATCAAAAAGAGTAAAATTAAACGAAATAGTCACATTGTTCTATCTTTTACACCTGTATATGATCAATGCCCTAATAATGAAATTAAAATCAAAGCTCATAATGCAAACATTACGATCAAATAGCAGCAAAACTGAGTTCTAAAATGATCAAATCAAACAATGAATGCAAAAATTAGAAGGAAAAATCAGACCTTTGAAGTGTTTGGTGAAGAAAAATTGAAACTTTGCAAATATTAAAAAAAAAAAAAACAAATTAAAAACGAAAACATAAGACTCACGGTGGAAAGAGGCGAGGGAGGCTGCACTAGGGTGTCGCCGGTGCCGGAGTCGACGCGGGGAGGAGGAACTGTTAGGGTAGAATTTGGTAAACAAGTGATGATTTTTAGTGAACAAAAGGAAAATATGTAGGAAGTATTAAAGAATAATTAAGAGGAAATACTAAAATATTTGAGATTATTAGAGATATTATATTATACTTCCTCCATTCCAATCAATTCTATACATTTACTTTTTGTATACTATTCAAAAGTGAGGAAAATCTTCGATATATCGTTTTAATTGCCTTTTCAAGAGCATTATTAATATTCAAATTTCATATTTTTCAGAATTATGTAACTAAAGATATAAACAAAAGAAAACGTGCATCGACGTACGTGCAAAAAGCAAATGTATAGAATTGATTGGAATGGAGGAAGTATATATTATAAATATTAAGAAAATAATAAAAAAAATACGGAGTAGAATATTGAAGATATTCGGTTAAGGTTAGGGGCAGACCCAGCCTTAGGGCAAGATGGGCTTTAGTTAAAATTTATTGCATAAGGGAGTTAGGACCTGATCTTTCCAACTTATTTTTAGCTCATTTGATTCGATTCACTTGATTCGATTCGATTATTCGATTCGATTCGATTTGATTCACTCGATTCGATTGATTCATTGATTCATTCGCTTTCGTTTGATTCGATTGATTCATTCGATTGATTGATTTTCAAAAAGAAAGAAACGAGTTCTAAGTCGTGTAACAACGGTGGCAAAGTGTAGTCACTGATGAAGATGTAATTTGCAGTGGTCCTTGCAAGATTAATGTGCAAGAGTACGTTATTTCGACTTGGAATGAAATTAGCCAACGATGGGAGATTTTATGGCAAGCTAACAGAAAATATCTTATAACAACTCCTTTCTTATAACAACATATACAGAGAACATATATGTATTACACACAATAATCAAATTGGAACGTCTTAGTGAAACGGAAGGAGTATTTTGTTTCGTTGAACAAGGTAGCCATTGGCTCGATATGTAAGCTTCGGTCGTATTTCTATCAACCCTAAAAAAACGTATGACTGAAGTCACTCCGTCGTGACTGTTCCATAACATGCATTCAAAGAATTAAGAATACAACATATAAAATTCTAATTGTAATTCACCAAACTCGATCATTTATCATCGCATGAATACAAAAAATTGTAAGATGAACACATTTTTCACGTTATAAAGATACAATAGAATAGATGTGAATTAATCTACTTCAAAAAATTCAAATTGGCTCCGGTAACAAATCTGAGATAAATATTTCTAGCTAGGTCTTATGCATTTAATTAACATCCTTCATTCTCATTATAGAGAAAAACGAACCAACAAACCAAGCTTAGAAAACGATTAATGGTCAATTCGTGTTTTTGACCAAGGAAAATCAAATTTGACACTCGACTCGCGAACCAACAAAGCAAGCTTAGAAAACGATTACCTCGAATTGAAGATGAGGTAATCTGATGAAACGAATTATGAATATTCGAGAAATGAATTTTAAATATATGAATTGGGTCGGGGTGTTACAACTTTTTGTTTCACCATTTTCTTACCACGTATCTTTTTTTTTGTTATTTTATGATATATATCTCGTATGGTAATTATACCCTTTAAGCATGACATCTATTGATTTTTAATCAAGCTCGTAAACGTGTTTCATTGAGGGTCACATGTTACTCATAATCTCGGTCACGGTCAAATTCATGGCCACAATCCGTTGTCATTATTATTATATCTATATCTATATATCTATATCTATATATCTATATCTATATCTATATATCTATATATATAATTAAAAAGCAACTTGAACAACTTCATTAAACTATCAAGCAACCACATCTCACCATTTGCTAAAAAATCCCTCTTTATTGAGCCACATGTCACAATAATAAACATTAACTTTAAATAAAAATAAAAATAAAAAATATAATTAAATGTGATTCATAATGACACTTTTTCATACATCTTTTCATTTCATATTATAACTTTTAATTTAATAGTTAAATATAATGATAGATGACATTTTATTATGGAGTAACTTTTATCATCAATCCTTAAACTAAATCGCATTTTCATTTTAATAAATTAAACATAGTTTTATACTCAGTAATTACTAAAAACTAATTTTAACTTACGATTTTTTTTGTTTTTAAATGTATAATTTATTTAAAGATATAGAATAAATAATGATATAATCACTTTAACCGGTCAATGTAGTTGCATTCATAAACACATTTTATTAATTCGAGAAAATAAAAGTAACATTGTGTAATTACATCAATATAAGTACATTCATAATCACGTTACATATTTCTACATTTAATCGATCAAAAATAATTAAAACAGTATAAGTTTGCTCAAATATTTAAATATTCAACAAATTGAACAAAAGATAAAGATTGAAAAAAATACATATTGATAGTATTATCAAGTGTTAAGCACAATCTAAATGTAAAAAATAGAGTTACATTTGTTTTTACATCATGTACGACGAACGACACACATATATTAACATTGGAGATTTAAGACGAAAAGTATATTGAATGTTAAGTACAAGTTCAAATGTATTTTATACATTTTAATTGTGATGTTTTTAATAATCTTTTCATCAATTTGAAAATGGCAAGGTAATGAAACATAAAAGTACCGCTGAATACATAAAACATATATAACATTTGAAAACAAAATAATTAAGTTATTAAAAATGAGTAATTCTTACGTAAGACCGGACTTACGTTAACATAACATAAGTCACACACACAAGTTCAAATAAAATAGGAAAAAAACCACCCTTGTGTGAGAGGTTTCACAATAAATTTATTGTGAGACTTGTCTCACACAAGTATTTGCCATTAAAAATATACAACATTAATTTAATATTGGTACTAAAATTATATGTTTATCTTGCCGAAAAAATCGTATGTGTTTTGAAATATGAAAACAATCAACAATACCGTGTTGTTTTGCCAATATTTTTACTATGAACAAAATTGCCCCATATTTCTCAGTTAGATCATTTTCATATATGTATGACAATAAATCAATGTTGTAAACTTATAATCTATACTTCATTTACTAAGACTACTAACATTTAAATTGATATACTGAGTACAAATTAAATATGTAAAATATTATAACGAATCCGTGAATCTCACGGGACGCAGAACTACTTATGAGTAATTTCCGTGAATCAAGTGCCAAAATTGATTTCGAGATCAGATAAGATAACACTACATAATCTGTAACACCCCGTGTTATTTTAACACAATTTGATAAAAGAATTTAATTTCTTAAATTAAATTCATCCTTTTTCCTTATAATAAAAATACGTCTGAATTTTTTCGCCAAATAATATTAAAATTTCTTAAGTCCAAATTTAAAAACTTTGAAAAATAAAATTTGTTCTATTATCTTTAGAATTGAAAAAGAAACATATTTCAAAATTTTATAAAAATCAACACAAAATTTATATCGCCTTTCAAATTTCAAAAATGTTAAGTTATATTTACTATTCATAAAAATAAAAGTAAAACCTTTTATTCATAGAATTCAATTTCGAACATCTTTCGTTTTCAAAATAAAAATGACCCTTATACTTTTCTCGACTTTGAAATTCAAGTCAACGTTTCAAAACACGCAAATCAAGGTCAAACATTTATCCTCATCCAACTTTACTTATACATAATGTAAAAGTTAGCATCAAACTAACTTAGTTAAAGAATAATCATTTCACAATCAAAGAAACTGAATTAGTTAAAGAATAATCACAAAGGAACTAACTAGTTAAAGACTAATCATTTAACATTAAAGAAACTAAATTAGTTAGAGAATAATCATTTCACTTCAAAGAAACTAAATTAGTTAAAGAATAATTTCAATGAAACTAATTTGGTTAAAAATGTAATCATTTTGATGTTTATTTAAAAGGAACATTTAACGTGAATAAACCAACCTATGGTTGATCTTCCATAAATAAACCGATCTATGTTTAATCTCGTAATAAACCCAACCATCTTACTATCCTTCCGAAAATATACCCACCCCAAAGTTGACTTGTTGGTGACCTGATTTACCAGGTCACCTTCTTCCTTCTTCTTAAATGAAACAAAACTCCATTGATAAACTTTTTTTAGATTTATCAATCTCAACAAAACATCAACTAATTGATAATTCTTTATACTTTAATACTGTTTCGGGTATAAAGTTAGGAGCTAAATACCAAAACTAAGTACAAAGGATTACAAGCTAATGTAGATTACAAATTTGGTGAACTAAGTCCTTGAGGGTCCTTAGCTCTCAGCCGGTCTCTTCCTTCCTTCTTTTCTCCCTGAAACGTTGTAACAAACCTAGCCTGGCCTTAGGGTGATGGCCCTCCGACGCTCAAGTCAGTTACAAAGACAAATAATTCTAGAGAGAGAAAGGAGAGAAAAAACCTTTTGTGTAGTATTTTGTGTGTATATGAAAACTTAGTGATTTCTAGGGTTTTAGTTACCTTTTATACTTACTCCAAGTTTGTCTTTTTGTGCCCCCGCTCCGTACAGTACGGCCCTGGGTGGGCCACACATGCCCGGACCCGGGTGGACCATTAGGTTCCTTGGTATATGAAATTATCCGGTCAATAATCCTCCCGGCCTCAAGTGACCCGAGCAGGAGATACAGAGGTTCAACGAGTGTGGGGCCATCCTCCGCCCTACAATTCTTCCGCCTAA
The DNA here is from genome assembly GCA_023091065.1 of Dianthus caryophyllus. Lineage (NCBI taxonomy): Eukaryota > Viridiplantae > Streptophyta > Magnoliopsida > Caryophyllales > Caryophyllaceae > Dianthus > Dianthus caryophyllus. The sequence goes on from JALGRB010000021.1 coordinate 1,313,528, forward strand.
TGTCGTGGGACCCGGGAGAAGTCACCCCAACAATCGCCCCATACAGGAAGTCATCGGCTTTCCTGTATGTCTTGTCCTTCATCGCAGATTATCTCTCCGATCCTGACGGGTAAGTTCTTCTTCCATTTACGCTCGATCTTGTGTTCCTTCCGTTCCGCTCAGGGGTAGTGTGTTGAGTACGTTTTCATTTTGGCGCAACTTTTGAATTCCAAACCCCAAGGTGGGCGACGTTTCACCTCCCCTGCCCCGACACGTGTCGGAGAGTAGAGGTGGCGACTGCGGCACTCTTTCTCCTATAAATACCCCCTCATTTCGTTCATTTTCCCCCTTTACTCGTTTTCAAAACGTCTTATATCTTCTCAAAAATTCTCTAAACTTCCTTAAATCCGGTTTGCATTTCATCCTTGCCTTGCTCCGCTTTTGATTGCATCCTTGCTTGCGCTTTTACAAAAGGTAATTTTCGCGTTTGATTTCAAATTTCATTCCCATAGTTCAGTAGAGAACAATGAGTGCGTCGGCCGATTCGTCTTCTAGAACAGCTTCGGATTACAACATAGTTACGGACTCAGAAGTGGGTCCTGAGATCGAGGACTTGACCCTGGGTCGGGAGGGAGAGACTGACATGGAGGCCCAGGCTGGGACCTCTGAGGCCGGTCCTTCTCAGGCCGACCTCCCGCATGTGCGGCTTTTAGAGCAGGCGGTGTTCCAGATTCCTATGAACACTAGGATTAACCTAGGTTTTAGGGACTTCCTTCTCGAGAAGAACTGCCCTGAGCGGGCGGCCGAACATTATAACTTACCCGAGAAGTGGGAGTTCGTCGTGCGAACGCATCAACATGTGGTTCGCCCTCCTGACCTTCATACTACGCCGTACTTGAAGAATGGAGCATGGGCTTCGCTTCCTCCACCCCTTCATCGCTAAAGTGCTTGGCGGGCAAACATCGCCATATGCCGATGACGCCGTTTGGCATGAGGATTATAGTTGCTTTCGCCTGGGCGTGCTGTATCTGGGCTTCCCTCTCGATAAATGCTCCGCGCCCATCACTTGAGCCATGTACTAACAGGTCAACAAAAGGATGGTGGTCACTAGTCACCGAATCGGGCTTTTGACTCACTATCCGCCCAACGACTCGATGAAAGGGTGGAATGGCGGTGGTTCTTCCTCAAGTCTTAGTGCCTTCGACCACCCCCGCTGCTTCCACAACGACGTGAGGTGTCGCCTTGAGACCCGGCGAGTGGGTTCCGGAGGTTCTTTCCTGGAAGGGCGTTCCAATCGACCAAAGAGAGTCGAGGCGCGGCCTATTTTAAGGCCTACAAAGTGGGAAAAGTGGTTCCCAAAATTGGCTTCCTCCGGCAGATACGATCTCGTAAGACAAATTCTTGGCGTGGTCGGCTGGTCCCTACTCTTAAAGCGGTGCGGTAGGGTGGCCAGGAACTTAGCGTTATTGTTATCTTTACTTGTTCGTGCTTATCTTACTTTTCCGCCTTCCGCTCGACCCAACCTCGTTTCTTGCGCGCGATCTCGGCTATCTGTCTCGGGGACTTAGCATCTGTCGGTTTGGGACGAAAAGAACCGCCCACGACCAAACGCCTGCCGTGAATTTGAAGCGACGTAAGCCCACCTCGGCGAGCCGATAATGCAGGTGAGGTTCCCGATGACCGATGGGCGCGAACGCGTGTAGTTACAAATCGCAATGGGAAAGTGAGGGCCGAGCAAAGAAGACAAATGGCCAGATCTGTTTATCGCCCCCATCCGCAACTGTAAGACAACGTTGTCCTGCCTGCGCTGCGAGGATGTACTGGGCTCGCAGAGATTCCTCTCCCAAGCCCGCCAAGAGAAGTCGAGGCTTTCCAAACGTCTCAGGTTCCTGACGCCATCGTCGTGGAATCGGAGTCTCCCCACTCGGAAGACGCCCGGCCTTCCAAGAAGCAAAAGAAGGTTAGCTCCATGCTTTCGTGAAGTCTATCTCGAGCGCCCCTGGATGTCCCTTCAGACGGCCTCTCCTCAGTCTTTCCTATCAGTGAGCAAGATATTTACAATCTGCTATCTTTCTCTATCCAGGGCTCTTCCTCTAAGGCCAAAACCGCCGGACAGGGCCAAGTTTCTGTCGCTGTCCCGGGTAGGTCTGATGTAGCGGGGCGCTCGGCGGGTCTCGTTGAAGAGACCCCACCTATCGCCGGGGGTCTTGCTATCCAGGCTACGGACATGGCCGTGCGGCTCCGCGGCTACGTGGATTCTTTTTGCAAGTTTACGCTGGACACCGCAGGCGAGCTTGACCGCCTGCGTCGTGAAGCGGCCTCTACTGAGGCCAACAAAGAAATGATGGAGGCGGCTGTCCGCCTAAAAAAGGCCATAAAAGTCCGCGAGAAAGAGTCCGCCGCCCTGAAGAAGGAGGTTCAGACTCTCCTGGGCAAGTTGAAAGAGAGGCGAGCTCCACCGGGAGTTTCAGCAGAAGAGAGAGTCGGCTCTCCAATATACCGAGGTCTTTCAGCCCGGATGCCGCCATTGCCGGCGCGGAGCGCCGAGGAGAGGTTTCAGCGATGCACTCAAGGCGCTCGCCTGGAACTCGAGATGGAGAAAATGAAGGCGACCATCGTTGAGCTTCTTACGGTCGCGCCAACTCCTTCTATGATGGGGTTGATTTCGGTCCAACGAGACGAAGGATTTATCGACAAGGTCGACTCCTAACTTCAATTTCGCCTGTCTCACAACTTGAAGAAGTCACGACGCAAGAAGAAATGTGAAGAAACAATGGAGTGAGGCACCAGGCCGCTAGGGATTCGCCGCCTTGTCTTCCGAATCTTCCTGCTCGGGATGATCTGCGGGGTCTCCCATTAGCCTACATTTTGTCTGTTCTTAGCTTCCAATAAGACTCAAGCCTCCTGCATGGCGGGCCTTTTAGGTGAGGGCAGTTCTGGGATTACAGTAGGTCATTTAGCTTGTTTTTCTTTTTCTTTTATTCCAATTTGCTCCTGGCCCGGCATGTGGGTCCGGGAGTGACAACCTTGTAATATATACTCTTTTTATCAACGCTGTTTTGTTTTTCTTGTTTCTCCATACTTAGTTTATTTTGTCTTGCTTCTTTTCCGTAATATTTATGCCGGGATCGGGTGATTTCTCCATACTTAGCCTGTCTTTCTTTCAGCGTTTGTGTTACCCGGGACGACATTTGTTTCGCCATATTGCCTTGTTCATATTTAGCTTATTACGTTTTTACTTAAACCGTTCCTTCCGGGGCAGGGTGATGTTGTTTAGTTCCCTTTACGTTTGTACTTGGCCAAATTTGAAGCTTTCTTTGACTGCTATGCCCCGGTATCGCGTGCCGGGTAATTTTTATGTCTAGCTTGTTTTTACTTGTGTACACTTATGTTCGTGCCCACTTTTCCGGGTACCGAGGCCATACGTAGGGCGCGAGCCGCCCAGGCCCCGGGCCTGGACTCTCAAGGCGCGATGTTCTTCCATACGTAGGCATTGGGTTGCCGCGGAGGTCTTACCCATGGGAGGTCCGCCGCCACCGCTCAAGGCCGATCGGGACATCACTGCGGTGAGCGGCTGAGCACGCTGGGCCATCATAGACATCCCGCTCTTTTGCGTTAAAGCACCTCATCCGGCCCGACGGCCGGATGAGCATTGTCTGAGCCATACGTAGGCGCGAGCCGCCAGCCCCGCCTGGACTCAAGGCGCCGATGTTCATCCGCACGCGTAGGCATGGGTTGGCTAACAAGCTCTTACTGGGAGGTCCGGCACGCCACCGGCCATTCTGGTGATCGACATCGGTTGCTGCGGTGAAGCGGCTGAGCACGTGAGCCATCATAGACATCCCGCTCTTTTGCATTTAGGGCACCCTCATCCGGCCCGACGACGCCGGATGAAAGCATTGTGCAAGGCCAAACGTAGGCGCGAGCCGCCAGCCCCGGGCCTGGACTCTCATGGCGCGATGTTCATCCGTACGTAGGCATGGGTTGGCTAACAAGCTCTTACTCATGGGAGGTCCAGCCGCCACCATTCCAAGGCCGACATCGACATCGCGGTGAGAGCGGCTGAGCACGTGAGCCATCATAGACATCCGGCTCTTTTGCATTTAGGGCACCTCATCCGGCCCGACGACGCCGGATGAGCATTGTCGCAAGGCCAAACGTAGGCGCGAGCGCCAGGCCGGGCCTGGACTCTCATGGCGCGATGTTAAATCCTGCCTTGAGCATGCGTGAGCGCGAGCCGCCAGGCCCAGGCCATGGACTCTCAAGGCGCGATGTTCATCCTGCACGCGGAGTGGGAGCTCGGCGGTGGTTGCCCGGGAGGTCTCATTTCTTCTGGCCTTTTGTGTCTCCCTACCGCCTCGGCTTGTTGTTGCCCCGATTAATTCGAGCGGGGTTTCGGTATTCAAACTCCTTTTCTGAAAGTGTTAGTAAAAATTTTCAAAAATTCCATTTTGAATCGACTATCGTCGATTAAGCCGGGTCGGGGTAGTCCCCTCGCGCCCCACCGCCTTTGTGTGATACAAATCTAAACAAATGCTGGGCAAAAATTCTGCCAAGAGTTTCTATCAAAAGTTTACAAAAGCTCGCGGTGTCAACATTCCTGATCACTCGCGTTACAAGTGTCTATACATTGCCTCGTTAAAACCTTCCTGCGGAAAACCCGGTGGGACAAAACCACAGGTAAGGAAAAGAGTACAACGCTTACACATAATATTTCTTTAAAGTGTCTGAGTTCCAATGGGACGGGAGGTTGTGGCCGTTCATATCTCTCAGCATGAAGGTTCCCGGCTGTTTTACCTCTGTGATCTGATAGGGTCCTTCCCAGGTGGCTGACAACTTCCGTGAATGTTCCCTTCCGGTGGCGGATGCTCTTCTTAGCACTAGGTCTCCAAGTTCAAACTCCCTGGGTTTCCCCCTTCTGTTGTTCATCCCTCTCATCCCGGTTACGGTAGACCACTAGATTTTCCCTTGCTTGGTCCCGACCTGCGTCTAGAGGTCCAGGTGACTCTCTTCTTGCCTGTTCATTCTTTGTAGGGTCGTGTAAAGTGGTTCTCGGACTTGGTAAGATTGCTTCAATTGGGAGCAAGGCTTCGGCCCCGTAGACCATGTTGAATGGGGTATGTCCGGTGGATTCTTTAACTGTTGTTCTGATTGACCAGAGAACACTTGGCAGTTCATCGGCCCATGCCCCCTTCAGTTCATCCAGTCGCTTCTTCATGCCGCTCAACATTTGCTTGTTGGCGGCCTCGGCCTGTCCGTTGCTTTGTGGGTGGCAGACTGATGAGTAGGCGATGATTGTTCGCTCCGCCACCGATCCGCATGTTATCGTTGTCGAATCAAGCTTCCGTGGTCAAACACCACCACCCCAGGCACCCCAAACCTTGTGATTACGCTTTCTCCAAATAAACTTTCTTTACGGCTTTCCGGTGATGGTAGGATGGCCTCGCCAATCCACTTAGTGAAATAATCAATGGCTGCTACCACATATTTCCTGCCCCCGGTCGCCGTTGCGAAGGGCCCCAGGATATCCATCCCCCATTGGTCAAAAGGTCTGGGACTCGAATCGGCTGAGGTCTCTGGCGGGAGGTGGATATCCCGGCGAAAAATTTGACATTTCGAGATCGCTTGCTCAAATCTTTGGCGTCCTTTAGCATAGTGGGCCAAAAATAGCGACCCTCGGTGCTTTGTGGGCTAGCGTCGCGACCGGTGACATGATGGCGCATACTCCTGAGTGTATGTCGTTCAAGATGAACTCAGCGTCCATGCCCCCTACACATCTTAGTAGCGGGGTCGAGAATGACCGTCTATAAAGTTCTCCGTCCACCAATATGAACCAAGGGGCTAGTCTTTTCAACTTAGCAGCCTTTACATTGTCTTCCGGGATCTCTCCCTCCAGCTTATACTTTAGAATTGGCTTCATCCAACTATTGTCTTCGGAGATTGTGTTGACCGTTAGCACTCCCTTCTGTCGCCGGATGTCAACGGTGACTGTCTTTGATTTGTTGTCTGCTTTGTTGTTCTCGGACCTGGGAATATGATGGACTTCGAAAGATTTCAATCCGCCGGTCAAAGTTTTTGCTTTTTGGAGGTACAACGCCATTCCCTCCTCTCGGGCCTCGTACTCTCCCTTGAGTTGGCTCGCTACCAGTTGTGAGTCTGTTCTCAATTCAATCTCTTCTGCCCCCATGGCCTTTGCCAGCTCTAGTCCTGCCGATCAGCCTCGTGTCGGACTCATTGTTCGTGGCGGGAAGGCAAACTTCAAAGCATGCTCAAACTCATGCCCTTCTGGTCGATGATAATAACTCGACCGGAACCATGGATGGTGGCCGACCGTATATACCTGCCATACTCCTCTCGGTGCACCTCCCCTGACCGGGTGGGTGCATTCGGCAATAAAGTCTGCCAGGGCCTGGGCCTTGATTGCTGTCCGCCCGGTGTAGGTTATGCCAAAGCCTGACAGCTCAATTGCCCACTTGAGGAGTCTGCCGGATTTTTCAAATTTCTCGAGTGCTTTCTCCGGGTGGTTCATGCGCACCTCCACCGGGTGGCGTCAAATCTGGTCTAAGCTTCCGAAGTTGCTATGACCACGTGATACGCCGCTTTACCGATGATTGGATAATTTCTTTCGATTGTCCCAAAGGCATGACCGACGAAATAGATTGTCATTGTTGTTTTTCTTCCTCCGGAGGATTATCACTGCGATATTGCGCTCATGATCACGGCGATGTATAAGATTAAAGTTTCGCCGTGGACCGGTCTTGCTAAGGTAGGCGAGTTGTAAGGTGCTTCTTCAATCGCCAAAGGCTTCATCTTGCTCGCTTCCCCATGTTGGTACCAAAACCCAGGTGGTCGGAACCCTGGGCCAGGCCTGACGGCATGAGGATTCTCACCAGGACCGTAACGTCATGCATGCAGACTGCACAAAGATAAAGCAAAGGTGCAGGTCAGGAGAGGAAAAGCCAAGATGGGCCAGGCCCAACAAAGGACAACAAAGGAAGTAAAACACCAAGGAAGAAAGCCCAAAGACTAGGTATCAACCCTAGAGGAAGTCGTTGGAAGACTCAGTCAAGCATGCTGAAACTCGGCCTTGAAGATAGGAACAGCTTCAGAAATCGTTGGAGAGGTTACCTACAACCAAGGGAAGGGACCGTTGAAGCTAGAGACAATATATAAGAAGGAGAATTCAGAAGGAAAGGGCGAATCATTATTCTACGCAAGACACACTACTCAAATTCACTTCATTCAACGCGATTCATCAACATCCAAACACTTGATAATTAGTTTACGTCTTTATTATTCCCTGTACTACTGGTCCGTAGTCCAGATCCCCTATTTCTCAACTAGTGAAGATCCTCTCCTGGCTTGGCGCCCGTGGTTTTTCCCCTAAACCTTTAATGGTTTTTCCCACGTAACATTTCGTGTGTCTTGTTTAATTTTTGTTGTCTTTCATACGCCCTAAATTCTGAACCACATAAAGCGCATAACTAAATCTAAAGGATAGTACTAGTAGATCCACGAATACATAATCGAACCGTGTGAGAAAATCACCCCGCACAGTTTGGCGCCGTCTGTGGGGATACTAGTTTATTAATCCTACAAAGTTATCCAAATCAACAAGTCCAACCAACGTGAAGGATGACAGATCCAACTACAGAGGCCATGCTCAAACTACGGGAGGAATCGGCAGCAGCGAAGAAAGCGGCAGAGGATGCTAAGCGCAGGTCGCAAGACTGGAGCGAGGTCGAGGTCGCTCAAGAAACAAAGCAGAGACCTGCTCGCCGTAAAAGCCTCAGGATCCAGGATCCCACCAGGTACACCATTCTCTGATGTGATCAAACATCATGACTTCTCTACTTTCTCTTCTGTAGGTTCAAAAGGATCAAAAGGCGATCCACTCAATGTGGAGGAGAATCCAGAGAACAATGTTTGCGGGGAGGAGGTGGAGACCCAAAGACACCGTAGGAGTTAGTGCGGCGTAGATCATGCGATTACATGATGATGGAGACGCAGAAACTCTCTGATTTGGTGCGCAAGGTTCCGTGGCTTCCACCACCCATAGAGGAGGCAACCCCAGGATGCTACTCTGATTCACCCTTCGATGATTGCATTGCAATGGTCGAGATGCCAAAGAAGTACACAGTGCCCAACCTAAAACTCTATGATGGGACAGCAGAGCCTCTGGAACACGCTGCTCAATACAGGCAGAGGATGTTCAACGTCCCTATCCCAAACAGAAGAGGAGGCATGCATGTGCAAAAGCTTTGGTTCAACCTTGACCGTCCAAATTTCTCCAGCCGTACATCAACTTGCCAATCAAGACCATCAAGTCGCTGGGGGTGATCAACCTTTTCAACGTCGATTCGCCCGATGGCAGTTGTTGGAGAAGCGGACCGGTGATGCATGCGGGTGGTCCGAGCGAGAACGAGTCTCCGAGGACTTCCCGCACCGCTTCAACAGCAGAAAGTGTCCATCCCCGGATGTGACATCGGGCGCGACCATAGAGGCCTTCGTGCAAGGTTTGGTTAGAGATTCCGATTTATATGTTGAACTAACTCGCTACCCTTGTTCTACCTTTCGAGGATGTGCGCAGGCTAAGGCTCGCCCGCATCGGGGTGTAAGAGACCAGCAGCTCAGTGGCACGATATCAGACTGTGGCGGGTGAACGTAAAGTCACCACCCAACTAAGACAAAGAACAATGCACCTGGTCCATACCAGAGGCCAAACAGAGTGAGGCCAACGCCGTGGATTGAACAGACCGATGCACCTGTGGTTCCACCTCCAGTTTGAGTATTGCTTTTACAGACCGCCAGGCCGATCAACAACCGGACAAGTTGGGCTCGGCAAATCGGATGGCCAGCAGTGAAAAGCCTAATCCAAGCGGACACACGACCCAGTGGTGTGAGTACCATTATGATATCGACATACCACGAGAGGATCGTGCATAGCTCTCGGGAGGAGATAGCTCATCTATTAAAGAATGGCCACCTGAAAGATATCCCGCCCGAGAAGCGAAGGAACAAAGATGAGAGATGAGCCCAGAGATCTTCCACCACCACCGCCAACACATGAGGTAAAATTTATTTACGGTGGTTCAGATATTTGTGGACTAACGTATTCTCGCCGCAGCGCGCTGGCACTGAGAACAGTACCACCAAATAGACAAACAGTCCAGGAGACAAGCAGGTCCAAATTTCTGGTGAGATTGTGTTTGATGAGTCGGACCTACAGGAGTGCATGGGCCACACCACGATGGTGCAGTGATCAAGGTCCGTGATTGGAACCTGCATGGTCGTAAGAGTCCTGGTAGATGGAGGTAGCTCGATCAACATCATTATGATGGAAGTATTTGGAAGCTATGGGTGAAAGAGTCCGATGTAACCAAGAGGTCCAGATGTCTGGTAGGATTCATGGAGAAACAAAGCACACCGGGAGAGATCACCCGCCAACCTATGTAGAAGAGTCACCTCTTTCGAAAAGTTCTGCGTAATAGACCGCTTATCCTCGCACAACGTGATCCTGTGGCGACCACGGATCCACAACCTCAAGGTCAGACCTTCAACGTACCACCGCATCAAGATCCCAACAAAGTGGACAAAGAATAAATGAGTGAGAGAAGAAGCGATCGCGCAGAATGTTACAGATACCAAACCTTCTCGCCCAGGTAAGTCCTCGTGATAAAGAATTAAAGCGACTGTCAAATCTGTTGGGAATCCTGTCCCACGCATGGAGACAGATGAAATCGCTTTGGCAAAGGAGACCGACAGAAGGTTACGGTTGGTTCCGACGCTCAGAGGTAATCGGACCGCTTCTAATAGACTTTCTGAGGCAGAAACAGCATTGTTTTGCATGGACCCATTTTGATATGACTGGTATAAGTTCTGACATGATTACACACAAATAAAATATTGACCCAAGTTTTAAGCACAGCAAAGCGAAGCGCGGAAGTTTGCACGAGCGTAATGAGATTGTGAACCAGGGGGTGCAGAAATTGCTGGACATGGACATGATAAAAGAAGTGATGTACCCAGGTTGGTTGGCCAATGTAGTTGTGGTCCAGAAAAAGAATGGCAAGTGGAGAGTTTGCGTGGACTATACAGACCTGAACAAGGCGTGCCCAAAGATTCATTTCCACTTCCACACATAGATGCCATGGTGGATGCTCATCACAGGACATGAGGTCTTGACGTTTATGGATCACGGCCAGTGGGTTCAACCAGATCAGACGCACCCCGCACCAGGAACATACAGCCGTTCATGACCGTGAGAGGAATATATTGCTACAAGGCAATGCCGTTTGGACTAAAGAATGCAGTGCAACGTATCAAAGGCTCGTGAACATGATGTTCAAGGACCAGATTGGAGATACAATGGAGGTCTACATTGATGATATGGTGGTGAAGTCAAAGAAAGTCAAGATCACATCCTGGACCTGGAAAAGGCGTTTGAGATTACGGAAAAATATAATACGGTTAAACCCTACTAAATGCACCTTTGGTGTCACCGCAGAAAGTTTTTAGGTTATATGGTGACAAAAAGAGGCATAGAGGCTAGTCCAGAGCGGATCTCAAAGAATAATCAACTTGCAGTCCCTCAGAACGAAAGATGTCCAGAACCGACTGGAAGAGTAGCAATACTAATGTATTTATCTCCAGGTCTTCTGAAAGGTGCAAGCCATTTTATGATCTCCTGAGAAAGAACAAACAGTTCAACTGGGGGTCAGAGCACGAGAAAGCATTCCAGGACCTGAGAGCCTACCTATCATCAGCCCCACTTTTATCCAAACTCGAACCGTGGAGTCACCGGTCCTCTACCTCTCTCAGAATGTAAAGCCTCGTAAGTGCACCTGGTGAGAGAACCCGGCGGACAAAGAACATCCGGTGTATTATGTAAGTAAGAGTCTTCTAGATCTTTGAGACCAGGTATTCAGATTGGAAAAATTTGTTTTGGCTTTAATAGTTGCTTGTACTAAGTTAGCCCATATTTTGAGGCGCATCATATTATCATTCGTACTAATGTTCCTGTAAGATCGGTGTTGTCTAGACCGTAACTTTCAGTCGTATGTCAAAATGGTCGGTGAAGCCGAGCACCTATGATCTATCCTATGAGCCCGTAACAAAGAATCAAATCTCAAGCATTAGCGCACTTTGTGGTCGACTTCACTCCCACACTAGAAGAGCGAGGTAACAAAGAAATCTTCCATCCGACCGTAAACAATGGACACAGGAACTCGGGATGGATGGTTCACCCAACATCGTGGGTACTTGGACTAGGTGTGGTCCTGAAGTCGCCACAGGGGACAAGATAAGACAGCCGATCCTCGTGAGTTCAGACTACCAACAATGAAGTTCGAGTATGAGGCAATCGAGCAATAGGATCGAATGCAAGGCCTGGACATGAAGGTTCGTAATCTAAAGGTAAAGATAGACTCTTTGTTGGTCGCAAACCAAATCAATGGTACGACGCTAAAGATTCTAAGATGATTGCATATCTTGATTTGGTCAAAAATCTTTTTCAAAGTTTACTAACGCTGAGGTTGAGCAAGTCCCTAGAGATCGAATGTGCAGCGGATGCTTTGGCTAACATAGGATCGCGATTCGAACCTGGTACGCCGACAAGATACCTATCGCGGCACATCCCGGAACCAAGAAATTCGTAAAGTTCAACCACCCCACGTAACGCAAATTAATCTACCCGCACCGACCAAACCATATTACGAATTACCGGTCCAGGCAAGTTACCACAAGACAAGGTTGAGGCAAGGCGTTGAATCAAGGCATCCAGATACACAATCATACAGGTACACTATTCAAAAGGTCCTTTAATCTGATCAGACTGCACACGCTTAACTTGACCAGGTCAGACAAGATTATCGTAAATACACGATGGACATTGTGGAAATCACACAGTGGTAGAAGCATGGTTAACAAAATTCTACGCATGGGATATTATCGCCCACAATGAAAAACAGACAAAGATCCAAGATGCCACAAAATGTGACGCTGGTCAAAGGCATGGTCCGTAGATACATCACCGCACGTAACCTCGCACTGATATCCGCACCATGGCCATTCATGAAATGGGGCATGGACTTAGTTGGTAAACTACCAATGGCTCCAGGACGTAAGGTGTTTATGCTAAGAATGACGCACTACTTCTCTAAATGGATGGAGGCGGATGCCTACAAAAACGTTCTGAAAAGAAGTAATTGCTTTCATAAAGAAGAACATCATCGCCAGTATGGAATCCCCTCGTAAATAGTATGTGACAATGGACTTGCATTCGTGGGAAACAAGACCAGAGATTTCATACAAGGCGGAACATCAACTTGGTAACCTCTCCACCAAGATATCCTCAAGCAAATGGACAAGTCAATCCAAAGAACAAAATTGTGATCAATTGCATCAAGAAGAAGGCGATGAAAAAACAAGGAGATGGGTTCAAGAAGGCGCCCGGGTACTACGGGCGACAGACCACGCCAAAGAGAAAGAACAGACAAACTCCATACTCAATGGTTTATGGATGTGAAGGTCGCACTACCGGTAGGTGCACGCACTAACGGTCAGGTATGAACTCAATACGTTTTCTGAGAATAGTGAACTACTCTGTGACAGCCTGGACACAACCCAGGAGCTCAGGGGACTTAGAAAGCAGTAGCGTCGCGATACCAACAATCGGTGGCGGTTACAACAAGAATGTGAGAGTACGAATGTTCAGATGATGAGATCCGTCCCGAGAAAGGTATTTCGTAACACAAAGGACAAAGTCACAGCAAGCTAGCCCCAACCAGGAAGGCCCATACCTTATCGATTCAAAGAATCGGGAAAGGTTCTTACAGACTACAGACTCGGAAGGAGACATGATCCCAAGACCTTGGAACACACTCCACCTCAAGCTCTATCACATGTAAAATGTCCTGGACCAAGACATCTGGTAATACACAAAACTCAAAACTTTTCCTTTACAAATTATCTAATGCACCAGATCGACTTGAAGGTTGCCGGAGGGCCGCTGTTAACGCCAATCTGGCCAAGCCCTCGACCCTCTTCTGCGTGCATAAAGCAAAATGTAAATCGTCCAAATTTAACCAAAGACAAAGACAAAACCTAAGGCTCCGGCCCCGAACGATCGCACCAACGGACAGAGAATGTCCGCATGAGCCCCAAAGTGTAAATCGCCTAAATTATCAAACGATGATGCTACTAGACAGATTCACAACAAACTATATGCGCATCATAACAAAAGCATAACAAAACATAGCATAAACAAAACATAGCATAACATAGCCTAGCATAACTAGCAAAAGTTGACAAAGTCAAACCATGCCTATGCATGGACAATGTAATCAGAGACAAAGTTCAAACCCAAAGCAAAGTCTAAATATTTACAGACCAAATAAACACAGGGACATTCCCCTGGCAAATTCAAAGATTGTTCAAAACAAAAACCAATAACAAAGCCAAAGTTCAAGCTAATGTATTCATTCAGACTCACCGGCCTCTTCAAAGATGTTACTCTGCAGGTCGGGCGCGTAAGGACTGGGCCTTATCATCATCAAGACTAGAATCTCCACCTACAAACCTTAACACTCGACCAACAAGAATACCACAGAATGCGGGTTGCGCGATCCGAGTAACTTCGCTGCTTCCGGGATGGGCCGCCAGAACTAGCGCCTCGACCGCTAAGACCATATTGTCTTTGCTCACCGCCTCGGCCTCTCAATCTCCTCGACATAGTTTCGCAATAAGCGGTGTCCCGCTCCCAGACCTCTCAGACCGGGTCTTGTTCAAGATGATCAACCTCTCACAATAACGCTAACAGCCCCAAGCTCCTTCGCGTACCTCTGCAGGTTAACGGCACGCTATTCTCGCCTCTGCAGACTCTACCACTTTCCAGGATCGGGCGCCAGAACCAAGACTGGCGATGTAAGAAGCAACTACAGTGTACGTAACAAGACAGAAAATCAAGACCACACCAAAAATGACCCCGAGCAAAAACAAAAGCCATGAAAATACAAACCCGAGCACAACAACCCACCACCTTGTGCACCAGCGCCAGAGTCCCTAAGGCAATGCGCAGAGGACGTAATAGCAAACTTCGCCAGAGACTTCCCGAGGACTCACACTGATTGATCCCGAGAATACAGAGGACAGGAAGACAGGACTCATTTGAGGTAGCTCCATGTTCTTCTTCTTTTTCCGGTCGTGGGCTTGTGCGAGATTCGTAAACCACTGCAGTAGACCTAGCCTGAACCCCTCCTGACGCTTTCATCTTGGAAGACTCAGAGAAGGGGGCCACCATACTCCCAGCAGGAGCAGAGCTGCCATCGGATTTCGCAGCCTCACAAGCCTGAGCAACCGCGGCAAAGAATGACGCCCATAGCAGTGAAAGCTTGCTTGTTGGACCCGTGTTTGAGACACCACAGGAACAGCTTTATGAAGATGCACGGAGGTGAATCAATTCATGAACCAGGGAAAATACGTTGGTACCAGAGGCGGCACTAGAACACTCGCCTCTGCAGGAGATCCGCGAAGGGACAAAGTGGAATGGCCGCCATCCCGTGCAAGATGGAACCGAATTGAGTCATATGAATAGACGCCTGGTCGAGCGCACGATACCACTCCCACCGAACCTTGGAAACAGATTTCGCCTTCTCCAAGCATAGCCTCCTGGTCAACCTCCTCATCCCTGCCCCTCCACCATCACTCTCACCATTTTCGCCACCGTCATCTCCTTCCTCCTGGGAGGAATAATTTCAACATCGTCGTTATCTTCGATCGGTCAGTCGCAAATACTGGTCGCCACGGGTGTAGGTAGTAGCAGTAGAAGGACCAACATCATTGCGTGCCATAGTTGAAGATTGAGAAGTGGAAGGAGAAAGCTAGAGCTTTTTCGAAATTAATTTGGGGATTTTTTGTTGTTAGGGTTTCTTGATTACAAAACAAAAGAGGTCAGAAGGAAGGAACGAGTTAGAGAGAGAAGCAAAAACAAAAATTAGGGTATATATAGAAGTCGGATGGTTTTTACAAAAATAAGCGCCAAGAGATATGACAAGACCCATGATGGGACGTGCACAGATGCATTGGCGCCAAAATCGCGCACTTCCCCACAAAACCAACTACCTCATTAATTACAAAGTTCAGTCTCAGACCAAAGCGCACAAAGAAACAGAGGAGCCTGGGCAGTCCGCCTCGACCAGATCAGATGAAGCATCTCCTTACCCCCGGTTGGACTGTAGGGCAAGGAGATGGGGACAAACTGTTGGTACCAAAAACCCAGTCGGTCTGTAACCCTGGCCAGGCCTAGACGGTAGATTCTCACCAGACCGTGAACGCATGCAGACAAGACTGCATAAAGATAGACAAAGCAAAGGTGCAGTCGGAGAGAGAAAGCCAAGACGGGCCAGCCCAACAAAGGACAACAAAGGAAGTAAAACACCAAGGAAGAAAGCCCAAAGACTAGGTATCAACCTAGAGAAGTCGTTGGAAGACTCACCAAGCATGCCAACTTCGGCCTTGAAGATAGAACAAACGGAAATCGTTGGAGAGGTTACCTACAACCAAGGGAAGGGACCGTTGAAGCTAGAGACAATATATAAGAAGGAGAATTCAGAAGGAAAGGGCGAATCATTATTCTACGCAAGACACACTACTCAAATTCACTTCATTCAACGCGATTCATCAACATCCAAACACTTGATAATTAGTTTACGTCTTTATTATTCCCTGTACCAGTTGGTCCAGAGTCTGTATCCCCTATTTCTGAACTAGTGAAGATCCTCTCCTGGCTTGGCGCCCGTGGTTTTTCCCTTAACATTTAAGGGTTTTTCCCACGTAACATATCGTGTGTCTTGTTCAATTTTTGTTGTCTTTCATACGTCCTAAATTCCTGAACCACATAAAACGTACAACTAAATCTAAAGGATAGTACTAGTAGATCCACGAATACATAATCGAACCGTGTGAGAAAATCACCCCGAACACCCCATACGAACCTCTTGTTTCCTTTCAGTACTTGAAAGAATGGCGTGGATTTGTCGGCGGACCTGGAGATGAACCTGGAAAGTGCTGCCATCCTCCCGGTCAGAATTTGAATATCTTTTATTGTCTTCGTGCCTAAGTCCAATATAGCTTTGACTTTTTCTGGTTGGCATCGATCCCTCTTGAAGTGACCAGGTATCCCAAGAACTTTCCTGACCGGACGCCGGGCGTACATTTCTTTGGATTCACCATTTGATACTTCCCGAGCGAGTTCAACGCTTCTCTCAGTCTTCCAGCGCCGCCATCTGATTTGCTCTTCACTATCGTCATCTACATATACTTCCATATTCCTCCCTTTCTCGCTTTTTAAACACCAGATCCACCAAATTACCGGTATGTGGTCTCCAGATTCTCGAGTCCAAACGGCATCATCTTGTACATGTAGACCCCGTGTTCTGTGATTTAAAGCGCACCGGCTTGGCCCTCTTCCGACAGATAGATCGCGGTACTCCCGAGAAAGATCCGTGGCTCAGTAGAGCCGCTGCGGTAGAATCTACCACCGATCAATCCTAGTAACGGTAAGAAATTCTTCGGGCACGCCTTGTTTAGATTTGTAAAGTCAACACACATTCTCCATGCCCCGGACGCTTTCTTCACCATCACCACGTTCGCCAACCATTCGGGGTAGTCACAACGCTCAATGAATCCCGCCTCTAGTAACTTGTTTATTTCTTCAAGAATGGCCGCGTCTTTCTCTGCGCTCATGGGTCGCAGCCTCTGTTTGATTGGTTTGTAGCCGGGGTTAACATTCAGTTGGTGCACAATCACCTCCGCGCTTATCCCAGATCTCGGCCGGTGAGTAGCGAACACATCCTCGTTCTCCTCCAAGATGCTAATCGACTATCTTGAAGCCGGGTCCGGCTTCGCTCCAATGATTACACTTCTTCCCGGTGCCAACTCAATTTCTTTTGTCGCACTTTTCCGGCCCCGAGTCACTTCCACCTTCTTCTCCTTCTGCCCGAGAATTTAACCTCGCCATCGCCGCTTCGACCGCCGGCCCAGGGAATCGCAGACCTTCCGGCTCGTCACCATACACCTTCCTTCGGTCCAATTGTTCGGACGTGAAACCATAGCCGGCCGATCGACACGACAAAGCATTTAATGTGGTCCGTGAGGACCCTACCGACGAGTATGCCAGATGCCGACGGCGCCGACGACCACGGCTTGCGCTTCACGCTCGCCATATCTTCTTCTCCTATCGTGGATCGGTAAAGTTATCGCCCCCATCGGCCTGATACCCGGCTCGCGAAACCGTGATAATGAGCCTATGTAGGGCGTTAGTTGTTCCTTCTTCAGGCTAAGCTTTTCAAATACCTCCCAGACAAGAGGTTGGTGCAGTTCGGTGTCTATCATGCACTGTGGACCGGATGGGGCCCAATATCCATGGAGATTACCAACGGTCATTTGTGCGGGTAGGAGACCAGCCGGGTAGTCCTCCGGGTGATGGTCAAGTCCGGATAGAGGCCTCGGTCCCTCTTCGGTGAATATATACCCATCTTGGATCGCTTCACGCCTCCGCTTTCTTTTCCTTCCGACAAGATCGACTCTGTCCGGCGATCATATGAATTTCACTTATTCTCTTTTGGTTCTTCTTGGACCGCTTGCACCGGGTCCCCACTACCTTCACCTCCATCTCTGTCTCGCTTGTCCTTAACAAAGCGCCGCAGGGTGCCTTGTTGTACCAACCGTTCAACCTCGTGTTTCAGGGATACACAGTGTTCCGTTGCATGGCCGGCTGTCTG
Source organism: Dianthus caryophyllus (assembly GCA_023091065.1). Lineage (NCBI taxonomy): Eukaryota > Viridiplantae > Streptophyta > Magnoliopsida > Caryophyllales > Caryophyllaceae > Dianthus > Dianthus caryophyllus. The sequence continues at coordinate 1,331,287 of JALGRB010000021.1, forward strand.
GTGGTACTCGCAGAAAACGGACTTATCATTCCCCGGGTTTCTTTGCGGTCGAGGAGTGGCCCACTTGACCTCGTTCTTAGTCATCTCCAAAATTTCTGCCTGAGACCTGATGTGTGGTGTGTAGTGGGTCCATCATTGAACTGCTGGTTGTTATTTTGTTGGCCTCGGCCGTCCGGTTATCCCGCGATCGTTGTGATTGTTATTACTGCTGCCGCGGTTGAAATTGCCATGCGCGTTGTTGTTGTTGTTGTTGTTGTGCCTCCGGACGCCCTTCCATTCTTGTTGGGCACCGCCTGGTCCTCCTTCTTGTCATTCTCTTCATCAATGTTTTATGGAATTGCTTCTTCGCATAAAGCCTTCGCCATCTCGCGGCCGCCATCAGCCGGGCAGGCGGATTCTCGATCAGAGACTTTTCACTCTCCTCTTTCAAATTTCTACCGTTAAGGCATGGACCCCTATCTTGGAATCCAGGTCCCTGATCTGCTGCGATTCTCTGTCAAACCGGGTCATATATTCCTTCAGCCCTTCACTTTTCCCCTGCACCACGCTCAGAGCTCCAGAGCCACCTTCTCTCTCCTTCGCTCTCAGACCGGCCGGAACACCCGGCACATGTCCTCGTATCCATAGATGGAGCAGTTGGGAGGTTACTGAACCAGGACTCGCAAGTCCCGTCAGTGGTCGTAGGAAAAACTTTGCACCAAACGTGAGTCCGTAGAGTCGCACATCATCACGTGGCTCTCATAGGCCGCCAAATGTTCCTCCGGTCCGCTTTTTCCGCCATATTGTATCGTTGGAATTTTCATCTTGGGAGGGAGAGGTATTCCAAAGACCAAGAAGCCAAAGGCGATTTTATCGTGACTTTTCCTTGTGTTGTGTTTCCTTTGGGTTTGTTGCGCTTGGGCCTCTTTGGCGTGGAACCTCAGGCTTGGACACTTCCCGGATCAAGGTGGTGGATCGGGACGCTGAGTGAGAATGTTCCGATTCCTGCCACGTACTATCGTTGCTTGACGTCTCATTGTCCTCATGAAAGAGCTTCTTAGGTGTTACGGATGGGATGGGGTCTCGTCTTGGTGGAGACTTGGCGCTCGACTGGTGGCGGGACGCCGGTAGCTGGTGCCTTCCTTAATTTTTCAAGGTAGGCACTCATCATCTTTTTCTCCTCTGGGGTCAAGGGGGGTTGTAGCTCGCCTCCGCAGGATGCCGCCGACACCTCCTCCCGGGGGAGCTGTTTCTTCCGCTGTTTTTCTCGGCTCTTGTGTAGGGTTTGACATGGCTTTTTGTAAGATTTTTGTGAAACTTCTCCCCACAGACGGCGCCAATTGTTTCGGGTATAAAGTTAGGAGCTAAATACCAAAACTAAGTACAAAGGATTACAAGCTAATGTAGATTACAAATTTGGTGAACTAAGTCCTTGAGGGTCCTTAGCTCTCAGCCGGTCTCTTCCTTCCTTCTTTTCTCCCTGAAACGTTGTAACAAACCTAGCCCCGGGGCCTTCCGGGTGATGGCCCTCCGACGCTCAAGTCAGTTACAAAGACAAATAATTCTAGAGAGAGAAAGGAGAGAAAAAACCTTTTGTGTAGTATTTTGTGTGTATATGAAAACTTAGTGATTTCTAGGGTTTTAGTTACCTTTTATACTTACTCCAAGTTTGTCTTTTTGTGCCCCCGCTCCGTACAGTACGGCCCTGGGTGGGCCACACATGCCCGGACCCGGGTGGACCATTAGGTTCCTTGGTATATGAAATTATCCGGTCAATAATCCTCCCGGCCTCAAGTGACCCGACCCGGGAGATACAGAGGGTTCAACGAGTGTGGGGCCATCCTCCGGCCTACAATTCTTCCGGCCTAATGTCGTGGGACCCGGGAGAAGTCACCCCCAACAAATACAGTTGATAATTTATTTCCTTCAACACCACCCATCAATCAAACAACTTACTCCTCGAGCCCTCGTCCTTTACCATCACCGGCCACTTCGCCACCACCGGCCACTTCACCGCTGTCATCAAATCATCGACCTATTCTCGTGGCAGTCCTCTGGTGTCCTCCACCACTGCCTTCTTCTCATCCTTTTCCACCACCAAACGCACCCTTCGTCACAAAGAGATCAACCATCTCACCTCAACCACCTGAACCTCACTCCACGCTACCACCACCACAACAACGTCGCACCGTCATTAATATTCACTGCCCTTCAAGCTCAAGTTCAAATCTTTCGGTCAAATTTCTTGCTCCAGATTAATCATTTCAACCAAAGTTCGAAATTAATTTTAATTTTCTTTCTCCGTTGTGTGAGATTGATAGATTTTTAGGGTTGATTGGAGTATTGGGTTGATTGAAACTGATTTGATTTGAGTTAATTGGACCCTAAAGACTGAACTTTGACAAATTGATACGGGAATAGTATGGTTTGTAATTTTTATTTTTATTTTTGGTGAGTATGATTTGTAGATTGTAAGACCATCCCCATTGGTAAGTTTTTCAAGTGATCACAACCACTTGATAATATTAAAATAAATGAAAAGTAATAAAGTGATCACAACCACATGCTTATTGTGGTTGCATGGTGAACACTACACAACCACATCACCTCTCTCCATTTAATTGGTTACAATTTCTTTTCATTCTTTTATTTTATTTATAAAACAAAATATTTAACTAAAAAGTAATTTATCTTAATATTTATTTGTGAAAAGTATATATTATATGAAAGTTGATGGGGTGATCAAGTGATCACTAATGTGAGGGTAAAACCACATAGTAGATTACAAACACATAATAATTACAAATATATATTATTTTAATAGGTGACCACCTAAATAGTGATCACCTCAATGGGGATGGTCTAATGGAGGAGAAGGTTTTAATAATGAAATAAATAGAAGTTAAGTAAAATTTTACCTATTAAGCAAGTAGCAGGTCACCCAGTTTATTTATAGAAAATGGGTCTTATATTTGGGTTTATTATTGGATTAACAAAAGAACGGTTTATTTATGGAAGACCGAGTATAGGTTGGTTTATTCCCATTAAATGTTCCTATTTAATAAATCATATTTTCTTAATATCTAACTACTATTTCAATTCTATTTAACTAACACTTTTGAAAACTATCGAAATTTCGAGTCACACTTAATTTAAACTGATAAATGTTTTTACGGTTGATCCTAATTATTTAAATCATTAACTTTCAACCAAAAAAATATGCATTTCGGACTAGTAAACTTTTAATCAAAATTTCGAGGAATCAAAACCCAATTTTGGTTTTAGTACCCTTTTGAAGTTTATTTTCATTTTTATTTTCGATCTTATTTTGAAACATTATTTTAAGATCATATATTTTATTTCGAGACTTTTCGCGTGCACGCAAATCGAAAATTTCAAAAACGAAAACCGAGCCACTTGTTAACCATTGTAGTCGGCCTCCTTTAGTCTTGTACAAGACTACACACTTCCATTCCTTACACAAGCATGCATGCTCCCCTTACACACATCACTCTTCACTTACACACTTACACAATTTATCATTTCATGTATTTAACTTAATAAAAATTAAAGGTTATACATATCAAATACAAAATACAATACATAAACACTTAACCAATTTCCTTCACTACTTCCTCATTATTTTTCTAAGTGTAAAACTCTCTTCTTTTCTCTCCAAATAGCCAAGCTCCTTGCTCTCCTTTTCTCTCTTTATTTTTCTTCTTTTTCTCTTAAAACATCCTAAAATAAAACACTAATATTACTTCTAATAATTCATAAGTGTTCTAGTAATTAGTGGGTATATTTTAGGGGCTAACTTGCTTGGATTTTTGGGTGAAGAATATGGGTAATATGGGTGAAAAATTTACGATCTAAAATTTATTTTAGATCCTCGACGATTAACATCCAATATAAGGTGACTAGCTATATCTTATATTAGTCTCTTTTAAAATTAATTTGATTATTATTATATTTTTATAAGTATGATTTTTATGTTGAAATATGTTAAACATGATTTATATGCTTGTATGTTTATGTGCTTGTATGTTTAATAATATGATAATAAATAATAAAATGATAATAACTATTAATTTTGTAAGTATAGTTGTTGTAGTTTAATTTAAACATGTTTAGTATCATTTTCATTTTTCATTTTTAATTGTTGTTTATATGTCTATTTATGTTTTATGAGTTTTAAATATAAATAAGTTTATATGTAAAATTATGTTAAATATTAACAATGAGTTTAAAGTAAAGAAAAATCGAAAATAAAATTTATACACATACATAATGGCTCACGGCATTCCCTTTTTATTTTAATAAATTTTCACTTTTAATTTTTGTAAATAATATGTTATGTTAAGTTGTATTAAAATGGATGTTATCATGTAAAAAGAATTAAATTAGAAAAACAAATTATAAGTGGTTAAAAATGAAAAATGGTGTTCTTGATGTTCATGTTGTGTTCTTGAGTATTCATGTTGATTTTCATGTGTTCTTCATTTTGTTGCACTTTTTGATTCTTGATTATTTTATGTTTGTTATTATTTGTTGTTTTTATTAACTAATAAGTTATTATATTAACAACTATATAAATTAAACTAGCAAAATCTATAAGATTAAAAAGTTAGAAAATTAAAGTGTTGAAAAACACTATTCATAAATCAAATGAAATTTGTAGTAAAATTTCATTTTAGTTAAATCATTTTAGTATAATTAGAATAATTAAAATATAAAGACTTTAAGTTAAAAACCGATAAAAATTGAAAAATAAAATTTAGAACAATGCCTACACTTGGTCACGGCATTTCTATTCTTTTTAAGTCAAAAATTGTTTTTATCACTTTTTAGTTTATTGTTAAAATAATTTATTTTTTTAAAAAAATAAAAAAATAAAAAAATAAAATAAAATAATTTAATTAATAGTTAATAAGTTAGGATTAAGAATTTAAAAGAAATAAATCAATTTTGATACATATACAAAACCACTCGACATTCCCCTTTAAAATGGACCAAATTTAATCAAAATGAAATTATCACTAAGTCACTAAAGTTAAATAGTTATTAGAAATGAAATTTTGTATAAACCGATTTAGTTAGAAATGAAATATAACAAACCGATTAAAAAGTATAACCGTTATAAAAATGAATTAAATCGTATTACGCTTTTTGCAAATTTGGATCATTGACTTGGACATACGGACTAAAATGAATCACCCACTATACTATTATTTTAAAAATGAAATTCGCTAAATTTAGTAAATAGACGACTAAATTTAACCAAGTCTCAGTTTAAAATAAATATCGATTATCACTTTTTACAAACCGAACCTAACGATTTTAAAACTAGATTCTAAAGATTTAGTAACTAAGTTAGAATGTGAATAGTGACCGATGTGAATAGTGACCGATATGAATAGTGACCGATGGGAATAGTGACCGATGTGAATAGTGACCTAGATGAATAGTGACCTAGATGAATAGTGTCGATGAATAGTAAATCGGGACGAAACTTGTCAAGCAAGTAACGTCCCAAATTTCAAAACGGTGAATAGTACCCGGGACGAAACTTGTTGAACAAGTAATGTCCCAAAACCTATTTCAAAGGAATTTGCGGTAACTTGTTGAACAAGTTATCTTTTCAAAATCTCGAGGCGTGAATAGTGAAAAATTTACGAAACTTGTAAAACAAGTTACGTCTCAAAATTCAAAGATATTTCAAATTTCAAAATTTGAAATATTGTAAATAATTGAAAATCTACTAAGTATAGAAAAATTAAAAATGAATAAGTAAATGACTTAAAGTGTTTTGAAAAACACTTAAATAAAATTGGACATACTAATAAACGTTTCAATATAGAAACTTGAAAACGTTAATAATTAACAACACTTCAAATAATAAACAAATGTGTTATGTGATCATATGAAACCTACAATTCAAATTAAACGTTTGACGATGAGACTAGGAGAGTCTAGTAACATGTGATATGAATTATCAAATAAATAATAAATCTTGAGTAAGTTTAAATAAAAGGTCAAGCTTGGGCCTCAGATATGAAAAACGCCAATCGTGAGTGAAGTGGGGTTAAGATAGTCTTGTAGCGGGACGCCACTATCTCGACCTTATCATGCGTGTCATCTCGAATAGTGTGGTTCAAATTAAGAAGATTATATGCTTAGAGCATCCTCGCCCATGTCCGACGCCTTAAGTCGTATAGCCCGTCAGCACAAGATAAAGAATATGCCAACTTTTTTGGGTCGCTTTAGGAAATAGTCGCTTTATCCGTAGTTAAGGTGCTCTATGAATAGCATAAAATTCTTAAAGTGGATATTAGTGTATGCATACTAGACTAGGGCTTTATTCCCTACTTCGCTAAAGTTACCAGGGCCACCGCGACCTTATCATGATTGTCATCTCGCGGCTCGCCTCCTTGCCGTGTTTCGTTCTTAGTGGGCGCGACACTAGCATTCGTTCTTACCACATGTACAGATCACTTGACGAGATTGTATCTGAAGTTCGAATCATTTCGAACACTAGAAGATGAGATGCAAGTACTATAGTATTCGGCGTGGTTTACGAGTCGAGTAAGTCTCTGCACTATGGAAGTGAGATGCAATCGATCAGAGTACAAAAGCCTACTCAGTGGTCAGGCTCGTAAGCAGTATGTGTTGTTTGTTGTTTGATTAAGTGAGAATGAGTGTGTACCATCTTCGAAAACTAAAGACCACAAATTTCTGAAGTGAATCGAGTCTGCATGATGTGAATGATACGATATGTATGTTTGTTTGCGATCTGATATCGCTTCGTAATCCTGCTGATATGCTGTGACTCTATTACTATGCTATTATCTGCTATTTGCTTTCATAACTGAATATCACGCTTATATGATTTATCGCTTTAAACCGCATGCTTATTATGACTTATATGTCTTTATATGCTATATGTATTAAGCATGTTTATGTTTTTATCATAATGTTATAATTATAAAGCGATAGTAATAAACCAAAGTAATTGAAATCGAGGGTAAGTATGAGCATAGCTAGTCATCACCGCCAAACGCACCCCCCATCAGTTTATTGTGCAGGATGATCGTGGACCGATTGCTGGATTTTGGACGGGGCCACGAGACGTTTTTATTGCTTTACCTTAGTTTGTTTTTACGAGAGATGTAATATATTTAACGCTACTCTTTAAACTTTCTGTACTTAGAGTTGTATTATTCAACTCTTGAACGATGATGTCATATTTTGGGTTTTATTGTATAATTAATAACGCTGGTTTAAGACTTAATTAATTTCCGCCTTAGTAATTAAAGTCGACTAAAAACCAGGTTGTTATATAATCTCATATTCTCCTGTAATTTAAATTATCAATTCATTTTTAAAATTCACCTCTAAATAATAGTATTTGGTTGGAATATTGCACATGTGAGAGTCTTACATTGATTGTGAAAAGAAGAGTAGTTTGCTTTTATAATTAAGGTTCAAGGGTCCTGCTTTCATTGCCAATTGTTTTGAAAAATGCGGATCTTCCTGTAACTTGTAAAATGAGCTCATTGTCCTTCACTCGGGTTTGATCATGCTCATTTCATGATTATAACATATTCTCTCCATTTCACCGTGATGTTCCCATTTGATTATTTTATTTCTCATATTGAGATAAAAATGAAAATATCATAGTGAAATAGAGAGAGTATATAAAGATAGAAAGACAAAATCAACACATATTCATAACTTAATCTTAAATTTACTCAAAATAAAATGAGGACATTTAAAGACCAAATCAAGTAGCCTAATTTGTCACAACTTACAAAGGAGATGGTGCGTTATTATTATTATTATTATTATTATTTTTTTTTTTTTTTTTGCCAGTAAAAAAAATGTAATTACATAGAGTTCGGATAAGTCGAACCTGAATTACATCTTAGATATTACAAACTACTAATATAAAAACATAAAAAGGAGATGGTGCATTATTATTAAAGAGGGTTTTCACAAGCATTTCCAAAAACACTCCAACGTTTATGATTGTCATTCCAAGCCAATGTAACACCTTCTTTCACAATAACCTTGCAAACTTTTGTACAAGGCATATCCTTTGCACTAATATAAACATCATCGTCGATTTCACAATACGTAGCAAAACCGCCTTCTACGTTCTCGAATGGTAAATTTATCCTATGTGATTTTCCGGGATGGATTTCGAGCTTAAATTCAGGACTTAAATACGCTCGACATTTAAGGGTGATGTTTTTATTGTCACTTCGGTCATTTGTGACCGTTACTCGTAATGTTGTTTGTGCTTCGCCAAATTTCCAAATTGAAAATATTAGGAAAATCACGCTAACATAAGATAGTCTCACGATCAACATTGTTGGTGGGTGAAATTATAAAGCGACTTGCTCAAAATGAGTTTATGATCATTTTCTTGAACAAGTTTTTATAGGTGAATAAAGGATTTTTTTTTTAAAAAAAGAATAAAAAATAAATAAAGGATATGTTATTAGTCAAAACACCATAAAAAGATTAGTTATTGCTCTTAATAATTAATGCATAGTAAAAGTTAATTACTCGTTGTTAGAAATTCTTCTCTCTCATTTATTTATGTAATTTATTTAATTTTTCTTTTCCCGGAGAATCCACATACATTAATAAACGTTTAATTTGAATACAAATATGATAAAGGCCCTGGTGAATGGTGATTAATGAATTGAAAGTAAATTGGTTTAAGCTAAATGAATATTTACTCTCGATCATTTCAGAAGTAAAATAATAGAAAAAAAGTATTGAAATATTAAAATTAGAAGACAAAATGCACAATTCAGATATACACTTTATGCACAATTAGAAATATATCATTCATATATCACCTACTTAAAGCACGAATAGAATCATGATGAAAAATAAAATTAATACGGAGTTATATAAGAGCCAACTAGTCAAGCACAAACTTTTGATCGCCTAACATTTTATATAGAAATTTCATTTATTTTATTTTTAAACTGGTTAAAAATATTTATTGATCGGAGAATTTTTTTTTTTTTTTTTTGAATATTACTACTCTACTCTACATAATACATACGGACTGTATTTTACCCTAAAGCTACTGATCAACATGATACCGTAAATCCGTGATAGTTAACACTCACAAAAAGTTGATAGATTAGATGAGCACATTCATAGTTAATAGTTAGACCAAGTCATCATTTTTCCTCGAATTATACATCCGGCTCAACAACTTTAACCTTAAAACGCCGTCTCAATCAACGACGACACTAAGTTAGGGGGGAAAAACAGAGTTTATCTGACCATACAATATATTGAAGTTATGAGTTCAAAGTAATACTGATACATCAAATCAAATTTTTCTTTTCAAATTAGAAAACATCTCTTCAAAGAGAGTTAGCTTTGCATAAAACCTTCTCACGGGTGCTATAAAGTTCCTACGATTAATATATGATTATTTTAATGCTTAATGTAACTACTTTAACGCTAAATGTAACTACATTAAAGACTCATTAAACGGTTTTTTTAAACGTTAAATAGTAACTATAACATTAAACTAGACACATTTTAATTGTAAATAACCCCCATCGCACACCCGAGAGGTTTTATGTGAGCAATTTGTGTTTCAATTTTTTTTTTTTTTTTTTTTTTTTTTTTTTTTGTTTTTGTTTTTTTTAACAAAAAAGAAGTAGAAAATGAAAAAGAAAAGTCCCAAATTTTCCACTTGTTAACAAAACCCCCTTCTCTATTCCCTTTTCTAAATCAAACCTTTCGAAATTTCTAGGGTTTTCATCACCACGCCACCACTCTCTCTCACCACCGCTCTCCACAAAACTGACCTCAGAAATGGCGACACCACACGGCGGCGGCGGCGGCGGCGGCGGAGTAGGCGGCGGCGGAGCTGCGATTGAACCGACGGTGTTGGACGACATCATACGGCGGCTTCTAGAAGTCCGATTAGTTCGACCCGGTAAGCAGGTCCAGTTATCCGAATCCGAGATCCGACAACTTTGTCTCGCCGCACGTGATATCTTCGCTCAACAACCTAATCTTCTTGAACTTCAAGCGCCTATTAAGATTTGCGGTATAATTTTTGATTTTTTTTTATTTTCAATTTCAAAAAGTTAATTGAATTTTTTTTTTTAATTATTGTGTTTTTAGTTGATTGTGTTCTCTTTGTGGTGTTGATTATAGTGGAATTTGTTGAAAATCAAATGATTGACGAAGGTTTTATTCAGTTGATTTTACTGAGTGTAGTTCTGTGTTAGTATCGTGGTTTGATTGCTAAGATTGTGAGTGATAGTTCTGATTTTAGTTTTTTTTGCCGTGTTTTTGTCGTCGTAGATGTTTGCTGTAAACTTGTATCATGGTATGGTGGATAGTTTGCAGCTACGAACGCGTTTTGTGTATACATTGTTGAGCCTTCGACCTAGTTTTGTGCGCGTCAATATGAGGCGTTTAAAAAGTATTAACGGAGATTTTACTATTTTGTACTTGTAATCGTTGATATTGGTGCTTGGCAGATGATATGTGTTTCGGTTATCAGTTAGTATGAGTATTTGTTCTAATTCAGTTTCTGATGGAGGTGAAATGTTCGTTAACTGGAAGCGTTTAGAAAGTAAGTACATTGTTCTAATTTCAGTTGCGGGCGCAGTGTACGCCCTGTTTGATTTGGACACCCATTTTTCTTAGTGGCTGTTTTATTGATATACGGAGTATTGACTAGAAATCCCTGTGAAATCTCGATTCACGTTAAATTAAGTTCATCCATTCAACGCTGATTGGTGAAGAGCAACGCTGGACTTCCGTTTATAGATATTACTCCCACTGCTATCAGTTGTTTTTGTTTACCTTTTTACTTTGGGAATGAGTGTATCATATTCTTTTACTTTTCACGCAGTATAATTTGGTCATGTTATCTTCTGAAAGACTGAAATTATTAGCTCAAACTCTCATCCTTCCCCATCATTGATTTAGTTTCTAGAATAGAATGGTAAAAAAAGGACTAGGGAATGTCGATTATTAGGTGGAGTAAGCTACCTAATTCCTCCTTTGTAAAAGAGGTAACTACCAAATAAGTTGCATTTTTTGAACTCGTGTGATTTTTCATTTCTCATGTTCTTTGAATGACTACCAAACCACCACGTAGAATGTCTAATTTTTCATGGAGGTTCTTTTACATATCCGGAGAGAACCATATAGTTGCTATGTTGTGGTTCTGGATATATTGAAATGAAGGAAATTGGCTCACTAAATTGACTGCGCTTCTTTTATTGTGAAGTATCAGTTATTCTATTATATTATCGACGCAATCTTCATCTTGGGTCATTCGGAAACGGCCACTCCGTGTTAAACAACGCGGGGGTAAGGCTGTGTACATCCAACCCCCCTTACCTCGCAATTTGTGGGAGCCATTGAGGCATTGGGGTAATGTTGTTATTGTTGTTGTTCTTTTACATATCTGGGAACATACAACCTTCTGAGTCTTTTGATACTTTATGACTTTACATAGCTATCACATAGTCGCACTGAATTACTCATTATCACTGCACTCTTGAAGTGATGGTACAATACTTCTTCTGGTGTGTTTATCTGCTGCGAATCTGAATGATTGTGAAACTAGTTGTCTCCGCAAACCAATTTCAAAGAGCTAAGGAGATATCTGGTTGCTGGTGTTTTAGGTGATATCCATGGGCAATACAGTGATTTGTTAAGGCTTTTTGAGTACGGTGGTTTTCCTCCTCAAGCCAATTATCTGTTTCTGGGAGACTATGTTGATCGTGGCAGGCAAAGTCTGGAGACAATTTGTCTTCTGCTGGCCTACAAAATCAAGTACCCAGAGAACTTTTTCCTTTTAAGAGGAAATCATGAGTGTGCTTCCATTAATCGTATATATGGATTCTATGACGAGTGCAAGCGGCGTTTTAACGTCAGACTTTGGAAGACCTTCACCGACTGCTTCAACTGTCTTCCTGTGGCTGCGTTAATTGACGATAAGATATTGTGCATGCATGGTGGCCTTTCTCCGGACCTCCAAAACATGGACCAAATTCGAAACTTACCTCGCCCTACTGCTGTCCCTGATACTGGTCTGCTTTGTGATCTGCTCTGGGCTGATCCTGGTCCCGATGTTAAGGGGTGGGCTATGAATGATCGAGGGGTTTCTTATACTTTTGGTGCTGATAAGGTGTCCGAATTTTTGTCAAAACATGACTTGGACCTGGTTTGCCGTGCACATCAGGTTACTCTCTTATCTGTTGGGAATAGTCAAAATATTGTATTGACGTCTAAGAATATTTTCGTTTTTTTTTTTTTTTTTTAATATTTCTAGTCGAATGTGTGAAAAATACGAAGAGGAAATTTCAAATGACTGTTATATGCTCGGAATATGAAATGACCATATTTTGAAGTAGGATGGAGTTGAAGAAGAATTGAGTCAGTTTTAATTTCAACTCCTAGGGTTTCTAATTATCGGAATTGGCTCAATTTTAAAATTTACTCCAAATCGAAGTTTCCAAACACACCATTAGTTGAATTACTCTGATTTGTGAAATATTCACTTGTATAGGTTGTAGAAGACGGTTATGAATTCTTTGCAGATAGGCAGTTGGTTACGATTTTTTCAGCCCCCAATTACTGTGGTGAATTCGATAATGCCGGAGCTATGATGAGTGTTGACGAGAATTTGATGTGCTCTTTCCAAATCCTGAAACCTGCAGAGAAGAAGAACAACTTCTTGTCTACTAAGATGTGATCGGTGCTTCACCATGGTGCCTGTGATATGAGTGCGTAGGTTTGATGTCTCATATCTTAATTTTAACTCGGTTGCTTAGATATACAGTGACTGGTGTTAAACTTAATCTGGTTCTTGCTGCTGTATGCTTCTTTCCTCGCGGATAGTTGGCTTTGAAGTCTATTTACAATGGTCTGAATTTCGTGTTGAGTAAGAATAAGGACACGATCTCTTCGTTTAAGTTGTCTGAACGTATTCTGAATTTGTCGTAGTCATCCAAATTTTTAGGAAATTTAGTGTTTTTTAGTATTCTTTTGAGCTAAATTTGCCACCTTACACCACCTAGAGACTACTAGATTGACTCATACATAAAAGTGTCGTGATTTACATTGTCTGTACTGTTGTTTGTAGTAGCAAAAAGCGCCGTTAAGTGCATAATTTCGTCCGAGTTCATTGGGTGTCTTTCTCATTTTTCTGAAGTTTAGTGTTTTTAAATATTCTTTGTAGTTATATTTTTGAATGGCAAATGTAAAACATTACGCCGTCTTACACCACCTTGCTGTTGTTTGTAGTAACAAAGGCGAAAACTGTTTATTGCATAATTTTGCCGGGGTTCATCGGCTGTCATCCTACTCATTTGTGTTGTTAGTGTTGGTTTCATTATTGTTTACCTTCGAGACAAATGCTGATGAAACTAATGTCTGCGTTAAGCGTCTCGTGCATCACTTTATTGCTTAACTATCGCTTTCGTGTGCCAGCTTATTGAAGAGCTATATGAATGATGACGAAATCGAGTTGTTAGCCATTAAGTTAAGCCGTGTCTCCCCTTTGAAGCTTTTGTCATCCCTCTGCTGAAGCTCATGCATCGGAGCACATCAGTTGGAAACCGATGATTTCCACGCAGGCTTTTTTCCTCGCTGCTTCTTAATGGTGCTGTTTTCGTGATTGTTTTTATCTTCTTCTTATTTGTATATTTGTAACGGAAGCTGGTAGCTGCATTGTCGGAATTGTTTAAGAAAAGAAAGCCTTTATTTTCTCGGGTTTTAATGAGCAAATGTACTCATGTACCCATTTATTTGGTACACTGCTGGAAACTGGTTTTCCAAACTTGTGTAAATCGTGTTGACCTTGTTTTGCTAGGGCCTCGAAAACGTCCAAATTTCGTGTGCCTACGTCTGATGTGTGTGAGTAAACACTCGCTATGAGATACGGAGTAGTTGCACGTATAACCAATATATCCATGAAAAAGTTCGTTCTCGATTCCAATCAAAGTGTCACAAATAATATGATTTCAAACATTGGTTTAGGTTTAGCCCACGACCGCTTTGCTTGTCGTATTTGGTTTGGTATTACTCCGTTTTTTTTTGGAAAAACTGTCTTGTGAATTTTTAAGCTGGTAAAAAGGCATATTACATGATTAAACAATTTTACAATATCGTTTTCTTCCCAATTACTCCGTATGTGGATGATACATTGATACTCCTTACTCCTCGCCTAATAATTAAAATTTAAATGTATTTTCAATTTAATCGATTTTTTTTTTGGTCAATTGGAAAGAAAGTTGGATTACAAATTCGGGTAGTTTACATCCATCCATTATTGACTACAACTAAGACACTTAACGTAGATACTAATATAGAGCTACTAAAACGCGGGCACTAAGACCGGGTTGTCGGAGTACGAATAATTGGGCACGCGCGTCCTCTATTGCCTCGTCCACGTAGCTTATCCTTTCTCGATACTAGCGATCCAAGTGAGCTGCACAGTGACCAGAACAAAGTGTACTTATCCTATGGGAGCGTCGAAGTCTGCCTCCGAGGTGAATGTACTTATCCTACGGCACTTTGGTTCGGTGAATGTAGAGTTCGATCACCAAGGTATAAGAGTTTGATATTTTGATAATTTCAATGTGTATATATTAACGGTTAAAGTTTTAAAAGTTTATCAACCGACTAAACTCGACCCGAAACCCGTCTTCGGACATTGATTAGTAATTTAGTAGTCCCACGCCTCAACACCTCACAAGTCACAAGGCAGTTATGCACTCACATAACTGCATACAACGATAAAAGTCGTACAAAAAGAAGCCTCCCTTTATTTCCTTTTTATTTTTATTTTTATTTTTATTTATTTTTATCTTATTGTTATTTCTTTATTGTCGTCGACAATATTATAGTTGTCGAACTTATCTTTTCTTAATTACACTTAGGAATTTTAATGAGTAATTATTTATTTAGTTATTATTATCTATTATTAAGTTTGAAATTATTACTTTTATAATTTATGAAGTTTTTATGAAAAATCGTTTAATTTTTAACACGGTATTTAGAAGAAAGTAAAAATGGTTAATTTTATCGTTACGTTTAGGTGATTGTTTAATTTTTTTGAGTTACTCTTAAGAATAATTAATTCTTCGATTTAATTTAGTCGATTTAACAAAGTTATAATTTAAAAAAAAAAAAAAAGCGATTTATGCATAAAATGTAAGGTAAAAAAAAAAAAAAAACTTGCGGATGGCGAGGTATCTCGCCATGCACGCGAGATAGCTCGCATTCAGATGTAGATGAGATACCTCCTGCATCCGCATTTGCATGGCGAGATACTCACATTCTGCAGATGTAGATGGCGAGATAACTCCTCGCCATCTGCACGTATTTGTTTTTTTTTTTTTTTTAACCTTACATTTTATGTGCATAAATCGTTTTTTTTTTTAAATTATAACTTTTGTTAAATCGACTAAATTAAATCGAGTAATTAATTATTCTTAAGAGTAACTCAAAAAAAAATTAAATAATCACCTAAACGTAACGATAAAAAAATTAACCATTTTTTACTATTTTCTTAATACCGTGTTAAAAATTAAACGATTTTTCATAAAAACTTCAAAAATTATAAAAGTAATAATTTCAAACTTAATAATAGATAATAATAACTAAATAAATAATTATTCATTAAAATTCTTAAGTGTAATTAGTAAAAAGATAAGACAAAGAATTGTCGATTTACTTAATAAAGACATCCCTATTGTTATTGTCAAAAAGAACAAAAGCTCGAATCTCAATCACCCTAATTTTGATCGAAATTTCCAATTTTTTTTTTTTTTTTTCTTCAATCGAAATTTGTCGCCATTAATTTTGATCAGATTAATTTTGAAAGCTCGAAGGTTTGACCATGGAGGACGACCCGTTTTCTGTTCTCCCTAGCTCTCATTTACTCGGTTCTGTTCCTGTATGAATTTCTTCTAATTTATCTTTAATTTTAATTGCAATTTTATTTGATTGATTGATTATGTTGTTTTGTTTGTCGTACAATTTTTTTAAACCTAATTATCGTTAAATTTGGAGATGATTATCGCCGTTTTCTGGAATTGATTTGTGTTTTTTTTAGGTTTTCGTGACTGATACGATTGTATTGATGATGAAGTGTTTGAATGAAAAAGCATGATCTAGTAATCGTTTGCGTTATTTGAGTTGAATTATATTTGGAATTTTGAATGTTGAGTTGCTGGAAATATTTGCGTCAATTAATTGGATTGATTTGTGAGGAATTTGTTTCGACGATTCATTGTTAAAAGTCTCGATTGATCGCATGCGTAGTTTCGTGTAATTTTTAGCTTGTCGACGCTGAAGAATGAGGGATTATTGAGTTGGTGAAGTATTTGCCTCAATTAATCGGATAAATTCATGAGGATTTTCTTGGAGGATTAATTGTTGAAGACTTGATTGATGCATGCGTAGTTTCGTGTAATTTTTAGCTTGTCGACGCTGTAGAATGAGGGATTATTGAGTTGGTGAAGTATTTGCCTCAATTAATCGGATAAATTCATGAGGATTTTCTTGGAGGATTAATTGTTGAAGACTTGATTGATGCATGTAGTTTCGTAATTTTTAGCTTGTCGACGCTGTAGAATGAGGGATTATTGAGTTGGTGAAGTATTTGCCTCAATTAATCGGATAAATTCATGAGGATTTTCTTGGAGGATTAATTGTTGAAGACTTGATTGATGCATGCGTAGTTTCATGTAGTTCTTAGCTCGTAGGCCTGAAGAATGAGGAATTGTGAAATGTGCTACTTAAGTTTTCGGCTTGTTGATTGAATTTTGTTTGATTGTAGGCGGTCGTTGCTACCGAGCAAAAGAAAGCGGATGCTTATCGTGGTATGTGCAATTCGGTGTTTCGCTAGCATTTGATGTAGTTTTCGAGGTATTTGTTGTTACTGATGATGAGAACGTTCCGTACTTTGTTTGAGCTGTGTAGGTCCCGAGGCGAATTTGCAGATATTTCCTCCACAGCAAGGTGGAGAAAAGGGGCGGGGATATCAGAATGTTGCGAGTTCTAGCGGTATGTTACGTGTTTTTGCATCAATATCTTCATCTTACATTGGACGCTACATTACTACGTATTTAGATTTCAAGATGAAGGCGTGGTTGGATTAATGAAATGACGGATTTACTGATTCGAAACTAAATTTTTCGTTCTAAAAACATTTTTAAGAATGACTTTTTTAGCGGTCAGTAAATTAGTTAGACCTTTTTGATTTTGCCAATTTGTTTCCTCCTCATGCAACTTGTACTAATAGTTTTGCGTGTCTTATAACAACATTCGAAATTGTCCAGATATATTTTGTCGAGAGTCTTGCATTGTTATGGAAAATAACAATAATAGCATCTAAGCCTTATTCCCGATAGTTGTCATGAACCGGCTATCAGTTACTCCATATGTTGAAAAAATGTGTTGAAAATTTTAAAACTAGTGTTAAAGGAAATAGATAAGTACACTAAAAAAATAGATAAGAGAATAATAAAAAATAAAAAAGACTCCTTATAGGAGTCTTTTGAAAAAAAAAAAAAAATGATATTTTCTAAGGTAAGAATAATGATAAAGTAAAACAAAAAGAATACAAATCTACGGAATATAACAGCATTGTTGAAAAATCTCGGTGAAAATCATGGCTCTGATGTATGAAATAATTCAATTGTTTGTTGCTGTATCCACCTATTAATAGTGTTTGTGTCTTAAGACGGGTTATCCGTCTTAAGCTTAAGACGGGTCAAGTACTCTCCCACTTGCACATAAAAAACAAATCTATTACGAAGTACATCTTTTCTATCCACTTGTCTTTTGTCTTATTCATAATACTTGACCCGTCTTAATTTAAGACAGATATACCCGTCTTAAATAAGAATTTGTGTCTCCGGAGATCTTCACTGGCACTTTTCTTTTGGAATTTTTTTTAAAGAACTTCAAAATCATTGTCATCGCCATAGAAGTGTTTCTGTAGGAAGAATGCTTTTAAGTCTGCTTCTCATAGCTCTTGTATTTGAATTCTACTTCAGTAACACACTAACACCGATGATATGATGTTCTTCAGAAGGAGGTGGAGGCCCGCCGACAAACAACTGGCAAGGAATGTTCAACATCTATTCATACACGCAGTACTTTAACGTGGATACAGATATTGTTCTCAACAGATTGCTAAGTTCCTTAGATCCTCGAACGGGCGATTTCTTCAGCAAGATCGACGCAAATCCTGATCTGTGAGCATCCACTTTTATCTACTTTTTTTCTCGGTAACTTTATATGGCTAGGACTTGTTATATTCAAAAAGCTTATCCCACCTTATTCAAACACATCGTCGGTGTTGACGATTAACATTCATTATGACTCCCAAGAGTTGTACTCGTCAATGAAATGCAACAAACGCAGCGCAGAAATCTCATAAGAGAACGAACCCTGTAAATCTTTAATCTTTTGTATTAAGATTGGACTTTCTAAGACTAGTACTTAAACCCTTATGTTGTTGAAAATGGATCTTTTCACAGCAATCATTCAACTTTGAGATGTACCCTTCGGTGAAGTTCTATACTACTGCAACACTTCCTTGGTTGCTGTTTCGCTTGTCAGACGCATGTTTTGTCCGACACGACACCTCACTTTAGATCAAAAAATTGAGAACTTCACACAAAATAGCCGTGTCGCATTTCAGATGTGCGTGTGACGTGTCTTGTCCGACACAACACCTCACTTTAGACAAAAAATTGGAAATTCGCTCAAAGTAGCCTTGTCCGACACTCCAACACATGTCAGACACGACACTATACTGTCTGACAGTTAGAATAACATTCTGAAATGGGAAGTAAGCAGCGTAGGAATCTTATAGAATCCCATGATTTGTTGTATTAAATAAATTTGGATTTTCTAAAATTAATACAGAAACCCTTGGATGTCAATGAACTGAATCTTACATAGCAAGCCTTCAATTGTGAGATGTTGACAGGTTGTGTTTCCTGGAGTATAGCTTATTTAGTACAGAAAATCAGTTCTCAACTTCTCATACAGTCTGAATACACGATAAACTGCTGGATACATTATGAGCACTTATTTTGTTTGCTGTTTTTGACACGTTAAGGTGACTGTGATAATGTTTTACTTTCAGCTATGGTCTAATCTGGGTTTCAACGACACTTGTCTTTGTGATCGCTGCGCTGGGGAATCTTGCGACCTACTTAATAGGGAGTTCGACTTGGAATTTTGATGTCAACTTTATGAGTTTAGCTGCTGGTGCAGTGTACGGGTACGCGATTGTGGTGCCACTAGCGTTCTATTTCTTGCTTCAATATATGGGATCACCTGCCAGCCTTGTACGTTTCTGGTGCATGTGGGGTTATTCACTTTTCATCTTCATTCTAAGCTGTGTAAGTCGACCGTCTGTCTCTCATCTATTCATTCATTCTTTAACGTTTTTGTCTCTCATATCTGCATGTATGTTTACTGTTATCTTTGTCTGTGGTTGGTTGATCAATTACTTTTTCTGGCGGACAAGCTTAAAAAACCAATACTTGAGTATTTTTTTCTGGGAAAACATAGATTAATTAATCATCACCTTCTCGCAAAGGTAAAAATTTGAAAAAAGAAAATGAAAAAGAACTTGGAGGAGGAGCAAAATCAATTGGTCGTTTGTTAATCTTTCTGTAAACTGTGCACTTAACACGTATTCCCTCAATTCATTTGGATTTACTAGACGAAACTGTGAGAAATGACAAATAAAAGGGTGTATATGTTATGTGGTAGGATAGTACGTCAGAAAGCGAGAGAATAGAGTGTAACCCGTGAACTATGGTATTCTCGTCTGTTTAGTGTCAAAATAACATTCAAAAGTAAAAATGACACGATTTCGGGTAAAATGGCCAATATCCATGAGTAGAGTGCGGTAGAGCAACAATATCTTCGTTTTGTGGAAATTTGCTTAGCTATGGTGTTTACAACTGACTTCAAGGTTTCGTACTTTATAATACTATACTTAATTCCATGTTGTTTGACATATTATGCGACAAATCATGCAGTTTGTGCTGGTAATTCCGCTAGAATTCCTGAGATGGGTGATCATACTCCTTGCAAGCGGTGTGTCAGCCTGTTTTGTCGCATCAAACCTCAGATCATATGTCGAGGGGAACGATCTCATGGTCATTTTGATTGCGGCATTTGTGTTGCAGTTTGCTTTAGGTCTCTTCATCAAACTCTGGTTTTTCGTGTAAATCCTCGGAAAAGTGAGCCTCCTCTGGACAAACGCAACATCTGTCGTTCTCTTCTCCTTTTCCCGTTATTTTTTCTTTTCCCACTCAATTGCTAGACGATTTGTTCGATTCTTAAGTCACCATAAGATAACGTAGAGAATGTTCAGCGTAAATTCATGAAAGTTCTTCATCTCATTCTCGATTTCTCGTCCATCTTTTGGCTTTAAACTTCTCCTTCTAGGCTCCTACAAATTTTGTGTAAATAGGATTTGCTTGTAGTGACTAGTGAGTGATGACATTTTTACTCGTAGCGGCTTAATGTATTTTCTACATCGACTTTTTTTCTGTTACATATGGCTTGAAGAATGTATTTCGACATACGAACACCTGCATCATTTTTCTCGATAACTTGCTCTGAAGTAATGGTTCAACTTATTCCTGGTGATGTCGAGTTCTCACGGTTCATTATATTTTAGGCACAGTCGCACAAACACGGTTCAGACACGACACTCGGATGAGCAAATTACCAATATGATATGGAGTAATAGAATACAACATCGGAAATTGTAGACCATTAGTTTTCACCTAGTACAAAAAGTTACTCCCTATATACGCAAGTACGTAGTACATATTTCACATTCATCCAAACTACTGGGTAACATTTGCAAACATAGAAACGTAACTCACCATATAACAAAAACCAAAGAGAAAACCAAAGAGATGAAAGCCCACATATCGACATTGTATTTGAAGACGTGAAGCTAAAAATTTGTTTTCGAAATAGCGAAAATAATTTTAGAGCATAAATATTTTTTAAAACAATAAGTCTTGCATAAAACCGTTTCACGCGTGAAACGAAGTTCTTTGAGTAAAATGTGACTATTTTAATGGTTAAAGTGACCACTTTAACCTTAAATGTGACCACTTTAAAACTCCATAAAATGGTCACTTTAAACGTTAAAATAGTCACTTTAAACCTTAAAGTAGGCACATTTTAGTTACAAATACCCCGTTTCACGCGTGAAACGGTTTTATGTAAGCATTTATGTTTTTAAAATTATACGGAGTAACAATCAAAATAATATGGAGTACTCTAAATAATTGGGGGTAACAAACTTTTAGAATATTATATATATTTTCTCGAATTTTATATTTTTTTTTTGTTTTTTAATTTGTTTAAGGGGTTAAATGATCGTCTCACGCTAAATTAATGTGAGTCTGGTTTCTCATAAGAACTACTCTTACAAAAATACGGAATATGTACTAATTTTTGTTACTAATGTAACTTTCCCCGTACGTGTAAATATATTCATCATCAAATTTCGACCAACTATTCATATACATTACTTCAATTGATCACATGCATGTTTTCTTAGTTTCTTTAAAAATGTGACACTTGCATGGCCAAACATACTTCAACATTATCGTAGTAAATTTACACTTGTTTGTTGAGAATTCTTTTACTCCGTACTTTTTATTTTGTCCTTCAATATTGTACTTTTAAAGTTAAAAAATGGACATTAGTAATTACGTGACGTTTTATTGAAATCCTTGTAAACGAAATTATTAGATTTGAAGAGCGGTCTAATATGTTAGATTGGATATGTATTATGTAGTATTCGAAATTATTATCATATACTCCGTATTACTTCCTCCATTCCAACAGGTTTTATACGTTTGCTAATTAAAACGTAACTAACGATATTTAATCCGTAAAAGTCGCGTTGGCAAATGCGTAAAAAGAAAGTGATAGTATGCGTAACTAACGATATTTAATCCGGAATTTTGTAAGACCGAGAACCAATGGGCCGATATTTTAACTAAACCGTTAGTTAGAGAACAATTTGAGATGCTACGGTTAGAAATTGGTTTACTTGGTAGTATCTAAGTTGTGTTCGCACCTTCGTTATTATCTCATATGATTGACTAGAAAGGGATTAAGTAGCGTGTATCATGCCATTGCACTATGACATTACTTTTTGATATTATGCATTATTTTGTGGGATTGATACTTAACATATTTTGGCATGATTGTGTTCATATTTTTCACACTTGGTAAAATTTTTCACATTGATTATTTTCTTTCCAAAAATTTTTCCCACAATATTTCCCCAAATATTTTCCTCAATATCCTTCCTCCAAATAATATCCCAAATATCAAAACCCTGCCTTTTACCCAAGCAACTTCCCTTACACGCCTAACCCTTTTCCACACCTTCCCATAAAATCCACAACACGCCACCCCTTTCACTTACCTAAAACCGTGATCTACATCATTTTTCATATTTTACCCACCAATTTCTAAAACCATGGTTCCTATCTATAGCAAATATTCTCATAACCATGTTGCATATAACCTTCCATAACTTACATGGCTCCACTTACCTTTTTCTTTTGTGTGTCAATCAATGTCAAATTTCATATTCTCTTTTAGATGATGAATCAAGTGTTATTCAAGTTACCTTCTTTCCAAATAAAAAAAAAAAAAAGTTCTATTTCAAAGCTAGAATCTCAAAAAAAAAAAAAAAAATGAAAGAGATGACCACAATTTTCATTTTGGAAAAAATTATTCATCATTGTTCCCATGCTTTTTACCACAAAAGAGAGATTTCGATTGACATACATTTTTGTGTGGTTATGCCTTCAAGTTTCCCCTATAACTTCATGTTTCTTGGCAGATTCCATCAGATTCTAGAAAACTCTTCAAAAACCATCTCCAATTTCCCACACCAGCCCTCCCGTTTCCTCCCTATTTCCAGCCCAAAACAATCCTTCCCTCCACTTAACTAATTAATGTTTCTTTAGTTTTATTTTGTGTGGATCGTCTGAACTTGTTATGCTTTAGTATGTTAACGAAGATGATGTCTCTTAATATCATGTGATGCTAATGATGAATGTTTTGTCTTAAGGTATGCGATGGTGTTACCCTAGTCCAATCCTTTTTAATGATGTCAAGAGAGGGAAAACGATATCGCGACACGCATTTACACCTTCTTAACCCTTTGACGACTACGCTTATCATTGACCTTCTTAATGCTATTGTTTAGTCTTAATACCGACTACTGATTCTTCCTTTTACAAAAGGCTAATCTTATGTTTCTCGTTTCTTGTTAAACTTTATATGGTGACTAATGGGTTGAGGGGGAACTACACATAGAAACAAAAATAGGAGACTTGCCATCATCAAAAAGTGGGAATTTGTTGACTCGACCTTGTCGTTTAGTTTTGATGATGTCTTTGATTTTTGTTTGCTATGCTATAATCCGTATGTTAGTGTTTATGATGCTTAGTAGGTTGTGAAGCATTCAAGTAAGAATCAAGTTTTTGCCATTGGGAAACGCGAATCAAATCAAGGCTATATAGTGTCTTATGAAGCACTAGTTTTTAATGCATACATATAGTCCTTGTAATGACAAGGGCAATGGTAAAACAACAAGACAAATATGTGTTTCTATCCACGGTTGTAGTATCAGACTAGAAACGCACGTTTTCAATGCGTTTCCCTAGTCTAGACACTAGAACCATGGAATACACGTACTCTGCGTTTCCTGAACCTCTATGAGAAACGCAGAATGTAACTCTCAAGACCTTATTTCGAAAATCTGATTTGAAAAGATATTTTGGTGAAATATGTTTCTTACAAATCTTTATCCTTCAAAATATCTTTTACAATATTTGAAAATGATTTTGAGCTTGGATAAGAAGTAAAAATATTTTGGAAAATATTGCATCTATCTTTTTAGGAAACAAAACCTTTTATCAAACTATACTTCTATCTTTACTTGATTTTGGTTTTGGAAAATATCTTATGCAATCCTTTTACTTCTATTTAACATCAGCAAGTTAGAAATCATTCTTCACCTTTTCGAGCTATCAAGTTTTTAATTAAGTAATTTTGCAAACAATCTTTAAGCTTTATTGTCTTTATTTTTGCAAAACTTTTGAAAGGCCTTTGAAACGAAATCTCTTGTTGTTTAATTGTTACTCAAGTCAATTGTGCTAGCACCGTCTCGTATCCGTTCTCTTGTGAACAATTGTTGAGACACAACTAGCTTTCTTTTATTTGAGAGAAAGAGTGCAACTTGAAAGAGTTGTAGAGAGATTAATATATTGTAATCCGGAGTAGGTACTAAAATATTAATAAGAGAATAGTGGACGTAGGTCTCGAAGTGTGAGACTGAACCACTTCAAAACCCGCTGCGTACTTACTTTCGTTTTTATATTTTTCAAGTATTTTCATTTACGTTTCAAGTTTGATTTACTGCGTTTCCACTACGTTTCCAAACAACTGTTCTACGTTTCCAACAAGTTTCTCAGTAATCACTCAGCGTTTCCAGCAAACTTGAATTAAACGTAATTAATTCTAAGTCTTAGAAACGTGGAAAATCATTTAGTCTTGAAAACTAAAAAAAGTTTTCAAGCACCCAATTCACCCTCCCTCTTGGGTACTTTTCCCTTAAACTCGGATCCATAGACTCTTCATGTTAAGTGATAATCAATTAATGTCTCTAAAATCTTCCTTCTTTGCCTATATAAAGGGTCTTGTATTTCTATGAAAGACAATCTCAGATTTCCAAATAATAATAATATTATTTCATAAGTAATGAGAATCTTCGATATAACTTTTAATATATGAAATAAAAAGTAGCCATATTGTGAGGTCTTGTTTTAATTGTCTTTTCGAGAACATTATTAATATCCAAATTTTATAATTTTCAAAATTATATAACTAAAGATATGAACAAAAAAAAATGTGCATCAAGGTACGTGCAAAAATCAAATGCATACAACCTAGTGAAATTGAGGAAATAGTTTATAGCTGCGTCCTTGTTGTGGTATAATGGATAACTAGTGGCGTGCCCCATGGAATCCACGGATCGAGTCGCTCACATTTCAATACGTATTTTTTGTGGGTTGTCAATTGTGTTTGTGCATGTAAATATTATAGTCACTAATAATTATTAATTTCCATCTAAAATTTCAAAATAATCTCTTAAATTGATAGACATAATATGAATTCTAGGCTTTAAACATCGAAAATGTCACATATTATGTCGACTGCATGTTACATACTATGTACTACACAATCGGACAATTAATGAAATCATAAATTTTTCGCAAAGGTGCAACTGCGCCTTTGATGCTAAGATGAGCGCAAATCATAACACCAAGAGTTAGAGTTCAAAGTTAATGGACTTTTACTCCTAAGGACAATTATGAAATTGTTTATGTATTGAAGACATGTTTTATTAAATGAGAAGAAACTAATATTGTGTCCTAAAAATGTGGAGAAATGTTACTACTGTGTCCTTTTTATTGTGAGTTGTTCCCAGTTACACATCGTTCCATTTGCAGTTTTTCTTTATTGTTTTCATAATTTGTGAGTTTCCTTCACTTAGTTGTTGTTGTGTCTCCTTCGTGGCGCTTTGTTTGTCGTTTCTTCTGTGTCTTTCTTTCATCGCTTGTGTCGTCCTTTCTTGTCTGGATTTATAGTTGTTGTTAATTTGTTTATTTAATTGATCACTATTAATGCATTATATATCGATCGGAATGTATCAAGTTTTATATATCATGTTATTACGTTATATGAAACTGCAATGAGGTATGCTTAAAATATAATTTGAAATGCTTTAAGTCTTAATAATCATGTGTTATGTAGATGCTTTATGTGTGTTATGCTGTAATTACACATGTATATAATAATGTTACTCGGTATATTTTACTTGCTATGGGTTTATATGGCTTAGCGTGTGCGGGATGAAATCGAGTCTTACGGGATATACGTAGGTAGCCCGAGGTTAATTAACGATGAACATCAGGGGATTGATGGTCTTTTTTTTGCATTTTGAGAGATGCTAAATTAATAACCATGGATATTTATAACTCTGATTATGTATTTTGAGTTGTAAGACGATTTATCATAAATTGGTTTTGTAATACAAAGTACGTAATTAATATTTCCGCCTAAATTTAATTAGGTCACGAAAATCGGGTTGTTACGATAATAATTAAGAATAAAGATCAAACATATTGCGTGCATTCGAATAGGAGATACAATTTTTTATAGTCACGTATACTGGTGGATACATTTCTTATTTATATAATACTAAAATGATTCCAAAGAAGTTTTCAATAGTTTTTGAGAAATTCATCGAGCACTTTTCACATTTAAAAAAGTATATGTTCATTTTTATACATCAAGCTTAATATGATATTTATATTAAGTAGGTATGTTAGATTACTTATTGTATGTTTTTTTTTTCATATATTTCGAATATGTTTAGATTAATTTATAAAATATAATTTAGAACTTATTTCATAATAATCATCATCAAATTCTGTAATTTTAAGAATAGTCCTAAACACATATAAAATAAATAGTTACTATCAGAATAAATATAAATTCTCGAAACAAAATAAAAACATGAAATTAAGAACGCAAAAGCATTTAAAGATAAATGGATGAGAAATAATGATTCTATTATTTCATGACCTTTGAAATTTTTTAATTCTCACACCAACTAAATTAGTGCATCAATTTTATGAACGAATGATTCTTGTAATTTTCTTAATGAATGATTCTTGTAATTTTTTTGAACGAATGATTCTTGTATTTTGGTTCTTTTATTTTAATTAATTTGCTAAAATAAATTTTAAAAAATGAAAAATTAAGGGAAAAAATGAATTATTATTAGATGATGACATTAAAATCATTCTAGTTATAAGAAAGTTAAGTAAATAAAAAATAATGACAATATATTTTTTTGTTTCCAGTGTAAGGTTATGATATTGTACAATATATAATTTTAAAACAATTACTATAAAAATCACATTAAAAAATTATAATTTCTCATAGTTTTTGACTATGTAGAAATAACAATTTAAATGAATATATTTATCTTATTCATCTCCTTTCATACTATTAAACCTTGATAAAAAAAAAAAAAAAATACATCACAATTATTTTTTTATACTTTTCTTAAACATCTTCTTGATAAATTTAAAGTTAATAAATAAAGTCAAAGATTACTGAAACAAATATCAAATAATCCGCATTGGCTTTATCCCTTCATTAAAAAATAATTAACCAAAAATTAGCAACACATCTATTATACCTTGGTAATTGTGGATTTTTTTATTCGATTTGTTCCTGAAAAGATAAAAATTAGTTAACGCTGTACTATAAAATAACATTAGAGGAAAAAAAGAGTCAAAGCCACAAAATCAAAAGCAAAATATATCTAAATTTACAAATTTTAAACATTATTAAAATATTTGATGCATGACTTTTAATATTCTGAAAATTATAAAATAATAAATTTGATCCACCTTGTATTATCTCCTCATTAAAAATAATTATCAAAATTTTCCTCAAAAATAAAATAAGGTTAATTAATAGAATAATCAACACATAGATTATACCTTGTAATCATTATGAGCTTTGTTATTCTCCGACTCATTCCTGCAAATATAAAAAATAGTCAACATTGTACTATAAAATATAAATAAATATGTAAATATATACATATCTATATCTTATATCTTATATCTATATTACATATTAAAATCAAAGCTACAAAGTCAAAAGTAAAATGTGTCTAAATATAAATTTATAAAAATTATTGAAATAATTTTACCATGACTTTGAAAGTTTTGAAATTTTTAAAATAATAGAATTGATGCATGATTTTATAATGTAATAACTTATGTCTTTTGGTTTTCTTTATATTAATTAGTTGACACAAAATAATTAATTCAATAATAATAATAATAATAATAATAATAATAATAATAATAATAATAATAATAATAATAATAATAATAATAATAATAATAATAATAATAATAATGTAATGAGAAATAAAAGACGATGTAGTTGAAAAGTTTGATTCTTTGTTTACAATTATTAAATTTTTGGTGTTATTACATCTGCTTGATGAATATTTTTTAGTTTCAATTGTACTCCTTATTGTTTCAACTTTGCATTTTATTTTAGTAAGTACATACCAATTGAGTCTATTTTTTGGTTTAATTTGTTTGTCGGACACTCTAATGTTGTACGACGTGAACGGTGAAAATGAAAGTCGGAGAAGAAAAAAACAGCCATGTTGAGATGAATGTTGTTTAACACGGACAATTGAATGCGAGCAAATGAATGATGGACTTCAATTATGGTATTCAATTATGGTATTTTCGTATACTCAAAATTTGAAAGGAAAAGGAAGCTGAAAAAACAATGGGAAGACGATTAGGTAGAGAATTTGACCCGGAAAGTCAATGCGGACGTGGGCCCCAATAGATGACGTGGCGGAATAAGAGGAAAAAAGTGTATGTTTTTGAGGGTTTTCCATAAAAACACTTGTGGGGATTCTATTTTAATATATAATATAGATATAGATATAGATATAAATTATTTATTAAAAATAATCAAAATGATTACTAAACTTGATGTTAAGTTTGCTTTTCAAAAATAAGAAGAAAGTGGAAGAGGATAAGATGGCTTGACTTTGATTTGCGTGTTTGAAATCGTTGACTTGAATTTCAAAGACGGGAAAAATATAAGGGTCCATTTTTATTCGAAAATCAAAAATGTCCGAAATTAAATTTTATGAATAAAAGGTTTTACTTTTATTTTTATGAATAGTAACTTAACTTAACCTTTTTGAAATTTGAAAGGCGATATTAGTTTTGTGTTGATTTTTATAAAATTTTGAATTGTGTTTCTTTTTGAATTCTAAAGATAATACAACATATTTTATTTTTCAAAAATTTTAAATTTGGGCTTATGAAATTTAGTATTATTTGGCGAAAAAAAATTCAGACGCATTTTTATTATAAGGAAAAAGGATGAATTTAATTTAAGGAATTAAATTCTTTCATAATATTTTGTTACAAAAACACGGGGTGTTACACTTTTCGTTTTTCGTTTTCAATGAAAATGGAAAATGTTGTAGTAGCAAATGAAAAGACACGCATTCATTTGGTCTTTGAAGTTAGTCCGACATTGATGATTCCATCAATAGACGTATTGACGATTAAAATGTTGAACTCTTGGTTTTCCATTGATTTGAATGTCGAACTTTTGGTTTTCCATCAATTAGAGACGCTAATTGTTTTATGCGGGATGCGTGACCTAATTTGAGATGTAGATGTGATGTGGCAACTTTTGTCTGAGTTTTTGTTGACGTGGCAACATGAGGATCATTTACAGTGTTTTAGTTGTTTAGAGAGTTAGTCAAAGTTATTAGTCAATGATTCTTTTTTTATATGTATTAGATTAGATTAGATTAGATGGTTGATCGATATGATCCACGAAAAATAGATGAAAATTACACACATTAGTATGCAGAATAAAGACATTTATTGTACTTGTATAATTTTTGGTTGCTAGGAATTCGGTCGATACAAAATACGTAGTATCAAAGAGTAGTTGGTGAACTACTGAAACTGTCACTATCAAGACGTTTTCTATGAGTATTCCATAAAACATCCCATCGTTTGTCTTCTTCATCCCAAATCGAAATAACACGCTCTTTCACGCTAATCTTGCAAGGACCGTCACAACTTGCTTCGTAAACAGAGACATCAACTTTGCCATCGATGTCACAAAACTTAAGATCTTCTATGAAGTCGTTTATTAACCGGATCTCTTGTGATTTTCCTTTAGGGATTGAATATTCGTGATGTCCATAATAAGGATTATAGCATGTCACCGTGACATTTCTACCGTCGCTTCGATTATTGGTCACATTTATGTGTAACGCGTTGCTGATTGTTAAGATTATTGATAATGTTATTAGCAAAACAATCATATTGGTGTAAAAGGATTGTTTGATTTCCATTATCGATAATTTTTGCAGATCTTTTTATTTATGTATTTATTAATATATGTATATATTTATTTACCTTGGTGGACTACATACCTTTTATATGACTATATGTTTCCTAGAACATTATTTAATTTTTGTAAGTTATTATTTGCTAATTCTTAAATAAAATTTAATGTTTAGTACGGAGTAATTGTTTTGTGTGATTAGTGAACTAGATGTTTCAAAACCTTAACTTCATAAATGAAAATTGCTAGAGAAGACAGTTGTTACATTTAAATTGTACTACGTAAATTACTAATAAAACGGTTAGTTGTAATATTAATAAACACTAAAAAACAGCTAAATAATGTATACATTTATAAATTTAATACGAAGTACATTAATGACGTAGTAGCATAGTAGGGATTACAAAGTACGGAGTTTATGACACATTACATTACATTAATCACTGGTGATCATACTGATCACATAGTACTATAGTAGAGTACAAAGCGAATTGGCACCGTATAACTAGTAGGCGATACACTCAGAGCTTTTTGAAAATGATTACGGGACTTCTAACATAATGGACACCATTTTTCCATATAATGGCACCCGAAAGAAATGACGAGTTATTATAGAAATTACCTTTAACTCGAACTGTAAATGACAAACTCTGGCCTAAATATTCAAACGAGAGAACTTTGGGCTTGACGTTTATCAATAAAGATGGGGATTTCAGCACTTTAACCTTGTATGTTGACGCGTTTGTTTCAACATTCGTCAATGTTCTTTTAAAGGTGCCCGAAATTGAGTTCGACTTCGTGACAAAAGCTATGGAAGGATAGTTGAGGTCTAGGCTTTTAGTTGTTGCTTTCTTTGGGCACCGGGATTTATCTCCAGTTATAAGTCTTAACTCTTTTGTTTTATATCCATTCAAACAGAGGAATGTCGCATAATTTTGTTCACCGATGTCGAATACCAACCCTGGAGAAATTGCCTTGTGAGGGTTAATTTGCCCGCTTCCATAAGCAAACTCGCCTTCATGATTGTTATGGTGTTTGGTCGTCATGCGTCTAGCTGTATGCATAAATAAGTAATGTTAACGTCACTTATAAATTATAATTAACTTACTTAGTAATCTATACTCGTATGGTCTGACCTATATTTGCATTGAATACAAAAATATATTTTCTAATATAAAAAGAAAAAAAATAGTTGAAGGAATAAGCTGCTAGTAATTAACCAGTTGTCATGATAGCAGACTTAATTGCAGCCGGAGAGAATGTAGGATTAAACTCTTTAACATAAGCGGCAACACCACTAACGTGGGGGCAAGACATGGATGTTCCGCTCTTTATGTTGAACATTGTGACACGAGGGTCAGATATTACATCAGTAGGAGGGATAATGTTCGGCCAAGCGGCAAGAATATCCACTCCAGGTGCAGTGATGTCGGGCTACAAACAATAATAACAAAGTCAATACACAAACACGTACGTAATTAGAACAAATTTAGGAATCATAGCCGTGAACATGCATACTATACTACATTATGGTGGCTAACCTTCAGTATGTGGGGACTAATGGGGTTGGGGCCTCGAGATGAAAATGAAGCAACTCTTGGCGCTCCTAGATCAAGCACTTGACTTGTAATTAGTATTCTTGCCATCGGCTCACTAAAATATTTTCAAAACCACGATATGTTATTATGATGTTATCACATAGCCTCAAGCTGCGCTATTGATATATGAACGAGTCTAGCTTAGGATTAAAGACAAAGCATAGATATTAAGCAAAGCAAACATAACCTTGAGCTATAAACATATGAGTGAATTTTTAAAGCGGTTTGTTTCGGAACACAAAGTTGAGAGTAAGCACTAGTAGCAGGGGCCAGGGCCGTCTCAAAAAATTTGGAGGCCCTGTGCGAAATCTCATTTGGAGGCCCTACGTAGAAATGTCAATATTATGTTGCTTTTCTAAATATTGTACGAAATATATATGTTTTTTTTTAAGTGATTCTTTCTTATTTTACGTCTGACTTTAACCCCTAAAAATTATTCTATATAATAAAAATAAGGGAAATAAATAGAGGTGACATTTTTGTGTTAAATCTTTTTCAGTTAGATATATATTTTGAATTTTTCAAGGTAGGGTGCGAGTTTTGTAAGGTATAATAAAAAAAAAAAAAAAAAAAAAAAAAAAAAAAACTATATACTCCGTACTATAAAATCTAAAGATACATAATAATTAAACAGTAATTATTGCATTTGTTCGTTGAACAATTAATTATTGTAAAACCTCCTCATTTTAATCTATTTATATAGTATTTGTACCATTTTTAGTTATAATTGTCATACTATTTTTTCCGTAACCATTTTCAAAATATTTGTATCTTTTTTATAGTTAATTGTAGCTAAAAAATTTTGTGACCTTGTAGGAGATATAGTCAAAATATAAAGTTAAAAACAAAGTGTGATATTACACTTTGTGTCTATGTCCATAGAAATTTGAAACACAAAAAGAAAAATAAAATTAAAAACAATGACGAACCCAAAAATTTTAGTAGGAAAATAAGGGTTGGATTAGTCTCTATACTAATGAAATCAAATATTTTTATGGGCCCTATTTGTGAAGCTACTTACAAAAATTGAAAATGAAAAGTAAAAATGAAACTACAAAAAATAGAAAAAATTTGCAGCCAATGAGATTTGAACTCGGGTGAGGGGTATAACACATGAGTGCATAAACCAACTGCACTGTGAGGGAATTAATGTACAAAATTAGCGCTGATGTATATATATACTATATATGTGCAGTTGAAATAGTGAGGCCCCTTCGAAATGGAGGCCCGGTTCCGTCGCCCGTGTTGGCCGGGGTGTTAGACGGCCCTGGCAGGGGCATCCGCAGAGCAATCATGCATAGTAATAAACCCCTTTACTCCTGAGGAAACGATTGAGTGAAAGCTACCTTCCCCAGTTTTGCATGCTATTATTTTTCCACTCGCGTCCTTATCATGAGTGCATTCACTGTCAATAAAAATTTAATCGACGGTCAATACTCAATAGATATTGTACTCCGTATCATTTTACTTCTTCGCATTGCTTAAGATGTTTTATCTATTTATTTAAGTTTTACCTTCTCCAGATCAAAGGATATGAGTGTCCCGTATCAAACGTGGTTATCGATGATCCTTGATAATGCTTTCCGTCTCCTAGGATTACCCTGGTCGTGAACTTACGATCGGTGCTACTAGCAGCAACAGTCAGAATCCAAGGTGAAACATTATCAACGGTTTCAAGTCCTGGACCTTCATTTCCCGCAGAGGCAATCGTCAAAACACCATGTTGCATGGCGTGGAACGACCCAATTGCAATGCTGTCAAATTTATAATCAAGAGCTTTTTCACGTCCGAGAGACACGGATATGATGTCCACACCGTCGGCCACGGCATCGTCAAATGCAGCAAGGATGTTCACATCGTCACATTTTATTGACCAACAAACCTTGTAGACTGCTAATCGCGCGCGAGGTACTGCCCCACGAGCGGTACCACTGGCTAGCCCAAAATAGTTTGCTAAGTTCTTTGTAGGGACACCTGCTGCGGTGGAGGCAGTATGAGTACCGTGGCCTGTCGAGTCTCTAGGAGATCGTACGAAATCATTATTAGCCGTGGTTTGCAGCAAGTCGTACCACTGCGCTCCAATAATTTTGCTACAAAATTCATAATATCAGTAATGTTACCGTTAGCAAGTTCTTCGAAATATTAATAGAGTGAAATATTTACACATAATTAAAGTGTAGTAATGTACTTACTTGTTGCAAGAGAAGTCCTTAGAAGATTGACAAACACCCTTCCATTTAGACGGCGCTGGTCCAAGCCCGTAGTCGGTAAAGCTTTCAGACTCAGGCCATATACCACTGTCAAGCACACCGATAATAATATCACTTTCTCGGGACGTTCTTTTGGCCTTAGTGGTCAAGCCTACAAAATCCCAAGATCTCGTCGTCAGCAACTTTCTTTTCTGGTTAGGGAACACAGAAACCACATCTTCTCGTCCTGCAAAATTAAAATGTATTAGTACACTGTTTGTTCGATTTGTATAAACAAAATATATATACTTACCGTTAAATAAAAAAATAAAAAAAAAAGATTTTATACACTCATGTTACCTGAAATGGCAGAAGCTTCTTCTTCAGTCAGTCGGGCTACAAAGCCATCGAAGCTCCTATGATAGACGTGTCTTAACTTCGAGTGTGCGTTACTCCCACACACGTCTTCGAGAAGCTCAATATGTGTTGTGGCTAAATCAAGTTTTGGTACATCGGGTTTTTTGGCACCTTTGTATATTATATAATCTTGCTCAATTGCAAGACAAGTAACGATTAAGAAAAAGAAAACGAAAGACATTTTAATAAAACTAGTTTCGAAGATAGTCATAATCAAATTTGAGTTGATTTAACTAGTGTATAAACCGTAGAACTTTAAATAGTAGGAGCTAAAAAAATGTATTGAATTAGAGGGAAAAATTTACGTAAATATAATGTAAGAAAGTAAAGGTTGTTTGAGTTATCATAAGTTATACAAGAGGTGGTATATATATAGAGGAGGTGAGGACGTTAATGCCAACTTTAAGGTGTAAGTGTGTAAGTAACCGTAAACCCTAAATAAAAAAATATCTCAATTTTATTATTGTCCTACGAAGTAATTTTTATATATGGAATTATTTTCGTTAATTATTTTGTAACTTTAATGTATTGAATTTAAAGTTTAAGTTTTTACCCTAAAGTAGATAATCGATGTATTTCATATTTTCTTTGGGGGGGACATTTACGTTAAATATTTAGGTGATGTAGGAAATGGGTTAAACGATTACAAATTTTATGGTCAGACCGTCTCACCGTATGAGAAAATGAAAGTTTAGTTATTTTTGAAGAATAATGGCGTTACTTTTCATATGTAATGTTATTACGTTTGAACATAATAGTAGTAGTCTGACAGCGACATATATGGTGTCTGAGTGTTCAACGAAAATATGGTCAAACATGATATTGATATCTGTTAGATAAATCATGTCACTAATAATATGATAAAAGAATATAAAAGGTATGAAGAATTACGATTTTTTTTTTTTTTTTAAAAAAAAAAAGAGAAAAATAATTAAAGTAGGGTTTAATGCTATTATTGAAATATGGTGTGTTTCATACTATAATGCGACCCAATAGTAGAATTACTCTAAAACGATTATCCTTTCAAACTCGAAGTTCATGGAGAAGAAATTGAGTATTGTAAGAGGCATTCAATAGCTACAAATGTAAAGGACGATTTAAAGGATACTTTTAGCTAATTTGTAAGCTAGGGTCGTTTATTAAAACAAAATAGTTAATTTGTGAGCAAAAAGTAGTAGTTTTCCTTTCATCCACTAAATATATTGTTCTTCAAAAATGGTGAATTATATACCCTAAGGATATATGTATATTGCTTTAGTATTGTGGTGAATTTCTAAACACAATTATGATCCTGTTTAAAAGATTTTGTTGTTGAATACACTAAGTACTACTCCGTATAAGAGATGCATGCATATGATAACAATTCATGAAAAGTGATACAGCAATATGAAAATACGTTTAACATATACCACATTAAAAATTGTTGCTTGAAAATTAGATTTTAGTTCAACAAAAGTTAAATAAAGATTATAATTTAGAGAGAATCTTGTATGAAATCACTAATTATCAGATTACGGTTTTACCCTTATGTGTTTGGCGCAAAATAAAATATAAATTTATTGTTTTTTTTTATTATTTTTTAATTTTTAAATTATGGTGGTACTGAATCTCAGTACCACCGGGTGATGTTCTATCAGATTCCAAATATTTTTCCATTATAATGAATTTACACAATTCATAAGTAAATATAATAGTTTACGTGATTTCAAGACGTCGACAAACAAACATTTTTTTCCTCGTCAACATAACGAAATTTTGTAAGTTGCAAAAAAGGCCGTTACTATAGAAACCACTTCAGCTTAATTTACAGCTTTTTGGTATTGTTAATAACAAACACTCATTAGTTATGACTTATGTGATTATAAAAACACACCATATGTTAAACAAGGAAATTACTGTCTTGGAATGCTAATAATATACACTTGTTAGTTCTATATGACTGTTATAACACACCACATGTATGTGTAATAAACTCTTATATTTAACATGCCATGTATAATCATACAAGAAAATTACCCTTTTACGTAACACGTTATATGTGTAATTAAACAAGGAATGAATATGAAATTACTCTTTCTATTACATGCCATAATGTACGAGTAAATAACGGTATAACACCACATGTGTATTTTTATTGGTGGGTAACTGGGTAAGAGGCCAGGTAGTAATCTCTTTTAATTTCAATTCGTCCGTTCTCTTATTTTTTTTCTCATATTTAAATCGTTTGAAAAGATAAAGGCCTTATAAGCCGTAAAAACATGATTTAATAGAAGTTGAATTGAATTTATTGAGGTTAAAATTAAGTTAAAAAAAAAGGTTTTAGGGTTCACATGTGTGTGAAGAAATCCTTAATAAATTTACGTGAGTCTCACATTGATTATATATGTGAGGGTTGTTCACTTTATAATAAAGTCTAGGGGTACTACTTTCATTGTCGATTGGCCTGGTTTGAGGATGGAATCCTCTAGGCCTATGATAAGGTGAGCTTTCTCTCACTTTCATCTGTGGGTGTGACCCTGATCTCGTCTCTGGTTTCACAGTATGATCTGACTAGCTAGACAAACACACTACAAGTTGCTACCATAATAAAATATCACTAAGACTGACTTTTTTTCGACTCAATATCAACTCTTGTAAAATAAGTATCTAGGATAACCAAATTTATACTTGGTCGCAATAAAATATCGTAGTTAAATGATTAAGTGATGTTAACAATCTGATCTGATCTTATTAATGAAATACTCTTTGTGTTTATCTCGATCGTTTGATTAATCGTATATAGTGTTTAGAACAAGAAAACTATTTACAAGTATCATAAATTTATTTCAATATTTTGTTTGATTTATGTAAAGTTATCCCTCAAAGACCTAATTTTTTCACATAATCCATATCAATCATCATGCATATGAGCATATCACACTCATAAAAAGATTAGGCACAAAACGATAATGATTGGAAGAAATACTTCGTATATTTACGGACCTCATATAAGTCACATAAGTAGTAATTATTTCGTTTCTTCCAAATAATATAAACCATTTATCCATCATCCATGAAATATGTACAACCTAATATGTACTTTAACAAACAATATCAACCATCTAAGTAGACCTGACAAACAGGTCATGTCGTGTTCGTGTCACATATAAATGGGTCACTGACCCTTCAACGCAAACCTGACCCATTTACATAGACAGGTCATTAGTGTTTGACCCAAACCCAACCCGTTTATATTTTAAATGACTTGACCTGACCTCTTTAACCTATTTAAATTAATAGGTTAAAATTTGACCTGCTAAATCTGTTTAACCCATTAGACCTGTATAACCTATGTAACTAATTAAAACATAGTCAAATTAAAAACAACACATAAACATTGTTTAGCGCATACGAAAATTCCTATACGTAGAGAAAATAAGTAAATAACCAAGCAGCTCATTGTTTAGCGCATTTGATTCCGTTGGATTTTGCCACAAGAATTTGGGAAGGTTGCGTCCCAGAGGAGATTACAAACATTGTAATTTCGGACCTCGTGTCCGCCTTTTCACATTAATGAAAGTTTCCTCAATTCTCAAAAAAAAAAAAAAAAATATACGATGCGGTTTTATTATATGAATACGATACGGTATACGGTATACGGTTTAAATTTCACAAATTTTAGTATATACGAAATTCTGTATATACGAATTCTGTATATACGATTCAAACCGTATCAGATTTTTTTGAAATCGTATATACGATACAAATTTTTTAGCATAAACCATTACATTATTTTTCATGATGATTTTATCACATTTAGGTTGATTTCCCCCCGTAATATTTGTCTATCAACCCAATTATTATTCATTTCTCCTACTTTCTTTTCACTATTCATATTATCGAACTAATCTCACCTGCTTGCTTTACTTCTCTAATTGCACAAGTCGTCAATTGCATACTATTTTCTAATTTCGTCATCTTTTTACCTGTATTTTTCACATTTGTCATAGTATATATTTTAGTTTTCTTATTTGTTTTATTCGTTTATCGTTTTGTAATATTAATTTGCTTACTAAGTACTTATTCGAACTTTTATTACGCTCATTTTTATTATAAAAATTACAAATAATTTTGGCGTGTTATGAAAACCGTATATACGATTACACGAAAATCGTATATACGAAAAAACCGTATATACGAAAACTGTATATACGATTATAACCATGTCAAAACCGTATCAATTTTTTTTTGTGATTTTAAAACCGTATATACTGGTTTCCATATATATGAAAACCGTATATACGGTTTTGCTCACCTCTACTTTTGATGGTCATTTTTACTTTGAATTTTTGTTTTTACGTGTTCGTGGCTAGGAATTATATGTACAAAAATGTCCAAAAAAATGTTACTAAGAGTAATTCTTTCGATGATATTTAGATTACAAGCGTTTTGTAGAAAAATCAAAGTTTGATATTGTTTGCATGCTATACCTTGTATTGTTTTATATTTATTTAAGGGTTATATTTAACCCTTTTTTTTATAGTAGGTTCTATTTCAAATAGTCTCCTTATATATATTTTTTTCTAAACATAACCCTCTTTAAGAAACACTTTTGCAGAATAAATAGATGAAAATTACACATATTAGTATGCAGAATAAAGACATATATTGTACTCGTATAATTTTTGGTTGATAGGAATTCAGTCGTTACAAAATATCAAAGAGTAGTCGGTGAACTACTGAAACTGTCACTATCAAGACGTTTTCCATGAGTATTCCATAAAACATCCCATCGTTTGTCTTCCTCATCCCAAATCGAAATAACACGCTCTTTCACGCTAATCTTGCAAGGACCGTCACAACTTGCTTCGTAAACAGAGACATCAACTTTGCCATCGATGTCACAAAACTTAAGATCTTCTATGAAGTCGTTTACTAACCGGATCTCTTGTGAGTTTCCTTTAGGGATTGAGTATACGTGCTTTCCATAATAAGGGTTATAGCATGTCACCGTGACATTTCTACCGTCGCTTCGATTATTGGTCACATTTATGTGTAACGCGTTGCTGATTGTTAGGATTATTGATAATGTTATTACCAAAACGATCATATTGGTGTAAGAGGATTGTTTGATTTCCATTATCGATAATTTTTGAAGATCTTTTTATTTATGTATTTATTAATATATATATGTATGTATTTATTTACCTTGGTGGACTACATACCTTTTATATGACTATATGTTTCCTAGAACATTATTTAATTTTTGTAAGTTATTATTCGCTAATTCTTGAATAAAATTTAATGTTTAGTACGGAGTAATTGTTTTGTGTGATTAGTGAACTAGATGTTTCAAAACCATAACTTCATGAATGAAAATTGCTAGAGAAGACCGTCATTACACTTAAATTGTACTACGTAAATTACCAATAAAACGGTTGTAATATTAATAAACCCTAAAAAATTAAACAGCTAAATAATGTATACATTTATAAATTTAATATGGAGTACATTAATGACATAGTAGCATAGTAGGGATTACAAAGTACGGAGTTTATGACACATTACATTATATTTATTTTTGTATCGTATATCTATAATCACCGGTGATCATGATCACATAGTACTATAGAAGAGTACAAAGCGAATTGGCCCCTATTAGGATATAATAGAATAAGTCGAGATATCGACATATTAGTATTAATGGTATATGAGATATTCGAGTATATCATATAGAATATTTCATATGATATACTCGAATATCTCATATACCATTAATACTAATATGTCGATATCTCGACTTATTCTATTATATCCTAACAGCCCCGTATAACTAGAAGGCGATACACTCAAAGCTTTTTGAAAATGATTACGGGACTTCTAACATAATGGACACCATTTTTCCATATAATGGCACCCGAAAGAAATGACGAGTTATTATAGAAATTACCTTTAACTCGAACTGTAAATGACAAACTCTGGCCTAAATATTCGAACGAGAGAACTTTGGGCTTGACGTTTATCAATAAAGATGGAGATTTCAGCACTTCAACTTTGTATGTTGACGCGTTTGTTTCAACATTCGTCAATGTTCTTTCAAAGGTGCCCGAAATTGAGTTTGACTTCGTGACTAAAGTTAAGGAAGGATAGTTGAGGTCTAGTCTTTTATTTGTTGCTTTCTTAGGGCACCGGGATTTATCTCTAGTAATGAGTCTTAACTCTTTTGTTTTATATCCATGCGAACAGAGGAAGGTCACGTAATTTTGTTCACGGATGTCGAATACCAACCCTGGAGAAATTGCCTTGTGAGGGTTAATTTGCCCGCTTCCATACGCAAACTCACCTTCATGATTGTTATGGTGTTTGGTCGTCATGCGTGTAGCTGTATACGCACAAATAAATAATGTTAACGTACCTTATAATGAACTTAGTAATATATACTCGTATTGTCTAGCCTATAGTTGCATTGAACAAAAATATATTTTGTAATGTAAAAAAAAAAAAATGATGTGAAGGAATAAGCTAATTAACCAGTTGTCATGATAGCAGACTTGATAGCAGCCGGAGAGAATGTAGGATTAAACTCTTTAACATAAGCGGCAACACCACTAACGTGGGGGCAAGACAAGGATGTTCCGCTCTTTATGTTGAACGCTGTGACCCGAGGATCAGATATTACACCTGTAGGAGAGATATAGTTCGGCCAAGCGGCAAGAATATTCACTCCAGGTGCAGTGATGTCAGGCTACAAACAATAACAAAATCATTGCACTATATACACATACGCAATTAGAACAAATTTTGGAATCATAGCCGCGAATTGAACATACTATATACTACATGATGGCTAACCTTCAATATGTGGGGACTAATGGGGTTGGGGCCTCGAGATGAGAATGAAGCAACTCTTGGCGCTCCTAGATCAATCACTTGACTTGTGTTTAGTATTCTTGCCATCGGCTCACTACAATATTTTTCAAAACCCCACGATATGTTACGTTATTATGATGTCACATAGCCGGCCTCAAGCTATTGATACGTGAACGAGTCTAGCTTAGGATTAAAGACAAAGGATAGATGAGATAACCTTGAGTTATAAACAAACATAATTATGATTGAAGAAATAATGCAAATGTTAAGCAAACATAACCTTGAGCGATTAATATAAGAGTGAATTTTTGCACCAATTTGTTTCGGGACACAAACTTGAGAGAAGGCGGTACTATAATCAGGCATATCCTCGGGGCAATCATTCATAGTTATAAATCCCTTTACTCCTAAGGAGATGATCGAGCTAATGCTCCCCTTGCCAGTTTCACAAACTATTATTTTTCCACTTGCGTTCTTATCATGACCGCATTCACTGTTAATAAAAATGTAATTCACACTCAATAGTCGATCTCCGCATTACTTATGATATATGTATATAATCTACTGAATTAAGTTTTACCTTCTCCATGTCAAAGGATATGAGTGTCGTGTGTCAAACATGCTTATTGACGATCCCTGATAATGACTACCATCTCCTAGCATAACTCTGGTTGTAAACTTACGATCAATGGTACTAGCAGCGACCGTGAAAATCCAAGGTGAAACATTGTCAACGCTTCCTTCTTGGCCCACATTGCCTGCAGCTGCAACTGTCAAGATACCATGTTGCATGGCATGGAACGACCCAATTGCAATGGCATCAACCTTATAATCACGAGTCTTGACACCTCCGATAGACACAGAAATGATGTCAACTCCATCAGCCACAGCGTCGTCAAATCCAGCAAGGATGTCAACGTCGTCACAATCTGGCCAACAAACTTTGTAAACTGCCAAACGAGCACGAGGTACTGCCCCACGAGCGGTACCACTCGCAAGTCCAAAATAATTTGCTGTGCCTTCCGTGGGGACGCCCGCTGCAATGGAGGCAGTAAGAGTACCGTGGCCTATCAAGTCTTTAGGGGATCGTACAGAACCGTTATCAGCTTGCCGCAAGTCGTACCATCGTGCTCCAATAATTTTACTACAAATTCCATAATATCAATAATAATGTTAGTATTATTAGCAAGTTCTCCAAAATAATATAATTAATAGATAGAATTTTTTACACATACATGATATCGTAATGTACTTACTTGTTGCAAGAAAAGTCCTTGGATGATTGACAAACACCCTTCCATTTAGACGGCGCTGGTCCAAGCCCGTGGTCGGTAAAGCTTTCAGACTCAGGCCATATACCATTGTCAAGCATACCGATAATAATATCACTTTCTCGTGACGTTCTTTTGGCCTTAGTGGTCAGGCCTATGAAATCCCAAGATCTCGTCGTCAGCAACTTTCTTTTTTGGTTAGGGAACACAGAAACCACATCTTCTCGTCCTGCAAAATTAAAATTTATCAGTACACTGCTTGTTCGATTTTTATAGACAAAATATATAATTATCATGTTACCTGAAATGGCGGAAGCTTCTTCATCAGTCAGTCGGGCTACAAAGCCATCGAAGCTCCTATGATAGACGTGTCTTAACTTCGAGTGTGCGTTACTCCCGCACACGTCTTTGAGAAGCTCAATATGTGTTGTGGCTAAATCAAGTTTTTCTACGTCGGGTTTTTTGGCACCTTTGTATATTATGTAATCTTGCTCAATTGCAAGACATGTAACGATTAAGAAAAAGAAAACGAAAGGCATTTTAATAAAACTAGTTTCGAAGATAGTCATAATCAAATTTGAGTTGAGTTAACTAGTTTATAAACCCTAGAACTTTGAATTGTAGGAGTTAAAAAATGTATTAAAGAGTTTCAGGGGGAAAAATTTACGTAAATATAATGTAAGAAATTAAAGATTGTTTGAGTTATTATAAGTTATACAAGAGGTGGTATTATATATACTAGTCGTAGAGGAGGTGAGGTTAATCCCAACTTTACTTCTTATTTTCTAATCCTTGTAATTGTTGTCTTTTTTTTTGCGTCTAATTTTGATATAGTGAATGTGGTATGTTTAATGCATGATGGTTTGACGGAGTTTGTGTTGTAACAGATGTTTAATGTTGTAAAAGAAAAGAGAAAAGAACGAACAATAAAGAAAAAACTCACAGATTTACGTGGTTCACTAACGTTGTATTAGCTATGTTCGCAGGGCGGAAGGGAGTGAGTTATATTAATTTTAGAGGAGTTTTTCAGATTACAGATTTCAGACGGTATGATAAGCATATGAATTAGGGTGAGGCTTAGAGAGTTTATATAATACTCTCTAAGACCTAATACAGATTTGACCTAATTACGGCCTAGACAAAACCCTAGCCCAATAACAAATGACAGATATCGGGTAGCGAGACCCCCGGATAGTCATTCGAAATGGCAACAAACAGATTTAATGAATATCTATCTATCTATATCTATCTATCTATCTATCTATTACTCTTTCCTAAAAGAAAAACCGCTCAAGAAATTTTGTTGATGTGTCGCAATCTCATTAGCCATTTTCCCGCCTAAATTTTCAATACAATATATTTGGCATGTAATAATACAATACAACTAATTTAATACTTAACATAGCATATATATGAAGATACAACAACTTTCTCATTGATATCCTAGCATTAATCAATTTCCATTTAAAAATAAATTGAAATCTTCTACTCCCTATAATATTGTCACATCTACAATTCTAAAATTGTTATTAAAATGCTTCCTAAATTACGACAAAAAAAAATATGCATTATTTCAACATCTTAAAAAGAATATATTTATCATGATTTTCAACTCAACTAAAATATTTTCAATTTAAAAACGAATTAGACAATTCTAATAACTTTAGGACAATTAC
Organism: Dianthus caryophyllus; assembly: GCA_023091065.1. Classification (NCBI taxonomy): domain Eukaryota; kingdom Viridiplantae; phylum Streptophyta; class Magnoliopsida; order Caryophyllales; family Caryophyllaceae; genus Dianthus; species Dianthus caryophyllus. The sequence continues at coordinate 1,375,353 of JALGRB010000021.1, forward strand.
TACCGTAATAATTTTGAAAACAATATATATTAGTATTATTTTTGACTCAATTAAAATCTCCTCAATTTCATTCAAAAAATTCCTTAGTTACATATGCTACAATTATGCTCATAAATAAAATAAACGTAGTTGCTTAAATTTATACTACATGTTCAAAAACCTACCTAAAACCTTCAATCAATAGAGCATATATTCCCTCCGTTTCTGTGAATTGTTTACAGTTTGACTTTTTTGTGAGGGAAAAAAGTCAAACTGTAAACAAATGACCGAGACAGAGGGAGTAATATAATATCTTATAAAGTGTTGCCTTCTTAAAAATTTGATCAATATATTGAAGTCTTTTGTTGGGCTCTGAGTTTCTAATTTTGTTAATTTTATTTTTTTTGATGACAATGTAGGTAAAATAAATGATACGGAGTAGTTTCTATAATTTCTTACAATATGGGTTATATTTGTTGTATCATGGGATCAGGAAGTGATTCTTAATGCTATTTATTTGTATCGTGGGATCAGGAAGTGATTCTTACAAAAAGAAAATAAACTAAAATATTCTTTCATTGTAATTTTTAGAGAAAATTCATAACTCCTCTCTATTCTATATCACTTTTTTAAAACTCCCACCTATTTTAATTTTTTTGTTCATAACTCCCACCTATTGTGAGTATTTTTTTTTCTAAAATTACCACAAATTGGAAAATTTGTCACTTTAAAGTTATAATTTCAATTGAACATTGAAGTTATATTAAATTTTATCTCTATTTTAACTCACCCTCTGTTAGGAACCAACTCAACCAAAAGCTTAAGCTGATGGTTGGAGGCCCAAGATCGGTTTTATACACTCTAACACGCCCCCTCACACGAATGCCCTTTGGGCTTGAAGTGTGGATGCAACTACAGGTCCGCCATACCTGGTGCGAAATAATCCACTTTGAAATGGAGGGGTGGTGAGATTCGAACCCATGACCTCTTGTCACAAGGCTTTGATACCATGTTAGGAACCAACTCAACCAAAAGCTTAAGCTGATGGTTGGAGGCCCAAGATCGGTTTTATACACTCTAACACCCTCTTCACTTATAATGTCTTTCGATGGGTCAGTGAAGATTTAACTTGATTTTAGGAGAGGAAAAGTTAAAGGATGAAACGTAGTCGATTTGAGAATAAATGATCAACTAAACACCTTATAACTAAAGATAGATAGACATATGAAATAAGGATAAAAGAGAATATAACATTGAATTACGATAGAAAATATAACTTAAACGTGCCAAAATTTTCAATTGGTAGTAGTTTAAGAAAAAAAAAAATACTCAAAAAGGGTGGGAGATTTGTACAAATGATGTTACAATATGTGGGAGTTTTGAAAAAATATTACAATAGGTGGAGTTTTGAAAAAGTGATATAGAATAGGTGGGAGTTATGAATTTTCCCTAATTTTTATTGTTGCAATAAGTTTTTTTTTAAGGAAATAATTTCAATGAACATTCTCTTTTTTAATTACATAACATGTGAAATAATTTTACGATTAATTATTGTAAGACGGGCCACTTTTTTATACTCATTTATATAGTTTTGTATCATGATATCTATATTATGAGGACATTTTTCATAATATCTGCGTACATTTTATTGATTATCAAAACAATGTTTTGAAATATGCATATTATCGGCTCTGGTAGATATTTTTTTATAAATTTTTACTCTCTCTGTCTCGGTGATTTGTTTACGTATACTTTATACACATTTATCAATGTGATGAGAGAGATATAGAATAAAACTAATAAAATAATAATATAAGTACAAAGGCAGTCTCACTTATACAAAATAAAACAATGTAATTGGTCAAGAAGGTAAGGACCCACTCCCCACTCCCCACTCCCCACATGGCTTAAAATAATTCATGGAAATGTAAATAAATGACCTGTACTCCCCAAATGGAAAGTATAAACAAATGACCGGGACGGAGGGAGCTCTTTATCTCTGATTTATATAATTACACTCACATTGATTTAATATGTGACCGTCCAACATGTAATTTACCTTTTTAAAAAATTAGAGTTTATATAATTCACTAATTTTGTATAAAACTGCAGCTCATAATACACATATGTATATTTTTTTAAATATTAATTTACTTCTTCATTCTATAGCTAATTATTGATGTATTACAAGAATACGAGCTAATGGTTAATAATGAGTATAATTGCTTCTTTGAAAAATGAGTAACTGCTTACTCTTTTTTAATGGTTAATGTCTCAAAATTAAACTTAATAAATAGTGCATCGCGTGGGCCCTAAACTAGTATTCAACAGTTTGTGAAAAAACAAGACTTTAAGGTGTAACTGTGTAAGTAATCCTAAACCCTAAATAAAAAGAATATCACAATTTTATTATTGTCCTATGAAGTAGTAATTTTTAGATATGAAATTATTTTCGTTAGTTGTTTTGTAATTTTAATGTATTGAATTTAAAGTTTAAGTTTTTACCCTAAAGTAGATAATTCGATGTATTTCATATTTTCTTTGGGAGGGACATTCACATTAATATTTAAGTGATGCAGGAAATGGGTTAAAACGATTATCCTTTCAAACTCGAAGTTCATGGGGAAGAAATTGAGTTTTGTGATAGGCATTCAATAGCTACAAATGTAAAGGACGATTTAACAGATACTTCTAGCTAATTTGTAAGCTAGGGTTTATTAAAACAAAATACGGAGTAGTTAATTTGTGAGCAAAAAGTAGTAGCTTTCCTTTCATTCACTAAATATATTGTTAATTATTTGTGAAATTAGAGACTGGTCCAAGCCACATCTAGAAGTGGCAGAGAAAAAGCGTACCGTATAGGTAAATTATAACATACACTCACGTGTATGTTACTTCAAACACCCATCATAATGATTTTACTATTTTGCCCCCTATTACCTTATACCCCACATGACTACATTCCACCGCACATATTACGTAAATTTCACATCTACAAGTGGTAGAGAAAAAGCGCGCCGTATAGGGAAATTATAACATACACTCACGTGTATGTTACTTCAAACACCCATCATAATGATTTTACTATTTTGCTCCCTATTGCCTTATACCCCACATGACTACATTCCACCACACATATTACGTATTTTATTTTTATTTTTATTTTTTGCAACTCCCTTATTTTTGAAAATTCTATAGTTTTGAATAATTACTCCCTCTGTTTCAGTGAATTGTTTACACTTTGACTTTTTTGTGAGGAGAAAAAAGTCAAACTGTAAACAAATGACTGAGACAGAGGGAGTATGAAATATCATTTTTTAGTTTTCTCACAATGTTATTTTAGATTTTAATTTTCTCAAATCGATTAAACTCGTATATTCAAAAAAATGTTACAAAAAGAAAACATCAATAGAATTATATACTCCGTATTCATTTTCTAAAATGAGCATATTCATGACAAAAAGCAAGCATATTCATTTTTCACAACATAAAAATACAACATCCTTAGACTTGTATATCATGTTCTAAAAGTTACATGTTCATGAGCAAAATAAAACTTTGTATTTTTTTATGGATCTACTAATAAACAGACAAAACTAATATAAATTCTAATGAAGTCCTCAAATTTAGATTGCGAAACCCATAATCTCAACGTTGTTGGAATAGTTGAGACAAGTATGTTTTGCTGACTTGTTACTTCACCAAATGTTTTCGCAATATCTCTTTTCGCTCTTAATTTGGGCCGGTGATCATTTGTTGAATCAGTGCCCTTACGAGTTACGACCACTGCTACAAATCATTCAAAAAAAAAAAAAAACATTAACAAATTTATATGCATTAAAAGTAAAATATTTCAAAAATTCAGCCTTTAAAATATTCATATTTATATTTTAAAAAATTACAAAAAATCAGTAATTAGAATTAATAACTATTACTAAAAATTAATATTCATAATCATCAACATACATTATTTTTATACAATCATATATACACTTTTAATATTGACATATTCATTTCTAAAAAATGACATATTCATTTCAAATTCAACAGTATATTTATATCAACATATTTATTTTTAAAACATACATATTCATTTCTAAAACACCATATTCATTTCTAAATCACCATATTCATTTCTAAAACATATATATTCATTTCTAAAAAACCATATTTATTTCTAGAACATACATATTCATTTCGAAAACATACATATTCATTTCTAGAACAACATATTCATTTTCTAAAACACCATATTCATTTATAAAACATACATATTTATTTCTAAAACATACATATTCATTCCTATAACATACATATTCATTTCTAAAACGTACATATTCATTTATAAACACCATATTCATTTGTAAAACACCATATTCATTTCTACAACATAAATATTCATTTCTAACACATACATATTCATTTCTAAAACATTATACCCATTTCAATAACATACATATTCATTTCTAAAACACCATATTCGTTTTTAAAACACTATATTCATTTTTAAAAAATACATAATCATTTCTAAAACACCATATTCATTTTCTAAACTTACAAATTCATTTCTAAAACACCATATTCATTTCTAAAACACCATATTCATTTCTAAAACACCATATTTATTTCTTAAACATACATATTCATTTCTAAAACACCATATTCATTTCTAAAACATACATATTCATTTCTAAAACACCATATTCATTCAAAAAATTACTCAAAATTTATGGATTCATATTCAAAAAATCGATACTAAATGTCTATTTCCGAAAATAATTGTCACTCTACTACTTTTTATTCATAATTTGAAAAAATGCATATTTTCCGAATTATATTCATAAAACTTAACATATTCATAAACCCTAACTTAATAATCAACCATTTTTCACAATTATTAAATAAAAATAAGTATTTAGGATAACCAAATTTATACTTGGTCGCAATAAAATATCGTAGTTAAATGATTAAGTGATGTTAACAATCAGATCTGATCTTATTAATGAAATACTCTTTGTGTTTATCTCGATCGTTTGATTAATCGTATATAGTTTAGAACAAGAAAACTATTTACAAGTATCGAAAATTTATTTCAATATTTTGTTTGATTTATGTAAAGTTATCCCTCAAAGACCTAATTTTTTCACATAATCCATATCAATCATCATGCATATGAGCATATCACACTCATAAAAAGATTAGGCACAAAACGATAATGATTGTAAGAAATACTTAGTATATTTAAAGACCTCATATAATTCACATAAGTAGTAATTATTTCGTTTCTTCCAAATAATATAAACCATCAATCCATCATCCATGAAATATGTACAACCTAATATGTACTTTAACAAACAATATCAACCATTTAAGTAGACCTGGCAAACAGGTCGTGTCCGCGTGTCGTGTTTATGTTCGTGTCACATATAAATGGGTCACGGACCCTTCAACCCAAACCTGGCCCATTTACATAAACAGGTCATTAGTGTTTGACCCAAACCCAACTCGCTTATATTTTAAATGATTTGACCTGATCTGTTTAACCCATTTAAATTAATAGGTTAAAAATTGACCTGTTAAACCTGTTTAACCCATTAGACCTGTATAAACTATGTAACTAATTAAAGTATAGTTAAATTGAAAACAACACAAAAACACATCTACGCCAAAAACTATAACTAAAAATTAATATTTAATTAATAATAATAGGTTATGTCGGCAAAGCCAACAAAACAAAAGTAGTAATTAACAATATTTTAAGAAATAATGTGCTCTTCTACTCCCTCCGTTTCAGTGAATTGTTTACAGTTTGACTTTTTTGTGAGGGAAAAAGGTCAAACTGTAAACAAATGACTGAGACAGGGGGAGTATTTTGAATTTTGGAAAAAATGGGTCAAATGAGTTATTAAGTTAATCTACGTGTTTAACCCATTTAGTTAAATAGGTCTTTCGTATCATATTCGTGCCTCGAAATCTTAACCCGAACCCAACCCATTTATATTTTGTGTCGTGTTCGTGTTGACCCAATTACTTAAAAGGTCACCACACCGTGACCCAAACCCATTAATTTCGTATCGAATTCGTGTTGTGTTTATAAAGAATAGAAATCAGTGTGAAAAAGTTTTATATATTGAATGAATGATTTTACAGCTTGAGTTACATGGGTATTTATAGTAGAAACAATGATCTTAAGAGTATGTACAAGATAATAGTAAATAAGGAATGATTTGCATTGATTGATTTGGATAATCAATCTCTGCGTGAAGATACATTTAGAGGATAACTATCCTTTCCTTGATTGTAGGATTTGATTGGAATTTGATTGAGCTTGATCTTTTGTTTCCTTAATATTCCCCCGCAAGACGGATTGTCCCATGACAAGGCCGATCTTGGATAGTAGCATTTCGAACCTAGGACGCGGGAGTGGCTTGGTTAAGGTGTCTGCAAGTTGATCATCGCCATTGATGTGGGTCACCCGAAGTGTTCCAGCTTGTACCTGTTCACGGACAAAATGAAAAGCTAGTGCCACATGCTTCATGCGGGAGTGAAAGACGGGATTTGCGGAGTAGTGAGTGGCACTTAGATTGTCACAATATATTGTTGGTTGAGTGTTTGAGCTGAGGCCAAGTTCAAGGAGGAGGGAACGGATCCATAGCACCTCGGAGGTGGCGTCGGCGACAGCTCGAAATTCTGCCTCTGTAGAGGAGCGAGCTATGGTCTTTTGTTTCTTTGATGACCAGGCAATGGGGTTTTTGCCGAGGTAGACTAGGAACCCGGATGTGGACAGATAGTTATCTTTGTCCCCAGCCCAATCTGCGTCACTAAAAGCATGAAGTTGTGGGTCAGTTTGGCGATGAAGTTGGAGCCCAAGGTTCATGGTGCCGTGGAGATATCGAAGCAGCCGTCTTAGGGCTGTCCAATGGTGTTGCTGTGGTTGTTGCATAAATTGGGCTAACTTGTTAATTGCAAACGATAAGTCTGGTCTGGTGAGAGATAGGTATTGGAGGCTTCCGACAGTGGAGCGGTAGACTGTGACATCACAAGGGGAGGTGTTTGTGTTGGCCAGGAGGGGAGGGTGCGACAGCATAGGTGTTGATGCTGGTTTGCAGTCAAGCATGTCGTGTTTCTGGAGAATGTCGTGAATGTATTTAGTTTGTGAGAGAATGTAACCATTGCGATTGGGGGTAACCTCAATGCCTAGGAAGTAAGATAGTGAACCGAGGTCCTTTAGAGAGAAACGAGCTGCAAATGTTTTAAGGAATTCAGCAAGAAAGGAGTGAGAGGGTCCTGTGACGATGATGTCGTCCACATAGACGAGAACGTACAGAGTTTTGTTTGGGGTCTTGTAAATGAACAGAGAGGGGTCAGAGAGCGAGACTTTGAAGCCGGTACGCAGCAAATAATTTTTGAGTTCTGTGTACCAGGCACGGGGTGCCTGCTTAAGGCCATAGATGGCTTTTCGTAGTTTGCAGACATGGGTAGGTGTGTCAGTGGTTATGAAGCCAGGGGGTTGGCTCATGTAAACTGTTTCGTGTAGCGTGCCTTGAAGAAAAGCATTGTTTATATCGAGTTGACGCAGGGTCCAGCCTTGGGTTAGAGCTAGTGATATAAGGAGACGGATGGTGACTGGTTTAACGACAGGACTGAAGGTTTCAGTGTAGTTGATGCCATGTTTCTGGTGAAAACCTTTTGCGACAAGCCGAGCTTTATATTTTTGGATAGTGTTATCGGGATTGTATTTAACGCGAAAAACCCATTTGCAGCCTACGATGTTGTGTGCTTCGTGTGCTGGAACGAGGGTCCAAGTTTGGTTCCGAATTAAAGCGTTGTATTCATCCGTCATGGCAGTTCGCCAGTGTGGTAAGGTAAGAGCTTGTTTAGTGGTATTAGGAAGCGAGTGTGGGGTCGTAGTGAGAGCAAGTTGAGCATATTTGGGGTTGGGTTTGCGAATGTTGTTAGAGAGTCGCGTGACGACTCTCGACGCAGGCTGTGCAGAGACAGATGGAGCAGAGGTCGGAGGGTCAAGAGGGGGCGTGACAAGAGAGGTGCCATCATCTGTGGTAGCAGAAGTGTCAGGTGTGAGTGTAGTGAGCCGCTCAGGAGCAGCGTGGGGTATAGAAGCTGGAGAGGTGGTAGGGACCGAGGATAGAGGCTCGGGAGAGAGTGTGGCAGGCTGTACAGGTGGGGCTGTCGTGATGGAAAGGGTGCGGTCTGTGGTGATGTTTTGGGGCAGAAAAGTTACTGGTGGGTCACACCAGTCAGAGAGAGAGATAGACGAGGGCTTGTTTTGGGAGGTGAGACGGAGGTACGGAAATTGAGTCTCAACGAAGGTGACATGGCGTGAAGTGTAAATACGGTTAGTGCTAGGTTCAAGGCAACGATACGCACTTTGTGTGTCCGAGTAGCCGAGAAAGATGCAGGCCTTGGACTTGGGGTCAAGCTTTGTCGAGTTGTAAGGCCGTAGCCATGGATAGCACAGACAACCAAATGCTCGGAGTTTAAGGTAGTTAGGAGGGCTGTGAAAAAGGCGAGAGTAAGGCGAATCATTTTGTAGGGTGGGTGTCGGTAGTCGATTAATAAGGTACACAGCTGTAGCAAAGGCATTAGACCAGAAGTGAGTGGGAAGGTTAGCGTGGGTAAGCAGAGCTAGGCCTGTTTCGACGATATGGCGATATCTACGTTCAGCAAAACCGTTATGTTCGGGAGTATGAGGTGGGGAGGTGAGGTGTGAGATGCCGTGCTCGAGGAGAGTAGGGGTTATTTTCACGTATTCTCCCCCATTATCAGTGTGAAAAAGTTTTATATATTGAATGAATGATTTTACAGCTTGAGTTACATGGGTATTTATAGTAGAAACAATGATCTTAAGAGTATGTACAAGATAATAGTAAATAAGGAATGATTTGCATTGATTGATTTGGATAATCAATCTCTGCGTGAAGATACATTTAGAGGATAACTATCCTTTCCTTGATTGTAGGATTTGATTGGAATTTGATTGAGCTTGATCTTTTGTTTCCTTAATAGTGTTTTCGTGTCGTGTCACTTTTTGTCAGCTCTACATCTAAGCTTAATTACTACTACGTACAATCATAAAAAAATACAAGGCAAAAACGACAATATTGTCTATATATATAAGAAGCAAACTTTTTCAGTTAGTACCAAATGTGAGCTATACTCCTTAATATTCATGTAATTGAGTTAATGATACACACAATATGTTAAATTTATATTTTTATTAATCACTACGCTGTAATAGCTAGGCTAGGGAGCTTTAATTTCATTTCATTCTTGTATTTGAATTTGTCACTCCTAATCGTCTTTATTTAGAAACACATTTTGATTACAAATAACTATAGTTTAAGACTTCGTAAAATGGTATTTTTTTTTTCCCGTATAGTACTTCTTTACGTGATTTTTGGTTAGAAATAAAAATGATTTTTGTTGAATTTTAAAAGAGAATTAGGATTGATTAAAGTCTTTTATTTTACGAGATAAACTTCAACTGAAAAAGATTCTTAGGTATGAGTTCCTAAATTGATGATTTTTTATTTCAAATCGAAGATCTCTTAATTAAACGAATACGGAGTATAAAACATTTAATTTGATAAAACACTCTTAAATCAGATGAATGCTCCATTAAAACAATATATATGCATGACAAAACAATATTAAACTTTGATTTTTTTACAAAACGCTTGTACTCTAATTAAATTAAATATCATCACAAGAACTACTCTTAGAATCACTTCGTTGGACATTTTTGTACTTATAATTCCTAGCCACGAACACGTAAAAGCACAAATTCAAAGCAAAAATGACCGTCAAAAGCCAATAAAAATAATCAAGACGACTACTATTCAAATCCTTGCCGATCCATTTCTTCCCACCATTCTTCCCTGATATTGAATCGACAATCGTAATTAGAAACGTACTCATAAAGCTCCCAACGCCGATGACGCTAATGTAGAATGCCAACCCAATGCTCCTCATTGAGTCGGGGACTTGCTCGTAAAAATACTCTTGCATTCCCACTAGGGAAAACCCGTCCCCTATGCCAATTAACAAAAACTGAGGCGCCAGCCAAAACGCACTCGGTATAGTTCCATTCCTTACACTAGTTAGCCTTTTTCTCTCGACTATGGCCGACACTGTCGTCGCTATGATCAATATGATCATACCGATCCCAATTCTAGTTAAAATAGAAATACCTCTCTCGTTTCCAGTCGTACGCCTTAGGTATGGGAGGAGGACCTTGTCGTAGAGGAAAACCGTGATCATCATCCCAATCGCGGTCATTATAAACAGGGATGCGGCCGGGATTTCAAAGTGGTTAAAGATTCTTCTATTCATTACACCTCCTTGCTTTATGAAAAATGTTGTGCCTTGAGAAAGTCCTACACCAAATACCAAGCAAGTAAACCATATTGGAATCATATTTATTATGAGCTTCAATTCTTCTACTTGTGTCACACTTGCCAATCTCCATGGATTAATTTGTTCTTTCTTTTCGATTGCTCCATTATTGTTTGTATCGTCGTCTTCAATGATGGCCGCTTTATCAAAAAATCTGCACAAGAATATATTATGATGACGACGACTAATATCATTAGTATAAATACTGGTTGAATTATAATGAATTCAACAATTTAGCTAGCTGAAATGAAAAGTACCTGAGCCTGTTGGTGTGACTCAAAAGCCGCTTCTTCGTTGATCCAGAAACCTCATATAACAAGGAGGAATCCGAGGGACACGACAAGTGCCTCTTGGCAAAAGCCGCGACAATGACCTTCAACAAAGGAGCAAAAGGGCTACCTAAGGCACTCCTATACCTGTAAAAAGGCCTACCAATCACGAAAACCAACACGGAAACTCCCATGATTAGGGTAAGTATCATGAACCCAACTCCCCACGCGACATTGTCTTGCATATAAACGATCAAAGTGGCCCCAAAGAAGATCCCACAACAAAGCGAGACGTTCCACCAATTGAAGAAGGACATCTTTTGCTTTCTCTCTTTTGCATTGTCGTCATCAAATTGGTCTGCGCCAAAGCTCTGTAGGCACGGCTTGTAACCGCCTGTGGCAAACGAGACGAGGTAGATTGCCATGAGGAAAACCACCTCATGACCCTTGTTAGGGTGGTCACATTCTGCGCAGGGCTTAATGCTTGGAATGTATTGGCTCATGGTTAATAAAATTAGTCCCTGAAAAGTCAGGTAACGATAATTAATTAGTACATACGATATTGTAAGAAAAATGAAATGTGGCTACTTATTCCTCGTATATAAAACTCGATACTTGCTATTTGTTTCTCGTAAATAATTCATTCCAGCCAATCATAGTAAACTAATTAAGAACTCCGTAGATAGTCACCATAGCAAGGAAGATGCAACATGATTCAAGATGTACAACGGGACCGTCGTACGTGTTTACTTGAACTTATAATCATACTATATACAATACCTAATTTAATACGGAGTATATGAGCTACTTCCTCCATTTTATCTCATTCAATTCTATACATTTATTTTATGCACGTGCATCAATGCATTTCTTTTGTTCATATCTTTAATTACGTATAACTAAAAATAATAAAAATTTGATATTAATAATGTACTCGATAAGACGTTTTAAATAAGATTTTACATGACTATATTTAAGATTATACATGGAGATCAGAGTTGTGTTTAGAATTTGTCCACTTGTGAATAGTAACAAACAATAAAGGTAAATGTATATAAATGAGTGGAATGAAAGTAATATGTTTTTATGTATCTTTCATATGGGATGCTCTTTTTTCGATCTACCACTCGCAGTAATTAATTACTTTGATTTATAAAAAGATTAAGTATTAGGAAAGACCGTCTCCAAATGCATAAAAAGTGACCACATTTCGGTTGATAGTAACCATTTTTCACTAAATCGTGACCATTATTTGACCTGTTAATAGTGGTTATGATATACTAAATAATGGTCACCATTGACCTAAATGTGGTCACTTTTTAAGCATCATAAGACTGCTCTTTAACTTTCTTAGTGAAAAACGATCTTTTCTAAGACTTATTGTTATAAAAATAAGTTCGTACATCATTTACATAATAGAGGTATACTATATAGCTTGATATATACTACTCCCTCCGTTCCAGTGAATTATTTGTACTTTGACTTTTTTGTGATGGAGATTTAGAAGAAGGGTAAACAAATGACTGAAACGGAAAGAGTAATAATAAAGCCCTATTATACGTCTATATATTAGTAGTTGCACATGTATGATAGTTGTCCAAGGATGCAAAGACTCAACATGTTCGATAAAACTTGCTTGATTTGTTTTCCCACATGCAACTAGTTATTGTCGGTCAAAATGCCCTTAATTGCATGAGTTTTCTTCGTATAAACTCGATAAATTCCCGTAAAATTAATTAATACGAGTATTTGTTATTGTAATATTACCACTTTAGTGAATCTTTGCTTAGGGAACAAGTCCATCATGTCAAGTACTTCAGAATATAAATTTGTAATTTGTAATTTTGATTAATTGAATTCTCGTTGACTTTTTTTTTTTTTTTTCCTATAACATAATCTAATTATAAATTCTAATATCTAGTACATACATGTTAACATGTCCCTTGAAATTAACTATAGAATATTTTAAAATGACCTTAACACAAACTATTGTTTGGATCACAAGCAAATAATAATTCACGACGTCGAATAGATAAACAGAAAGGCAACATTTCCTACATACTTCGAGATATAATTTACTGACCAATAATTCAGTAAGTTTAATTTCATGTGAGACCGGATTTATATTAGTCATTTTTTCTTAATAATTACTAGGTAAAATTACATAAAATTAACTTGTAAAAACAACTTTTTACAAACAACTACCTTGTATAATTTGCAAATAATGACTTTATAACACCTTTTTAATTCAGATCACTACCTAAATGTTACAAATGTTATACATATCACTACCAAATGGTCTAAAAAGTCAAAATTTTCGACAAATTTGAATTTTTTATCTCATTTTATTTGAAATATACACTTAAAATACCTAGTTTAGCCTTACGAAACATCTATGTTGTGTTGGGGATCGGAAGCCAAATAACGAGTGATACAACGGTCTAAAAACATGTTTTTTTGGGTTAAATAGGTGTTTTGGGCAAAGATGTACTATTATGAATAAAAAATGTGTTATAAAATAGTTATTTGAAAAAAAAAATTATATAAGGTAGTTGTTTGCAAAACAGTTGATTTTATAAGGTAGTTTTTTTTGTAAATTTGTCTAATACCGTATCGACCATGTGAGATCAGATAATCGTATACAAAAGTTACCGCTAAAATGTATGAGAAAAAAAGAAGACTTACAAGGACGTAGACAATAGCGGAGAGGAGAATCATAGTGTAGCCACCAGTATAAGAATCGGCGAGAAATCCACCGAGAAGAGGCATCACAGCCGTGACACCGGACCAAATATTAACGCTATTAGCCGCCGTTTTGAGGTCTTGGTGCATCACTTTAGTCAAGTACCACTACTACAAAAAGTACCAAAAACAACGGTTAAAAGCCGTTGTTTTTATCAAAAACACCCGTTATATCTTGGGCCGTTGTTTAATATTAAACAACGCAAAATGTTTGATAAGGCGTTGTTTATGTTAGAGCAAAAACAACGGTTATTTCAAATAACCGTTGTTTTTGCTCTATTAAATAAAACGGGTATATAAACACCCGTTGTTTATAATTGAGCAAATATAACGGTTATTTTAAATAACCGTTGTTTTTGCTCAAATATAAACAACGGATATTTGTATACTCGTTGTTTTTACTTCTCACTGGCTATATATTTTATTTTTTTACACAACGTAATTTTTAACAACGCCATTAGCTAATAACCGTTATTTTTGGTTGTTTTTTTTTTAAAAAAAAAAATTACGAAATAGCTATTTAATTTAATAATACAATTAAATTTGCGATAAAATTTTCTGCACGCATCAGGAGCCAAAAAACATTACAATCCCTTCAAATTCAACATTATACACAACGTTCAAACGAAACTTACAAGTAATATCACACAACGCTTAAACCAAATTCAAAAATATTATCACATAACACATGAAAAGCAAGTGTAGCATTATGCATACATACTTATATTACTAAGTCGTCTGAGGCTAGGTCTTTATCTGTAGCATTATGCACTAATAATAACGCGATCTCCGTATCTCAGACGAAGATTTTGAAAGTGAAGATCAGTTGCTTCGTTGTTGTTATTGCCCTCGGAAACTACATAAGAAGAAAAAACACAAGGGTACCTATGGATACCAGTATTAACAAATTTACAAGCACAAGCATAGAAAACTGCAAATTAGGTCAGACAAGAAACCTGCATACGGCCAGCTGTATCAACAAGAACAATATCTGAACCATTGCGAGTGGCCTCTTGAATTGCTTCCTTAGCCACAATTGCTGGATCTTTCTCATAACCTTTCTCGAAAATTGGAATCTGTTCATGCCAACATGAATATTTAATTATCTTAAATTCGATACAGATCAGAGCCTCTGACAACGCGTGAATGCGAGATACTCAAGCTAGGTGTCTAACCTTAAGTCTCGATGCGTGAGTACGCAGCTGCTCAACAGCTCCAGACCGAAAAGTGTCACAGGCAGGCAGGCAGCCATCATGACATTGACTTTGTGTTGCAGTAAGCAACCTGTCGAAACAATTATTCATACAGTTGTATTTTGATTTCGGAACTTTCCAGAGTAAGATAGTGAGGTGAAATCGTACTCACTTTTGCAAGATTAGTTGACTTCCAACTCCATTGACACCCACAAATACGACAACATATGGCTTTCCTTGTTCCTTGGCAGCATGAACATCCCTGAGTATGTCAATAGAACATTTAGGAGTACGAATGCAAACTAGGGCATCCTCCATGGCAGCCTGAAATGCAAAAAGTAGAGTTTAACGTGTATAAAAGTAAATAAATAATCAGTAAATAAATAATCAGCAAGTAAACGTTCGGATTTTAGCTAAAATGTGAAATCATCAAAATTTCAGAATTAAAAGAACCCAAAATTCGAAATACCTGGACAGTTGATGATATCCAGGAAAACGAGCCCAGTTTTTTGCCTTCAAGACTAGTTGCGACTGAATCACAGAGCTTCTCAGCGATCTCCTCAGCCTGTAAACAATATTACCATGGAGCATAATGAGATAACGTATAGTTAACTCTTACCCTTAATTATATACACTTACGACAATAGCAAAACAATTCTTCCTTATTAAGATAAGACGCACATTAGCATCATGATGAATACTACAGTAAAATATTCAGAAATCCACATAAATGAAAGTTGAAATGACCGAATATAGGTACACCAGATTCACAACAAATGGATTTGGGTCCAAAATACATCATATATAAACACATTGAACTGGACCAACGACATGATAAATAAACAAAGTTTGATGCTGGAACTCTCTCATTGCTATGAAAAATAAATGAGTATGATCGGCAAAGCAGTCAAATGGAAACATCTCAACAATAACAATAATGAAAACATACCACGTTCTTAGTCATTAGCCTGTCCTTCAAGGTTTTCAGAGCTGGTGCAAGATCAGCCCTCTCTAAATTGGCCTTCCCGACAAATCTAAGTTTGAAATGTAGATATATCAAATTTCTTATTCAATATAGTAAGAACACATATGAGGAGCAAGAGTTCGACATGATCAAATGATAAATAACATAAAAGTGGTGGTATTTAGTCTAAAAAACATGAGCAACAGAGAAAGTCAAGGACTGTGATAACTAGAAACTTAAAATTCATAATTTATAGTCTCATACTCTCGCCATTTGATTTGGTTCCATGCATATAATTAGGGAACAATGTGGTTTTAGGCTGTTAGCACAATTTTACTATGCAACCTCTCAAGTTATCCTCAACCTTCCTCACCCAACTACAATCATCAGTCACAAGTGATAAGTAAAAAATATTAACGGTACCCTTGTGTTTTTTCGGATTTTATTCCTCCCCAAACATTACTCGCCTTAAACATACAAGCCAAGCTAATTATATTACACAAATTTGGAATAGCTCGAGCGACGCTCAAGGTTAAACATTCAAACTCAGACAACATCATAGTTCACAGTTCACACACACATAACGTTGTCTCGGCTAATCACGAGGCCAAAACATGGCCAACATTAGCATAAGGAACTCGGCCAACGACAGTCCCATTGTGACAGCAACAACAGTGCATTATAGCGGCATTAAACGAAACAAATCAGCATCCCCAACCTGCTGTTTACGGGGCCGTTTACAGCACTAAACAGCCTTACAAAGTGGCGGAAAACAGCAGTAGAAAATGGCAGAGGGCAGCCCCTCTTAGAAGCAATAACAACAGCCATTTACGGTTTATTACAACAGCCTTATACGACTTATTTCAGCAGCCATTTACGGCTTAAACAACAGCCTATTACGGCTTATTTCAGCAGTCATACACGGCAGTCTCGACAACCGAATACACCACAACAACTATAGCAACATACGGCTGTAATAATACTCTAACCGGGCAGTAACGACAACATGAAACGCAGCAGCAGCAGTTCATAACCACGTCATTCAACATCAACGAATTATGATCACAAAACAGCCCCTCACATGGCTGCCACAACAGCCCCTTAACGGCATTAAACCACGGCTAAAACGGTCCTAACCGACAGAAAAGTAGCAGCCCAATCTCGACAGATTATTGCACTCAGACGCAACAGTATTGTCGCCAACAAAAGGTTGCACCATACCCATTACACGGCAGCCCTTTTACACACACACACACACACACACACACACACATACATACAAATCCGAGCAGCAAAACAGGGCAACCTATTACACGGCAGCCTGTGCGCAGCGACAGTCACAAAGAGAGAACAAAGAGAGCCTAATACTCGCATACAAACACACATGTCTTCACAATCATCCACACATTCAGCCTTCCACAGTCATCATTCAATAAACAAACACATACACAATACACATACAAGCTAAGTAAGGTTTAACCCTTACCTTGGCTAGAGGAGAAAGGAAGGATGTCAACCAAGGATGATTTAGACCCACTCAAAGAGCTTCTTCCAAGAACAAGGCCTCTACACACCCAGAATACAATAAAACACTCCCCATTGTTAAGGAGTACCAAAGGAGTTTACTAACAAAGACAATCACAAGCTTACACATAAACCCTAGAACAAAAGCTACAAACTTTCACTAGTTACGTCCTTACCTTGGTTCGAAAAATGGTATGAGGAAGTAGAGAAGGAGATGAGGATGCTAGAGCAACAAAAATGGGGGAATTTGATGGAGGAATGAAGAAGACCCAAATGAAAGAGTGTTGGGGGTAAAACACGGTGCAAGGGACGAAGGACGGCTTGCTCCTTTGTTCTGGGTCCGGGTAATTTGTTTAAGGCAGGGAGGGTTGTTTTGTTTTGTTATTATTTTATTTTTAGAGAGAAAAGAAATCAAATAGAATGGGTAAAAAGAATGAAGGCTAAGTTAATATATTCTACACAATAAATTTGTGGGGAGGTCAACTTTAGTCAAACTCGCTCAAAAACACTTAATATACTAAAACCGACACTAAGCCACTCAAAACGTTTAACCGGCTTCAAATCTCAATTTCTCTCATTTTCGCGAATAACGGGCATACCCTCGCCATATATTTGAATTAAATTCAAAACATCTCAAAAGACCAAAAATAAATATTACCGGCTTAAGAAAATAATATTTGTGACAGAACGACTACCAACTAGCTACTACGAAAATACGGGGTATTACAAGGGCTATTGAACTTCTTAACTTTCTCGTTTTTTTTAAAAAAAAATTTAGAGTAGGGTTTAAACAACGGTTATTAGGCTATAACCGTTGTTTATACTTAACTTTTAACAACGGGTATTAGGCTTAACCCGTTAGTTTTTCTTCACTTTTAACAACGGGTATTAGGCTATAACCGTTGTTTTTACTTGACTTTTAACAACGGGTATTAGGCTATAACCGTTGTTTTTAGTTAACCCGTAGTTAAAAGTTCTTACCCGTTGATAAAAGTAAATTTGTAGATTTGGCGCCCTATGTTTTAATAACGGAGATCATTTAGTCGTTGTTTTTAATATTTTAAACAACGCATATTGTGTATGTGGTTGTTAATTGGGTCGTTGTTTATGCCTTAATTTGTAGTAGTGTACGTTATCAGATTTGTTGCTATTCCGAAGTAGCTTACCCTCTCACTGAACTCGATCGCTACAATTATACAGAAAAACTTCATAATGTTTCAAACAAGGGTTGTATAACTTATAAAATACAGACAACTAACTTAAGAAAATTTTAGATTTCAAACTTCAGACTTTAGACAGTTTAAGGCGAATATGACAGACACTTAGTTAGACAGACAAGCGTAGTGTCTTAAGAATCGATCTCAACTGTGTTTACAAATTAAATGAAAACAAGTAAAGTTCGAGAATAAAATGTCGTGATAATAGTTAATTTAAATTTGTTTTTGCTCGAACTTCAATTCATCGATCACTGATCGACACGAGTAGCGAAATGAAATGAAATAACATACCTATAATGAAGAAGGAAGCTTTCCAAGAACCCGTAGAAGATCGAAGAGGTAACCTCCCTTTAAAATCAAGTGAAGAATCGTGTACGTACTTTTTTATATCATCTTCATCACCTTTTGGTGTTACACCATTCATTTCTCTCTTCTCTATTTCCATGCACAAATTCAATTTTATGAAGTCAACGTTAATTTTTATTATTAGTGTATGTAGTTGAAATAATGAGCCTAGTTTTATGGTATATATATGCTAATACAACGTCAATGATAATAATAACAATAATTAATGTAACATGTATAGTACACATTAAGGAATTAAAAATACAATGTACTTAAGGATTTTTAATTTAAATGAGAAAGTAGCAAGTTATTTAAGAGTGAGTATCATCATGTAAAATGAAGGAAATCATATTGACTTTTTGTAATTTTATTTTGGATTAGTTTTGTTATAGTTTGTGTGCGTGATTTAATATTAATGAAATTATTTTTTCTCTTAAAAACAAGTATCATAATCTGATGTAAAAAATCATTAAATAGTACTCCCTTTGTTTCAGTGAATTGTTTACAGTTTGATTTTTTTGTGAGAGGAAAAAGTCAAACTGTAAACAAATGACTGAGACAGAGGGAGTACGAATAAGTAGCCTGGATTTTCTTTTTTTTTTTCTTTTTTTTTTTTTCGTGTCTAATAATAGGTATATATGGCTGTTAAATAGTTTTGTGGGATACAAATAACTTCATAACATACTCATAATTCATAAAGAAATAATAAAAAAGTGAAATAGATATGAAGTATAGGAATAAGAAACATATATATACATATATACGAAATATTATGGACGAAATTAAAAGGACATTGTCAACTCTTGTATAACTCAATAATATCTAAACGATAGTTTTAAATAATAAGGCGGACAAAATTTTGGATTCATATACTTAAATCATACTAAACATGCTAAAAAATGTTGTAGGGCGACCGAATCGTATTGCATATATTTCATCCGTTCCAATTATTTATTTACAGTTTGACTTTTTTGTAAGGGAAATTTGAGAAAAGTGTAAACAAATGACTGAGACTGAGGAAATATATATACAATTACAACAAAATATTTCAGATACAATCGATTCATTAATTTCTTGTGTTAGGATCTTTTAAGCCCAAGTGATGAGGGAAAGTCATTGAGTCCAGAATCCGCTTTGAGATTTTAACACAAAAATTTGAGATTTTAATACAAAAATTTGGAACTGTAAAATTCCAGAATATTTGAGATTTTAAAATTCGTTAAAATCTCAAATATTCTGTAATTTTGCAATTCTAAATTTTTGTGTCAAAATCTCAAATTTTTGTGTTAAAATTTCAAAGCGGATGTCTGGACTCAATGACTTTCCCTAAACTTTGGGCTTGATAGATTTTATCTCTTAATTTCTTAATTACAATACTAAGAATTTTGGAAAATATTTACATATTTCTAATAATTTGCTTCAACAACATGGTTACTAATTAAGTAGTCCGTACAAAATTTGTATAGTTTTCCTCAATCGATCTGGGAACATAGTCCTCCTTACATGGAATACTAAGTTGGAGTAATTTTATTATTTTTTCCCATTTTTCCTAACGTTGTCATGTTCGTTGCATATCATTGAATCTTAAGTCATGCATGTTGCATTATTTAACATGCTCGTTGTTTTCGGAGAGTTTTTGTCGAATGATATTGATATACATTTATAACGCCTATTTTAAAATTACAAGTAGCCATTAGTGAAATTATTTATAGGAATAACTCACAAATAATCCCTATTTATATACGTATTTTTATAAATTATTACCAAGTATTTACATGTTTACAAATAACTAAAACTCCTAATTTTAGTGCATATTCTCAAATGACCATTGTATTTTTACTTTATGAGCATCATTTGTCATAATTTCTGTCTCTTAAAACGTTTAAAAATACCAAAATAATCTTACCATAACACTAGAAATGAAAAATCAAACACTTAATGAACCAACCCTAATTAGAGATGTTGTTAACTTGGTATGAATTTGGAGTTTGATTTTTCGTATATGCGAGTTCAGTCGTTTTTCATTGCTAGTGTTATGATAAATTCATTTGGTATTTTAAATTTTACGATACAAAAACTAAGACAAACAATAATGCTTGGAAAAATAAAATACGATTACGATTTGGGTATAAACACTAAAGTATTTGTAATAATGTAAATACATGATGGTAATTTGTAAAAATACGAAAATACATAGTGGTTAATTGTAATTTATCCTTATTTATAATTATTTGTCCTTGGTTGCGTCTGAAATTCCCATTAATTTTAAAAATAAGTGAATTTGATCATTCATGTGAATTGCTCAAAAAGCGTTTTGTTATACTACCATGTGTTTTATTTAATTCAGTTATTTGTTTAACTTTCTATTTTGAGAGGGAATAAAAATCGATGATTTTATATGACTTAACAAATATTTTTTATCCAATATACTCAAACAAAAATCACATAGCAACAAATATTTCCTGTATAATGGATTCTAAAGCATTAAAAAACAATTTTCTGTAATGAAAATGATTACTCTATGTTCATTCCCAAAATAAAAATATAGACATATGACTGAATTAGAGAGGCTTGAAAGTAAATTCAAGTGAGAATTAACAATATTATCAGTATCGGTCTTTCTATCCTATGCCCAGTATGCATAAGATAAGGAGGTGGAATTAGCTAGAGTTTTTCATTTTTCATCCTGGGTGGTTGGAAATAAAATTATTTTTATTTTATTTTAGGAAAAATATTTTCATATTCAATAGGCTTAACCTATGCCCAATAGACATAGGTTAGAAAAATCCTATTAGTATTTATCACTATAGTTTGAAGCTAGTTTAAACATATTCAAATTAATTATTAGAATAATTGTATTTTAATCAAAATTATCTAATAGGAAATGGTATATGCTGTGATTAATAAATTATTGAAATTTCTGATTTTTAAAATTGGATGTTACACCATACATAAATTATTGAAATTTGTATTTTGGTGATTAGGGTTGTTGACTTTACGTGATTGGTGTTCTTCGAGACTTCAACTAATATTTCGCTGACAATAGCTAGACAAAGTTACTTACCAAGTGGTCACAATTAAACAATGACTCACTTATTATATTTTTTGTTATATATTCAATTATTTAAAGTAGTTTAGGTCACAATATATAAACTCAGCATATAACGGAGTTGACTTGCGTTGGATTCAAGGTCATTTCTAAAATTCTAAAATGGAGTTCTAATAGTAAAAATATATTTTTAAGATATAAATTTATTTATTATTTGTTTCCCAAATATATTTCAAATCATTAGTTTCTTTTTTGTCCAAAAAAAATAACGCGAGTGCTATAAAACCTGCTATACTAAAAATGTCATGAATTGAAGGTTCCGTTTGGTAACAGATACTCCGTATAAAGTAGCTTATTTAACCAACTATTTGATTTGAATAAAATTTCTACTATTTGTTTAAGGAAATATTTGTTGAGGTTGACTGAAAAATAGCATATTTCAGCTAAATTGAAATAAAAAGTTATTTCAAATGAGTATGTCTACTATGAGACTGTCTCATAGTATAAGACACATTATTTTAGAGCCACATCACCAAATAAAAACACCACCCCTCCTTTTAATATCACATACCAAACATTTGATGAACAACACCACCTTTATACATCCACCTTCATCGTCACAATCACTATAACTCCAACCAGGCAACCACCACCGCGGCTCTGCCACCACCGCGACGAGGATCGTCAAACTCCAACAATCAATGTCGAACCACCTTTTCGATCTTCTCACACCTACTACCACTAATCTCTTCAAAATCGTAACAATGTCACCGTCTTGCAGCGACCACCACTGCACTCCGACCACCACCTCGATAAACATTCAAGATTCCTAAGCTCGGCGAGTCCGCAAAACACCTCAGATTCGACCACTCTTATTTGTTGTTTGTTACTCTACTAGAAATTTCAATTTTCTTTTCTTGTTTATATCAACATTTCTTTGTACTCGCGTTTTTTGAAACCTAATCACACGTTTCTTGAAACGTAACCATGATTTCTTCAAAACTAATTCAAATTCTAATTCAAAATTATTCAGTTGAGTAATAAGTGTTACTTTTGAATCTTATAAGCGTTACTTTTGAAAAACCTGAAGATGTTACATTCAAAATTCGTACTCCATTGATCGGAGGTGCCGAAAATGATCTGAGTTCTCGACAGTGATTGGAGAACGACGGTGCGTATAAGGCTGTCGATGCCGTGGAAGAGACTGTCAGTAACCACCGATTGAAATCGTAGTTGTCGATTGGATATTATTGTTGGTTTGATTATGTGGGGACGACGAAAGAGACCGTATTAAAGTGGTGAAAAATTTCACCGGTCATCGGAAACTCGACGCCGGCGATGTCAGGGGGCGAATTGTTGTTTGGATGAGAATCCGTATGTTGTTGAGAAATTGGGGAAAATAATTAGGGTTGGAAAGCATAAATTTGGGGGTTTTTTTTTTAATAAGGGTGAGTTTTGTTTTATTCTTTTTTACTACAATATTATTCTGATGATGTATGAGACTACCTCATTGTAGAATTTGTCATTTCATATAACTTATAAAAAGATCACAAATTCTCATATAAAACGGGTAACTCGTTTTATGCTTAAAACGGGTCAAATAATTAGGATAAGACAAAAGTAAATAGTGTAGGAAAAAGTAGAGTGTTTTGTTTTATGTGTGCAAGTGGATAGATACTTGACCCGTTTTAAGCTTAAGACGGATAACCCGTTTTAAGAGAGACTTATTGTAAAAAGATAAGCTAATTGGTTAAGTTTTATTGCGACACATTATATTGCTCATGGAAGAGGATGATTAAGGATGATCCGTTTTGAAAAAAAAATTACAAAAATATTGTTGGAATCCACTCATTTTCTATGTCAAAGTGGGTGCTCATTAAACCCAAATTAACTACTCCGTATTGTTTTGGTGATGGCCTACGAGTTTAATTTCGTTGTTTACTTACTAACTATACCACAACATAACTGGCCAGAAACCACCGCCACCACCACAGCAACCATCCATCCACATCGACCATTCCTTGCCAGCCAATTAACTTGGGTTCCGCCATCGTCGGCCGCCGCTTTCCCTTATCACCCCCCACAACTCTGCAAACCCGAATACTAATATCAAATTAAATATACTAAACATAATAAAATTCAATAATTGAATAAAAAAAATTGAAATCGAATATGATTATTACTCCATTAAATTGATTATCGGAATTCATGATTGAATAATGATACTAAAATTAATTTAATGTATTTTAATGTACATATAATATTGAACAAACAAAGATTCTCTTAAAAATCAGATTAAATGTATGAAGTGCATAAATTTTACTTATATAAGCTTTATACGTAAAATTTATGCCCAACATTTTTTTATTAAATAAATAAAAAATTGTTTTTGAAATAGTGAATATATTTAATACGGAGTGCTTTATAATAATAAGTTATAAATTTAAATAACAATAAAAGACAAAAACTAGATAATTAAAATACTTATTTGAAATTTTAGAAGACGGGGTTAGCTAGAAACAATAAAAGACACTTAGTTATGTATCTTACTAGTCGTTATTATATAAATGGACAACCATCTTATAATACTTTTTTAAAGTGTTTAGCGTATAAGAAAAGAAACCAGTGTATAAGAGTTTTGTATTGAATAATATGTTAAATTACAATGGAGTTACAGGAGGTTTATATAGCTAAGACTAAGCAAGGAATTGATCCTAGAAATATGTACAGGATATACACAAAGAGGGAAGTTAGTGGAATTGATTGATTTGGATAATCAATCTAGCCGTGTAGCCTTGCAAAGGAGATAACTGATGTTTATCCTTTCCTTAATTGTGAGTGTTGATTTGATTGTGATTGAGGTGCATCCTTTGTTTCCTTATTTGTTGAAAATACTGATTTTGGAGTATTGTGGGTATCTTTATCCTTAACATTCCCCCGCAAGATGGACTGTCCATTGACGAGCCAATCTTGGATAGAAGTGTCTCGAATCGGGGACGCGGCAGCGGTTTGGTGAGTGCGTCGGCGAGTTGGTCATCTCCGCTGATATGTGTTACCCTTAGCGCACCTGTTTGGATCTGCTCACGAACAAAATGAAAAGAGAGTGCGACATGCTTCATACGGGAGTGGAAAACTGGGTTCGCAGAGTAGTGTGTGGCACTTAAGTTGTCACAGTAGATAGTAGGAGGAGAGGTAGAGCTAGCTGAGGCCAAGTTCCAGTAGTAGAGACTTAACCCAGAGGATTTCAGGCGTGGTGTCTGCGACAGCGCGGAATTCTGCCTCGGTCGAGGAGTGAGCTATGGTCTTTTGCTTCTTGGAGGACCACGCAATCGGGTTTTTGCCTAGATATACGAGGTAGCCAGTAGTGGAAAGGTAGTTGGTGGTGTCGCCGGCCCAATCTGCGTCATTGAAGGCATGTAGTTGAAGTGTTGTTTGGCGGTGTAGTTGTAAACCAAGATGCATGGTACCACGTAAGTATCGTAGAAGCTTACGTAGAGCAGTCCAATGAGTGGAGTGAGGCTGTTGCATGAATTGAGCCAATTTGTTGATAGCAAAAGATAGGTCTGGTCGAGTTAGAGCTAAGTATTGGAGACTACCGACCGTGGAGCGGTAGTTTTTGACATCACACGAAGGAGAGCTTGGGCTTGCGGTTAGGGGAGGGTAGGCAAGCATTGGAGTGGTCGAGGGCTTGCAGTCAAGCAAGTCATGCTTCTGTAGAATGTCATGGATGTACTTAGCTTGGGAGAGGAGTAGACCATTGTGGTTAGGTGTGACCTCTACGCCGAGGAAGTAGGAGAGGTTTCCTAAGTCCTTGAGAGAGAAGCGAATGGATAGTTGTTTGAGGAAATCTGCGAGTGGTGCAGATGAGGAGCCGGTAGCAATGATGTCGTCTACGTAGACCAGGGTATATAGGACCGCCTCGTTGTTATTGTAGATAAAAAGGGAGGGGTCAGCTAAAGATGGTTTAAAACCGAAACGGATGAGGTAGGTCTTGAGTTCAGTTTACCATGCGCGAGAGCTTGTTTAAGGCCATAGATAGCTTTGTTGAGACGACAGACGTGAGTGGAGGTGTCTTGGTGAATAAATCCTGGAGGCTGGGACATGTAGACTGTGTCGTGAAGAGTGCCTTGTAAGAAGGCATTGTTGATGTCAAGTTGGCGCAGATGCCAGTTGTGATTGAGAGCGAGAGAGAGAATGAGACGGACGGTGACAGGCTTGACCACCGGACTGAACGTGTCGGTATAGTTAACACCATGTTGTTGGTGAAAACCCTTTGCGACGAGGCGGGCTTTGTATTTTTGGATAGTGTTGTCGGGGTTATATTTCACACGAAAGACCCATTTGCAGCCGACAACTTGCTGCGTAGTTGCGGAAGGGACAAGGGTCCAAGTGTTGTTTCGAGTTAAGGCATTGTATTCGTCAATCATTGAAGCGCGCCAGTGAAGTGAGGCGAGGGCCTGGTAGTAGTGGGAAGCGAGTGCGGGGATGTAGTGACTGCAAATTGGGCATACTTGGGATTTGGTTTGCGAATATTGTTAGATAGTCGAGTGACAGGTCGTGGTGGTGGTGTCGGTTGCGTTGCAGCCGTGGGCTGTGTTGCAGCCGTGGGTTGTGGTGAAGCCGTGGGCTGAGGTGCCGTCGTAGGAGAAGGGGATGTGGGGCTAGTGGGAGTGGAGGAGGGAGGTGGAACCAAAGTCGAGGGGGTAGGGAGAGGTGGCGGAGAGGTGGAGGATAGTGAGTTGGATTCTGATGGACGAGTTGTAGTAGTAGGAGGAATAAATGTGACAGGGGAGGTAAACCAAGAATCTGTAGCAGAGGTTAAGTTTGGGGCAATGGAGGTTGGGCGAGCAACTGTTAGACGAGAGTAGGGAAACTCTGTTTCAACAAACGAGACGTGACGAGAGGTATAGACGCGTTAAGATGTTGGGTCGAGACAGAGATACGCGCTTTGAGTGATCGAGTATCCAATGAAGACGCAGGCAATGGATTTGGGGTCGAGTTTATGAGCGGAATAAGGACGAAGCCATGGATAACAGAGACATCCGAAGGCTCTAAGTTTGTTGTAGTTAGGCGGACGGTTGAACAAACGCAGGTAAGGAGAGGCATTATCAAGTGTAGGTGTCGGGAGACGATTAATTAGGTATACAGCAGTACTGAAAGCGTAGGTCCAGTAGGTTGTCGGTAGATTAGCGTGAGTTAAGAGAGAGAGACCGGTTTCAACAATGTGGCGGTGCCGTCGCTCGGCATACCCATTGTGTTCAGGTGTGTGGGGAGGGGAAGTGAGATGGGAGATGCCATGTTGACGCAGCAAGGGCGTGATTTTGACGTACTCGCCACCGTTGTCAGAGAATATTGTGATTATTGGTTTGTTAAAGAATTTTTCAACAAGTAACTTGAATTGGTGGAATGTTTGCAATGAGTCGGATTTCTTCTTAAGAGGATAAAGCCACGAGTATTTAGTAAAATGATCAACAAACAGAATGTAATACTTAAAACCATCGACAGAGAGTGCGGGAGAGGACCAAACATCAGAAAAAATCAATTCTAAGGGAGCGGTAGACCGAAGAGTGGAAGCAGAAAACGGAAGCTTATGACATTTATTCAGTTTGCAAGCGTTACAATAATCAAAGCGAGAAACAGAAATAGGTAATTGATAATTAGTCTTAATGTAGGAAAAAACAGAGGAGGACGGATGCCCAAGTCGATGATGCCATAACGCAGGTGAAGATGATGATGATACGGCAGCTGGTAGTGCGTGAGCAGAAGAGGGCTGCCACAGGTAGGTGCCGTTGTCAAGTGAACCGTGGAGAAGTGCCTGGCCCGTCGAGATATCCTTAAAAATAAAAGTCGTAGGTGAGAACTCAATGAATGCATTATTATCAGTACAAAACTGGGAAACAGAGATAATATTACGCGAGATCAGAGGAACATGGAGAACGTTACGAAAAGACAAAGAAAACGAGGGTGTGGAAATGCGAAAAGAACCTATATTAGTAATCGGAAGGGAGGAGCCATCACCAATGACAACATCATCGGTGCCCGTGTATGGAGAATGCTGAGCAAGAGTGGAGAGATCATTGGTAATGTGGTGTGTGGCACCACTGTCAACAAGCCAGGCCGAGGAGGACGAGGAAGCAATACCGTGACGTATCGCTGCGGGCGTGGCGAGGAAGACGGTTTGGACGGGTGTAGGGGGTAAGCGTGAAGGACGGGTGATTCTTCTTGAAATTACGGCAATTGAGGAAGCCGTGGCCCTTGTAGCTACAATACTGGCAGATTAAAACATCCTTGGGAGAGACATTATCCGCGGTATAGGGCTGTCGAGGAGGATAACGAGGACCATTCGAGCGATGTTAGGCGCAAAGCAGTGGCGGCAGGTTGAGCGGTGGTTTCGGGATCTTTGGAGTTCATGATTAAGCAATTTTTCATGGAGAGCATCAAAAGAGATAAGCGTATCACGGGCTTCCACGGTCTCCTTTATAGCGCGATAATGAGTGGGGTCAAGCCCACGAAGAACCTTAGCAATAATATCCTCCGGGTCCATCGGTTTGTCAAGGAGGGCAAGTTCAATGGTGCACGTTTTGATACGGTGCATATAATCCGAGATGGATTGAGTGAGAGTTTTGATAATGGATTCAAGGCGTTGCTTGATAGAATTGATGTGAGTTCGTGTGGGTCTGCCGAGGAGATGTTTGAGAGTATCCCACACGGACTTGGAAGTCAGACATTGAGTGACTTGAGAGGAGAGTTCGTCTTCAACGGTGCCGACAATGGCAGCCCGAAGTAGGATGTCTTGCCGAGACCAAGTTGTGAAGGCAGGATTGGCGGTGGTTTTGTCACCATTAGTGAGAGTAGCCTCGGGATAGGGATGAGACCCGTCAACAAAGGCGAATAATTCCAGACCTTCGAGGAAGGCTTTCAGTTGGAACGCCCATTGAGTGTAATTAGCAGTAGTCAATGTTTTACATTGAGAGAGATTGACAAATAGAATCGGAGCTTCTTTATCCTGAGCATTGGGAAGAAGAAGGGTGTTGTTAGCCATTTGTAAGAGTTGTAAAAAAGTGGATCGAAGGCGGTTGATACCATATAAGAAAAGAAACCAGTGTATAAGAGTTTTGTATTGAATAATGATGAATTACAAAGAAGTTACAGGAGGTTTATATAGCTAAGGCTAAGCAAGAAATATGGTCCTAGAAATATTTGCAGGATATACACAAAGAGGGAAAGAAGAGGAATTGATTGATTTGGATAATCAATCTAGCCGTGTAGCCTTGCAAAGGAGATAACTGATGTTTATCCTTTCCTTAATTGTGAGTGTTGATTTGATTGTGATTGAGGTGCATCCTTTGTTTCCTTATTTGTTGAAGATACTGATTTTGGAGTATTGTGGGTATCTTTATCCTTAACATAGCGAAGCCAAAAAAAAAAAACTACTTAAATACCGCCTATATTTTCTTAGTATCATAATTTAACATTTAACAATACATTCTAACTTTGTATGTCAAACTCTAAATCATGCATGGTAAGAGTTCATTTAAAGCTTGTGCTCTTTATTTGACTCGGTATTACTTAACGCGTCTTAGTTTTGCACATAACATAAATTGTGAGAGCCTTGTTGAAGAGTTTAAAGTGGTGCTCTACAACAACATCAATAATAAGAAACTACAATCGAGAAACAAAAGTGAAGAAATCACCAAAAGCGTAGCTTTCTCAGTCCAAACACGATAACAGACGATCCAGAGCTCGAAATAAAAAACTGAACGGTCAAAAGGTAATTCCAAGAGCCACAAACAGGCTGACAAAATATTAGCGAAATCAGTCAATGAGATCTCTAGGGAAATCAGTTTACTAGAGCTGTATCTGAAAAATTTGAACTTACTACTATCTCTCAAACTCTCTCTTTATTGTGTTTTAGGTTTTATGTGAATGGTAGCTCATTCAAGACATAAAATTTTACCATATTTCTCACTTACATAGTATATATACTCAATTACTCACTCCAGAAACTTATAAAAAAAGCCATACATACTCATGATTTGGGTCTTCTCATAAGCACAAATAATACATTATTACTTGTGCAACTAACAAGTGGACTGAACCCACAACACTTATCCGTAAAATCAACAAAACAGACCCATGCATTTTTTGCAAGCTTAGTACATATACATTTTTTTTTCTCGATTTGTTACACCCAAGATGAACAACACACATATAAACTAGAATTACAAACGACGACTACAAATTCAAGTATCACATTTATAAACAAATTTCATTAATCAAACACCAGCTAACTCAACACACTGCTCACCCTTTTTTGCTTCGCCATCATTAACATTCACCTCGACATTTTTATAACTATAGTGTTTGATTAAGAATATAAAAATGACGAAATTCAAACTAAAAATCACAGTCAAGAACCAGTAAAATCGATCCAAGCGACTACGGTTCACATCCTTACCAATCCACTTCTGCCCGCCATTAACACCCGCCACAGAATTCACGATAACAATCAGCACGCTATTAACAAACCCACCAACGCCAATAATACTAAGGGAAAAAGCCATCCCTAGACTTCTCATAGATTCCGGCACTTGGTCGTAGAACAACTCTTGCAAGCCCACTAGGGAAAAAGAGTCGCCTATGCCAATAAGCAATGCTTGGGGCGCGAGCCAAGCCATGCTTAATATTTGTCCGTTATGCAATGCATTTAGTCTTTTTTTCTCGACTAAGGCCGAGACCATCATTGATAGGATAAACAATACCATGCCTATGGCAATTCTATTCAAAATAGTTATACCTCTCTCGTTACCCGTGGTTCGCCTAAGGTATGGTACCAAAAGCTTATCATATATAGGAACCACTATAAACGTTGCTCCGAAAACCACGACTCCTAGAGAAGCAGGTGGAATGTCAAAATGGTCGGAGACTCTTCTGTTCATTGAACTCGCTTGCTTAATGAATAATGTTTGACCTTCAAATAAACCAACGCCGAATACTAGAGATGCTAGCCATATGGGAATTAAATTTATTATCAACTTCAATTCCTCTACTTGTGTCACCGTTGATAGCCTCCATTGCTTCTTTTTTGTGCCCAGTGATATGTCCTCTTCCATTATCGCTGCTTTATCGAGGAATCTGAACAAGTTTACGACAAAAAAAAGTATGTTATAGCTTAAATGATAAACGTCATTGATCATTAACTTATATAGATATTTATTTAGATGGCGTAACACCTCATGGTGTTTGAATGTCCCACATCAGAAAACTCAGAAAGTTACAATGTGTTGTTATAAAGAATTTTAACCACCATCATATTGACAAGAGTATATGCTTTGAAACTTAAGTGAAGACAATACATAGCTCAAATATCTACTAGTTAAAAGAGGTCGGTGAATAATAAGAATAAAATATGAAAACCCTTAAACGTCATACCTAAGCCGATTTGTGTGACCGAGAACTTGTCCATGTCGCCTTTCAGATGCGGGAACCTCATATAACAAGGAGGAATCAGAGGGACAAGACAAATGTCTCTTTTCTAAGGCGGCAACCACGACCATCAGTAATGGTGTTAAGGGACTTCCTTGGACACCCCTGTACCGATAAGATGACCTTCTAAAAATGAATGTCACTACCGTCAAACAAAAAACACCGGCGATAATTAGAAATGCGACACCCCATCCTATATTGTCTTGTACGTACACAATCACGGATACCCCAAGGATTGCCCCAGCACTCAAGAAGACGTTCCACCAATTAAAATACGACATCTTTTGTTTCCTTTCTTTGGGATGATTGTCATCGAATTGGTCTGCCCCGAAAGCCTCAAGGCACGGCCTAACACCTCCCGTTGCTAAGGATAAAATGTAAGCGGCCGTAAAGAAGACCGCCTTATGGAGGTTGCTTGCATTTAGGCAAGATGTCGTGGTCGCGCCACATGGTTTAAGTCTTGGAATGTATTGTGTCATGATGAACAACATTAGTCCCTGTAAAATATGATTGAAATGAAAAAGGTGTAATTACTTCGTATCTGTTTGACTCTTTATAGTTATTACCTTGTTAGCAACCAACTCAACCAAAAGCTTAATTTGATGGTTGGGGGCCCAAGATCGATAATATACTGTGACACGCCCCCTCACGCGAAGGCCCTTTGGGCTTGAAGCGTGGACGCAACTACAGGCTCGCTTACCTGGTGCAAAATATACCACTTTGAAAGTGAGGGGTTGTGAGATTCGATCCGTGACCTTTTAGTCATAAGGCTTTCATACCATGTTAGGAACCAACTCAACCAAAAGCTTAAGTTGATGGTTGGAGACCCAAGATCGATTATATACTCTAACAAGACTTCGACTATCTCTTGACCATCTTCTTAATCTTTTACATGCATGTACATTCATATGACAAAAACATGTTAGAAGAGACTCGTATATAGAAACTAAGACCATTTAGATTCAGTAGATTACAATTAAAGATATATTACTATTTTTGGAAGATTGATGTTAGTTAGGATTATTCTTGTAAATTTTTCATTTTATTAATATCGAAAATAATTATGATATATATGTACATACCATGACATAAACAATACCCGAGAGTAGAGTCATAAAGAAACGACCAACATAAGCGTCCCCAAGGAAACCACCAAATATCGGCATGACGAGGGAAACTCCACCCCATATATTTACGCTATTCACCGCGGTTGATAGGTCTTCGTGCATTATCGTAGTTAAGTATGTTATTAAATTCGCCGATATGCTGAAGTAGCTCAACCGTTCTCCAAAATCAATTGCTGAAGTTAATAATAATTTAGTTATTTATTATCATAGACAAAACTACCTTATTATTTAAAAAATATAGTAAAGACGGTATAACACGTACGACGTACCGATGATGCTCAGGGCTGCTTTCCATGAACCAGTAGAAGCACGTAGAGGTAAATTGCCCTTATAATCCAACGATGAATCGTGAACATACGATTTCATAACATGTGCTTCATCATTATTATCATCATCATTATTATTATTATTATTATTATTATTATTATTATTATTTACACGGGTTTTTGAAACCTCATTTTCCATTTGTGTTGCTTGCATTGTTTCATCAAAAGTCAATGATTTAACTGAAGATAGTTTGGTCTATATATACATACACTGCACGCACTCATGCACACATTAAAAAATAATACTCCGTATTAAATACAGCTAACTAAAGAGTATTACCAACCAATTATAATTATAATACTAATACTCCGTACTATATAAGTCACTCAATAGAAGCCGGAAACATGTGAAATTAAAAAATAAGGCACGTATATTGTGTTAGAGTATATAAAAACTGATCTTGGGCCCCTAACTATCTGCTTAGGCTTTTGGTTGAGTTGGTTACTGACATGGTATCAAAGCCTTGTGACAAGAGGTCACGGGTTCGAATCTCACCACCCCTCACTTTCAAAGTGGTATATTTCGCACCAGGTAGGCGGGCCTGTAGTTGCGTCCACGCTTCAAGCCCATAGGGCATTCGCGTGAGGGGGCGTGTGTTAGAGTATATAAAAACCGATCTTGGGCCTCTAACCATCAACTTAGGCTTTTGGTTGAGTTGGTTCAAAATCCTTAGACATATTTTCAGTTACTCCGATACTTCTTTCGATTTATCATATTAATATCATTTGACTAAAATCTGGTCACACCGAAAAGTGGTTTGAGTCAAACTTAATTACTCCGGTCAAAAGCCTAGGTTTTGCTAGCTGCTATGAACCGATTCGATGGCAGTTTCCTGTAAGTCTAACTCATGTAATTTTTATTTTTTTTATTTTTGATCGTCTAGTATTAATTATTCAACATGATTATAGTAGTGTATACTCCTAGTAACTTTTTCATATTTTTAAGTCTCATTTAATAATGTTAACAAAAGAGATACTCCGTATAAAATACCTAATGATAATGACTAATCCATCTAATAATCACGGCTTTAACCACATATTTTAATCTTAAGCAAGATGACGTCTAAAACATTCATGCTCTGATACCATGTTAAGATTTAGAATATATAGAACCATGATAATATTATTATGAATTGAGTTCATTTCATTTACATTACGACTAACCACCTTATATAGACTTTAGATGGAAAGCCAAAGGTTTACATTTATTATTAAACTTAATACTACTATTAATATCGAGACATAATTATATGTCTCCTCATATACTCTAATACCCTCCCGCAATCGTAACGGTAGTATTACGAAAGTTACGATTGGAAAACTAACAAAAAATGTCTTCATCTTCGATCTTCATCTTCAAACTTCATCTTGACAATAGGGGTAAAATAAGTGCGTATAGGATTCGCCAGACAATCTTTAAAATGCGTATAGGACTCGCCAGTCAATACTTAGATGCGTATAGGACTCGCCAGACAATACTTAGATGCTTATAGGACTCGCCAGACAACAATAATGCGTAACTCGCCAGTACATAAGAGGGTAACAGCCTACCCAATACGCGCGTATAGGACTCGCCAGACAATAAATGCGTAACTCGCCAGTAAATCTTTTCAGTGCGTAACTCGCCAGTAAATTTTCCATGCGTATAGGTCTCGCCAGACAACTTTTTTTTTTTTTTTTATTGCGTTTTAAACTCGCCAGTCAAATTTCAATTGAAACGAAGAGATAACCATTCTCTTCGAACATCGATCCACAAAAAAAAAAAAAAAATCATTGGAGGAGAACGACATTTTCTGTTTGGACTCCTCGAAAACGTACCACTTGAAAAAAAAAAAAAACGCATACGTTGGGCTTCAACCCACAAACAAAGGGAGCTTCTCACGAAGGCTACGGAGTATAATTGATGAACTTCGTTAGGAGAATTAGAAGGGGTAATGGGACATACTAGCATCACAAATATTCACTTTATTAGAATTATTTCGTGCATTCTAATATTAGGGAAGAGCTTTTTTTTTTTTTTTTTTTTTTTTTTTTTTTTAATTGTAAAACATCAATTTTAACGGGACTGTGAAAGATCCCGCCGGTGAGCGAGCAACGCTCACCGGCAAGAGAGCGGAAACGTATCGAGAGACCTCAGGAACGAGGCTCTGATACCATGTTAAGATATAAAATATAAGAATGCATAAGAGTTTCGTATTCTTTTTATTATCCAATTATGTTCTCCAAATGGAGATTATATACAATTTCATAGGCATATCAAAAGTCTCATATTAATCTTAGTAATTATTGCAACTCATAATTACGCTATTTCTTCATATTCCCTAATAATAAGCAAAAAATAAAGAGAAAAACGAACAACAAAGAAAGAAAGCACAGATTTACGTGGTTCATTAACGTTGTGTTAGCTACGTTCACAGGGCGGAAGGGAGATAGTTTTATTAATTTGAGAGGAGTTTTTCATATTACAGATTCAGAACGGTATGATAAGCATGAGAAACTAGGGTGAGGCTTAGAGAGTTTAATAATACTCTCTTCGACCTAATATAGAGTTTGACCTAATTTTAGGCCCAGACAAACCCTAGCTCACTAACAGATGACAGACACCCCCAAATAGTCACTTAAAGTGACAACTAACATATTCAAGGCATATATCCAACGGCTGAAAAAGTTAAAAAGTTTTTCTTGTTATCAGTTGACTATCTGTTCTGAATAAACAAAAATTTACATGCATTGAATTCCTATTGTTGTTCCTTGTTGATATGTATGATATCCAAACAAATTTTTCTATAAACATGTGATAAACTTATGAATTATTTTTTAAAACAATATTATTATGTCACGTACTCGCGTATAATGTTAATACCCACGTCAATCAAACATTATGAAATCTTAGTTGCATCATCCTTCAAGATTGTACGCCTCAACTTTTATAGCATCAATTAACCCGTACATTCTTTAACTATAAAAAATTGAACCCTAAACTTTAATTTGTTAGGCCATATTTTGTAAGCAAGTTTTGCAAAACCGTTTCACGCGTGCGACAGAGTTATTATAAGTAAAATGTTATTATTTTAATGCTTAAATTGACTACTTTAACGTTAAATGTGACCACTTTAAAGTTTCATAAAATGGTCTCTTTAAACGTTAATATAGTTACTTTAAACCTTAAAGTATGCACATTTAGTTGCAAATACCCGTCACACGAGTGAAACGATTTTATATGAACATTTGTGTTTTTACAAACTGAGCTACTTAGTTCTCATGTATATTTTTCCATCATTTTAATACTACTAATTCAAGGGTACAAATATTTTATGAGTAATTCTATGGTGAGGCCGTCTCATACTATAAGACACCATCAATACTTCACTATAGTTATACTACACTTCACCCCCACATACAACATTATACATTTTATTTTAGTTTTTGTCATTATTATCAATTATGTACGACATTATTTTAATGCTACGATATTCACTAGCAAAGTAACAAAAAATTACATAAATTAATTTATTTATTTTTATTTATATTTTATCGTAACCGGTAAAAATTTGTCTCTAATGTACTAATAAAATATCGTTAAGTTTTACGTACAGTAGAGTTACATTTGAAGCAAGGTACAATTACTTTTCAAGTTAAATAAATAGGTTACATTTGAAAAATAATATAGTTACTTTTGAGTTGTCTCATACTATGAGACGGATGCACCATAGAATTTGTAATATTTTATAATTCTAAAACAACTATTATATGAATAAATAGAGATCATGTTTAAAATAATTCGTTTAATTCTTTCATCAGTTATTCCAATAATAAATTTCTTTCAATCTTCTTGACTACTAACTGTAACATCTTTATATCCTATTCGCTCCTTTTTTTTCTTCTTTTTTTTTTTTTTTTTTTTTTTTAATTCTCGGTTCTCAAATTTATAGACTATATCTATAATTTCAAATGTATTAAATTTTAATAAAATCTTATCTTAACAAAAAGAAAAATACATAAATCAATTTGAAACTTAATAAAACTACTCCGTATTAATATACGAAAAACATAGTACGGAGTACTATAATAAGTGCATGAACAACAAGCTTGTTAATCTAATGAAGTACGGAGTGAATCTAATATGGACTTAGGACCTGTTCTTTCGGGCTTATTTTATTTCATTTGATTCGATTATTTCAGTTGATTCGATTGATTCACTCCATTCAATTGATTGATTCGATTGATTCGATTGATTGATTGATTCGATTATTTCAACTATATTAAATTCAGCTCAATTATTATTATTATTATTATTATTATTATTATTATTATTATTATTATTATTATTATTATTATTATTATTATATTATTATTATTATTATTATTATATTATTATAATTATTATAATTATTATTATTATTATTATTATTATTATTATTATTATTATTACATCAAGCGTCATTATATGAATAATAATAATAATAATAATAATAATAATAATAATATTATTATTATTATTATTATTATTATTATTATTATTATTATTATTATTATTATTATTATTATTATTATTATTATTATTATTATTATTATTATTATTGTTTCGGGTATAAAGTTAGGAACTAAATACCAAAACTAAATACAAGTGATTACAAGTTGATTATGGATTACAAGCTAAATGAACTAAGTCCGGGAGCGGTCCTTAGCCCTTGGTTCTCTTCTCCCTTCTTCTCCTCCTGAAATCACGTAGCAAACCTAGCCCCGGGGCCTTCCGGGTGATGGCCCTCCGACGCTCAAGTCAGTTACAAAGACAAATAAATCTAGAGAGAGAAAAGAGAGAGAAAAACCTTTTTGTAGTGTTTTTTGTGTATGTGAAAACTTGGTGATTTTTAGGGTTTTAGCTGCCTTTTATACTTGTCTCAGATTTGTCTTCTTGTGCCCCCGCTCAGATGCAAGACGGCCTGGGTGGGCCATACATGCGGACCGGGTGGATTATTGAGCTCACGGGTATATGGGATGGTCAGGTCAATAATCCTCCAGGCCTCAGTGACCCGACCGGAGATACTGAGATGGTTCAACGAGTGTTGGACCATCCTCCGATCTATAGTCTGCACCTGATGGCGTCGGACCGGGAGAAGTCACCCTAACAAGCCGCCTCCCTGAGGAAGTCATCGGCTTGCCCTGTATGTCTTGTCCTTCATTGCAGATTATCTCTCCCGGTCCCGGGCAAGTAAGCCCTTCTTCCATTTATGCTTCCTGGCCTGGTGCTCCTTCCGTTCCGCTCAGGGGTGGTGTGTTGAGTACGCTTTCATTTTGGCGCAACTTTTGAATTCCAAATCTCGAAGTGTCGACGCTTCGTCTTCCCTGGCTGACACGTGTTACATGATGGTTAGGGGCGCACTATTCACGCTTGTTCCTATAAATACCCCCCAATTTCCATTCATTTTCCTCTTTACAAACTCACAAAACGCTTAAAATCTTCCAAAAATCTCCTCTGATTTCACCGATTCCTGCTTGCATTCCGTCGCTGCTTCATCCAGCCTTTGATTCTCTCCTTGTTCGTGTTCTTGTAAGGTAATTTTCGCGTTTGACTTTGGATCTTGTAAGTTTTAATTATCTCGTAGAGAACAATGAGCGCTTCGGCCGATTCGTCTTCTAGAACCGCTACCGATATTAACGTAGTGGTAGATTCTGAGGTAGAGCCTGAGCTTGAGGATCTGACCATAGGCCGGGAAGGAGTGACCGACATGGAGGCTCAGGCTGGGACTTCCCAGGCGGGCCCTTCTCAGGCCGAGCCTTTACACGTACGGATCCTAGAGCCCTCGGTATTCCAGATCCCCATGAACACTAGGATTAATCTGGGTTTCCGGGACTTTTTGAACGAGAAGAATAGTCCTGAGCTGGCGGCTATACATTATAACTTGCCCGAGGGATGGGAATTCGTCGTGCCGGGAAGGCACCAGAATGTGGTCAAGCCTCCGAACCTTCACACGGCCGTATACATGAAGGATCTGGAGCACGGGCTTCGGTTTCCTCTTCATCCCTTCATCGAGAAAGTGCTCGACCGGGCTAATATTGCTATATGCCAGATGACACCGTTTGGGATGAGAGTTATAATTGCCTTCGCTTGGACTTGTCTGTATCTGGGCTTCCCCCTGACGATAAATCTCTTCCGTCGTCTGCATCACTTTCGGCCCTGTACCAATAAGGCGACTAAGGGGTGGTGGTCACTGGTAACGGAGTCGGGATACTTGACCCACTTCCCGGTTAACGATTCGATGAAGGGGTGGAACGAGAGGTGGTTTTTCCTCAAGTCTCCTGTTCCCTTCGACCACCCCCGCTGCTTTCACAATGACGTAAGGGGTCGTTTGGAGACCCGAGAAGAGTGGGTCCCGGGGAGCATTCTTCCCTGGAAGGACGTTCCGCTGACCAAGGAGGAGTCGAGAGCTGTGCGCTACTTTGAGGCTTACAAAGCGGGGAAGGATTGGTTCCCCAAGAATTGGCTTCCTCCAGCGGACACGATCTCTG
This sequence comes from Dianthus caryophyllus, assembly GCA_023091065.1. Classification (NCBI taxonomy): domain Eukaryota; kingdom Viridiplantae; phylum Streptophyta; class Magnoliopsida; order Caryophyllales; family Caryophyllaceae; genus Dianthus; species Dianthus caryophyllus. Next base: position 1,414,500 of record JALGRB010000021.1, read on the forward strand.
AGGACAAATTTCTGAGCGTGGTTGGCCTAGTCCCGGCCCTCGGCGAGCGGTAGCGGCCGGACGGCCAGGATCTTAGTACCTTAGTCATTTTTAACTTGTGCTTATTTAGCTTTTCTGATTCTTCCGGCTCTGACCTTGCTTCGTCTTTTGCAGGTTCCTTGGGTCACCTCACTCCGAAGGATTTGGCATCCATTGGTCTGAGCGAAAAGAACCGACCGCTTGATCAGCCGACTGCCGTGGACTTGAAGCGACGTAAGCCCACGCTCAGGGAATTCATAAAAAGTATGCAGGGTGAAGTTCCTGACAGGCCGATGGGGAGAAAGCGCGTATCTTATAAACCACAGCGGGAAAGGGAGGCCGAGCAAAGGACAAAGCCGGCCGGGTCTGTTTCATCCCCACGCCCTCAACCGGAAGACGACGTTGTCCAGTCCGCGCCTGTGGGGGGCGTGTCCGGCAGAGATTCTCTCCCGGCCCCCGCCCAGAGAGGGCAGGGTTCCTGAGCCCTTCGTTATAGAGTCCGAGTCTCCTCCTTCGGAGGTCGGCCGGCCCCGTAAGAAGCGAAAGAAGGGTAGCTCCACGCTCTCGAGGGGGAGGCTGTCTGAGGGGGGCCCCCTGGACGTCGCCGGACGGTCTTTCTCCGTCTTTCCTATCGATGGCGAGGATATTTACAATCGCTTTTCTCCATCCAGGGCTCTTCCTCCAAGGCTGGCGTCACCGCCAGGACTAAGTTTCTGTAGCTGTCCCGGGTCGGGATGATAAAGTGGGGCGCTCGGCGGGTTTCGTTGAAGAGACCCCCCCTATTGTCGGGGGCCTTGCCATCCAGGCTGCGGACTTGGCCATGCAGCTCCGCCGCAGCGCGGATTCTTTTGTAAGTTCACGCTGGAAACCGTGGCGAGCTCGGCCGCTTGCGGCGCGAGGCGGCCTCCACCGAGGCCAACAAAGAGATGATGGAGGCGGTCATCCGCTGAAAAAGGCCATAAAAGTCCGCGAGCGAAACCGCCGCTGAAGAAGGAGGTCTGTGCTCTGGGTAGGTGAAGGAGAAGGAGCTCGGTGGAGGAGCTCTCCAAAGAGAAAGAGAGCCTGGCCCTCCAATATCTGAAGGTCTTTCAAGGCCGGATCTTTGCCATTGCCGCGAGGCGCCGAGGTGAAAGGTCGGGCGGCGAGCTAAAGCGACCGTCTGGGCTTGAGATGGAAGAGATGGCGGCCCATCGTCGAGTTGAGCTTGCCGGGTTCGCGCCAACTCCTTTTATGACGGGGTTGACTTTGGGTCTAACGAAGCGAAAGGGTTCATCGACAAGGTCGATCCCAATTTCAACTTTGTGACCGCCCGAACTTGAGGAGGCTGCGGACCGGGAGAAGGAAGCCAAGAAGAAAGCAGCCGGCGGCGATGCCGGTTGCTAGGAATTCGGGCCGCTGTCTTCCGAATCTTCCTGCTCGGGGTGATCTGATGAGTCTCCCCTTAGCCTACATTTTGTCTGTATTTTAGCTTTCAATAAGGCTCAAGCCCGGTCTGCGATGGCGGGCCTTTTGGTGAGGGCAGTTCTGCCGGATTACGGTAGGTCATTTAGCTTGCTGTTTTTTCTTTTTCTTTTATTCCAATTTGCTCTCGACCCGGCGTGTGGGTCCGGGGGTGACAACCTTGTAATATACACTTTTATCAATGCTGTTTTGCTTTTCTTGTTTCTCCATACTTAGTCTATTTTATTTTGCTTTTCTTTTCCCGCAATATTTCTGCCGGGGTCGGATGATTTCTCCATACTTAGCCTATTTTTCTTTCAGCGTTTGTGTTACCCGGGACGGCATCGTTCAGCCATGTTGTCTTGTTCATACTTAGCTTATTTTATCGTGTTTTTACTCGTTTCGCTTTTATCCGGGACCGAGGAATATGGTTTCGTCTTGTTGCCCCGTTCATATTTAGCTTATTACGTTTTTACCCGTACCGTTCCCTCCGGGTCAGGGTGATGTTGTTTAGTTCCCTTCACGTTTATACTTGGCCAAACTTTAGGCTTTCTTTGAATGCTATGTCCCGGTACCGCGTGCCGGGTAATTTTATGCCTAGCTTGTTTTCCACACTTGGCTTACTCTGTTGTGTTTTTACTTTTGTACACTTATGTTCATGCCCCCTTTTCCGGGTGCCCGTTCGCCTCTCCGAATTTCTGGTGGGAGGTCGCGACCGCCACCGGCCATAAGGTCAGATCGACATCATGCGGTGAGGCGGCCTAGGCACGTGGGCCATCATAGACATCCGGCTCTTTTGCATTTAGGCACCTTCATCCAAGACGGCGGCGCCGGATGAGCATTGTCTTGAGCCATACGTAGGGCGCGAGCCGCCAGGCCCTAGGCCATGGACTCTCAAGGCGCGATGTTCTTCCGTGCGTGGCGGCGTTCACGCGAAGGTCTTACCCATGGGAGGTCCGCCCGCCACCGCCACAAGGCGTCTGATCGACATCGGTTTCTGCGGTGAGCGGCTAGGCACGTGGGCCATCATAGACATCCCGCTCTTTTGCATTTAGGCACCTTCATCCGGCCCGACGGCGCCGGATGAGCATCGCAAGGCCATACGTAGAGGCGCGAGCGCCAGGCCCTAGGCCATGGACTCAAGGCGCGATGTTCTTCCGCACGTGGCGACGGTTCTGCGAAGGTCTTACCATGGGAGGTCCGCGGCCGCCACCGGCTGGCCGACATCGGGACATCATGCGGTGAGAGCAGGCACGTGGGCCATCATAGACATCCGGGCCCTTTTGCTTTTAGGCACCCTCATCCGGGCCCGACGGCGCCGGATGAGCATTGTGCAAGGCCACACGTAGGGCGCGAGCCGCCCAGGCCCCAGGCCTGGACTCTCAAGGCGCGATGTTCATCCTACGTGGGCATGGGCTGCCTGGAAGGTCTTGCCCTTCTCCGGTCTTTTATGTCTTTTAACTGCTCAGGCTCGTTTCTGCCCCTGCTCTGTTCCAGGCGGGATTTTGGATGTTTATCCTCCTTCTCCTGAAAGTGTTAGCGAAAACTTTCAAAAATTCCTATTTTTGAATCAGACTATCGTGATTAGCCGGGGTCGGGGGTAGTCCCCCCTCCTTGCCCCCTGGCCAGCTCTTGTGTGATACAAGTCTAAACAAATGCTGGGCAAAAATTCTACTAAAAGCTTATCAAAAACTTACAAAAGCTTGCGGTGTCAACATTCCTGATCACTCGCGTTACAAAAGTCTATACGTTGCCTCGTTAAAACCTTCCCGTGGAAAACCCAGTGGGACAAAACCACGGGTAAGGAAAAAGAGTACAACGCTTACACGTAGTATTTCTTTAACGTATCCGAGTTCCAGTGGGACGGGAGGTCGTGGCCGCTCATATCTCTCAGCATGAAGGTTCCCGGCTGCTTTATCTCTGTGATCAGATAGGGCCCCTCCCAGGTGGCTGACAACTTCCCGTGAATGTTCCCTTTCGCGGTGGCGGATGCTCGTCTTAGCACCAGGTCTCGGCTCGAAACTCCCTATGCTTCACTCTTGATTGTACATTCTCCGCGATCAGGTTACGGTAACCGCTTGATTTTCTCTTGCTTGGTCCGGACCTCATCTAGCGAGTCCAGTGACTCGCTTCTCGCTTGTTCGTTCTTTGGCGGGGTCGTGTAAGTTTGCTCGAGGGTGGGAAGAATTGCTTGATCGGCGGTAAAGCCTCGGCCCGTAAACCATGTTGAATGGGGTATGCCCTGGATTCCTCGATCAGTAGTTACGATTGACCATAGAACACTTGGCAACTCATCGGCCCATGCCCCTTGAGTTCGATCGATCGTTTTCATGCCGTTCAACATTTGTTTGTTGGCGGCCTCGCTGCTGCCGTTGCTTCTGCTGGCGGTGATGAGTATGCGACAATTGTCCCATTCCGCTTTAACCAATCCCGCATGTTGTCATTGTCGAACTGTTTCCCGTGATCAAATACCACCACCTTGGGCACCCCAAACCTTGTTATTACGTTTCTCCAGATAAACTTTCTCACAGCCTGTTCAGTGATGGTCGGGATAGCCTCCGCTTCTATCCACTTGGTGAAGTAGTCAATAGCCGCTACTACGTACTTCCTGCCCCCGGTGGCCGTTGCGAACGGTCCCAGGATGTCCATCCCCCATTGGTCAAAAGGTACCGGGCTCAGGACTGGTCTAAGGTCCCTGGCGGGGAGGTGGATGTCCTGGCGAAGATCGACACCGCCGGCACCGCCTACTTAATTCTTTGGCACCCTTTAGCATGGTGGGCCAAAAGTAGCCGGCTCTCAATGCTTTGTGGGCTAGCGTACGTCCGGTGACATGGTGACCGCAGACCCCAGAGTGTATGTCGTTTAAAATGAATTCGGCGTCCATGCCCCTACGCACTTTAGTAATGGCCGAGAATGATCGCTTATAAAGCTCTCCGTCTACGATGACAAACCAGGGGGCCAACCTCTTTAGTTTAGCAGCACCGATTTTATCCACCGGAATCTCTCCTTCCAACTTGTATTTCAGTATTGGCCTCATCCATAGTTGTCTTGAAGATTGCGTTGGTATCGATACTCCGCTTTGCCGGCGGATGTCGTAGTGGCCGTTCGATTTATTGTCTGCATTGCTTGTTGGCAAGCTTAAGCGGCCAGCGTCAGCTTTGTTGTTTCGGACCTGGGAATGTGATGGACCTCAAAGATTTTAACTCGGAAGTCAAGGTTTTCGTCTTTTGGAGGTACAACGTCATTCCTCTTCCCGAAGCCGTCTTTCTCGCTTTGGTGGCTCGCCAGTGCGAGTCCGTTCTCGATTCAATTTCCTCTGCCCCATGGCTTTCGCCGATTCTAATCTGCCCGATCTGCCTCGTATTCGGACTCATTATTCGTGGTAGGAAGGCAAACTTCAAGGCATGCTCAAATTCGTGCCCTTCGGGATCGATGATGACCACCGCCTGGGCCGTGGATGGTGGCCGACCCATCCTGATATACCGCCACACTCCTCTCGGTGCAACCTCCTGGCGGGTGGGTGCACTCGGCAATGAAATCTGCCAGGGCCTGGGCCTTGATCATTGTTCTTCCGCGTAGGTTATCTGGCCCGGCAAACAATTGCCACTTGAGGAGTCTGCCGGATTTTCAAATTTTTCAAGTGCTTTCTCAGGGTGATTCATGCGCACCTCCACCGGTGAGCATCAAAGTATGGTCTCGATTAGGGCCGCTATAACAACGTCTGTGACGCGCTTTTTCGATGATCGGGTAGTTTCTTTCGATTGTCCTAGTGCATGGTAGCCAGTAGATTGGTTGTTGTTGTTTTTCTTCCCGTAGGATGATTTGCGATATTGCGCTCGCGGTCACGGCGATATACAAGATTAAAGTTTCGCCCGTGACCGGTCTTGCCAAAGTAGGCAATGTTGTAAGATGTCTCTTTAGCTGCTCAAAAGCCAGGCCCGTCTAACACCACGGGCAAGGTGGGCGACGGAACCGGGCCTCCAAAATTTTGGGGCCCCAAATTTAAGCGATTGCGCTAATTATATATATATATAAAATGAAACTCCATAGTACATGAATTTCAATGTAGCAGAGTGGTACACAGTTTACATTTTGTCTTAGTGCACCTGAGTTCGATTCCTAGGGTGGTTAATTTTTTACATTAATGGGGCAATTTTTACAACGCACAATTACTCAATTAATACCAGCTCTTTAATTCTCCTCATTTTCCCATAATTTGTTATGTGCATCCATTTTTCAAGATTTTGCGTTATATTTATTAAATGTTACGGAGTATATGTTATAATTTTTATACTTTCTAAATGACCTTCTAAACAATAATTTCAAAGAAATTTTTTTGTATGCGAGGTGTTGTGTAAAATAACTATACTTACGCTTTAATAACTAATTATTCTCATTTATTGGATCCTTATTTAAAAAAAAGAAATACACTTTCATATAATGATTTTTAATGTTTTAATTTTTCTTCAAATAATCTTTACCCACAAATGGTTTATGGAAAAATAAAATGGGACAAAGAATCCGCATTCGGTTTTTGCCGCCTAATATATATTAAAATTTAAAACTTTGTGAAAGGGAAATATGAGATTATTTTTTAGTTTTTGACTTGTAGGATTTTTTAGACGACCCTAATTACGGTGCATAAGCATTTAACATAACTAGCTAATAATTCATGAGACCCAATTTTGTATTTTAAGTACGAGTATTTTTTATCGATTGTGATGAACATAGTCAAGATTAGCTAATTGTCGCATATCATAGGGCCCCGTATAAAAGCTCGCACAGGGCCTCCGAAACTTTTGAGACGGCCCTGTCAAAAGCCTCGTCCTGCTCCTTCCCCCATACAAACCTCTTGTTTCCCTTCAGGACCTGGAAGAACGGTGTGGACTTGTCAGCGGACCGGGAGATGAACCTGGATAGTGCTGCCATCCTCCCGGTAAGAATTTGAATGTCTTTAATCGTCTTCGGTGCCGGCAGGTCTAATATGGCCTTGACCTTCTCGGGGTTGGCGTCAATCCCTCTTGAGCTGACCAGGTATCCCAGAAACTTCCCGGACCGGACTCCAAAGGTACACTTCTTCGGATTCAGTTTCATTTGGTATTCTCTGAGCGAGGCGAACGTTTCTCTCAAGTCCTCCAGGTGTTTCTCATCGGACTTACTTTTCACAATTGCATCGTCCACATATACCTCCATGTTTCTCCCTTTCTGTTTCGCGAACACAGCATCCACCAACCGCTGATACGTGGCCCCGGCGTTCTTGAGTCCGAACGGCATCATCTTGTACATGTAGACCCCGTGTCCCGTGATGAAGGCGCACCGGGGCCTATCCTCTTCTGACAGATAGACTTGGTGGGATCCCGAAGGCGTCCAGAAACTCAAGGTCGATTGACCACTGGTGGAGTCTACCAGTTGATCAATTCTTGGCAACGGGTAGCAGTCTTTGGGGCACGCCTTGTTCAGATTTGTAAAATCAACGCACATTCTCCACGCCCCGGACGCTTTTTTCACCATTACCACGTTAGCCAACCATTCAAGATAGTCACAACGTTGATGAAACACCTCCAACAACTTGTTTATTTCTTCGAGGATGGCGCGTCCTTTTCGCGCTCATAGGTCGCGACCTGGCTTGATTGGTTTGTAGTCTGGGGTTAACGTTGGTGGTGTACAATTACTTAGGGCTTATCCGGCATCTCACGTAGAGTAAGCAAACACGTCCTTATTTTCTTCCAAGATACTAATCGGTGTCTTGGAAGCGGGATCTAACTCGCCCGATGATTACACTCCTTCCTGGTGATAGCTCAATTTACGTTGTCTCGGCTTTCAGGTCCGAGTCACTTCCAGACCACCGCTTCTCTTTTTGTTCAGAGCTTCACCTGCTCTTGTCTTACGCTTTGTTCCCGGGCCGATAGGGAATTGCGGGATCTCCGCCTTTCGGTCGCCATAAATTTTCCTCGGTCAATTGTCCGTGACATAAACCATAGCCCGGCGCTCGTATTGACCACAACAGCATGAATGTGGTCCCAGTGACCGGCCAGATGAGGCGTTGTGCGCTGATAGGCGTCAGCGACCACGGTCTTGCGTCTACGCCGGGCCATGTCTTCCTCCCTATCGTGGCCGGCAAGGTTATCGTCCCCATCGGTCGGATCTGGCTCCGTGGCTTACATCTGGCGAGCCTATGTATGGTGTCAGTTGCTCCTTCTTCAGACCTAACTTTTCGAATGTCTCCCGGTACAGGAGGTTGGTGCAAGCTCCGGTATCTATCATGCACCTGTGGACCAGATGGGGTCCGATATCCATGGAGATTACCAACGGGTCGCTGTGCGGGTAAGAGACCCGCTGATAGTCTTCCTGGCTAATGGTCAAGTCCGGGATGGGAGGTTTTGGTGCCATCCTCTCGGCTGAATATATGCCCATCCTAGACTGTTCACGCTTCTCCGCTTTCCTTTTCCTTCCGGACAAGACTGACTCTTCCGTCCCGGCGATCATATGGATTTCGCCTATTCTCTGCTTGTTCTTTTTCGGACCCGTTTGACCCGGGTCACCGCTACCTTCGCCACCATCTCTATCTCGCTTGTCCTTAACAAAGCGCCGCAAGGTGCCCTGTTGTACCAGCCTCTCGACCTCGTGCTTGAGGATACCACGGTGTTCAGATTGCATGGCCATTTGCTGGTGGTATTCGCATGAAACCGACTTATCATTCCACAGGTGTTTACTGCGGTCGGCGGCCCACTTGATTTCGTTTTGGTCATCTCAAAATTTACGCCTGGGACCTGATGAGTGGTGTGTAGTGAGTCCATTGCTGGAACTGTTGGTTGTTTCCCTGCTGGCCTCGGCCGTCCCGGTTATCCCGGCGATCGTTGTGATTGTTATTACTGCTGCTGCGGTTGAAATTGTTGCGGGTGTTGTTGTTGTTGTTGTTATGCCTCCGGGGCGGTCCTTTCCATTCCTGTTGGGCTCCGCCCTGGTCCTCCTTCTTGTCATTTCTCTTACTGAATGTTTTATGGAACTGCTCCTCTCGCACAAAGCCTTCAGCCATCTCGCGGGCCATCATCGTTTGGCCGGCGGATTCGATCGAGGAGACTTTTCGCCTCTCCTCTTTCACCCTACCGTCGAGGCATGAACCCCTATCTTGGAATCCAGGTCTCGATTTCTTTGTGATTCTCTGTCAAACCGGTCATATACTCCTTGACCCTTCACTCTTCCCTGCGCACCACGTTTAGGAGTTCCGTAGCCACCTTCTCTCTCCTTTTGTTCCCTGCGTACTGCTGGCGGAACACCCGGCACATGTCCTCATATCCATAGATGGAGCCAGTTGGGAGGTTACGGAACCAGGTTTGTGCAAGTCCCGTCAGGGTCGTAGGAAAAACTTTGCACGAAACGTAGTCCGTAGAGTCGTACATCATCATGTGGCTCTCATAGGCCGCCAAATGTTCCTCCGGGTCTGTTTTCCCGTCATATTGTATCGTTGGAATTTTCATCTTGGGAGGAAGAGGGTATTCCAGCACCGAAGAAGCCAAAGGCGATTTTACTGTGACTTTTCCTTGTGTTGTGTTTCCTTTGGGTTTGTTGCGCTTGGGTCTCTCGGTGCGTGGAACCTCAGGCTTGGACACTTCCTGGACTGAGGGTGGTGACTGGGACGCTGAGTGAGAATGTTCCGACTCTCTCCACGTACTATCGTTGCTTGACGTCTCGTTGTCTTCATGAAAAAGCTTCTTAGGTGTCACGGATGGGATGGGATCTCTTCTTGGTGGAGACTTCTGTTGACTTGGCTCGGGTGGGGGAGTACCGGTAGGTGGTGTCTTCCTCAGTTTTTCAAGGAAGGCACTCATCATCCTTTTCTCCTCTGGAGTTAAGGGCGTTCTGCATTTCGGTCTCCAGGGAATCGCCAGCCGGCACCTCCTCCGGGTTTTGTTTCCTCCGCTGTCTTTCTCGGCTCTTGTGTAGGGTTTGACATGGCTTTTTGTAAGATTTTTGTGAAATTTTCCCCACAGACGGCGCCAATTGTTTCGGGTATAAAGTTAGGAACTAAATACCAAAACTAAATACAAGTGATTCTGAAGTTGATTATGGATTCAAGCTAAATGAACTAAGTCAGGAGCGGTCCTTAGCCCTTGGTTCTCTTCTCCCTTCTTCTCCTCCACGAAATCACGTAGCAAACCTAGCCCCGGCCTTAGGGTGATGGCCCTCCGACGCCAAATCGATTCTGAAAGACAAATAAATCTAGAGAGAGAAAAACCTTTTTGTAGTGTTTTTTGTGTATGTGAAAACTTGGTGATTTTTAGGGTTTTAGCTGCCTTTTATACTTGTCTCAGATTTGTCTTCTTGTGCCCGCTCAGTCTGATGCGGTACTGGGTGGGCCATACATGCCCGGACCCGGGTGGATTATTGGGCTCCTGGGTATATGGGATGGTCCGGTCAATAATCCTCCCGGCCTCGAGTGACCCGACCCGGGAGATACAGATGGTTCAACGAGTGTTGGACCATCCTCCGGTCTATAGTCCTCCCGGCCTGATGGCGTCGGACCCGGGAGAAGTCACCCCCAACAATTATTATTATTATATTAATAGTAACAAAAACAACAACAATAAAGATCAAAGAAGTAATAATTATAATATAAATAATAATAATAACAATAATAATAATAATAATAATAATAATAATAATAATAATATTAATAATATTAATAATAATATAATATTAAGAACAATAATAATAATAATATTTATCATAAAAATAATAATCAATTTTAAATTTTTTGTTCGATTCATTCCATTCGATTCGATTCGATTCGATTCATTTCGATTCGATTCGATTCGATTCGATTCGATTCGATTCATTCATTCGATTCGATTCGATTGATTCGATTCAATCTAAAAAGTCGAAAGAAACGAGTCTCTTTGTATTTATTTGACTTCCACCAATATTCTATGTTGCACGACTCAATAATCAAATACTGTATTTATTTGAACTTTTCAAGCTAAAAAAAAACAGTAATTCTCCTGTAAGGCTGAACTTACACTAAGTTAACGTGAGACCAAGGTACAAATTGCAGTTAAAGGGGTAAAAAAAACATGAAATAAATGTACTAAAGTCACTAATAGAGGTACTAAAAAGATTTAGTAACAATTAATCATAATTATCACTTAAGTAGTACAAAAACTATATAATCGAATCTGAAATGGCGAATTTATAATAATTTATTGTAGTTTCATGAAACACATAATTATATTGCTTTGAATTTTTCAAAAATGTCGTAATCTAACAATTGAGACAGAGATATTATGACTTACTGGATTGAAATATATATTTTTCTCTACCATTGTATTATATCGGTTGTATATCTCATTTTAACGTTAGAGAATTTAATTTTAGTGCTCCGTATTAGTTTATTCCGACTTATATTTTGAGCCAAAAAGTTAGTTACTCCGTAAAATCTTATGTTATCGATCCAATAATTATGAATTCATGATGTGATTGATATTGTCGAGTGATCTTATCAAATTTACCTTATAAATGATTAAAGAGATTTTATTTTTAAAGTAATCGGCAATGGAAGACGACTTAATTCACCGAAAGCAGGCTCTATTCCCTCTAATCCATTTATACGTACGTAACAACTGATTGTTATAATTTAAAACGATTATAAAGCAATAAAACTCAACGATCACATGCCCTTAAATATTAGTCATTGTGCAGCTCGCTTGAATCATTGGCAACCGGGAAGTATAAGCTATGTGGACGAGGTAGCAAAGGACGCTCATGCCCAGTCATTCGTACTCCGACAACCCAGTCTTAGTACCCGACGTTTTAGTAGATCTAGTTTAGTGCTTTCTTTAAGCTTATTAGTTGTAATCAATAATGGAGGTAATACGGGTTTTCAAAACCTGAACTGGTAGTTACATCTAATTTTTACTGTAGGCAAAAAAAAAATGAAAAATATTAGTCATACAGAGTAATTTTGAACACATACGTACAAATGCATATTTAATGGATAAATTTGTATATACAAAGTTTTGATACATGTATTAGTAAATATGTAAACTACACTTGCCAAAAAAAAAACCAGTAAATATGTAAAGACGATATCTACAAAAAATATTTACATATTTACTAATAATATGATTTGTTAGTTCGATTTTATTAGTTCAATGACCTACGATTGAATTCATCGATATATATATTGATTATAACAAATGTGCATCATACCAGTGACTTTAGCTAAAATTATAAGTATCGCAAGGGTTAAGATTTGGGTCTAAAATAAATCACAATTAGAGCAAGTACAATGGGAAAATTTTCCTATAAAGTTTTTTTCATGCCAAATCATCTTTTCTCAATTACCAACCATAAGAACTTTATACAACAATGGAAGAACTTTTACATACTTCTTAATTAAGACCTACAATTAATTATTTTTCTTCCTAAATACATTTTATTTCTTGGAAATTCACAAAGAACTTGGTTCTAAAATGAGAACCAAGTTTTTGGTTTGGCAAACCCAATAACATTCACAATGGGAAGAACTTTATTTTTGATGTTCTCATTGACAAACCCAAGAATAAGAACTCCCATTGCACATGCTCTTAGTGAATTACGGAGTACATTTTATGTTTAATGTTTAACTAATACTCCGTATTAAAACTTATACTCCCTAGGTCTCCCTCCATATAATTTAAGTGTTGGTCTCCCTTAAAACGGGTTACCCGTTTCTTGGGAGAAACGGGTCAAATATGGGGGAAAAAGACAAAGAACTAGTGGGGGAGAACAACCAACACCCCCACTTGTCCTTTGTCTTTTGTGGGGTATTTGACCCGTTTCTTGGTTTAAGACGGGTTACCCGTCTTAAACAAGAATTTGTGATAATTTAAATCCAATCTGATATTTATGATTTAGAGCGATATTAATGCAAGAAAAACCAACTCAAAGTCTCTCACGTACCCTCAAATATTAGTCATACTTTTTAACGAAAGCTCATAATTTGATGGATAAATCAGATATACAAAGTTTCGATATGATTATTTAGTTCAATTTTATTAATTCTTTTTTTTTTTATGGCGAGGGGGTTGAGTCCCCTCTGGCCTCCGGGTACATGCATTCCCGCACCACCACATGTACTGTGTAAGCCACTCCCGACGGGGGTTGCGGTGGCCAAATAATAATGTTTTTTTTTTTTAATTCTTTTTTGTTCCAGGTGAGATTTAATTTTATTAATTCAGTGACCTAAGATTGAATTAATCGTATATTATAACCCATGTGCATCATACCATTGACTTTAGCTAAAACGTTGACTTATACAATGTTGTTTTCATTGATCTTACAAGTTCACTTACGGTCCATGTTGGACTTTTTCATTAAAATATAATTTATTGTCTTTAATATTGGTTGGTTATCTTAAAAAAAAAAAAAAAAAAAAAAAGAGCCGGCAAACGATAAGACGACATAAAAATACGACACTCGAAATAAGCTAGCTGGTCAAATAAGGTAGCTGAAATTAATTATATTGTTTGGTAAAACAAGTTGAAATAATAACTGAAATAAATTAATTGACATAAAAGGACATGATTTTTATTTTATGGATAAAGTTATAAGGGTATAATAGTAAACAAACTTGTAACCAACTAGCTTATTTTTTAATAAGCTACCTGAAGTAGCTTTTTATTTCAGCTAGCTGAAATAAGTTTTCAGTTAGCTGAAATATTTTCCAATCAACCTTTACCAAACACTTCCAGGAAAAACAGGTAGCTAAAATTTTGGTCAAACCAGCTAGCTGATTTGTGCAAGTGAGTTAATAAGAAACTTATGTTAGAACTTGGTAGACACGAATGGAAATTGAGGAAAATTATTTTGGGAAGAAATAAATATATGGTATATTATTCCAATAAACCTTATAACTTATTCTCTAAGACAATAATATATCCTAACTTATAAGGTATATTCGAATAATATACCATATATTTATTTCTTCCCTAATACAACCACATGCACCGAATAGACTTACGGTTTTCTAATAGAACAATTCGACCTTATTTCAGTGTTAGGATTGTACCGAATTTTCTATTGAGATAAGACGGTATCCTCTATTTTCGAGCACAAGAAACAATGTACTCGTAGAAGTATTCAATATGTATTTTGAAAGTGTGTTCAATGATGCAAAGAAGATGAATGTGATTAATTTTCTATTTTCTTGTATTCCATCTTCTAACTCTACTTCTATTTAAATTGAAGTAAAGTATTAAGGGGTACCTTCTTTTTGAAAAAATGTGACTCTTCAATAATTCTATGACTATTTAATAATTTCGTTACATTTAGTTCCGTCATAGTCTTACAAAACGAAAGACTATACCGTATATTTAGATAAAACACCTACACTTATACAATGTTGTTTTCATTGATCTCACAATAATAAGGTCACTTATACACAGGGCCGTCTCAAAAGTTTCGGAGGCCCTGTGCGAGCTTTTATACGGGGCCCTATGATATGCGACAATTAGCTAATCTTGACTATGTTCATCACAATCGATAAAAAATACTCGTACTTAAAATACAAAATTGGGTCTCATGAATTATTAGCTAGTTATGTTAAATGCTTATGCACCGTAATTAGGGTCGTCTAAAAAATCCTACAAGTCAAAAACTAAAAAATAATCTCATATTTCCCTTTCACAAAGTTTTAAATTTTAATATATATTAGGCGGCAAAAACCGAATGCGGATTCTTTGTCCCATTTTATTTTTCCATAAACCATTTGTGGGTAAAGATTATTTGAAGAAAAATTAAAACATTAAAAATCATTATATGAAAGTGTATTTCTTTTTTTTAAATAAGGATCCAATAAATGAGAATAATTAGTTATTAAAGCGTAAGTATAGTTATTTTACACAACACCTCGCATACAAAAAAATTTCTTTGAAATTATTGTTTAGAAGGTCATTTAGAAAGTATAAAAATTATAACATATACTCCGTAACATTTAATAAATATAACGCAAAATCTTGAAAAATGGATGCACATAACAAATTATGGGAAAATGAGGAGAATTAAAGAGCTGGTATTAATTGAGTAATTGTGCGTTGTAAAAATTGCCCCATTAATGTAAAAAATTAACCACCCTAGGAATCGAACTCAGGTGCACTAAGACAAAATGTAAACTGTGTACCACTCTGCTACATTGAAATTCATGTACTATGGAGTTTCATTTTATATATATATATAATTAGCGCAATCGCTTAAATTTGGGGCCCCAAAATTTTGGAGGCCCGGTTCCGTCGCCCACCTTGCCCGTGGTGTTAGACGGGCCTGCTTATACACTCCCTCCCTCCATTTAAATTCAAATATACTTATTATTTGCATAATCTACAAAACATATTTTGATCTTGTTTCTCATGATAATTGATACTCCGTACATAATATTTTTTCTAGTTAAAGTTATACTTTAGTGATTTTTTTTTTGATTATCAAATTTAAATATATTATTTTCATATCTTGTTATTCTTTTGGTCAATTTCACAAAGGTTGATTTAAAAAGTGAATGGAGTTTCTCCTGTAAGACTGAACTTACACTAAGTTAATGCGAGACCAAGGTACAAATTGCAGTTAAAAGGATACAAAAACATGAAACAAATCTACTAAAGTCACTAATAGAGGTACTAAAAAAATTTAGTAACACTTAATCATAATTATCACTTAAATAGTATAAAAACTATATAATCGGATACAAATGAGGGGGACTTACAATAATTTATTGTAAGTCCTGACTTACACAAGAATTAGTGTACTCCGAATTTGGACAGCTAGTGGGTGTAGCAAGTAGCCTAGTAGTCAAAAAATAATAATATTTCACTACCTTATACTCTCTCTATTCATATCCAACGACATCCCTTCCCTTTTTGACACTATTCACGTAGGTGAATAATCTTCGATATAGCTTATAATGTATAAATAAAAATATAGTCACATGAGATCTTGTTTTATTCGTTTTGATAAGTACTACTCGCTCTGTTCCAGTGAATTGTTTACACTTTGACTTTTTTGTGAGGAGGATTTGAAAAAAATGTAAACAAATGACTGAGACAGATGGAGTAGTACATTTATATCAAATTTTTATATTTTTATACAATTTAAAACTATAGATATTGTCTTTACAAAACGCTTCTCGACAAATGTGAAAAAAGCGAAGGATGCCTTTGGATTTGAATGGAGGGAGCACTCATTAGTCACAATTCTCTAATATACGTTAGAATATAAGAAACCGATTATTAACTTCCAAAAGGGGGTTCTATACTCTAAAAGTTGTTCTATTCAAGGCATATATTTGTTAGAATCATGAATCGGGTCTGGCCAAACCCGAGTGGAAGAGAGCGAGCCCGGTTTACAAGTCCAAGGATATCCACATTTCTCAAAACCAATTGGCAATGAGAGAAAGACCCTTAGACTTTATATACCACACCAAACTCTCTTTCACAATCAATGTGGGACACTCACATGTGGGTATTATACCCCAACAATATTTCTATTATCTCAGTTATTTGTTTACACTTCTCTCAAATCCCCTAAGGCTGCGTTTGGGAACTTGGAATTCATTTGAAATTCTTGAATTCAAATGTGAAATTTGAAATGTTGCATTTCAATTCCAAATCCAATTCCATAGTGATGTTTGGTAGAGCATGGAATTGGAATTGGAATTGACAACTTTAATATAAAATTTTTGTTAAAACTTTATAACAAAATGAAATTTAAGACTATTGTATCGACTTTTAAAATAATATTTTAAGATTGTACTCATTTTTAAGTCATACGAAGTAAGTGTAAAAAAACTAAAAGAAGGAGGAATTCAAATGACTACCCAAACCATAGGAATTGAGATGAACCAAAATTGAACTACCATGGAATTGGGATGGAATTGAGCCAATTCCAATTCCAATTCTTGGAGTTCCCCAAACAATGGAATTGGCTCAATTCCGGAATTGAATTCCAATTCCGGGTTGCCAAACATGCCATAAAATAAAATCAAAGTGTAAACAATTCACTGAAACAGAAGGAGTATGAAAGTTTCTTGTTAATCAGGGTGCACTACACGCTACATCCAAATCATGTCAATATAAACGCAATGATGTTGTAATAATTAATTATTAGACCGTTAAATACGAACCGATGATAAGCATTGTGGTGGGAATGTGGGATTATTCAATAGAATATCGATCATTTTAATAGGATTCACAGTGACGGTGCAGACTTCAGATAAGTAAATACGGAGTAACAAAGACCCATTAGTTCCCATAGGTTATACTCCCTCTGTTCCAGTGAATTATTTACACTTTGACTTTTTTGTGAGGAGGATTTGAAAGAAGTGTAAACAAATGACTGAGACAGAGGAAGTAGTTCGGGTCTCTACACTACAAGAAAGTGTAAACGGACGACTAAAATAAGTGACCGTAAAGCATATAAAGTCGCCAAATGGTAAATACGAAAACCAATTTGATGGGTAAATTCTCGTAAGTTCAATTTTCTTATTCGATGGATTCAAAGATTGAATTCCTAACATTTTTTTAGATGTCGCGAAATGTGAGATTCCCCTACGGTTCACACCAACTCATATATGTTCACTAATTGGATGTGTTTACTAATAATAATGGTGTTTTGGTCTATCTAGGTCTTTACTTATAACTAGAAAAGTACAAAAACATGTAGAAATATATTCGGTATCTAATTCCAATTATTACTTTATTTTGAACGATATTTTCGCTATGAGTTTATTCTTTTTATAGCGTTTCTTGAAATTTTGTTGGTAGATCACGAAATAAAGTTGCCCATGAGCTCATGCATTTACGTTTTTGGGTGACAGGTAGAAGGTTTATTGACTTACGATTTTTCGACTCAGATAAATTCTTGTGTATTTGGTGATTAATAGTGAGGTAAAGCCCTTCGATTTGTTCAAAAAGATCCAATTTCCAAATCAATTAACGTAGTACATTGTATTATTTATTTCCCTTCGATACAACAAAAGTCTAATAACTACAAGTTCAAGTGTCATAAATAAAAACAAGTTACATTCATCAAATCAAATCAAATCAAATCAAATACTAGTTAATTCAACTCCCTCCTCACCCTTTTTAGATTGGCAATCACCAAAGTTGTTTGGCTCAATAACATTTTTGTAATTATAGTTCCTGATTAAGAATACAAAAACGCAGAAATTCAAGACGAAAATCACGGTCAAGAGCCAATAAAATCGATCGAGACGACTATGGTTCACATCCTTACCAATCCACTTGTTCCCACCATTCATACTAGTTACCGAATTCACGGTAAGAATCAACGCGGTATTAATAAAGGCACCAACTCCAAAAATAGTAAGTGAAAAAGCCATCCCTAGGCTCCTCATAGAATCAGGCACTTGGTCGTAGAATAACTCTTGCAAACCCACCAGCGCAAAAGAGTCCGCCACACCAACAATCAATGTTTGGGGGACGAGCCAAACAAGGCTTAATATGTGCCCATTACGCAAGGCAGTTAGTCTTTTTTTCTCGACTATGGCCGAGACCATCATTGCTAGGGCAAACAACACCATACCTACCGCTATTCTATTCAAAATACTTATACCTCTCTCATTGCCTGTGGTTCGCCTTAGATACGGTACCAAAAGCTTATCATAGAGGAGAATCGATACAAATGTAGATACGAACATCACGACGCCAAGAGTAGCTGCCGGAATATCAAAGTGACTAGAGAGTCTCCTGTTCATCGAACTTGCTTGTTTATTGTAAAATTGGGCTTGAAATAACCCGACACCGAAAACTAGAGATGTTAGCCATATTGGTATTAAGTTTATAATAGCCTTTAACTCCTCTACTTGTGTCACTGTTGTTAGTCTCCATGAGTTGTTTTTCATTCCTAGTGATGTTATGTTGTTCCCTTCAATTATTGCTGCTTTATCTAGGAATCTGAACAAGTTTACAATGTTATTGTGTGATCAAATATCCACATCATTAGTTGGTCTTCTAACCCACATATATAGCCCTAGGTTTTCAATTATTATACTCTCTCCGTTCCGGCCATTTGTTTACACTTTCCATTTTGGGGTGTACGGGTTATTTGTTTACGCTTTCCATAAATGATCATGGTTGCCCATGTGGGAGGTGGACCCCTATTCCATTAACCAATTACATTTGATAATTTTAAGCAAGTAGGACCCCCTTTGTACTTATTTTATTAGTTTATTAGTTTTTTATCTATCCATTCACAGCCTTTGCTTTTTCATGTTTGCCAACGACGCAGATGTTGGAACGTTTATATCTATAATTCTATGTGATTAAAAATTATAATAATGTGATATTAATGTTGTACTCTGTAAGACGTATCAAACAAGATCACACATGAGTATATTTAATTTTATATATTGTAAGAAGTACGAGTAACAAAAACTTCACACTTAAATGAATAGTATCATTTTGTCCTTAGAAGTCAATGGATATAAATGGAGGGAGTATTTATTTTTTATACTTCAACCTACTTTCAAGCCCTTATCAATATACGGAGTATTTAAGGTTTATTAGTAGGTCTAACAAACTTACCTTAACAAAATTTGATTATCATTTATTCCCTTTTCTTCTCTTTCCTCTCATTCCATTTCCACATTTCTCCTTCCCTCTTTTTTTTGGAATTCAAATACTTCTCAAGTTGTTTTTAATTTTTGTATAGATATAAATATAAATATAAGTATAAATAAACGGTATGGTGTAAGGTGAATGAAGTTATATAAGAAGAAAAAATTCATAAATACCTGAGCTGATTTGTGTGACCGAGAACTCGTCCATGTCGCCTTTCAGACACAGGAATCTCGTATAACAAAGAGGAATCGGATGGACACGGCAGGTGTCTCTTGGAAAAGGCGGCAACCAAGACCATCAATAGCGGTGTTAAGGGACTTCCTTGAACGGGCTTGTAGCGATATAATGATCTTCCACAAAAAAATGCCACTATTATCAAACTTATAATGCCGATAACGATGAGAAATGCGACACCCCACCCTACATTTTCTTGTATATACACGATCACAGTCACTCCAATAGTAGCCCCTGTAAGCGTTGAAACATTCCACCAGTTGAAATACGACATTTTTTGTTTCCTTTCTTTGGGATGATTGTTATCGAATTGGTCTGCTCCGAACGCCTCGAGGCACGGCCTTATTCCTCCCGCCGCCATAGACATAACATAAATTGCTGTAAAGAAGACCGCCTTATGGAGCTTGCTAGCATTTAGGCAAGATTGTGTCAAGGACGTGCCGCATGGTTTTAGTTTTGGAACGTATTGGGTCATGATTAACAACAACGATCCCTGTATTAGTGGCTTTTATATTAAAACTTCGAGAAATTTCAAACTATTTCAGATCACGGTTTTAGAAAACTTCAAGAAACAGAAAGAGACTACTTAAAAAAATATTCCCTTCATGATAGTTTTTAAAATTTCTTTCAATGCAATCGATAAAATATATATAGTTATGCGAGATCTTGTTTGATACGTCTTAATTATTGCAATAAAAATATCAAGTTTTTATAATTTTTAGTAACGAAAATCAGATAAAGTAAGTCCAATAAATAAATTAAGTCCATTAATCCATGAAAACTTTTAGTATTGGAAATTGAAACCCTAACAATTTGTAAATGTAAATGGATATAACCGTAACTTTAATACTTTGTAAATGTTACTGTAACTTTAGTACATTTTTTTTGTAACTTTAAACTTCAACCCTTCAATTTTCTTGATCTAATGAATGTGAATGAGACTTATGGACTTAATTTACTTGGTGGACTTATATGAATTTGACTCTTTAATATCATCAGCTATATATATTAACGTCCCAACATTTGCATTAACAAACATGTTAAATTCCACGGGCCTAGGCCACACCCGAGAGTATGAGAGAGTCCGCTTATAAGATTTAGGAGGTTCTATCCTAAAACCAATTGGCAATAGGAGGAGTAGCCCCTAGGCCTTATAAACCAGACCAACTCTCATCTCATAACCGATATGGGATCGCAATGTGGGAATTTATATTAGGCTGGATCCATCTCCAACACGCCCCCTCACATGCGAGCCCACTTTCAAACCAGACTGGGAGGCAATTGGCCTCTCTTCCAGCTGTACAAAGACCCAGTTTAACGAGAGTCCCAGGTCACACAACCATGGGCTCTGATACCATGTTAAATTCCATAGGCCTGGGCCACACCCGACTACCCGAGAGTATGGGAGAGTCTGCTTATAAGGTTTAGGAGGTTACATCCTAAAACCAATTGGCAATAGAAGAAGTAGCCCCTAGGCTTTATAAACCAGATCAACTCTCATCTCATAACCGATGTGGGATCGCAATGTGAGAATTTATATTAGGTTGGATCCATCTCCAACAACGTGAAAAAACAAATAATGTGAATGGATTATAATAGAAGGGTACTAAACTTTTGAGAATCTGACAACATTCGGGCTGATAGTGACCATTCTTGTCAAAAACGTGTCCGCTTTTACAACTTTTAATTCGAGAATGCATACATCATATCCAATTAATGATCACTATCAACCTAATTTAACTCGCTCGGATTTTATGATTTGGAAACTCGTATTTCTCTCTAAATGTCTTTTATACGAAGTAAGAGTTTATACACTCTAAAATCGGATCTTAGATTGTACAGAGTAGTCTAAATCACTCTCTAAAGTGTAAGACCCAATATCCAATTGATCATTTCATATAATGTCAATATATTGTCTGATTTTTTTCTCAACAACTCAAGTCCCGCAATTATAAACGAAGATATCATATTAGAAAACAATCTGAATTGAAACTTTGACCGTACATAACTAACAATTATTTTGAAACCGTTAATATATTGTCCGAATGTAACGTAACGTACCATAACATAAAGGATCCCGGAGAATAGAGTCGTGTAGAAACGACCCAAATAAGCATCCCCAATAAAACCACCCAATATAGGCATCACAAGGGATACTCCACCCCATATATTTACGTTGTTCACAGCAGTTGATAAGTCTTCGCGCATCACCACGGTTACATATGCTATCAAATTCGCGAATATACTAAAGTAGCTCATCCTTTCTCCAAACTCAATTGCTGAAATTCGTAATTATATTTTTATTAGATGATCGAAACTCTCATAGATTATAGAAAAATACTCACGTGTGTAAACTATTGATGAGCGAAACGTGGAGTGATTTAGATTTATACATTGGGTCTAGGTCACGCGTGTTGAGAGAGGAGAGCTTAATAAGGTATAGGAGTTCCATCCCAAACCAATTGCTAATGGGAGGAGTAGCCCCGTGACTTATAAAGTACTCAACTCTCTCGATCGATCGATGTGAATCTTACATAAGATCCCTTATTCATTAATCCCTGTCACATGACCATGGGAATTTTTGTTTCATTAACTAACTCCGGTCAAATGACCATGGGGATTTTTTTTTCTTTATTAACTCCAGTCACACGACCATGAGGCTTTTATAATTTCATTTTTATCCAGCCCAGGTCACGGCAATCATGAGCTCTGATACCATGTTAGATATATGCACGTCTGTTGAGAGAGGGGAGCACTCATGTTGACTCCACGTTTAGTTTTGATATTGTCAAGTTATTTATTTCTATCGTATGCTACTCGGTTGTGTGTTTGAGTTTATGATGCGTAGGTATCTAAACTCGAAAAGAAGTGAAAAGAAGAAGAGGATTTGAAAGCGTCAAAGACAAGTTTCGTATCAAGTCAAGACTATAGGAACGATACTTGTAAAGTGACTTAACGAAGCTATGCACTACAAATCTCAGCAGTGATGTTACCCTAACATGATTTCATGTTACAGTAACATTAGTGCTGTAGCAGTTTTTATAAAAAACGTTTTATAAATATTTTCTAAAATATTTTCTAAAGAATTATCTTGTGTTAAAAGTTTTCCATATTTTTATTATAATGTATGAGAATATCTTTACTCATCTTAGAATTAGATTTGAGTATATTTTACTTGGTAAAATATATGAGAATCTAATTGTAAAAAATGTGGAAAGTGTTTTAAATATATTATGATTCTACAAAATATCTTTTATGATAATTCTCCTCTTCTAAACTGATTTTATAAGATAATATAATTTGGAAAATCATATCTCCTATACTCTTATTTTGGCCGAAAATAATTATCTAGTATATGACCATATTTTTGGTTATGTACAATATATTTCCAAAAGATAGATTTTCAAATATTATCTTCTAATATCCTACATCTCCTAGTTGAACTAGCTTGTCTAGATTCATTCTTGGAGAACAAGTTATTTTACGTATCTTCCTAATTATATTTTACAACTAACTTAATCTTTTGATTAGGAAGCTTAGAATATTTTATTATACAATATTATTTTCATAATATTATCTTCTTGATTAGTAAGTCAAAACAAAATAATATTGTTGTATGTGATAATATATCACACGAGTACTATAAGTACTCTTCCATCATTTGATTAAAAATCATCCAAGACAACCAATTGAATTTAATACTTCCAATATATTTTTAATCAATCTAAGTCTTTCAAAACAATCTTAATTTTACTTTTGCAAACCTTTTTTGTTCTTAAGTGAACCGTGTTCTTCATTGTTGTTTTGCAAAATATTTTCTTTGATTTTTGAAAGCATTTTAAACTTTGTACTTTTATTCTTAATTTCTATTTTCTAAAAGTGCGTAGTTACGATAAGGCTCTCTAGACAATTGAATTGTATTTTCATTTGATTGAGAGACTTGTATCGAGAAAAATCACTTTGTTAGAGATTGATTTCTCGAGTTGAAAGAAGAATAGCTTCACACTAAGGTCGGGGTAGATCTCTAGTGTTTATTAATTATTTGTTGTAAGTGTTGAAGCGTGATAGGTCTTTCTTGATAAATAATTAATAAGAAGAAGGGGTGGATGTAGGCTTTTCAATTGGGCCGAACCATGTTAAATCCTCGTGTTATTTATTTTCCGCAATTTACGTTTACGCATTTATTATTCCGTTGCAAAATTTTTAAGAGGTACAATCCTCTATTCACCCCCCTCTAGAGTATTGTTGGGCCCTTGGACTCTACAACTCATAATCATAAATAAGTTTCATCCTATGACAATGGAAGGATTAGCCCTTTAACTTATACTCAACTCTCTTTATCTCAATCAATGTGAGACCTTACATGTGGATGTTTCATCACAGTAATACTTGTATTTAATGTGAAATTTAGTATATTCATATCAATCAAACATTACAAAACAAGAAATGTAAGACGTACCTATGATGATTATGGCTGCTTTCCATGAACCAGTAGAAGCACGTAGAGGTAAATTGCCCTTATAATCCAATGATAAATCATTAACATACAATTTCATAACATCTTCACTATTACTATTATTATTATTATTATTATTTGCATTGTTTGTAGGGCTTTTATGAAACTCATTTTCTGTTTTTATTTCGTGAATTATTTCCATCTCCTCCAAGTACTTTTAAAATGGAACGTGTTAGGAGTTTAGAATTAATGATTTCAACGAAGGTGGTTTGGTCTATATATATATATATATATATATATATACACAATCCCATATATATTAGGAAAAATGAATAAAATAAAATAAATGAATAATTTAATAAGAACTACCAATTCAACTAACTATTACAGAGCAACAACCAACTATGATCAATATTCAATATGTCAATGATAAATACTCCCTCCGTCCCGGTCATTTGTTTACACTTTCCATTTTGGGGCGTACGGGTCATTTGTTTAGACTTTCCAAAAATATTCTTGCTTGACCCATGTGGGAGGTGGCCCTACTCCCTCAACCAATTACATTTGGGAGTATATTATTTTATTTTAGTTTTTTGATGACGAGGGGTTGAGTCCCTCCTGCACATGCATTCCTCAAGACCACCACATGTACTATGTGCCACCCCGACGAGCTGCGGTGGCCAAGTGGTGTGCTTTGGTTTTTTTATTCTTTTTGGTTCCAGGTGGGATTTGAGCCTGGGACCTCACATTTTTGTTACACTTCCAGGTTAACCCAAATTCCACCTGGGCAACCACCACTTGTTTAAAGGAGTATATTATATTCCATAATATTAGTCTCATTTACCTTTTTGAAAGTCAAAGTTTTGTAACTTTGACCGTCTATAACATAAAATCTACACAAAATTGTTATACGATAATAAGATATTTACATTCGTTATTAAATTATCTTTCATAATATTTTATTTTCAATGAAAAAAATTTGCATATAAGCGATGAAAAATATGGTTGAAGAGGCGCGTTGGAGACCGCGTAAAGTCAAAGCGGAACTAACATTGTGGCACAGAGGGCAGGGGCGGATTTGGGTGGGTGCACTGCGGTGCATGTGCACCCACTACGGCCCAAGAAATAATTAAATGTTAAGCATTTTATTGAGCACTTAATTGTTGTAGCATAGTAGGTAAATGATGCATAATGTTTGTTATTGGTTAGGGGTTCAAGTCTCAGAGTAAGCTTTTTGTAGTAGCTTTAATTATGCTTTAAATGAAACATTTTACAAATATTTACCTTCTTTCTCATCTTTTCTATTTAATTAATATAAATTATTAACCAAAAACAACTTAAAAAAAAAACTCAAGATTTAAATTTAATTAACACAATTTTTTTACGAAACCGCATGAAGGAAAACGATTGAAAAAATAAGTAACTTTTTATTAGTCTTACGATGAGTCGAGAGATTTATGTACATATACGAGAAGGTATATATATGTTTGAAAAAATCGTCAAATTTTTACGTCACAAAAAAAAAAAAAAAAAAAAAAAAAAAAAAAAAATACTGTTAATTTATTTTTAAAGTGCACCCATAACATTTAGATCCTGCGTCCGCCACTGGCAGAGGGAGTATATATTTGTATATATGAAAAGAATATTTTCGTTTTTTTTTAAATCTAATAATAAGTGCATGTAGTTTAAGCAGCATAGTATATATTATTTCGTAGTTTTTGTTTGATCAATTCAATTTCTTTCACCATCAATGTATCTTACAGAGATGCACAACCTTAAAAAAAAAATTAAGATCGTGAAGCACATAATTGAGTATTTGAGTCCCATAAACGTACGTGTGATGATGCATGACCATTTAACAACCGCACGACTACTCACAGTGCTTGACTGGTAGTCATGTATAGAGGTGTTATTCACTAGACCGATCAAACGGGACGTACAAACGGGCTGCTTATGTGTCGGGTAATATTGTGCGCGGAAGCGATTTAGAGTAGATGCAAGAATTTAAATAGATACAAGATTTACGTGGTTCACTATCAATATGATAGCTACGTCCACAGGGGCGAGGGAAAATATTTCACTATGTCGAAAAATTACAGATTACGAAAGACGAACACAAAATTTTCTAGACCTGCCTCTAAAAAAACTCTCTAGGTGTTTTGCCTCAAAATATTCTATATTTGCTTTGTGCGTTGTGTTGTATAGCTAAGCCTAGGTAGTGTTTATAGTATATACGGAGTACTAAACTACCCTAGCAAAGACTAATACAAATACAAAATGAGTAATTCTAGTATGAGACTGCCTCATACAATAAGACACCCTAACACAACTAAAATATTCATATTTACCCACACAAATCACTCCCTCACCTTTCCATAAACCACCATCAAAATTGTCACCTTTCAAACTCCGCTCCAACCACCACCACCACCGCTGCCAGTCGAAGCCCACCGCGCCGATCACCACCAGCGTATTCCACAACAACCGTCATCAGTCACACTTTATCACAACTACCACCACCAATCTGTTTCCACAACAAGCACCACCATCACCAATTAAAATTCAGTGCACTAACCACCACCCATCAAAATCCACAACCACCACTACCCGTCGGACTTCACCGCAAGTCCGCAACCCTCACTCTTTATCTCTCTAGCTTTATAGAATTATAGTCGACTTTCCCCGATCTCATCTACCTTGTCTTCATCCACCGTTCCTTCACCTACTGCCGCCAAAACCATCACCATCCTCCTTAAGTACCATCATATTCAGCCATTGGTGGTTCCAACGCCACCCATCTTCCATCTCACGTTTGATGATTTTTTTTTTCTTTTGTTTTACTTCTTTCGTCTATAAAGTAAATAGTTCTTATATGAAATGTAATCATATTTAGTTGAAACGTAACTATTAGTTAATCAAAGGTAACTCTCTAACTTTAGTTCGCAAATTTTTGGAAATTACTTTTGAATGCATTTAAGTTACTTTTCAAACTTAAACGAGTTACTTTTGAAAATTACGGACAAATACATAAATCAGTTAGCATTTGTTTGGTTCTTTGAGATTATAACTTTGACTCTTTGAATTTTTCTAAATTATTATGAGAGATAATGAAATATCAATCAATATGGTAGAAAAAAAAGGTGAGAAAAAAAATTAAAAGAAATTCAAGGTTGAAAACAACCTGGGGAATGATTTTGTTTCAAGAATTGGTCCGGAAGAGAGAGAAAGTGAAACTGTTTTTTTTTTCTTTCAGTTATTGTGGATTTATTGGGTTGGTTAGAGTTGTTTGATTTGTCTTATACAATAAGACATCCTCATGGTAGATTTTGTAATACAGGGTATAGGAAAAAAAACCACTCCTAATTAAAATAAGAAATATCATTCATAATTAAATAACGAAAGTTCTTCTTAGCATCCAAATAACTTTCCAAAACGCGAGTTTTCTTATCATCTTTAATCATACTCCAATAAAATCAATGCGACATAAAAGTCACATACTAACAGGTAAGAATGAATTCGAGTAAAATACAAGTCGGATGTATTTTGGATTTTATAAATACGATTAATATAGGTCGGATTTATGCGGGTCGATTAACCACTTTTTTTCAAATTGTTATTTTTCCTTTAAAAATCCATTATTTTCGTCAACATGTAATATTTCTTAGTATAATACTCTGTATATGAGAAATTTTATCTTATCGATCGCTCGTACGTACTTTTATTCAAGTCATAGAACTCAAAACTACACCGTACAATTTAGTGAATTATTATAATTAATATTTGTAGATACTTAAGGTGGCGATTTTAGCTTCCCAATTTTAACTTTTTTACTTTGATTTTTTTACGAAAAACACATAAAACGTCATCCGCTATGACATTTTTTAGTCTATATAATCTGAGTATCCGAGTCTACGTGGACCCTAAAACTCTAAATACTTTTGATTCCGACCCAAAACACTAAATATTTTTACGGAGAATGAACACCATGCATTTCGCCAAATGCTTCATCTAAATATCTAGTGAACACATTATTCGAACTCTAATTGCGGATCCACTTACTAATGAAGTGTTCTCCTCTCATTGTTAATTAGTTTTTAAATAGAACCTTATTCAATTTATGAAGTGTTCACCTCTCTGAATATGCATGACTCAGACTTGATACATAAATTTAACGCTTCTTAAATTCGGACTACAAAAGTTTTCGGATGATTAAGGGGTATTTTGTTCAAATTTATTAATTCAGTTATTCATCATAACACATGTGCAATACCAATTGACGTTAGCTAAATTGAACGTTTAACTTGTACAAGTTGATCGTACAAGTTGACTTATAGCTATTGGAACAAAGTTATTAAAATCAAAGAATCGAGGAATGTTGTAATTGACAGGGGATTTTCTTTTCCATTTTATGTCCGACTTTGTATCTTATATATACCTTAGATTTGGACACATTAGCAATTAACATATATAATTAGCTCATATATAATTTAAAATAAATTTATTTTTTTTTGGTCTGAGAGAGGTACAAGGCCATTACAACGGGAAAGGGGGAATTCGAACCAGAGACCTAATGCTCAGGTACTTTCATCCTGACCACTAGGTCAGAACATTTTCGGTAATTTAAAAGAAAATGTGATGTGTCATAAGTATAAGTGGGACATAAAAGTGGGCTAGGAACTAGGAAGCACAAACACCGATACGGACACTCGACACGGAGACGTGTCGGACACGTGATACGTCCAGCTAAAAATTTAGGATACGCGATTTGGCAATATAAAAATCCATATAAATATGGAAAAAATGGATTTTAGAGCTCTTTACAAAAAATTCACATAGTCGTCAAAATGACAAATAACTTGTGTCTTACAAAGTCAATTAACTTAAAAAGAAAAAGTACAAAGTCTAGCAGATAAAAGCTTAAACACCACAACCAAGTGCTAACTTAAAAAGAGTATACAATCTTACAAATATGGAGTATAAATTGCGTTGGTACGGAAATGGGATCCCTAATTGCTGGCGATAAAAGATTCATATGAGAAAATATAAGTAAACGAGCCTCCGTTTGAGCCTCTAAGGATAAAGGTACATGAACCGCCATTTGATCCCCATCAAAGTTTGCTAACTGCAAGCTACCTAGCTTATCTTTTGGTTTTAATCATGATATGTCATGTCATGCTAACTGCAAGCTACCTAGCTTATCTTTTGATTTTGTTCTTTAAAATTTTTTCTAAAGTATCAGTGTCGCCATAACGTCACCATATCGGGACTGTATCAAGCATTGGAGCAAAATCGGTAAATATTCGATACCTCAAGATACGTATCAAAGACGTATCGGGGAGTATCATATTGGTATCGATATCTGATACGATATCAAACACTGGTACGACATATTTTAGAGGTTTCAGTGCTTCCTAGAAAGTGGGAGGAGAGATGATTCTCACACGTTGAGATTTATAATATGTCACATTTAGTCACAAAAATCTGATTTAGTGTTAAAAACCAATTTCACGAAAAACTTGAAATAATATTAGAGTCCCAAGATTACATTTCATATTGAATAATCTCATATTGTGAACGCGACTGGAGCGTTGTTAAATTTATAGGAGCTGAACTCAATAAAATTAAATTTTTAGAAGCTGAATTTATTTGAGCTACATTTATAAGAGTTAAGCTGAACTATATGTTACCTATAAAAATAAAATGCTACCTCTAAAATGCTTCAGTATATATAATTGGCCATTTTAGTGGGGATTCTTAGTAATGGTGTGCAATTTAGATGATTCAATAACAAAGGCCCAGTCCACATTGGTTATGGATTGGGTTTCTATATTTACTCATCATAATTGTTGTGTTGTTAAGGAGTCCACCTAATTTGTTAGATAAGACGGTCTTATCAAATCTAATGAGTAAAAGTTATGATTAAAAAGTAGAAACTTGAATGAATTTGATTTAAGATTTGTTAGAAAAATTGAAAAGAGAGAATTTTGTATATTTTTGGAGTAGAAAAGGGTAGAGTGGGAAAAATAATGAAAAAAAGTACTCCGTATATAACTTGAGTAAAATCCGTATATGAAAAATTAATACCCTAAAATGATTTCATAGGATATTTGGTAAATTGTATTGTTGGGTTTTCTTAATTTATATATATACCGATTCATAATTTTAATATAATTTGTAAATCGTATTTGTTGAGTTCTTTTTTGGTAATTGGTTCATTTTATACCATAAAATGATTTTATTGGAGATTTGGTTTTTTTTTGGAAGTTTTTTATAGAAGATTTGGCAAGGAATGTATTTCAATTGAAAGTTCTTGAGTACTTTTTTTCTAAATTCTGAAGACAAATTAATGAACAAAATTTTGTCAAGCTTTTTATATGTAAAGAGTTGAAAATCATTTTAGTGTTAGTATGCCTTAAAAGCGGGTTCTGCGTTTAACTTGGGAAAGCAGTCAAAATATGGGGAAAAAGACAAAGAACTAGTGGGGAGAACAACTTTCTCCCCATCTGTCCTTGTCTTTTGTGGATATTTGGACCGTTTAACTAATTTAAGACGGGTTACCCGTCTTAAACAAGAATTTGTGATCATTTTATACACAGGGGCGGACCCACTAAGGTCTTTGGTGGGGCACTTGCAACCCCAAAAAAAAAATCAGAGAAATATTAGGTATTTAATGCAAAATATAATTATGGAGTGATTTATTTCCTTAATTAATACTCCCTCCATTCATAACCAAATTGCAAGTATGCTTTACGCACGGGTTTTAAGAAATCGATTTTATAATATTAAAAGGACAACTAGTGGAGTGAAGATATTAGTATTTAATGTTATTTGTAGTGAATATGTGGACCCTACTAATATAATAGTATTATTTCTATAGCCAAAAAAGAAAATGTGCAATTTGAATTTGAATGGTCAAAAATAGAATACTTGCAATTTCTCCTTCCTTTCCCAATACCCTCTCCCAACGTTCAAACAAAATACTGTCAAAATAAATTTCCTAAAAAAACTCCTTCATCTTCTCCTCAATTACCAAAAAAAATTCAACGGTTAAAAATCAACAATCATATTTGGTAATTGCTATGAATTTAATCTATTTATATCTTCATATTCTCCAATTCTCTCATATATTTTTTCAATTATCAATGTCAAATACTCCTTACTTCTAAAGCTTGTTTTGGTTCTTCCGGTGGCGACCGCGACGGTGGAAAGAGCATTTTCGGCAATGTCTTTCATCAAAAATCGACTGCGTAATAGTATGGGGGATGAATGGTTAAATGATAATTTAGTTACTTTTGTGGAACGTGATGTATTTTTAAAAGTTTCCGTAGATGAGATTACAGAAGAATTTCTAAATATGAGAACTCGTCGAGTAGTGTAATTCGACATAGTATTTTTTTTTCTATTATAATAAGATGATTTTATTATATTATTGTTGTATTAAAGTTTACAACCCCAAAAAAAAAATTCTGGGTCCGCCCCTGTTTATACACCAAGACACTCTCACTCATCTTAAAACTAAAATAGAACAGATCGAAGCAACACTCACATAACGCACTTTCTATTAAACCGAGCAAATTTAAACCACCCTAAGAACTCGTTTTCTTCTGACTTTTTAGAATTGAATCGAATCGAATCGAATCAGATCGAATGAATCGAATCGAATCGAAATGAATGGAACTAAATCAAATCGAATCGAAATGAATCGAATCGAATGAAGTTTAATTAAATAACATGGATTGTCTTTGAAATGGAATCGAAGCTAGCCCAAGTGAATCGAATCGAATTGAGGCCAGATGGAGTTAGGCCCAGGCTGAAGTGAGTTGAATCGAAATGTCTTGAAAATAAATGGAAGAATAACGAGGTTTTAAATTAGTCCGACGCAACCAAGTACCAAACTACCAACCCATGATCAAGCACGATCAGTCCACCAATTTTTTATATTTAAATGATGACCACACACACCTTTGACCTTTAACATATCATATAATTCATATTTCCGCCAACATCAATTGAGAAAAACGCATCAAAAATGATGAAACAAAACCAAAGAAAGCAAATAGTTTTATTTCCCTTCCCATTTCAAGGCCATGTTACACCAATGCTCCATTTAGCAAACCAACTCCACACCAAATCCTACTCAATAACCATCATCCAAACCCGTTTCAACTCCATCGACCCGACTCGTTTCCCACACTTCACTTTCCACCTCATCGAAGACCACATGCCACGCAACTCCCGTGTCTCCTCCGACAACCTCGTAGAGTCCATGTCAGCAATGCAGCTGCATTGCCAGGTCCCGTTTCGTGAGTGTTTGGGCCGTGCTTTGGACGACGCGGCCGCGCATGGGGACCGCGTCTGCTGCGTGATTTACGATGCCATTTGGTCGTTTGCTGGTACGGTTGCGGACGGGCTTAAGGTTCCTGGGATTGTGCTTAGGACGAGTAGCGTGTCGGCTTTTGTGGTGAATGATCGTCTTCCTATTTTACGAGATAAGGGCTATTTTCGTCCAGGTAAAATATTATACTTGTAGCAGTCGTTGTTGATTCGAACCTGCGACCTGCTATTCTAATACTGCAGAACTACCGTTAGATCAGAACATTTTCGATATGTTTTATAATTATTTCAATATTTGATTTTGTTGTTCGGTACGTATAATAATTGTTTGTATTGATTGCACCTTTCGATTGATTTTGAAAATGAGCGTAAATTGAGTTGTTTTATATTGTAATTGTGAAAATAATTGATTAGGCAAAACCGACCTCAAGTCCAATAAAACGATAAGGTAAAAGAGCTAATTGGACTTGAGGTCGATTTCATAATTATAATGTTAGACTTCCTTAATTGTACGATTATGGTCTCATAGAAGAACTACTACCTATTTCAGGGGTTAAACGAGACGAACTAGTTGAGGAACTTCCGCCGTTCAAAGTAAGAGACCTGCCCGGAGAAGAACACCACGACATATTAGCCGCCGTAGTGAAACTAACCAAGGCGTCTCACGGCGTCATCTGCAACAGTTTCGAAGAGCTCGAACCTTTGTCGATCTCTAGAGTCCGTGAAATCCTCTCCATTCCCGTCTTTCCAGTGGGCCCGCTGCACAAGCACTCGGCATCCTCAACCACAAGCATATGGCAGCAAGACAAGAGCTCGCTCACGTGGCTTAACACACAAGCACCCAATTCGGTACTCTATGTTAGTTTCGGTAGTGTAGCGGCTATGAAAAAGTCGGACTTTGTCGAGATTGCCTGGGGACTGGCTAATAGTAGCCAACCGTTTCTATGGGTGGTTCGGTCCGGCCTAAGCCAGGGGTTGGAGTCGAGTGACCTGTTTCCGGAGGGCTATTTAGACATGATTCGTGGAAGGGGCCACATTGTGAAATGGGCCCCTCAACTCGAGGTTCTAGCTCACCGTGCTGTTGGAGGGTTTTTGACTCACTGTGGATGGAACTCGACTGTTGAGAGTGTTTCAGAAGGGGTGCCTATGGTTTGCCTACCGTTCCTAGTCGACCAGGCTATGAACGCGAGGTATGTGAGCGACGTGTGGAAAGTTGGGGTGTTGATTGAAGACGGGATTAAGCGAGACAATATCGAGAGGGGGATAAGAAAATTGATGGCGGATCCCGAATGTGAAGAGTTGAGGAAAAGAGCTAAAAGTTTGATGGAATGTGCTAAGAAAAGTTATATGGAAGGTGGCTCTTCATATGAATCTTTAGAAGCACTTTCTAAGTATATATCATCCCTATGATGATTTGGTCATGTACTATGATTTCTTTTAGAATCACAGTGTCGTATTAACCATAGACGTTAAACACTCTACCTTTAGCAGTCGAAAAAAATGTAACAGTCTATGTTGATTTGTCGTCGGTTTTTTTAAATACTAAGATAATTTCGTTGATTTGTCGTCGGTTTTTTTAATCATCGCTAGAGAAAAACAAGCACCACCTCTTCGCAACGGAGAATAGCTAGCCTATGTTGCAATAGTCATTCTGTTTTTTTCTTCAAATGTACATCTCAAAAAGATTTCTTTTCCTTCAAAATAAAAAAAATGAACCTCTCAACCGTTAGAAATTGAAGTACTCCGTACAAAATAATAATCTATACAAGGACGAATTAAAGAGACAATTTCTTAAATTGAAGGCGTATCTTCTATTTAAGATATGTAAACTAAATACGAGTATAAATTTTTAAACTCCCTCTATTCTACCATGAAAAAATATTAAACAAATATAACGAGTGTCACAACTGCATTTCACCAAAAAAAAAAAAAAACGTTCATTTTTAAAAAGTTATCTACTCATAATAAAACATTTGAAAATTAAAGTAAAAGAATAAATTCTTTTTGGGATAAATGAGATAAAAAGAAAATATGTACAGAGAAACCATGATATGCATGAATTTTGTTTTATTTATCAAGCGAGATAACGTCAATAAATGATAAGACTACCGTTTCATGAAAATAATTAATAATTTCCTCGAGAAGAATTAAAAGAAAAATAAGGTTATGACCGAGTCATCGACCGAGTCTCGACCGAGTTTGGCACTTAACAGAGATAATTGACGTTAATTACGAATTAGGTCACGTTTGGGACTCAATAATAAAACTTAAGGGTACAATTAAAAAAGGGGTAAAAAAAAAAAAAAAAATCCTACGACATAATTTTCCAAAATTAAAAGAAAAATGAGGTTATGACCGAGTCACTGAGCGAGTCTCGACCGAGTTTGGCGGATATCAAACGAGTGAGCGAGACAAAATCCAACGAGTTTCAGAAAACACGTGACAAAATTCATCGACTTTCTGGCGGGAATTAAACCCTAATTTTTTTTTCCGATGACATCATTTCTCGACGAATTTCAAGCGAGTAAGCTTTTTATCAATCTAATTTTTCCAGTAATTTATTCTTTGTGTTCAATTCTGCGGATTTATCATATGAAACCCTAATTTTATGTGACGTCGAATTTTAGGGCTCAATTTTAGGCATTCTAGGTTTCAATTCGACAAGATTGATACGATTTTCGTGTTGATTGACATTTGTGTTCATGGTTATAGTGATTTAATTTGTCAATTGAAACACTGCCATGCGTATATCTGGTGATTTAATTCGTGTTTTTTTAGTTGATGAAAAATGAGCAAGAGAGTCATAGATGAAATTGAGTTTTGTGTGTTTCAGTTTCGATGAGATTGAATTAAGATGGAAATAACATTTCATAAATGAGAAACTACACGATTCGAATGATGCTCTTGATGTTTTTATGGTGAGGGGGATTTCGGCGTAGTAGTACCGATAATTCATTTGATCATGTCGTACTTTTACTGGTTGCTAAAGTAACCGTCACTCGCTTGAATCATCAATGACAGACAATTCATTTGATCGTGTCGTACTTTTACTGGTTGCTAAAGTAACCGTCTCTCGCTTGAATCATCAATGACAGACAATTCATTTGATCGTGTCGTACTTTTACTGGTTGCTAAAGTAACCGTCACTCGCTTGAATCATCAATGACAGACAATTCATTTGATCGTGTCGTACTTTTACTGGTTGCTAAAGTAACCGTCACTCGCTTGAATCATCAATGACAGACAATTCATTTGATCGTGTGTCGTCTAATGTGTAACACATTTTACTGTAATTTTGCAATTGCAAATCAACGAGTTATGAAACTACTTAATTTCAAAAGGTGGACAATACTGTCGTACTGTTTTCTCAGGGTTTCCAAATTCGCGCCATACCCAGCGAATCGTGAATCCATTTGCGATTTGTTTACATGTCGATTTGCCTTGATTTGTTTTGAATTTGCCAATATCAGCAACCATATAAACAGCGTAAAAAGTATATGCAGGATAGTTACTGTTGCTTTGTAGCAAACACAACACTTTCACATTTGAATTCATGTTCATATTGATGCGGCATTAGCATGAAATTTTTCAGCTTTTGGGTTTGTAACATTGTTGAGATCATATTACTGATGCAGATCTCGAGTTGCTTCCGAATATCCTGCAGAAAAAGTATGCTTTGTTGCGTGATCTGGATAAAAGCTTGCTTGGTATGCCGTGTTTACCTGTCGTATTTCTGTTGTAATCTTTCAGACGGTCTCTTTTGAGGGCAAAATCATAGTTTCTGACGTGATTCATTCTTTCTAACATTTCTTTTGGGTTTTGACGAGAGTGGTTTCAGAAATTTTGCGTCAGAATGAGCAGCGATGTGAGCAAGAAATAGAGTATCTGAAGCAGGAATTGCAATCTGGTGCAGTTACTGCTGACCTGTCCCGCTTAAAATTCTCAGATGAAGCACTCGATGAGCAAAAACACAGCATCAGAATTGCTGATGAAAAGGTTGCTTTGGCAGTTCAGGCATATGATTTGGTATGGCTTCTCCGATTTTTACGTCTTTCTGCCGAAGTCTCTGGCAGTCTGTCTTTAGTTTGACCGAGTCATCTTCTCATTATTATCTTCGACCTATTGCGCATTTTCATTGATTTAGTGTGACTCCTGCATGATGCTATTATTTTGACGATGACGCCTATGAAATGATGTCATGATGATTACTTACTGATGGGGGGAACTGAGGGACTCATACACGGGATTAATGTGCATGTGAGGGACATAGAGTCAGAAAAAGAACAGTTTTCTTCTATTGAAAGCGTTAAAGTTTGCATTTTTGGTTGCTGACATGATTTATGTAACAGGTCGATGCTCACATTCAGCAGCTTGATCAATATTTGAAGAAATCAGAAGAAGAGATCAGACGTGGTACGTTTTCATGTATCATCTCTTACTCTCGGCACTTTACTGAATCTGGAGAACTTATCATATTTATTTTATGATCACCTTATGACAGAGAAAGAGCTTGCAGCAGCTTCTAGTTCATCTGATGCAAAAGACGGCAGTGGAGGTAAATCTGGAAAGAGTGGTGAAGGTGGTGGCAGAGGACGTAAAAAGTATGCAACTTGCCTTTACATTCATTTTGAACTTAACGTTTTTCGCTTGATCAACATATTTTCCACTTTAGCCCTAGCCTTCGGGATGTGATGCATTGGTTGGAAACGGCTCACTTAATAAGTGCAAGCCTACGATTTGTGTAAAAGCAGTTGGTCGATGCAGTCCCCTAACGGTTAACGTAATTTTAATTACTTTTCATTATGAAGTAACCCGTTTGTAACATAGGCTGTGGTTTCGTAAATCTGACCCCAGTACGCGGTACCCCATTATAGTCGAGCTTAGATAATGCTTATATTCAACATCGTGTCTCTGTCCCGACCTTTAGTTGTGTTTGTTATAGTTGGTTTTATTTTTTTAACCAAACTTGTATGTATATATTCATTTATCTCGAATGTGCTTTATATATCTTCTTTGACTTTACATTTTACATTTTCAAAACTTTTTATTATATTTGGAGTCGTTATTTATCAAGTGTTATTAATTTCCTCCATCCTGAGATGTTGGTGGACACTGCCACTGATGCTCTCTTTTTCTCCACAGAACACGTCTCGGGGCTACGTCAGCAGCAGCAGCAGCCACTACAGCTCCCGCAAATCCTACAAGTATGGACTTAGATCTACCAGTTGATCCAAACGAACCCACCTACTGTATCTGTAACCAAGTAAGCTACGGAGAAATGGTTGGATGTGATAATAATGAGGTACATTGCTTCATCAGTCGACATTTATTTCTACTCGTTAATTCTCGTCTATGATCTTATCAGAGACTGTTCTTCTACTGTTGCAGTGTCGGATAGAATGGTTCCATTTCGGGTGTGTTGGATTGAAAGAGAAGCCAAAGGGGAAATGGTACTGTCCTGATTGTTCAGGAAAACAGAAACGGCGAAAGGGCAAATAACTGCGAAATCACCCATGAAGACGAAAAACGATGTGCTAAAGTACGTGTTCTGTGCAGTGCTTAACATTTTATCTTTTAAGTCAGAGTAGTTTCCTTTCTTAAATTACGTATTTTAAAAGCCTCTCCAGTTACTTCTCTTTCCGTTGGCTTCCATATTGCTTGTTACTAGTGTAGTTGTGTAGTATGAATAGTTGAATA
Source organism: Dianthus caryophyllus (assembly GCA_023091065.1). NCBI lineage: Eukaryota > Viridiplantae > Streptophyta > Magnoliopsida > Caryophyllales > Caryophyllaceae > Dianthus > Dianthus caryophyllus. Next base: position 1,452,285 of record JALGRB010000021.1, read on the forward strand.
CTTATACGAAGTATATTCAGATTATTCAATTCTCGACTTTTGGCGATTGTTTCTTGCTTTATGGCTTTTGCAAGCTTCATACACCAGTGTCTCAGCTCTTGGGTCACGAAATGAACTCGTTATTTCGGACACGTTTTCACGCTCGTTTTGGTGTGTCCTCAAGTTGTCAAGTCTTGTAGTGTACACAAGGTAATGTAAAAATTTCACATCACATTGACATAAGGACATAACCCTAAACTTACCCAATATCGTGAGCAGCAAAATATGTTACAACTTAAAACCATTTCACCCAAAAATCTAAGCCGATTGCTCATACCCTCTACTTATTCTTAGGATAATACACTTCTCTCAAGTGAAAGCTCGTAGTCTGAAATCTGAATAGTGGATAACTCACACGTTCACATATACCGCGTGGCGTGTGTGCCCGCTTGTGCAAATAAGAGGCTCGTAGCCTTGTTTTTTCAGTTTGAGTCAGCTCAGCTCCTATAAGTTCATCTTTGCCACAGTGAATTCAAATTTACCCAAAAAAAAAAGAAAAATTAGTGCAGCTCTTATAAATTCAGCTCTTATTAGCTGAAAAGAACAGAGTTGTACTGTAATTGTAATTTGTTACAAATAATTGACAAATTACGAAACAAAAGTAAACAATAATAATTTTCATATTAATAGTGAAATAATATAATTTAAAAATAAGTCCTAATTAAGTTGGGGCTAAACTAGACCTATACACCCAAAATTGAGGATCCCCACTACATAACGTTTGCCACTTAGCCAAGTACTTTGCCGGACTTCCTTCCTTAATTGGGTTTCGATACTATTGTTACTTTGTTAGTGCCACTTCTATTCCTCTCTTTGCTAACACATATTTTTGTGCACTTTATTTTTATTTTTTTTTAAAAAAAATTGTTGTTTTATTAAATATATGTTTTGTTTTCGTAAAACGACGAAATTAGTGGCGACAACGTAGAAGACGACGGAATTTGAGGGCCGGCCTTGATTTCAAGCGTGCCCTCATATTAATATCACTTTTATGCTATTTTTGTATTGTGGTTTCTCAGCAATGCAACTTTATTTTATGTTATTTTATCGTCTTAGTTATTTGTTTATCGGTTTTTAATATTGCATATATGTTTTGGTCTTGATTTTTCTTTTCTTGATTTAATCTGCGGTATTCAGCAACGGAAAACTGGTTTATATGACGAAAAATGTCGAATGATGAGCAGATCATCAAAGTTGTTCTTAGTTTGTACAACAAGGTCGGAATAATTAGTCGTTTTGGTAGTGAAATAATTTTATAGACCGCTTTATTATAAGAAAATGGATATTCAAAATGATGTTATCGATCGAGCATACTAATTTATGCTAATTATGGTTATTACCTTAACGTGTTGCTTGAAATTGGTGTGCATGTACATCTCGTTGTATACTAATATGTAAAGGTACGTACAATAGTTCGTGTCTAGAGATGGTCAACTGTACGGGCCAGCCTAACCCACATTTCGGTTGTCCCAGCGCGGCCCTCCAAGGACTCGATCCGACCCGGCATGATAATGGAATGCCTTGGTCATGATTTTTGCGGTCCGGCATGTGGGGCTTCTAATTTTCTATTAGTCCTTCATCCCAAAATAAGTGTCCCCTTGTACGTGTAATTTACATGGAAAAGGGGGCACTTAGTTTGGAATGGAGGGAGTAATTTACACCTAACAAGCGGACTCGTGTCTAGATTTGGCGATCATGGCTTGGCTTGCCACCCGAAAAGGGTCGATTACTTGTCGGGCTAATGTAAACTACGTAATCACTCGTAAAGATAACTAAATAGGACATGTAAAGTGTAATACTCCGTAGCATTTCTGAAACAACAAGGCAGATAACCCGTCTTAAATAAAAATTTGTGTTTTTCGAAGGGGATAAAATGTTGCCACAACCATTGAAGTTTAGATTGTACTGTTAGGATTCTATTCTTTGATAATTTGTTATTGAAGAAATATTGTGTACAAATTACAAGGGGTAGAGGACAATTCGAAAAAGGACATAATAATACTTTCACCAACTTCATAATAAGTTTTTTAGTCAAATTATTAGGTTAATCATATTCATTAATTGCAATGCTCTCCCTAAATAGTTTTTTATAGCGAACTTCGAGATTCGGGTCTGTGATCAATGTTTTTGTCAATGTAGAAAACTCGATTTTAGAAATATATCTTAATTTGTTTTGTAATTTTTGGTCATTTAAATGTAGTAAAATAAACTAGATATTCTTATTTCATTTTTACTTATTGAGAGTTAAAACAATCTGTACAAAAAAAAAAAAAAAAAAAAAAAACTCGTGTTGATGCAAGAATAATTTGAGAGGGACAAAACAATACCCATCAATCGATCAATTTGGTAACTCTTTAATTTTTTATTTCTTTCGATACAAAATTTTTCTAAAAAAGAAGCGCGTATGTTAATTCCTGCATCTCATTTGGTGCTCGTTAATTACGTCTCTCCGATCCAAACAATGTCGAAAGCCGACATGGGAAGTAGCAAGTGTTAAGTAGAAGCCGAGCACATAAGGCCAACAGAAGTCGTTCTAGGGGGTTGAAAGAGGAAGAGTATATAAAGTACCTCCAAGTGATGAAAAACAAAAACTTCATCTAAATTTAATTGTGAATTTTTGATACGAGAAAAACATATTTTTTAGGGAATTGTGTTGTTGCACGCACTACTAATTGATCTTACTCTAAAGTCAGCAACACTGTTCTTGACTTCCATTAAATCGATCGACAATCTTCATCTAATACTTCATTCACTTTGTCTTAAAAAAAACGATTTTTTTTAGACTATTTTTTTCACCTACATTTAGGTGTATGGTGACCACTATTGACTATTTAATGACACTTGTCTGACACTGGTTTTAAAAAAAAAATCGTCTATTACAAGACTTACTCTACTTCATTTGTTTTCTACCTTTATTTTTTTCATTTGGAAATGTTGAATTTAAAAGGTTATGGAGACGTTTTTAAGCAGGAGGATATATATGTATTTTTTACAAGGTGGGTAATTTCTTGTTTTATTGTTGGCTAGTGGTCACATGTGAATGCTTATAGCCTTATATATTCCGATATTCCCGTGTACATTTACTTTTGCCGTGGGAAGACTAATGAGGTTTGCAAAGTGCGAACACACTTCGAAAGACAGTCTTATTGACGCTCGATTTTATTTCTAGGTTATCTAATATTGGGACCTAGATCTTGCTAAGCTAAGTCTGAAGTGATTAGAGAGAGTGTCCAACATAAAATTCTAGCGAAAATTCATTCTTACTAAAATGTTTGGATCAAGTGGTCAGGACGAAGGTGTCAGTTATAGTGGCCTTATACTTCATCTCAAACCAAAATTAGTTGTAGGACGGTGAGTAAAGCTAGAAAAATCCCCACCAGAATGCTCATGACGGGTACATTCATTGTAAATTGTTGTCAATAAACAATTTTGATCTTGATTTATGTCAATATGTTTCACATATATATGGGCTATCATTTGTCACTGGGATTTTGAACTAATCCACGGGAATTTCTTCATTGATGGGTCATTTATTTTATAATCAAGAGTTTACATTTCGTGAAAGCATACATTTTAACTGAGGCTTTATCATAACTTCATATATTTGTATACATCAATTATAACAATTTAATTATCGATCTTACCTAAATATACGATAATCAAAATTACTAACTTCATTCACATGACTAACAAGAAAGTTATTTTTTAAAACCATAATAATGGGAACTAAGTACAAACAAAAGGGACAAATCCAAAACAACAAACAAGTTCAATCACAAACATGCTTTTGAAACTCTCCCTAGCTAAGCTATAGTGTGTGGCCTCCTAGTGCTAATTATTCAAGAAAAGTGTTGGCTTTTCCCAACTTCCTAACATGAACAATCTAAAAAGTGATAGAAGCATGCAATTGATCATTAAATTATGTATATTTATTATTATTAAAATTATAGTTGTGTGATTATGTCATATGTATTCATTTTCTTCTTCCAGTTATTTGTTCACATTTTTTTTTAGATCTGGTTAACGTATTTATTCATATAATTAATGAAATAATTTGATCCAAAACAGTATTTTATTTTGAAAGTATTGAACTCACCTAAATAATTTTGGATAATAATTGAATTACGTTTTAGTATAGTGAAGATGATTATTTACACTTTGTCACTAAATAAAAAAGGTAGCAAATCGATGAATGAATCAGATGGAGTATTAAACTATTGTGTATGATAATATGTCGTTTGTAATTATAAAAATAAGCTATTTTTTCCGTTGTAATTTCGTTAAACAAACACAATGATATTATAGAATAATAAAAATAACATACGGAGTGTATCTATAATAAAAATAACATACGGAGTATACACGTAATTTTATTTTTTTTATTAATTTTATATTATAAGTTAAAGTTGTGATGTTTGTTACCCTTTTGTAGGTCATGAGTTGTCCTAAAAAATCTCTTTTTATATTTTGGTGACTTCCAAAGTTGAATGTGCTCTCTTTTATGTTCCCACTTATCTTAAAAGAAGTTGTTTAATTCCACAATTTTTGACTGCCAAAATTCACTGACAGTCAACCGATCCATGTCAGTACTCGGATCCAACAGATCACAACCGTCCAATTGATATCAAACACTCATTTTTGTTGACTTTCACTTCACGTTTGTATAAAACCCCTCAATATATTATGGAAATATACTCTCCATACTAGAGTAGTTAATTTTAGTGTTAAGTTATGGTAAAATCAATTTAATAATTTTTCTTTTATGTTTATCATTTTATTTTGTCCCGATTCGAGTTGGGTAGGATCATAAAAAGCGATAGAACTCTTTTCGTTAGTTTTAATTTGACTGCGTTTCAAGATTTGAATTTAAGACCTCTAGTTAAATTTAACAACTTCTCACCAGTTGATTTATGTAAACATGGGTGAAATTAATCAATTTAGTAATCACTAATGCATAAAATATGTTATGCACTCCGTACAACCCAAGACATAAGTTTGTACGGCCAAATATTGCACCGTGATGATGAATAAACATGTTAATTGAATATTTTACTTTAAGCGTTGTTAGGGCGCAAACTCAAGTCCCACATAGGTGGAGAAAAAATAAAAGTTCGTCTATATGAGATTTTACCAAATATAATAGTATGACGCCTTTTGGGAAGGAGCTCAAGAGTAAATCCATGAGTCCATGAGGGTTTGGCCCAAAGCGGACAATATCATACTATTATGGATCGTAGACACAGATGCAGCAGAGGCCCAATATCAGTCGTCAGTGCTTCCGTTCTAACAATTGGCACCAGAGCTTTGAACTTTGGATCCAGAGAGGATAAGATGTCAAGTCAAGTAAGACTATAAGGACTGAGAAGTTCGATGAGAGGAATAGTTTTGCACTATGGCAGTTGAAGATGAGGGCTTTGTTAAAGGAGCGGTCCATCTGGAAACCCTTGACATCGGGTTTCTCCACGAAGGTGAAAAATACCGAAATTGCAGTTTCTTCTTATAAGGAACCTAGGGTGATTAAGATGGAAGATCCTACTTTGGTAACAATGGAGGAGAGGGCTCATTCATCGATATTGTTGAGTTTGTCAGACGATGTCTTAACCGAGGTAGCCGACGAGTTGACTACTGCGGGTTTATCGCAGAAATTGGAGAGTTTGTGCATGACAAAGTCGCTCACCAATAAGCTGTTGTTGAACCAACGTCTATTCTCATTCAAGATGCAACCAGGTATTTAATTCGCTTCGTGATCAGCTAGACAAATATAACACTATATTACTAGACCTGCGTAATATAGATGTTAAGATTAAAGATGAGGATGCTGCTCTAATCCTGCTGGTTTCTTTACCTACTTCATATTAGAATTTTGTGGATTATTTTGTTCTTGGTAAAGAAACGTTGACCCTAGAGGAAGTGAAGTCAGCACTGTTTTACTACAGAGTTGCATCAAAAAGCAACTGTTGACTTAAGAGATGCATGGATCAGAAGCAGGTTTAGTTGTTGAGACTAAAAAGGGTGGAGCTTGGAAGAAAAAGGCTAAGGCTAAGGTTCCAGACACTAATGCTGCTAATAATCATGTTATTTGTTTTCTATTTAAAGAACCTGGGCACAAAAGACCTAGTTGTCTAAGTTGAAAATTAAGTCTAATGCGGCCATAGTTCAAAGTAAGAATGTGGGGTATGATTATGAGACGGATTATGCACTTACGTTTAATGTTATTCGTCTTATTGATCGTTGGATCCTAGATTCTGGATGTTCTTATCACATGTGTCCACATAAGCATTGGTTTAGTATACTTATGAGTCCTTTGATGGGGGTCACGTTGTTGTTGGTAACAATATTGCTTGCGAGGTAGTGGGTATTGGATGGATCAAGTTGAAGACTGCTAAGGGTAAGAAGTGTACTTTGACTAATGTGAGACATGTTTCAACTTTGGGAAAAAATCTTATATCACTTGGTTCATTAAGGGATTTAGGGTATGAGTTCCAAGGAAAATGAAAGGTTTTGTCTGTCACAAAGGGTCGTGATTTGGTGCTAAAAGGTTTCAAACAAAATACCTTGTATATATTTCAAGGTGAAACACTGACTAGTTCTGCAGTTCGCGCATCCGTAGATCACATGGAGATGACTAAGCTTTGGCATAAGCGGGTCGGTCATATGGGTGATCTGAGAGAGCTGAGGGAAGCAACTATTGTCCAAGAGAGATCTTCTTAACGGTGTTAAGGTGAGAAACCTTGAGTTTTTTTTAACATTGCATGCGTGTTTAATTAATAAGAAACACAGATCTAAATTTAGCAAGGTTGTTCATAGAACAAAAGAAATTCTTGATTATATCTATTCAGATTGTTAGGATCCTGCTTGAGTTGAGGGTATAAGAGGTTATCATTATTTTGTTACATTTATTGATGACTATTCAAGGTACACATGGCTTAGGTTGCTTAAGCATCAGAGAGAGGCTTTCAAAGTCTTTGTGTAATGGAAGACTTTGGTGGAAAATCAGAAAGGTAAGAAGATCAAGAAGCTACTAACGGACAATTGTTTAGAATTTTGCTTAGGAGAATTCAATGAGTTCTGTAAGAATGAGGGTATAGGAAGGCATCATACTATAAGGGGTACTCCATAGCAGAACGGGGTAGCAGAACTAATGAATCAGACAATGTTAGAGAAAGTTCGATGCATGCTCTCTAATGCTGGTCTTGCTAGGAAGTACTAGCTAGAGTGAAGCTGTTCTTATAGCTTGTTACTTGATTAATCGTGGGCCTCATATGGGGATTAACTGCAAGATTCCTTATGAGTTATGGAGCGGCAACATACCGGTTTACTCAACACTTAGAGTTTTTGGATGTGTAGCTTATTATCATATTAATGATGGTAAGTTGGATCCAAGGGCAAGGAAGAGATGTTTCGTAGCATATGGAGATAGAGTTAAAGGGTTCAAGATATGGTCCTCGTCAGAGGGTCGTGTTATTATTAGCAGAGATGTTACTTTTGATGAAAATTCGATGTTCATGTCTAAAAGAATGTCTGAGGGTGTCGAAAAGAGTGATAGCGCCGAGAAAGAGATGATGTTTGAGGTGGCTCCTACCACTTTATCTATGTTTCTATGAGTTGTGATTGAGGAGGATGTTGAACCAGTTACTTTTGTTCCCGAGACTACTCTAACTGAGGAGGCCGGAAAGTCGTGAAAGCGATTCTCTTCCAATCAACCAACTGATCTATTATCTTGCCTAAACGTATAAGTAAGAAGACTAGTAGTATAGGTTAATTGAGGAGATAAAGGGCCGCAAAGTTTGTGGCAATAATTGTTATGCTGAGGAGATGATAGGTTATGTATTAAAGGTAGCTAATGAAGTTGAGTCTGAAGAACCATCATCTTATGAAGAAGCAATTAATAGTAGCGAGTCTACTCAGTGGCTTGCTGCTATAGGTGAAACCGATAAGTCTTTATTTTTTCACGTAAGAAGATGAAAGATTTATGTTTGGTCAATATAATATAGGTAAACTATATCTTTATTTTCTTATTTTCATCTTAAATTATACGAGTCTTATAAGATGATTTTAGAAGAAAAATTATTCAAAGTAAAACACTTTCTCAAAAGCCAATTACCATGCAAGTGCTTTGGTTATTAATCTTGAGAAACGCACTACTAATTCATATGAGTCGTGATCTTGGCAGACAATCAGACATACTCTATTAGTTTATATCCTTACTTTGGATTACCTACATGTCCACAAAAGCTATAACTTATTAAATTATAAGTTTGTGAAGAATACACGTAATTCAAAGAAAAAAGACTTTGATTGCAACAATTAAGTTTCTTAAAAGTTTGAATGCGAAGATATCAAACGGATAGAAATATTTTGGTTTCAAGGATGGAGCATCAAAAAAAATGATGACTTGCATACGAGTTTTATTGAAAAATTAGTTAAGTTATGTGTCATTTATAAAACAGTTGTTAATTTATAATTAGACGATTTTATACTCTATAGAATAAATAAATGTGTCTATTCTGAAATCGACATTAAATTTTAGTAGTTGCTTGGATAAAATTACTACTTCATGCAATATTATTACAATAAGTGGGATTGTGATTAATTATTCCTTAATATTAATATATTTAATCAACTAAGGTGTTGATAAATAAATAATAAATAAAGACAAGAAGACAATATACTAGTTGCATTGACACAAAGTCATTTATGGAGCATTGCACTATAAAAGCACATCACTATGCTAACACAATTAAGTAGACTAATCACTTAAACTATAACATATAACCCTTTAATTCTCATTAATGCCCTAGCAAAAATTTCACTAAATATATCACAAAAACTAATAATAGCATAACTCTTTAATTTCCACTATATTTTTGCCCTATCATTTTAACATCATATTATATACGTATACATTTATATTATAAGCACAAATATATTATATATAACATAGATAAATATAATATTATGGAGGAATTAGGGATGCAAGGGTATGGCATCCAAGCGAAACGAGGCGGTTCATACGGTGGTTGTGGTGGTGGAAGTGGGACGAAATGCGGGAGGTGGAACCCGACGGCCGAGCAAGTGAAGGTGTTAACGGACCTATTTAGGTCAGGGTTAAGAACACCGAGCACTGATCAAATACAAAAGATATCAACACAATTGAGTTTTTATGGCAAGATTGAGAGTAAGAATGTTTTCTATTGGTTTCAAAATCATAAGGCTAGGGAGAGGCAAAAACGACGTCGTGTCTCCAAAGAGAACAATAACAATAATAATATTAATGAAAATATTAATGAGAATAATATTATCAATAGTAATAATATTATTAATAATGATAATAATATTAATAATAATAATAATGATATCTCTTGCTTTCAAGAACTTGATGATCATCAACTTAATAAGGCTCTTGCAACTTCTACTAAGTGTAAGTCCATTAATAATGTTCATTGATTACTCCTTAATTTGATTTGTTTGAGTTATTATATTGTTTTAATTATCACATATATAGAACACGTAAACTCAGACTCGATTGCAGGTGCCAGATATCGTAAGCTTGAACATGATCCTAGGACATTAAAATGTTGTTTATGTGTCATATACACATTTGTGTCAAAGACTGTTAAGTAAAGAATCAAAGTAATACGGAGTACATTTATTTTTGTCACGTGGCATAATATATTTCGTAATGATCGATTTAATAATGTCAGGTGAACTAGCTAGGCAAACAACTTAAGAACTCATATGTATGTAACTCAATTCGAATAGCTTAGAGTCGTCGAGGTGGCTAGCTAGCTTTTGATAGTTTCTCAATCTAAAGTCTTTTATCAACTACTCGTTTATCGTTATAATTCTCATATGAGACTGTCTCACCATATAATAAATGTAAGATGTTCAGTATGATATTAAAAATTATTGGACGTCGACAATGATTGATTGATTTTGTTACTTATTGAAATAGTGATGAGTTAATTATCATGCACTAGTAAACCCTAATTAATTAATAATTTTAATATTTGTATTATTGTGAAACAGATTTTGGTGAAGTAAATCAAGTAACGTGGGAGCCAACAGAGAGAGCAATAGAAACGCTACAACTATTTCCACTGAACTCTTATAATGAAATTGAGTCAGAGAATAATAAGCTAAGGATGTTCTCAAATAATAATAATGGATGCAAAGAGAATAATTATGCAACTTTTGCATATTCTTTTGGTCGTGATTTTGAGTTCGATCATCCTCCTTTGGATTTGCGCTTAAGCTTTTTCTAGGGTTACATACTCATTAATTAATTAATTAATTATCAAATCAAATTAGATACATGTATGTCTCTTTAATTTAATGTCTCTTTAATTAATTATAAGGGGAAAAAACAATGTCATGTATGTGTATGTGCACTTTAATTAATTTGGTTAGTAGTTGCTAATGTACTTTGTATGTTATTTTTAAAGCATATACTTGCACTTTAGGATTTATGTAAAACTATCCGGTAGTTACAGAACAAGTATGCATGTGAGGCAAACACGTTCATAAGTATTTAAGCGATGTCTTGTACTCCCTCTGTCTCAGTGAATTGTTTACAGTTTGACTTTTTTCCCCTCACAAAAAAGTCAAACTGTAAACAATTCACTGAAACGGAGGGAGTAATAAAATACAATGACTAAACTGCTTTTAACAACATTAATGTACTTGTTTAACCATCTAGTTTTAGACCATGTTCTTTTTTAGCTTGAATATCAAACTTTCTTTTCATTAAGCAAAAATTTATAAATAAAAATGTTTTAGTTTAGCTCCAATAATATAAGTTCAATTCAGCTCAGTTTAATTCCAATATGTCAAAAAGAGAATTGAAAATGACCAAATATAATTTATGTGACATGCTCCAGAGTTATAAATATGATCATTCAACTGATGATGTTATCGACTAAACTAGCTAACTAGTCTAATTAAAATTTTATATTGCATGCTTTGTCATGCAATAAGATTCAAGATTTACAAAGTCTCTCATGTAATAATGAGATGCGTGCATCTATCGTGCATGCATGGCTTAAATTATAGAATTATAAGTTATTGAGTATAGAGATAGGACCTGTTCTTTTCGTCTTATAAGAGTTCAACTAAACTTATAAGAGCTGAACTTATTTTTTTTGCGTGTAAATATATGCACGTAATGTCATAACTAAACTTATAGGAGTTGAGCTGAACTTATAAGAGCTGAATTGAACTTATAAGAACTGAAATTAAGCTGAAAAGAACATGTGCATAATTAGGGAAAAACTTGGGACATTCTATCCTTTCATTGATCCTATACACTTAATTTTGGACATTAATATGTGTGTTTATTATGTTGGATTGTTGTGAGTTTCAATTAATTAATTAGATAGTTGGGAATGCAAATAATTTTTGGTGTGTTTCAATGGAGATGTCTGTCTGATTTTGCATTTGAATATCCACTTGGGGACTACCAATTCAACTTTAATTGTTTTCCATTTCTCGTGTGTGTACGTCAAGTTTTTCGTTGACCACGTATAATCCACTTTTAAATTCTTTATATAAAAACAGTAAAGAGGTTGATGAACAATATACATATATAATCATACACTCCACATATCACATATGAACGGTATGAATAGCACGTATGAACACATGATTCAATCGTATGGATAATGGCAAAGATGCGCTATCACTAGATGGGCTTAATACAATAATAAGTATTCCCTCCGTTTCACTTAATTGTTTATAGTTTAACTTTTTTGTGATGAGGATTTGAGATAAGTGCAAACAAATGACTGAAACAGAGGGAATAATACTTTGTAACCAATTTATATATTCACATATTGGATATCATGACACCGACATACGGTATTTACATAAAATAGTCTGTTACTGATATTCATTATACATACTCGCATATACATATGAATACATGAATCGATAGTAGGATAATGATAAATGATACTTGTAGTCTTGTACATAATTTATACTCCGTATATGGGGTGACCCTTTACACTAGTGAAATGATACCAATATCTATCATATTGTACAAAGTGTTATCTCATACGGAGTATAATCTAAAAGTATATAAAAGTTCGAAATAGAATGATATGATAAAGGACATGTCATATGTGATGTCTTTAAATGAGTTAGGGCATGTTTATCTAATGGCATAACCATTATCACTGAACGTCTGGACATCTAGACCATACATTCTGCATTTCTGCCTGGAACCAGCACTGAATGTTTGGACACCTAGACCATACATTCTGCCTGGAACCAACTACCACTGTGAACAGTCGAGGGGCCGTCGATGGACCAAAAATTTCCGTGCGTATGTAGATATAGATTCATTCTTCGTACTTGGTTTAGTCCTCATCATTTTGCTCGCTCTTCCAGACACAACGCCCTTTCTCATTATTATTTATCTCCCTTACCATAAAGCTCTAGTGGGGGCATAAAACAAATGTAACACCCTGACACAGCGCCCTTTCTCATTATTATATACTCTTTTCGTCTCAATCATTTGTTTACCTTTTATTTTGGCAAAAAAAACCAACGAAAGTCCACAAAAGACATATATGCCCATAGGATAATATGAGGTAAAGATATTGATGAGGGAAATTTAAATGGTGGAATGAGAGGGCTAATTAATTATTAGTTCATTAGTGTGATAAAAGCTTCATAAAAATGAAATGTAAACAAATGAGTGATACACCCAAATATGGAATAGGTGTACAAATGATGGGACGGTGAGTCGGTGAGAGTAGGTCATATGTATAACCGTTATACCATAGTATGGTAGTCTGGTGGATGCTTTCACCGCTACTTTACGTCGTAAACTAATTTCATATTAATTTGTGAAATAAACATTAAAAACAAAAACAGTCCTAGGCCGAATTGCAATTAATAAAAAGTTTTGCTCACCACCCATTTTTGTAGTTATTTTTTTTATTTTTCAACCCTAATTTATAAAAAAGTTCATTATTTAAAATATATCTTTTGAAGTTCTTTCTTTTTTTTAAAAAAAAAAAAAAAATTAAAAGCATACCGTAAAGTATTATTAGGAATAAAATTATTGTGTATATTGGTGGGTTAGCCCAATGCAAATCTAGAAATAGAATACGACTCATTACATAGAACAACTACGAGTACTCATTTGTTAGAGCCCATGGGCTAAAATCTATCCCTCGTATCACATCTGCTTATCAAGTTAAGAAGAAAGAAATTTTTATGAACTAGATTCATACTTCCTCCATTCCGTTTGATTCTATACGTTTGACCAAAACACGGTAATTAAGGTAGAAGGAAATCAAGTGGGGTAGATAATGGAATTACTTAAATACCCCTACTTTATTATTTGCAAGTGGGTTGAGTGGGTATTAGTGAAGGGTATATTGGTTTTTTAGTTTAATAAAGTAGAGACTAAAATAGAAATGTATAGAATTGATTGGAATTTCCGAAAAAGGAATATGTATAGAATCAAATGGAATGGAGGAAGTATATAAGAGAAGAAAAACAAGAGCTTAATTATTTTAAAGTGGGCCATACAAAACTGATATCTATTAAAACTAACGGTCATTTTGAATCAACTTATATTATACAGAGTAAAGAGTAATTTTTTATTAATTTCTTCACTCTTCCACACATGAACTTTAAATATAAATGAAGAAAGTATTGCACTATTATAACTAGGGACCATACAGAATTAAAATAATTACCTACTAAATTGTATGGCCCTTCAAGGTTTTTCAAGGCTTCAATTGGACTTTGGCCAAAAAAAAAAAGTAACTAGATCTGACGATGTTGAAGTTTAGTGCCCACATATGAGACTCCCACATTGATTGTGGAAGTGAGTGTAGTGAGGTTTATAAAGTCAGGTCACTCTTACTCATTCTTGATTGGTTTTGAGAAATGTGGATCTGACTTGAAAGCATCGCCTCTTCTCTTATTCCGGGTTTAATTGGCGCATTACATAATTCTAACAGTCGATGATCAACTTACAAGTTAGTTCGTGCTCGATTGACCTTACCTGGCGATGGTCAAGTTACAAGGCTTCAACTGGAGTTTTTTGTTAGTTACTACCTAAACTTTATACTATTTGTCATACTAACAACTACCAAAAGACAAATTTCGATGAAATGAGAAAAACTTTGGCATTGACCATAATTTATGAACATGACATCTTTTGCGTGTGTTTTAACAGATGCGTTTTTACACCTTAGTGGAATGAGTTTTTGTGTTAACAATTTTTTTTTTGGGAAATTCTCATTTGTACCCTGAAGAAATGACTTTTCTCACTTGTACCCCTACAATTCTCATAATCTCAATTATACCCCTGACCTTTATTAGTGAATATCAAGCATGACCAAAATTGATTTAGACGTCAATTGGAGTAAATTAATTGCCTTCTTGGCACTAATTAAGCACATGATATGGATTCCATATATGCTCCACCAATTAAGAAACTCGTTTTTATTATCTTTTCCCTAATTTTCGCCAAAATTAATTGGATTTTAAGGTGACACTTAACTACTCCAATTAACATTTAAACCAATTTTGGTCACATATGACCTTCACTAATAAAGGTCAAGGGTATAACTGAGATTAAGAGAATTGTAGGGATACAAGTGAGAAAAGTCATTTCTTTAGCGGCACAGAATTTGGCTTATGGTAATCGTTAACAAATTTAGAAAACTATGAGTAGATTGTTGGTCAAGAAAAAAAAACCCCAAGTATTTAACCCTTCATAGAGTCTACTACAAAGAGTATTTTAGGCAGATTGTTGGTCAAGAAACTCAAAAGGAGAGAGAAACTCTACAGAAAACCCCAGACAAAAAACACTGCTCAAATAAAATCCCAGAAAACTCAATTAATCGGCGAAATTATAATCGAATTGAAAATCAAATCGAACGATGGATGTGATTAAGACGCAGCAGATTTCGTTGCGGCCAATTGAGAAGGTGGTTGTACATCCTCTGGTGCTTCTTAGCGTCGTCGATAACTACAACCGCGTGGCGCGTGACACAAAGAAGCGCGTCGTCGGTGTTTTGCTCGGTAGTACTTTCAAGGGCACCGTCGACGTCACCAACAGCTACGCCGGTATGATTTAATACTTTTGATTTTGATTTGAATTGATTTGAGTTTGATTGAATTGATGCGCGTGTTTTTGAGCTAGATTTGGGAGCTAGGTTTTGTGTGATTTTGTTGATTTGAGTTTGTTGATTTAGGGTTAGGGTTAGGGTTTAGGGTTTGTGTGTGTGCGGAAGTTTTGAATTTGTAGTTTAAGGTTTCGGGATCGTATTGGTAATAGAGTAATGAGCGAAAGTTGTAGATGAAATTACGGGTTTTAGCTCGAAAAATATCGAATTTTTTTTGACGAAAGTTAGTGTATTGTGGGAGCATCAGTTGAGTTTGCGGCTTCAGGTGCTGGAATTGTAGTGAAAATGAAATATTGAGTGAAATTGTTGACAAGACTTTGTCTTTTCGTTGAGTTTGCTGCTCAAGATGTCGGAATTGTAGTGAAAATAAGATGAAGTTGCAATTTTACTTCCGTATTTTTGCTGGGAAAAATTGAATTGTTTGGAGAGACTTGGTGTTTCTGTGGAGTATCAGTTGAATTCGCTGCTTGAGATGTTGCTTTAATGCACTCTATTACTCGGGAAAGTGGAAAGCTTTACGCTTTGCCTTTAGTCGTATAGGAAATGACAATTTGGTTTTCGGATCTAGATTACGAGATGCAATTGGTTTGTGCTTTTAATAGGATTATGAACAATAGAGAACTTTTCAGGTTTAAAAGGACAATGCAATCAATGTTTGAGTTTGTATTGGCTTGTAACATTCATTTTAGTTGGGATTTGAGTCAAATTACTTAAGTAGCATCAGAAGGGCAACAAAGCTCTGTATCGAGCGTTAACAGTGATGCGTTTTAGTTAGATTAGAACCTTAACTGCTTATCTAAGTGTTCATGTGTTCGATTGAGTTACTGTACCGTGTATTAACTATTTGTACCATTATTTGGATTCGCTATAGACAGACATGATGCGTGATAAATTTAAAATCAGACAAATTGTGGATGATAATTTGAATTTTGACTCGTTGGGTAACTATTACTCCTAGGCATTACCTATTTGGATATGCATGATAATATATACTTATATTTATTCCAGCAGACACTAGCCTCTCTATTAACTGGTTTGTTGCTTATTGGGATGATGCCTTAGTTTCTACTATTAAATCTTTGGATGTGAAGGCGAGCATTTGATCTCTGTACTCATCTGTCAATAATACAGCATTGTTCGTCTTTAATGTTGTTATTTGACGGTTCTTGTCTAAAAAATAGGGTTCTGTTTGTTGTGATAGTTGAATATATGGGTAGTTTGTCAGTCATTTATATTCTGATCTCACTGTGCAGTGCCATTCGAGGAAGATGACAAGGACCCAAGCATATGGTTTCTGGATCACAACTACCATGAATCTATGTTTTCCATGTTCAGGAGAATAAATGGTTTTGACTTCTCTTAAATACTCGCACGAATTGCTTCTTCTATGATTGTTTTGATTTGACCATTAACATGATGTCACAAATCTCACAATTTTGGTTTCTTCTTAAATGTTTAGCCAAGGAGCATGTCGTGGGATGGTATAGCACCGGTCCTAAGCTGCGAGAAAATGACCTTGATATCCACAGACTATTTAACGAGTAAGATGACTTAGTTATTCATGTGGTGGGATTATTCACTTTGTGCATTTTGTGGGAATTTGTGCTCCATTATCTTTTATCATGTTATGCTTGGAGCGTTTGTGTTTGTATTACGAACTGATTTTGTTTCTCCAATCTATCCGTCTATAAAAAATTGAAAACTATTCAGAATTTTGAAACACTACCTTTAAATATATTGTATATGTTCCATCTTAATTATGATTAGCTTAAAATCTCAAGCTAAGTCTAAGAAAAGTCGTGAAACGAACTTAAATCTAGAAATGATAAAGAACCTAAGCATTTTACAAGATATTAAGTGATGAGAGTAGTCCTGTATACCTCTATATCATCTGGCAGTTGATTGAATCCTGAATCATGCCAGTTTGTATCGTAAGTTATCCATTCTTCTTTGAGATTTAGCTGATTAGATGCGTGTCTGATTTGTTTACTTTTAAAAGCTCAAGGGGGTGAACTTGACTCAGAGTGCTATGTTTACTTGTAAAGTTCAAGGCTGTGCATTTTCTTACGATTACTTTTTAACTCTGAGCTGTACTTGCTGGCTTTCCGTAATTGTATCTGTGGACTTACGTCTGTTTTGGGTATCACAGCTATGTTCCAAATCCCGTCTTGGTTATCATCGATGTTCAACCAGAAGAACTGGGTATACCAACTAAGGCTTATTACACCGTTGAGGAGGTCAAGGAGGTATTGTCTTTTTATTTATTTATTTATTTCTCTCTTGATTTCATCACTTAATTAATTAAGAAATAACACTGTGATGATGGGCTGGATAGAGGCGGGTCCTTGTTTCAAATAGAAGTTGAAAGTAATATCTGGTTTCTAGATTAGGGAAGATTATAAAGTTCTTGAATACATAGTTTATCTCGTCTTTTATGTTTTGAATTTAAAACTGCTCTCCTATCAACTTCAGAATATGCTTTTGGTAGGTAAAGTTGAGACACTAATTGCATTGTATGTGTTTCTCAGAATGCAACACAAAAGAGCCAGAAGGTCTTTGTGCATGTTCTTTCAGAGATTGCAGCCCATGAAGTGGAGGAAATTGGTACATTATGTTCTTTGTCTTTTTATAGTTTTTGTTTTTCGGTTGACAATAACTTTTATGGAAATGGGTCCTTTTCCCATTTTGACAGTATAACTTTTGGGAGTCGAATATGGTACATTTGTGATAGTATGATTGCTAGGAAAATCACCCTTAAACTTCAGTCCAAAGTCCAAACCATTAATTTGATTTCTGTTGTCTAACTTATGTGACCAAAGTCACGTATGGAGATAGTCTAAGACATTTGGTAAACTTGCAGGAGTGGAGCACTTACTCAGAGATGTGAAGGACACAACTGTTAGCACTTTGGCAACCGAGGCAAGTCTTCGATACTCAGCAATCTTTGTCATTTGAGATTGTTTCAGAAAATAAGACTGGGCTTTAAGTATGTAATGGCTGTTTGGTTCGATGATGGAAGGAAGTATTATCTAGAAAATTGTATTCTACTTCTCATGAATTGCTGCTTCCTTCGGAAATTATGTAAAGGTTGTTTAGTTACCTGCATGAATTTGTACTTAACTTGGAGGAACCCTATGTAAGCACCTTATCTTTTTTGTGGGATTTAGAACTTCACGGGAAGGTTCATTTCCGACAATTGTATCAGCTAAAAAACTAAAGATTTTTGGATTTCTCTTCCCATGGTTTTTGGTCTTGACTCTTGAGCAAACAGCCACATAAATCTTCCAGCATTTTGGTTTGGTTTTCACAAAACTAATTTCTTGCAATGTGCAGGTGACAGGGAAACTTGCAGCTCTCAAGGGGCTAGATGCACGTCTACGGGAGATTCGTAGTTACTTGGATCTTGTTATTGATGGAAAGCTTCCCCTTAACCATGAAATTCTGTATCATCTGCAGGTTCGCCGATTTAGCTCTACTGTGTAGTCTCTGCTCATTTTAATTGCTTCTGTTGTGGCATTTAATTGTGTGACCATGTGACTATGCGAGTAGTCTCATATTCAATCTACTTGTTGAAGTCGAAAAGCTTCGCCTTTATTTGCATGTCTGTTTTGATGTACAAAACCGTTATGGGGTTTAAATACTATTCGCCGTATTATGAATAACTCTTGAGTTCTGAAATCCTTGGCCTTCTAGTATCTGTGAACTACTTTGCGAGTCTCGATTTTACTTTTTATTTTTGCATCCTGTATCTTATTTGTTTGAGAATTGTCATGCAGGACGTGTTCAATCTTCTTCCAAATTTAAGTGTTCCAGAACTGATCAAGTCTTTTGCTGGTAATGAAGATGTTTACAGCTTTCAGTGGTTCTTATGTTAAAAATTTGCAGATGTCGGTGCAATCCTCTTGTACATGGTTCTCTTCACTGATCTTGTGTCGTTTTCGTTTGCAGTCAAAACGAATGACATGATGTTGGTTATATATTTATCGTCACTCATCCGAAGTGTGATTGCTCTCCACAACTTGATTAACAACAAGGTAATTTCCTATCTCAAACTCCAGACTGAAATGTAGATTACTACATACCAAGTCGTTTTCTCGGTTGATAGATCTATGCTCTTAATAAGCGTTGGAGTGATCGTTAATATAAAGTCAAGATGCTCCAATTGAGTTTTGAAGTGATCATAGAAGTTCGATAACGGTGGTTGCTTAATGTTTTGACTCTTCAGATGCTTAACAAAGAGCACGAAAAGGCAGAAGACTCGAAATCAGTCGCCGTACCAACAGCGGCTGGAAGCTAATTGCATTATTCGTCAGCAGGAAATCGAAGTTGGTTTTGGGGGGATTCAGGAGAGTTCAGATTCATCCCTTGTTTGAACATCAAGGCCATATATTTTTTTTCTTCTCTCAAATGTTTTTGAATTCAACGAAATTATCGTCATGTCGGAAACTAGAATTTGAACTAGTGCTCCCAATGGTACTTTATTGTGCTGTGTTAGCTTTGGGGAGACTGTCTGAATTGCCCTCTCAGGGTTGGATACTTGTATGTTCGTTTACGTTCTGCACTAAACCGTAGTTCAATGATCACCTGAATTTCATTCTTCATTATTTACGCTAAAGTGTGTTGTGAAGCATTTTGTTTGTTCAGTAAGAGCATCACCTCTATTGGTTCTCGAGTCATTAGGTGAGGGGGTTAGAGATGGCGTTTGGTTACTTATTCGTAGAGGTGGCCATCTTCACGGGCCGGGCCGCTCTAAGGGCTGTGTTTTTGGAGCTCGGCCTGGCCCTTTCAAGTCCTCTCAGGCCCGCCAAATTTAAGGGCTGGGCTAGGGCTTGATTTTTGGAGCCCGGCCCTCTCAAGCCCGGCAGAAAAAATAAATTTAATTTTTAAAAGGCCCTCCTAAGGGCCGGGCTAGGGCCTCATTTTTTAATCCCGGCCCTTTGGAAGCCTGGCCCTTGCCTCCAAAGGGTTGTGCCCGGGCTTCGACTTCGGAGCCCGGCCCTTGGCCACCTCTACTTATTCGTGTCGTTTTGTCGGAAATCATGACTAGATGTCAAGATGGACTTTTAATTTGGTTTCTTAAGACTTTACTTGCCAATGTTAGCTGAGCTCCTGTGTTCGTATTAAGTTGTCTCCTCGGTAATCCCTCGGCTATGTGATGGTTAGATACTTCATACTTGTAAGCAAACACATGTTTGGTGCACACCGACAAGTCCAAGGCACATAGTTTTGTGCACACCAAGGTGCGTTAGCGAGGCACTGATGCACCCGACTTTGCTGCCCGAGTCCCAATGTGGCTGATCATTTGAAAAGACTAGCTCATCATCATTCGCTTGGTCATTCATATAATAGTAATTTTATGAATAATCGACATGTGAATAGTCAGAGGAAATATTGTAACACGGTTGAGTCTATGTTCATTCTAACATGACATTACCAGTATTGGACTCATCTTTCCGATCAATTAGGGTCAGAACAAGAATAAAGAGTTTCTCGACAAATTTACGAGAGGAATTTATGGTGTCGCAAAACCTACATTTGATGTCAAATGCGCTAAAATTTCGAAGCTCGGATACAAAATACGACGATCAAAGACCCCAATTTACAATTACATATAAGCAAAATTGTTTGTATTTTAGGATTATTATAGCATTGCATAATACAAACCAAACTTTGTGCCTAAATTGTCACAAACTACAAAACTAATGTTTACAGTTAAGTTGGTTTTTCAATCGTCAACACACATGGATGAACTACTCCGTCATCTGCACGCAATCCCGTGAACAACTCCCAGGTTAATCAGCAGAACACACGCCAAAATGAGTACGAAAATCACGGAATTCATACTGCAGCGACAAAACATATGCCACAACAAACAATTCCACACCTAGCGTTTCGTTGTTTACCTCACGATCCTCAAATCCGCAGTTAGAAGTCCTCAACCAGAATTACAGAATACCGAAACAAAAACTACGAACCCTTCATTTACTAAACCGATTGCTCAAACTCGGCATCCATTATAACCCCGTTCATAACATGCACAACCACCTCACCCTTCTCGACATCAACTTGCTCAGACCGAACCCCGTTAACAACCAACCCGCCACTCGACTCCCTCAAAACACGCAACTCAAACCCCGAGATCGACTCAAAAACCACCTCCACCCCAACCTCGACTAACCCCGAATATATTTTCCTAGGCACCGACGAAAAACCAAGTACGCGTGAAACCGTCGCATAAATATTCTCCTGTTGTTCCGGTTCAAAACTACGATTAACCCGAATTTTTAAATCCCTTTCAAAAGCTATTTCAGAGGGTACAAACACAGTAAATGCAAGATCATTTGGTAACATTTCAACCATCATTTCCCCAAATTTACCTAATGTTTCACCAATAAATTTACTGCCCTTGATTTCTGATGATTCCCTTGGATTAATTTCAGTGTAGCTGGTTTTTATCTCGGGTAATTTACCCACTGACATAATCACTATAATTGTACAGCATACTAAAACAACCAAAAATATCACTGAAATTGAATGACTAAATAATTTCACTATTTTCATCTTCTTTTTTTTTATTGGTTTGATTTGGTAATAAATTAATGAAATTTTTTATTTTATTTGCTAGCTCAATTTTTTTGGGGGGTTTCTTATGAAAATAAAGTACTTCCTCCATTCCGTTTGATTCTATACGTTTGACCAAAACATGGTAATTAAGGTAGAAGAAAATCAAGTGGGGTAGATAATGGAATTACTTAAATACCCCTACTTTATTGTTTGCAAGTGGGTTGAGTGGGTATTAGTGAAGGGTATATTGGTCTTTTAGTTTAATAAAGTAGAGACTAAAATAGAAATGTATAGAATTGATTGGAATTTCCGAAAAAGGAATATGTATAGAATCAAATGGAATGGAGGAAGTAATTAATTTTGATTGAATAAAGTGAAAATTTGAAGGTTTAGAAATCATTTAATCAAATTAATTACTCCGTAATATTTGTACGGAGTATGATTTATGAAATGTTAAGGAATGTAAGGTTGAACACGTTATTTTACAAGATTTTGTGCCGGAAAAACATGTCATTAAATTGCAACACCCAACATTTTTTTTTTTCTTTTTTTTTTAAATTTTGGGCTTCTAAGGTTTAAACCAATAATATTATCCATTCTTTAAAAGCCCAATTTCATTTTTATCGGTCTACAAAAATGCATCGTTGGATGGTTCATTATAAAAAAAAAAAAAAAAAAAGCACGTTAATTTGATCTATACGTCATTCAAATTTACGTGATTATTTTTTCTACAACCTGAATTCAATTTCATAGTCTCAACTCGACAGTTGACACTAATGTCTATACCCTGTGTAGAGAATTTGCACGAATAGATGATTTGTTATGATTCTAACTGTTTGTGTGTATATATTTTTTCAGTCTGTAAATTAGTATTGTAATTGTCTTTTGTCATAATATATACTTAGACATAGAAGCATGTAGCATCAACTTTCACCTCAAATTTTTATGTATAATATTGTATAAGAATATTAATTTTTTAGGTGGATCCAATTGGAAATTTGAAAGGCATTATTGTAGACAAGATGGGTCAATAAAATTATTATTATTATTATTATTAATAATATTATTATTGATGAACAATGGTTAGTACAAGAAGGACAAAGGTATTGTACAAAATATTAAGACCTTTCCAAAAGTTACATAATTTTCAAATTGAAATATGCTTGGTTATCCTTTTATGTTATTATTCATGTCCTTGAAGAATGATTAAAAATTGAAAAAAGAAAACAAGAAGCATGAGACCATGTTGAGTATGAAACATAATGATTTTTGGGTGGCCCAAATAATTAACTACTCCATTGTAGCCCACAACCTGAGAAATGATTGAAGACAGCAATTACTGCGGCCCATATTGTCCATAACGATAACTATGACTAGTTTGGTCTGATTATTAGGGACTGTTCTTTCATACAGCTGAATTGCATTGAACTGAACTGAATGAAGTTAAACTGAATTGAACTAAGCTGAGCTGAATAGAATAGAATTGAATTGAATTGAATTGAACTGGATTGAATTTAAATTGGAGTTGAACTGAAATCAAGTCCATAAGAAAATGCAGGGACCGTATGAATGAAGCTGAACTGAACTGAACTGAGCTGAGCTGAATTGAATTGAACTGGATTGAATTTGAATTGGAGTTGAACTAAAATCAAGTCCATAAGAAAATGCAGGGACCGTATGAATGAAGTTGAACTGAGCTGAGCTGAATTGAATTTAATTGAACTGGATTGAATTTGAATTGGAGTTGAACTGAAATCAAGTCCATAAGAAAATGCAGGGACCGTATGATGGTATTTGGGCAAACTGGTGCTCTGTTTACGAAATGAAAAGGAGCTGTGTTTGGCATTGTAAGCAGAGTAGCTCGGAGAGTTGGCGAGGCATGGTAGCTTTCTGGCATGAGTTTTGTTCAACGAACGTAGATATTCGGGAAGTTATAGAAGATGGTAACTTCTCCATTCAAAAAGCTTATGACCTTTTCCGTCTAAAAGGTAGTAGTAAGAAAGGATCGTATAATGTCATTTGGCGTCCTGTAAATGTCCCAAAGCACTCTATCATCGCTAGTCTCTCTATAAAGAATCAACTGCCCACAGTTGATAATCTGATAAAGCGCAATTTATTTGTTTTTTGTTAATCGATGCGTTTTATGTTACAAGGCAAGTGAAAGTATCGGACACTTATATTTTCGATGTGAATTTGCTCTAAAGGTGTGGTACGTTATTCTCCGTTGGTCGGGATGTGGTCAATGTATAGGAGGCCTCAAAAGGATCGCACAATGGATTTTGTCCTTCACACGCCGTCGTACGTGGAGGACTAACTAGATCGCGTGTTCTTTTGTTTCTACGATTTACATGCTATATATGGGAGGGACGCAACCATCGCTTGTTTCAATATCGGACTTATATTGTGTCTTTCCTAAATCAACGCATTAAGTTTCTAACGGGCCTGAGAGTTTTAAAACTGTTACATGGTGAGGAAGAGTTGGTGATAGATATACTTAATACTCCCTCCGATTTATTCAATTCTTTACATTTTCTATTATGGAATGATCTATCAAATTCTTTACGTTTCTTTTTTTGGTAACTTTTACTTTTATACGGAGTATATAAGAAAAAAAAAAATCACTTTCACCTTTTTTTTCTCAAATCACATCAACAACTAATTTTTTTATTAAACAAATATTTTTATAAATTTAATACTGTTAGCCCATTTACCTAAAGAAATCGATCCAAAAGTAAATGTAAAGATCTCAATGAATCAAAGTGAATACTTGATATAGTAGCTACAATTTTAAAAGTTTGGAATCTTTTTACCCTCTTGAATAAATAAGAATATAAGATTAATTAGCTTCTTACAGAAAAAATTTTAAAAAAAAAAAAAAAAAAAAATCGTCTCAGATAAAAATAATTATTGTTTGTCTGTTAATCATTTAATTTGTGTTGTTATCCACATGAAAAATATCGTCTCGTATGTACGGTATTCTTCATGTGATAACAACTTAATTACCTCGAGAATAATTCTCCTTCGATTCTTCCCTGATTTCAATCATTTATATTTCTAACAAAGATAATTGGGGACATACCTAGAAAATTTTCTAATGGTACATTTTTATACGACCATTTTAATTTCAAATATTTATTTTATTTTATTTTCTAGCCGATTTCAAATGGTCTATAATGCAAAAAAAAAAAACCAATTATAAATTATTGTACCGAGTGATTCAAGATGACTACTATGAATTGTATGATGTACTTTAGTTTAATTATAAAGGAAGTCGAAAGAATACAAAATGAAAAATGAGTTATTATTCTAGTTATGTCTCAAGCTGCTCCCTTAACAACTGAAATTCAATTATGTACTCCCTCCGTTCTAATGAATTGTTAACATTTACTTTATTTTATGAGGGGAAAATAAAACAAACGTTAACAATTAATTGGGACAAAGGCAGTACAATATTTTGGTCATGAATTTCAAATATTTATTTTATACGCTTTAAGCAATCAAATGTACTCGTAACTTATTTGTCAATTTATTTAGCCAAGTTTTAATTTTCGTCGTTTTAACATTGGAATAAGCCGAGTGTTTAAAAAGCGAAAAAAAGGTCCTATGAGAAAAATGAGAATTTGAATGTCAGTATTGCAACTATTCTACAAAATAAACAAGGTTATTAGCAATTTTTCGATGAAAAGTGCTAACATTCGATAAAAACACATGGTAAATAAACCGCATATTATGAGTGTTCGATCTTAACGTTAATGACCATTATGAGCATCTAAGCAAATTATTTTCATCTTAAATTTTTTTCCTCGTAATGAGGTAGATCAATACTTTGTATTTTAACAACGATAATGATAGTTTCCTTACTTCAGTTATTTGTTTATCTTGTTATTTCAAAATAAAATAAATTTATTGCATTTCTCGCATAAATTAATAACGTAAATTAATTTCTTCCTTCGTTTCATCTATGCAACTATGTGCTACCAATAATGTACTCCCTATATATGCATCATAACTATTTACATATATAATTTAATATAAAATATGGAATTAATGATTGAAATTGAAATTTAAATTAAAGAGTAATTAATTAATCATAAAGGGAACAAGAAATAGACAAGCAATCACCCAACAAACAAAGCTATTGAGTTATACTTCTATAATCACGGCTTGAGTTCCAACGACTAATTAAAGTTTAGAGATAACTTTATCACACTTTTCATTAGTCAAAAGACTACGTTTAACACATGTCAATATGATTTTTTAATCAATTTGCTTATGAGTTATGAAATATCTACTTTTTTTTTTTTTTTTTTTTTTTCATCAAATAGTTAGAAAGTATAAAGCTAAAGCTAGAAAGTAAATAAAAGTATTAAATTCCACGGGCCACAGTATGAGAGAATTATAAGGTTTTTATGCTCTATCCTAAAACCAATTGGCAATAGGAGGAGTAACTCCTAGGCCTTATAAACAACACCAACTCTCATCTCACAACCGATGTGGGATCGCAATGTGCAATTTATATTAGGCTGGATCCATCTCCAACAAAAAGCATGCGATAAATTAAATTATCTTGTGTATAAATAAGTCATTAAAACGAAACCAGACCAGTTTTATAATGAATAACACGTGCTTTTCTTAAGAATTACTATAACGTACAATTAAAAGATATTTGACTGACTGTTTTTTCTTTTTATTTTTTTACGATATATTTACAATTATCGTGGTAATTTACCATTGAATATGAAAACTTTGATTCAAAAATACTTCAAGTACTCTAAAATTTGGCTCTAACAAAAATGACCATGGTTATTGGTTAATCATCATGGGAAGATAGAAGTCAATTAACAAGATTATGAAAATATCTACATTTTTTTCCTACCAAAGCAAACTTTAATCTTGTGACAATAATTAGGAAGATCACATAACACCATAATTTTTTCTTTTTTTTTGAAATGGGCTTTTTAATATAATGGTGGGCACTATAGAGGGCCCACTTCCTCACTTCTACCCTAACAAATGGGCCAAACCCACTAAAATAAGATATCTCTAAATTGCCCTTAAAAAAGCATTAAAATGTGATTGGGGGACATATAAGTGCCCCATATATAGAGTACTTTATTTATTTATATTATTATATTATTTTGAAGTGGATATTAGTGCTAAGCACACTCACTTCTCAATAATTATAATGTTTCAACTTTATGAATAATATATTTCTTAGTTTGGAACAATTAATGATCATATGCATTGTACTTCTCCTACAAAATAGATGTCTCCTTTTAATCTTGTGGAAACTACTCATACTCTTGGTAAAGCATACTTGCATAGGTTGTGTTTCACAAATGGTCTTGTCAATTAGTCCTAGGATTTTAATTTTCAAAAACGAAAAATTTAAAAGACGTATGTGATATCAAAACTCATTATAAAAAGACGCATATTTAGTTAAAAGGCGGAGCTGGTTGATAATTTAGGGCCCCTAAACAAACACTATTAGGAATAGCGGCTACACTATTTTAGGGTTCCAAATAAATTGTCTTATTCAAAAAGGGATGATATCGAAAAACTAAGCGTTATATTATAATTATTTCATTATCACCAGGTCTTAATAAAACAATATATGTTGCGTATGTAATATTTACACTACAATCACAATTTTTGTGGAACATACCTGTTAGGAACCAACTCAACCAAAAGTTTAAGCTGATGGTTGGAGGCCCAAGATCGGTTTTATATACTCTAACACGCCCCCTCACACGAATGCCCTTTGGGCTTGAAGTGTGGAGCCTTGCTCCCGTAATCGCAGTGCGAAATAATCCGCTTTGAAAGAGGGTGGTGAGATTGAGCACTGTGGACCTCTTGTCACATGAGCTTTGATCTGTATTAGAAAACTCAACCAAAACTTGGCGATGGTTGGAGGCCCAAGATCGGTTTTATATACTCTAACAATACCTACTTATCATACAAACAAAGAGACGTAAATTATGTTAGCAATAAGATCAATTTTGCGTCCAAAACCATAATTGAAGCTATTATTACTCTCTCTGTTTCGATTAACAAGATTTAAATTTCTTTGCTGATTATTAAATTACTCCGTAATATTTTACGATATATTCAAGACAATTAGACAAGTTAACGAGAATGTAATACCCTTATTAGGCACTACGTTACAATTAGGGCATCGTTTTTGATTAATATTGCTTGCTACTAATACAGTTTATGATCATGCTCCCAAATAAACTATTTCCTCTGTCTCAGTTATTTGTTTACACTTCTTTTAAATTCTCTTAACAAAAAAATCAAACTGTAAACAATTCACTGGAAGAGAGAGTACTAAATTTAGTGACACTTCCATTATTAAAAAAACAGGAATAAATGATGACCAAAATCTCTTTAGATTTTGATGAAATCTTATAAAGAAACTTTAGACGAAAAGATAGTTGCAGCATCCACTTTTCATTTTGTTAATTACACGGACCAAACCAACTTTATTTGTACAATAAAGCTCGATGATCACGTGGGTTATTATGGATAAATAATCTTCTCTAAAAATAAAAATTAATAATAATCTTATTAATTAGTTCACCTTTTTGTTATTGGTTTTGACTGCAGAAAATTAATGGATTTTTCTTTCTTTTTTTTTGGCGAAAAAATTAAAGGATTTAATAGGATGTTATTTTTCAATAGGATTTACAAATAGATAAATGAAACCATATTAATTATTTCTAAAATCAGCATAAGCTTTTTTGGACTTCCTACAGATTAATTGAATCGAATTTAATTAAATCTACACATTTCTTGCAGATTTTTTTTAGAGATAGTTGAAATAGTAAACTTAAAAAATAAAAAAAAAATAAATAAAGTAAACCAAAAAGAATAAAGTAAACAAAACCTTTAACTAAAATACAAAATCTGAAGAAATTAACGGGTTTTTGATTGTTTTTGACCTTATTGTTATTTCGAAAATCATTCAGACGTATACATGTATTAGGTTTACGTTGATCATTTCAATCAAATTACAAGCGTCACTTAACTTTAAGTGTCATAAACCAACTTAATCAAAAGGTTTAAGTTAATGGTTAGAGGTGTAATATCGATTTTATACTCTAACACGCCTTCTCACAGGAATGCCTTTTTGGGCTTGAAATGTGGAGCAACGACGGGCCTCCCCGTACGCGGTGCTATATTACTCCATTTTGAAAGGAAGAAGTGGTGAGTGGTGAATTTCGAACTCATGATCTCAAGTCACAAGACTCTGATCTAATACCACGTACGTTAGGAAACAACTCAATCAAAAACTTAAACTTATTATTGATGACCCATAATCGGTTTCATACTAATAATAACGACCTTTTATAACACTATGCGACACTTGTCGTCCTGCCCTTTGTTTTATTTGACGATATAATTAGTACTTGACCCTTTAAAAATCCATCTTACCCAAATGCATGCATGTACATGCACATAATATCTACTCGTACTATACAAAACCTACAACTTCATCATCAATTAATTGATAACAAACTCTAATCAAAAGATAACACGAAGATATATGCTACGTACACACGGTAAATAGATAAATATAGCCGCACAAATTATAAAAATAAAAAATAAAAAAAATTAAATTA
The DNA here is from genome assembly GCA_023091065.1 of Dianthus caryophyllus. NCBI lineage: Eukaryota > Viridiplantae > Streptophyta > Magnoliopsida > Caryophyllales > Caryophyllaceae > Dianthus > Dianthus caryophyllus. The sequence continues at coordinate 1,481,659 of JALGRB010000021.1, forward strand.
TACATGAATAGTACGTACAAAAACAATAAAAAACAACACAATTGAATACAGTAGTATAGTAAATTAAATAAAACCATCAACTGGTAAACGATTTAACATCACTACTTAGCTACAAATTATATGCCTTAGATTATTATGGACCACTCACCTTATCATATGGTGGATGATAAGGTCGACGCATTTATTCATTATACATGCACCTAGATAAGAATTTTTATACTTGATCATGCACTTGCGGGTATTAACACCGTCTTTAATTTTATACCCGATAATGTACTTTAATTTGGTTATCGATTTGATATAATTAGCATATTTTTATATCTGATTTAGAGCATGCTGGATAGAGTCAATATAAGTCTTTATCTGAAGTTGAATTTATACTGACTCAATTGTTATCAAATATTAATTAATATATTATGAAATTGGTCCGAGTCGTAGCAGTAAGAAGATTAGAAAATACAATACTATGTGAGACTTGATCGTATAAGAGAAAGAGTTTAATATTGATTGACTTGATTTACAAGGGACGTACATCATGTATTTATACTACAGAGAAGCAGAAGATTGTAACCTAATTCTACGTCTAATCCTAGTAACACAATAACTCTATATATTCACAAGATAGCTACAAATATTACAAGGAATATTACAGATGTAATAATAACTACTGATAGAATAATTACGATGATTTTATTTCCTTAATAGATCGTCTATATGGAGTATTAGGGTCCGTCAAATTGCTCAAATGTAAGCAATTATGATCAAATCGAAATTGATTAACGAATTAAAATATCTTTAACACTGCTCTTAATTCATTGAATTTATCGACAAACATATAGTTTTAATATAATAATTTCTCAACTTTTTCTTTATTAAAAACTATACGAGTAGTTTCAAACTTGCACCTAACAAAATTGAGAAGCCATATAATTAATAATACATACCGTGAAATTGAAAGTGATGGACAGTAGTTGTTTTCAGTTTGTCTTGTGTTTGCCTCTTGTAACTTGTAAGACGTCAATATTCGTCAACGGTGACATAAATCCAGTATAGTTGTTGAACAATGAACCTGTCAAATTAATTAAATTATGAAACTATTGCATGCACGGTCTTTCGACCCATACACTATTCTTGAACCTAATTTTGTACATATACGTAAATGTATTATTTAAATTATAAATTAAACATAATACTCCGTATTATTCTGTATATGAGACTTTAACATCGTGTTTGGTAAACAAAATAATAATCAAAATTAAATATTTACAAAACGACTTAATAAAAACTCGACCTATTAAATGAGAGTTGTAGTTGAAAATTACTCTCGAAAACACTTTTTCACATGAAGTATTTGGTTCATAGATTGTTAATTAATTTATGTATGACTTTTTAATGGTTTATATATGGTTTATATATGGTTTATTATAGGGGTTAATGTGTGATTGACGGCATTTATAACCAAATAGATAAATAGGTCTGTAAGTAATCGGTTGGACAAATGTGTAAGTTAGCAGGGTAAACAACAGTGACCAAGTGTATTGTGCTTGCCAATTAACACGATTATAATGACGATGAGTAATGGAGTTTAAAGGTACAACACAACAATTAAAAGAAAAAAATACGGAGTAGTAAAAATACAACATAAAAAACGAATTTTTTTAGGATAAACCCTAGGACATCCTAAGATAGGGGTATGTGGTTATATGAATGATAAGTAAGAATTGTGTTACTATTCGTGTTTCAACCATCATCCTTAAGTAGGTAACACATCATAAAATGCTTCAAATAATTAATTCGGGGTAATTTATTTGTATCGAGATTAGGTTAGTTGTTCATCAAAATGATATATACTGAGTCTTAACTATTTTTTTTCGCGATACAAATAAAATTTTAATAAAGTATAGAACAGACAACCATCACAGTCTCACAGGAAACTCACTTAATTAAACCGTAACCATGCATGACCTCATCGATAACCGAGCAACCTTGCTTTTATATATTTTCTGTTGATATTAATATTAATTATTTGTAAGGTAGTCATTATTGCATCATCATTTAAAACTGTCTAACTACTTGTAATACTCCGTTATCAAACGTAACAGTCACCCAAAGTTGTAGGGACTTTTGCCCTATATCAAAAGTCATTAGTCCTAATACACCTCAGCATATTATTCTCCTAAATTAATTACTTAATTAAATTATATTATTTATATTGATTATATTACAGAAGTATAATTGAGAAATGAACAACTGATAACTAATTAATTACCCATATGCCGCCTTTAATTATATTTAATAATAATTGTTTGTATTTTTGGTGAAAATATTCATTTTATTTTTTAATATATATAGTAGTAGATGAAACACAACTTTCATGTATGCTACTAGTAGATGAGTTATATATAAACATTATTTAAACCGAGTACGTACGAAATGAGTCGTGAGTTAGACTTGTGAGTTATCACAAATCATTACGTTGTTAGGCGAATATACATATCATATGTTATATGTACGAACCTCCACATAATAAAACCAAAATTAAGATAAAGTTTTGTTAGAGTATATAAAACCGATCTTGGGCCTCTAACCATCAGCTTAAGCTTTTGGTTGAGTTGGTTTCTAACATGGTATCAAAGCTTTGTGACAAAAGGTCACGGGTTCGAACTCACTACCCCTCACTTTCAAAGTGGTATATTTCGCACCAGGTAGGCGGACCTGTAGTTGCGTCCACGCTTCAAGCCCAAAGGGCATTCGCGTGAGGATGCGTGTTAGAGTATATAAAACCGATCTTGGGCCTCCAACCATCAGCTTAACCTTTTGGTTGAGTTGGTTCCTAACAAGTTTGTTCCAAAATTAAATTAAGGAAGCTTATTTAATAATGTCACATAAACAAAAACAATTTCAAATAATTTTCTATCACATAATGTAAAACCAGAGACGGGCCCGGGCCACACCCATGAATGGAAGGAGATAACTCGACCCATAAGGCCTAGAGAGTTCCATCCCAAAACCAATTGGTGATGGGAGGAGTAGTCTCTAGATTTATAAAGTGAGCAAGTCTCACTTCCTTGATCGACGCGACTTACTACGAATCAAGCGTGGTCTTTTTCACACATAATTTCGAGTTATATAATTAGATAACTTGGAGCTGAGTTTAAAAGTGGGAATCGAGTCGGTCGGGTCGGATTTGGGGCGGGTCTAGTCGGGCCGGGTCATGTCGGATGATTGAGTCATATCGGGTTAATCTGTCCTTTTGAGTTGAGTCGGGTTTGGTTCGAGTCCTCATCTAGTTTCGGGTTAAATAGTGTATCGAATCGGATTAGATTTGAAATGAGTCATTATCGGGTCTGCACAATTTTATTGAATTACTTCAAATCTTTGCCATTAAAATTAGTATTTTGACATTTATTTGATTAATTAAAATAGTGTGTCGGGTCATGTCGGATGATTGAGTCATTATTGGGTCATTTGTTGGTCCGGCTTGAATCAGTTCCGTGTCCCAATATTTTCGGATTCTATCGGGTCAATTTTGTTTGAGTTCGAGTCAGGTCACTTGGATCCGGCCAGACTTTTCAACTCTTTTAGTTGGAGATATAGGCTCTGTTTTAAAACTAATGAAAAGATAAATTTGAAAATTTGAAAGATAAATTAAATCGAAAAGTGAATAAAAATTAAAAGATAGCTAAAAAGGTAGCTGAAAATAACAGACTGATAAGGTAGCTGAAATTAATTATATTGTTTGGTAAAACAAGCTGAAATAATAACTGAAATAAATTAATTGACATAAAAGAACATGATTTTTATTTTATGAATAAATTTATAAGGGTATAATAAGAACAAACTTCAGAATCAAATTTTATTTTTAATAAAAGCTACACTGAAGTAGCTTTTTATTTCAAATTATTGAAATAAGTTTTCATTAAATTGAAATATTTTTCAGTCAACCTTCACCAAACACTTCCAAGAAAAACAATTGAATCGAAATTTTGGTCAAACCAAATAAAATGTTTGAATTTGTCAAGAACCAAACAGAGCCATACTCTATGTTGCATTAATGTACTCCCTACATTTAAGTAAATTGTTTATACTTTTTCTATTTTGTAACGGGATTGAGAAATGTGTAAACAAATGACTGAAACAAATGAAAGATTTTAAATAAATCTCAACTCATCAACTTACGTATATTTATAAGCCGTGGTAAATAAATGCATGAATTGTTTAAAATTGCGTTATCCCGTATATTACAATCGATATTTGTCGTTTAGTATGGGGTTTACGGCATATACTCCAATATAAATGGTGGCTTAAATAATGAGTAAAAAAATCAATGAGCACATGACTGTAAGACGCAATTAACAAGCCTAAGCTTAATTAGCGTTTAAAGATTCTTAATAATTACATGCTATGAACCTTAATAATTTGTCTCCTTTTTTGGTCTAGACTTCAACTATTTAGGATTATATTTAGGTTTATAAAACTCTTTCCCATGATTTTACTAGTGTTATAATGTTAAAACTCGAAGTCAAAATTATTGCTAATTAATTTATTATCTATTTCTAAAATCCGCATGATATTATTTGGTAAATGAGCAACTTTAAATAAACGCAAATATTATTTTCACGTAAGATTTATATATTGGTATCATGAATATTATTCTAACTATATATAATATATTGTACAAGTGATCGGCGACATGAGAATTATAATTGTTATCATATGCTTTGTAATATGAAAACTAGCGTAACTTGTTTTCTTTTCTTATATACATTTGGTTTAAACTTTAAATTAGAGAAGCATCTAAATAATTACTCTGGAGGATACAAATTCATAGAGTGTCAATTGTCAACGAGAACACAAAGTCATTTGAACCCTTAAAAATTATTGTAATATTTAAACACATATGTAGCATTTCAACGAAAGTTAAGACTATCAATATAAGAAAACTGAGAAAATGAAATTAAAAAAATCAGATTTTTTTACATAAAAAATGCTGAACTTAAGAAAAAACTTCAGAAAATATAAGAAAACCGAGAAAACGAAAACAACAGGTCAACCCCAACTAATTATGTATATAATTAACAAAGACTATAGAGCATCTAAGAATAGGTTAAGGACAATAATGATCGAGGTATGGAAACATTGTACACGATTTAGATAAGGGACTAAATTCCAAGATATAAGGGTTAAAAAATATAAAGGAGTTGTTGAAGAGTGACCCTATAACTTATCAACAAGCTAAGCACGTACAAACCCTTAGCTAGGTCATCTTAAATTAAATCAAATAAAAATTAATTAATTAATTAATAATTGGCCGGTTGTTATAAGTACTTTAGTCATAGGGCTTAATTTTAAGGGCTATATATATATATACCCTTGTAATTATAAGTTGGTTCAATTCAAAGAACATTAAACCAAATACCATGAACATTCAACAATAAACAAAACTTATTACGGAGTATATGATAAAACATCGTTTTTCTATCCTAAAGTTGGCTGCCCTATAATGCACTAAATAAATATAATAACTAAAATGGTCGTAGTCCTAGAGAAGAATAATTTTGGTACTTTTTTGACCCGTGTGTTCTCTAGGGCTAGGTTAATAATTATAGGGTATTGTTCATTTATGTACCACTTTTACTCATTAGTGTACACAATTTTCCATTTTATACCCCTCCTCTTATTTTCACTTTTAGTTTTTTCTCTCTTTTCTCCAACCTTTTTAAATTTACTCATTCATGTACAACTTTTGTACAATTTTTTAACTCATTTTTGTACAAGTCTTTTTATTCAAAAAATTAAATATTTATTCAAAATGTTAAATATGTATTTTACAAAAAATAAACACTAAATTAATTAACTAAATTTTTTTTATTAAAAGTAACAAATTATATTATTAAATAAAAAGATAACAAAACTTAAAATTAAAAAAATAAAAAAATAAAAAAAATAAAAATAAAATAAAAAAATAAAGAAAAAAGAAAACTACGCTGTGCACACACTAAACGCACCCCACCCCAAAACCCTAAGCACCAAAGACGCCGGCACCGACACATACTACTATCGATGTCGACCTTATCCCATATTCGTCTCTTAATCGTCAACATACTCCGTATTATATCACCTTTATCACCCAAAATCGTGTTTATTAGTAAACCGTTTAAATAAATGATGTTGAATTATTCGCAAAACCGTTAAAATTATTAGATTTACCTCATGAAAGGGTAGGGGATTCATCATAATTGTTTGATTATATAGTGAAACTATGTAATATAGTTGTGAATGTTAAAAGAGAGGAAAAATTGCAATTGAAAAGAGGGGAGGGGTATTGAATGGAAAAATTAGGGTAAAAAGTGTACAAGAACGAGTAATTGTGTACATGAATGAGTAATACCGTAATTATAATGGTTTAGAAATTAAATTGGCTCTTTTTTTTTTTTTTAAATGTTAAGAAACTCGAAATAAATACGTAGATATGTAGGGTTTGAAAAAATTGGTTTATTGATCGTTCGTTTGGACTTTTATTTTTTAATTTCTGAATTTGAGCTTGAATATAGTACCTAAATAATTAATTTGTTGCCATTGTGGTTTGGAGTTGCATTTGAGGTAACGACTCAAAGTTTATAAAATAAAAAAAAATAATAATAAAAAAAAAAAAAAAAAAAAAAATCTACCAAAACAATTTAAATGGTAATGTTATGTGGATCTTAAGTCGACAATCACTTTTAAATTATAATTATTTCATTGTAACTCTACAATAAGAATAACGTGGTACAATGAGATACCGGAGTATAACTAAAATGCAGGGACGGAGTTCAGTTCAGGCCCAATAGTGCCATGGCCCGGGTAGATTTTTTTTTTTTTTTTTTTGACGAAAAGGGTAAAAAATAAAATTAATAGCAGCATTTAGTAGACATAGTTTCTATCTAGTTGAGTTGGCTAACGGATGGATTTGCAAGTTGTAGGTTAGGTGTTTGAGTAGCATTTCTCACACATTGTGATATTTTATTTTTCTTTTACTTTGTCTACTTTATTCCATTTTTTAATATTATAGTTTTATTGTTGATGGCTTAAATTCTTTACGACAAATTTTTATTTACTAAAATTCGTTTCACAATATACGTGTGAGGGGTTTAAGAAAAGATAAACTTTTTGTCTAAAGTTTTTATAAATTTTATACTTGAACAAACATATGAAGTTATATTTTCAATAAAGTAAGCAAATATATTGAAAATCGGCCCGGGTTACTATTCTTTTTGAGCTACGTCCCTCCTAAAATGTACTCCGTAATCCGTAATTATCATTATAGTTATTATCATTATGATTATAGTTATTATTTAATACTTACAAAGTTTCAATTAACTAAATTATATGCATATCTAATAATTACATTAATAATCACATTTTATTTATAAATAATATCCATCATGTAATGCATACACATAAAATGATCTTATAGTGATTTAGATTTAATTATTCAGAAAATTATTTACTGCCATATTATCATAAAATCGTCTCACTCAAGAGTTTGTGCCCATTTATATGACCATTAATTAGGAGATCACAAAGATACTGCGAATGTGTATCATCTTTGATTATTTTCTACCCTAGTGTATTCCTACTAGTTAGGTCAATCTTCATTGTTTGTCTTACTCACACTTCACACAATAAACTATTCGCAAGCATGCATCTAATTAAGCCTACTTGATCAGTGTAAGTGATTAAATCTTCTTTGTTTTGTTTTAAATCATTTTCGTGTTTTTTTTTGAAAAAAATTATATTTATATATAAATTTGTCGTTTTGATTTTTGGATAATGGATGATGATCTTATTTTCACTACTAATCTATTGTATAAGAAAAAAAAAAAAAAAATTAATTTATTACCGTGAGACTAATAAATCCATTATTCATATATATATAATACGGAGTATATGATAAATGTTGAAATAAAACTGTTTTATGCATATGATGATCAATAGAGTTGTTCGTATACATACAAATGGTCTAACAATAGAAACACTCATAATATACACTTGGTCTTCCAAAGTCATATATTGCTCAATCGTGATCATTATAATGACTATTGTTAGATTATTGAGTAAATCGTAACAAATATATGGAAGTTTATTGGTTCAAATTTACTCAATAACAGCAAGGATACATGATTATTACTTTATCTTTTCAGTTAGTTGTTTACATTTTTTCCAATTTTGTGGAGAAAAAATAAAAATAAAAAAGACAAGTGTGGCCTAAAACCGTGGGAGAAGTTGATTGATCACATGTTAGACATAAATAACTACTCGTACAATATCAAGTCGATCGACTAGTTGCTAACATACAGCCGCGTGTACTAGGTTTTTTTTTTACCACCTTTTATGTAACACTCTCGTATGCTATACATTTACATGAAAATTTAAACAATTTAATAGAGATATGAATTTCAGTGAGACAGTTTTACAGAAGACGTTTTAGTCAAACCCTTTTTGGAGTGTCATTGAATGGCTGGTTTTGAACTGGCAGACACGTGGCAGGAGCCCATTTCATGTTTGAGCACCCTAAAGATCAGACTGTGCTTAATTGATTAATTGATTCTTACAAGTATATCATTAATCTAAGAAACATTATTAACGTAACTTAAGAACAAAGTCAAACATTAAACAAATACGTAGAATCATACAAATACATTACAAAATACACTTAGTATCTCTCACAATAACTACGTAGCAATTATAAAAGTATAAAAATAAATACAAACGCCGACGTATCAGAGATGACGGTTTTATTGGATATTTATAGAAAGATTCTTAAACCGACTTTTCTCGTCAACAGATAGGTAATCTTAAAACATAAGCTATGATTAATTAATTAATTAATTAATTAATGAGATTAACATAATAATTAATCCAAGTGTTGCTTTGTTTTATATTTGTTTATAGTACAACACAGATATGATTTTTGAGTTAAAAATATTTGGAGTTAATTATAAGGGAATGACAGCAAACATACAGAATGTAAAATTTAATTAGTCGGCGCTTTTATTTTACTGTGACATGCTGTTTAATTTACGTACATTCGTTGTATGATACAAATTTGGGTTGATTTATGATTTAGATACATGTATAGAAAATGTGGTTAGGTTCATGGGTTCGAGATCTAAAACACCGTTTTATACGTGATCAAACAGCCAATAAAATTGTATAGCGCCTTATGTGAGACGGTCTTATAATAAAATTGGTCGTAATAATTATGTATCTATGACTTTAAATTAAAATGTGATGATAATGTATGTATGATGACTAACAATGAATTTTGAAATGGATAATAAAACTCAAAAGGAAACTTGAGTTTATAGGGGTCGATATGATGTAAGTTATAAATTTATCATCGATGATCATTTAACCATAAAAGTCGTCAAACATTTGGATTTCTATAATTTATTATTCTAGTTTACCTAAAAAGGAGATCAGCAACTTTTTTTATGTACAATATCTTATTTAATTTTTAATTTTATTTTAAAACTATTGATAAAACGCAACACATTATTCATTTGACGACAATTTATTCGGTTGCATTCACTTTGCATTGATTGCATAAAGCATATTCTTAATTCACAACTCTCATGATTTATCTAATTATCTATACATATCCTTGGAATGGAATATATATAGTTTTCCAATAACATCGTCTAACATACGGTACTCACATGAATTAGTATCTTTAATTTATCAATCGATTCACTGGTATACATTAGGTATAAACAAGAAAGTTCGTAAGTGTTTATCTAAATTATACTGCGTACATATTAAGCTGTTGTTAAAACAATCCAATTAATTAGGTTAGAAAATTTTTTGGCTAAGCAAGAAAAACGAAATTGGCAACGTACAAAAAAAATAAAAAAATAAAAAAATATGTCACATTATAGAGTATAAATATGTGATAAAATAGGCTATCTAAGGTCAAAAGCCGCAAAAAAAAAAGCAGCCAAAGCATTTAGAAGGGCTAAAATTAAAATGTGATCAAATGTTTTACGAATTATAGGATACCCTACGAATTTCGGCGTGACAATTTGGAGAACGTAACATATAGGTTTTAATTTGTGGCCATGCAATCATGTGTACTACGGAGTATATTGTTTCATATAAATGTTGTAAAGAACAATTTGACATTTTTCTCGTATACTTGCACGGTGCTACCCTAATATATAATTAGGAGTACAAGGCAATGAAAATGATACTTTGTATTATATGCTTTTTCGGTTTTGATTATTATGATCGGTCTATTTTTCCCGTCATTGTAAATTCTATCACTTTTTATTTTGCATCCCTTCTGTTCTCTTTCCTCCCTTTTTCTCCAAATTCTTCCATCTGAACTCATCTTAATTAACTATAGTCAACTTTTTTTTTGTCGACACAAGAAGTAATGTCGTACAACATCTTGATGTACCTAGTAGCGTAGTCTTCATTTCAATCTGTTAGGCATGTTATACTATTTACCCGTCTTAAATAAGACTTATTGACTAACTAATATACTCATTTGATTTAAATTGGTAATACCCTAATCAATTTACATTAAAATATAAATATTAAACAAATCAAATATGATTATATACACACACATGTCATAAACAGTAATAAGTTATAGGGATACAAAATATGTTTTATTCGCTTCATCTATATTTTAAATATCAGTAAATTCTATTCCCTCCATTCAACTTCATTCACAACATTTCACTTTTCACATTTTGTCGAGACGAATGTCGGAACGAAAATATCTACAATCTCACACGATAAAAAAAAATAATTAAAAATCGGATATTAATATTGTACTGATAAAGACAAATCAAATAAGATCACACATGACTATATTTCCATTTATAGATTGTCGGAAATTTCAAAGATTTCCGACACAGATGAATAGTGTCAATAAAGTAAATATAGTGAATGAAGTTAAATGAAGGGAGTATTGTAACACCCCGGCCCCAACTGAAGGCCGGAAGGTCACCCACGGTAGCTTGCCAGGTTGCGTACATCGCCCACGAACCAACACGAGTCCTTTAATTTCCAGCGCACATTGTCCTCACTCGTGCACATCCTATAAACTTCCCAGGAGGTCACCCATCCTAAATCTACTCTCCAGTAAGCACACTTAACTGAAGAGTTCTTAAGATGAGCCACCAGAAAAGAAGATGCATCTTGTTGATATGAGTAGTACTTACAATCCTTTTAAGCACTATGTCACTGGAGCCAACACATGAACCTCTTCAACGGGGTACCCGGGCCGAATAATCTCGGACAACACCGGGTATTACAAGTATAATTTAAAATATAAACTCTCTTTTACACGTCTATATATATTATGCCAACCATAATCTCGTAATCTCTACCTCTACATATATTAAGAATCTGTTCTTTCAGACTTTTAGAATTGAATCAATCAATTGAATCGAGTTGAACTTAATCAACTTAATCAATGTAATCGAAATAATCGAATCGAATGAAGTTCAATTAAATAAAGATAGTTGTCTTTGAATCGAATCAAGCTGAATTAATCGAATCGAATCGAATGGTGAATCAAGTGAACTGAACTTAAATGAGCTGATTTAAACTGAAATGTGTTGGAAATAAGCTGGAAATAACAGGTCCTAAGCCAAACATAAATCTCGTAATTTCTACGGCAAATCAGTCCAAATTACATTATCGAGTGCTACTACTCCGTAAAACCTTTGACAAATAACTTTTCCAAAAATATAACAAATAAAGCACGTGGGGATAAATGGATTACGCAAAAAATGGTCCTATAAAAGTAGGACATGTAACATACAACACGTAACAAGTAGGTTGACTAGAAAGTGTATAATTTTTTTAGTGAAATAAAACGTAAGATATTTTAAATTGCATGGGAAATACCAAACTTAGGAATTTGGTATGGCGGATATCTGCGATATGTAGGGTGTATATTGGGTAAAATAATTAAAATAAAATCTAAAATTTATATGATATGCTTGTATATATTTGGTCCAATAATATTATGTATACCTATAAAATCTGTTATTTGTATGCTCGATCATATGATATCTGCATGAATATGGGTAATTTTTTTGGGTATCCCAATTTAGATTTGGTTTTCATATATCATTGTATTTGACCCATGCATGGATTTCTGGTTTTTTATTTGACTTTATAATTTTATTCAAAATCTCGTAATATATATTCATGCGGTAATGTCCAAATGTTAGGGATCCGAGCAAGTAACTTAATAAAATAATTCTTCATTGAATTGTTGTACGTGTCCAATTAGATATATTCAATAAAATTATTTCGGAGTATTATTATTTTGAATATAAAAATTAAAAAGTCTGAAATTCATTATAATTAATCCAATAATAATAATAATCATTATATGCACAATAACATACAAAGTATAATTCTAACCTTTTAAAAATTTATAAAAAAAAACAACTCTTTCATTCTAAAACTATTACGAGTAATACAAATTTCTGACATGTGTGTAATACATTGTTATAGCATGTTAAGATATGAGTACATTAGGAGGGCGTTCGTCTTTCAACCTTTTTCCAACCAAGACATAATTTTTTGGATTCAAAATAATAAAGTGTACTAAAAACCAAGTATTCAAGTTCAATAGTACCAATATTAAAATTTTCTATTTCTTTATACGAGTAATATTTTTTTTGAAAGATTAAATATAATCTTTGATCTTTATGCATAAAATTAAAGCTAACTAATTATAAATTTAAGAGTAATTTTACGATGAGGTCGTCTCATACAGTTATGTAACATCATTAATATAATAATATCCCAATCATACTCATGATACACCCTCACTTACAATCTTACACAAAAAAACCTCATGTTACACGTTACCATATTTATCGCCATTACCCTCATGTACTACGATCATCATTTTAATGATACGACATTAAGTTAAATTGTTATGTTACTTTTAAAGGACAACACAGATATTGAACTTTCGAATTATTTCATACAATAAGACGACTTTACAATAGAATATGTATAAATTTAAAGAGTAATAACTGCATGTCCTTCTCCCTCGAGGTGAATTGAAAGCTTTTGGCTTTCGCTCTCTCCACTCATCCGAAAAAATGAGATAAGTTCGTTCTACACTAGAGGATCAATCTAGTTTCCTTTTTTATTAAAAAAAAAAAAAGGACATAGTAATAACGGCGGGTCCAAATGTAATGTGTATCTTATTGATTTACATGCAAAGAAAAATTAGTAATTTTTTTTTTCCTAAAAAATGGAGACAAGGGCACAAACCATTAAAGTATGCCAATTACATACTACCGTTATACATAATTAGGCCTATTTATCTAACAATCTCGTCTTGGTTGAGAGGCTTTTTTTTTTTTGGCAAGGCAACAACATTTGTCAATTTACAAAATTTCGTATAGAAATACAACAAGAAACTGTTTTTTTCCTCTGAATTAATCAACCTAATGAAATCAACAACATTTCAAATATGGACGTATAACTTAATTAGTGAATGGTGATGCATAATTCAATATTATTGGATATTGCCATATCGCCATCCCGGAATCTTTTAATGCTATAAATTAAAATTATAAAATACAATAAACACAACCCTAACGATGTCATTATCTAATCCTCCGTAGTTTTTGTTGGAATTTGGAATAGTATAAGTGAGAAAGTGGAGATATAGAAGGAAATAGTGTGTGATTGAATATGATTGTTTATTATTGATTGAATAATAATGTGTTTTTTTCAATATTACAATGCCTTAGGATTACATGCTATTTATAGGTGATACGCACCCTTTAATATTCTAAGATATATTCTAGATACACATAATATGAAGAGATACAACTCTTCATCTAATAAATACATTGTTTCGTATGTATCTCTCATCCAAGAGATATAATGTTTCACTTATGAGGGGATATAATGTTTAGGTAGATTCGTCAGTCTTGCTTTTTATTATGGAAAAGTCTCATTATTTCAACACTTCTCCTTGAGACTTTTGGCCATAACTCCGAGCTTGAGTCTTAGAAACTCACCAATCATCTTTCTGTGTTGAGGGGGATCGACAAGTTCCCAAGTGTTATTTTTGTTGATCATGTCGATCTCATTTTTCATTGTTTCCTGCCACTCCTTGGTCTTGGCGGCTTCCTCGTAGTTATGTGGTTCATTAGTTGCTGAATAACACGATTCACACAACTCGGGATCCAAATGAACAATAGGGCAATCTTGATATATTAGGGATAAAGATTTTTTTTCCCCATGGGCCTGTACCATTTTCATCATCCAGATCAGAGGATTGTAATTCGAATGCACGCTTGTCTTCCGATGTTGATGGAGACTGTTCATTAGCATTAGTTTGAGGAGTACTTGGTGTGAACTCTATTGGTTCTTGCTCCGTAGATGTATTCAAGAATAGAGAAAATGCCTTATTTTGCATTTTGATTTTAGCAATTTCCCTTTTTTGTGAATCATATATAATGCAATGTTCATCTTTAAAGATAACGGAGTAACCATTGAGTATCATTTGAGGTATACTCAATAGGTTTTCACTAAGATCAGGTACCAAGAGAACGTCATTGATAAACTTAGTTCCTTTCTTAGTTTGGACCGCAATAGTTCCTTTTCCTTGTGTCTCCAAGACGGCTCCATTTCCCACTCGAACATGAGACTTGTTTGAAGTATCAAGTTTAGTGAAAATCTTCTTATCATGAGCCATATGGCTTGTACACCCACTGTCGATTAGCCATTTTTGCTTGTTGCCAGATTTTCCACTTTCATCAACTTGAAATAGATGATCCTCAATTGCTTGGTGAGTGAACTGTTCTTCAGAATTTTTTTCGGTCTTGTTTCTGCAGTTTTTTTCAATATGGCCGAACTTCTTGCAAAATCGGCATTGTACTTTCGGTTTTCCTTTAAACCAACATTTTTGCTCTAAATGATTGGTTTTGCCGCAAGTACCACATGGAGGAAATTTTCCACGTCTGGTAGAAGTATTGTTACCCTCCATATGTTTATTTTTACCTTCTTTTAGATAAGGTAATCTTGATTTGTGCTTAATTTGGAAAGCACCCTCGCTTGGACTTTCATCGCTTTTGATGAATTTTTCCTCGTGTGCTAACAAGGAACCAAACAACTCAGTAATACCAAGTGTATCCAGATCTTTAAATTCTTCAATCATTGACGCAATAGTATTGAATTTACTATTGAGAGTTGCTAGCACTTTTGGAACAATTGTTTTTTCGCTAGTACTTTCTCCATAGATTTGCATCTGATTGACAAGTTCCATGAATCTTGACGAATATTCTTTAATGTTTTCGTCATCTCGCATTTTGAGATTTGCATAATCTCTTCTCAATTTATTGAGTCTTACACTCCTTACTTTCTCGGAACCATGAAATTCCTCTAAGAGAGTGTTCCAGGCATCTTTTGCTGATGATGCCCGGATGATTTTTGGTGTTATGCTGTCCGAAACAGCACTATGTATGTATGAAAGTGCCCTCGCATCTTTCATTTCATCAGTTTTTAGTTGTTGTAGTTGTGCAGCGGAATATTCACTTCCTTCTACTTTTGCTTCATATCCTTTTTCCACAATCTCCCATAGATCACAAGACTTGAGAAATAGTTTCATTTTAACACTCCAATAATCA
The DNA here is from genome assembly GCA_023091065.1 of Dianthus caryophyllus. Classification (NCBI taxonomy): domain Eukaryota; kingdom Viridiplantae; phylum Streptophyta; class Magnoliopsida; order Caryophyllales; family Caryophyllaceae; genus Dianthus; species Dianthus caryophyllus. The sequence goes on from JALGRB010000021.1 coordinate 1,497,324, forward strand.
TAACATTCTCCCGCAAATTTTGGAATTGCAGGGAGAGACACACTTGAACTTGAAGCCATACTTCAAAAGATTGATATGATATGTGGTGGATATTGTTTCGGCCCCTTTAAGATCCTTAAAGGCTCTGGTGCCAAATGTTGGAATTTGGAATAGTATAAGTGAGAAAGTGGAGATATAGAAGGAAATAGTGTGTGATTGAATATGATTGTTTATTATTGATTGAATAATAATGTGTTTTTTTTCAATATTACAATGCCTTAGGATTACATGCTATTTATAGGTGATACGCACCCTTTAATATTCTAAGATATATTCTAGATACACATAATATGAAGAGATACAACTCTTCATCTAATAAATACATTGTTTCGTATGTATCTCTCATCCAAGAGATATAATGTTTCACTTATGAGGGGATATAATGTTTAGGTAGATTCGTCGTACTTAACCTATTATGGAAAAGTCTCATTATTTCAACAGTTTTGTTATAATATAAGACAAGCAAAAGATCTCATTTTTAAACCCCGATATACATATCAATTAGATGCAGTTTTAATAGCACTAATGTTGTAGAAAATCATTATAGAAAGAGATAATCTTTGTGTTATAAACACACAAATTATTGTCTTTTATAATGAACTTTAATTTGATACTTCATCGGATAAGATTTACAATATCGCCTCGTTAATAGCATTATTGTTGCTCGATCTTTGTGTTACATATGCAATTCGCTATACTTGGTAAATTCCTTGAGATAAATCCAAATACTTCCTCCATTCCGTTTGATTCTATACGTTTGACCAAAACACGGTAATTAAGGTAGAAGAAAATCAAGTGGGGTAGATAATGGAATTACTTAAATACCCCTACTTTATTGTTTGCAAGTGGGTTGAGTGGGTATTAGTGAAGGGTATATTGGTCTTTTAGTTTAATAAAGTAGAGACTAAAATAGAAATGTATAGAATTGATTGGAATTTCCGAAAAAGGAATATGTATAGAATCAAATGGAATGGAGGAAGTATTATTTTAGACCTAAAGTTAAAATTAGATTTTTTCCGAGCAATAGTGAATAATCATTACTTTCACTGTGCAAATAAAATCGCTGATTTTATGTCAAATTTTGGATCCTCTTCTTCTCCCAATAAATAATCCAAACTATGCCTCTTCTTCTCCCAATAATCCAAAATATCGTTAATCCCGCAATAATCCCAACTAATATACGTACCTTCTCAAAATGATCATTGCGGGATTCTTTTGAGAAGATAAGTATAATAGTTTGGATTATTGGGAGAAGATAAGTATAATAGTTTGGATTATTACGGGATTAATAATAGTTTGGATTATTGAGAGAATAAAAGTTATAATTTGGATTATTCCTATTAAATTTCCCTAAAAAAAAAAGAAAAAAAAAAGAAAGTAAAAGACATGTCAATTATTAAAGGGAATTATTATTATAATTATAATTATAATTAATATTAAAAGTAAGAGTACTTTAGTGAGAGAAATGGTGAGCTGATGAGCTGACCTTGAGCACACCCTTAACTGTGAGCAGCAAAGCACAAAAATAAATAAAAAATAAATAAAATAATTAATGTTCAGTGCACCCATAAACTCTATAAATACTACCCACCACAACCCTTCACTCTCCCCACACACACAAACTCCACACTTCTCCTAACTTTCAAAAAAAAAAGTGTGACAAACATAACAAACATTTTCAAAAAAAATAAAATCAAATTCATTTTTAAAAAAATGACTTGTTTCGACGAAGAGGTCGTTATAATTTCAAAATCGACCGTGACCACGTCGCAACCGTCCACTTTACCCGACTTAAAACTCTCGGTATCCGACCTCCCCATGTTATCATGCCACTACATTCAGAAAGGCGGCCTGTTTACCAGGCCGCCTGTTGAGTTTATGAAATTAGTAAGTCTTTTGAAAGACGGTCTGTCTGAGACTCTGTCTCACTTCCCAGCATTAGCTGGGAGGTTGAGAACTGATGACGCTGGCTACGTTTACATTACCTGTAATGACGCTGGCGTGGATTTTATCCATGCCAGTGCTGCAGGAGTGTACGTGGCCGACGTTCTGGGCGGGAAGGACGTTCCTGAGGTCGTTAAGCGGTTTTTTACTTATGATCGGACCGTGAGCTATAAGGGACATTTTCAGCCGATTTTGGCGGTTCAGGTGACGGAGTTGGCTGACGGAGTTTTTATCGGATGTTCCGTTAATCACTCCGTTACTGACGGAACTTCGTTCTGGAATTTTTTTAATACTTTTGCGGAGGTGTGCAGAGGGGTGAAGAGGATCACTAAGTCGCCGGAGTTTAGCCGGAGCTCGGTGTTGGTTTCGCCGGCGGTGTTGAGGATTCCGGCGGGTGGGCCCATGGTGACTTTTAACGAGAATGAGCCGTTGAGGGAGCGGATTTTTAAATTCAGTCGAGAGTCGATTTTGGTGTTGAAATCGAAAGTAAATGGTAAGAAATTCGGGGATGATTTCGACCGTGATCGAATCTCCGCTGTTGAATTGCTCGGAAAACAGAGCAATGACCCGTGGAAGGACACGAAAACGGTGTCGAAACTCGAAAATTGGCTACGAAACGTTTCAGTGGCCGTTTCAAAACCGAAAATAGTCACCGAAACGGTTCCCGCCGAGGTGGAAATATCCTCGTTTCAATCCCTATGCGCTTTGCTATGGCGGTGTGTTACACGCGCCAGGAAAATGGACTCTAATAGAACGACGACGTTTCGAATGGCGGTCAATTGTCGTCACAGGCTCGAGCCCAAATTGGACCCGCTTTACTTCGGGAACGCAATCCAAAGCATACCAACGGTCACGACTGTTGGGGACGTGATGTCGAGGAATTTACGGTGGGCCGCAGAACAGTTAAATAAAAACGTTAAGGCCCATGGGGATAAAACCGTAAGAAAATTTATTGGCGATTGGGAGAGTAACCCAAGGACATTTCCTTTGGGTAATTTCGATGGTGGTATGATTACTATGGGTAGTTCGCCACGGTTTCCTATGTATGATAATGATTTTGGGTGGGGTCGACCTGTTGCGGTACGAAGCGGGCGGGCCAATAAGTTTGATGGGAAGATTTCCGCCTTTCCGGGTCGGGAAGGTGGAGGAAGTGTCGACCTCGAGGTCGTTTTATCACCCGAGACAATGGCAGGACTTGAGTCTGACCTTGAATTTATGCAATACGTGTCAAGTTGTTAGACTGAATAAAAACCGAATCAAGTTTCATTGTAAATGTTTGTTGAGTTTGGGTGTGGGTGTAGGTTGGCCAGCTGAAACGAGTGGGCGGGGCGGGCGTGGAGTTGGATGGAATTTACGAGTCTTTTATTTAAGTTTATTTTATGGTTTTTATTTTTATTTACTTTTGTGCCGTAACTCTAATTCTAATTTTAATCATTATGAACTGCTATTACGACATAATATATTGTACTTCGTATCATGTTTTCATAGTTTTCAACTTTTCATCAATAAATTAAATAGTTGACTTTAGCAATGACTAAATTCTTTGGTGTTGTTACGGAGCAATCATTTGTTGAGAAGCATTTATACATTTATACGGAGTACTCCGTTTGAATTAAGATGTGTGAAACATTTGGACTTTAGATCCATGAAAGTCAACGGTATGAATGAGTAGGATTGCAAAGTTGGGCCTGGGCCTGGGCCTGAAAAAGTGTCAATCTATGCGGAGTGCCGGAGTGGTTTGGCGTCAAATAATATACCCCGTCTCTTCAATTTCATTCACAGTCTTTACCTACCACATTTGTCATGATAACAAATGACGGGATGTAAAATAAAATCTTACATGACTATGAATTTGTCTATACATTAACAGAGATTTGAATTTTTTTTTCATTTGAATAAATAGTGTCGATTTTCTGTATGATGTTAATAGAAAGTAAATTAAACTTGATTCATTAAAAGTGAACAATTTAATCATAGCTATTGAGATATAATGTACGAAGTATATATGAATATATGATTGTACTGTTTAACTTTATATTTTCGTATAATAATATAATTGATGGCTTGGTTGTATATACAATTACTCGTATTTCATACGAAATTCGATCAAGAAGGAGAAAAATATACACATTCAAGTATTCGACTAAAACGAGTAAATGTCGATAACTGTATTGAACAAAGTAAGGACCAAGCCATAAATGAATTGCAATGCTAGAAGCCTAGAAGCGTGGTTACTTCATAGCCTCGTATGTCAATTTTCCTAAAGATTGAAGACTGACTACTTGTTTTGGGTTCAATGTTTACAATTGCATGGCTCACAATTGCATGGCTCACAAATGTCCATTTCTCAATTACTACTCAAACACAAATTCTTGTTTAAGGCAGATGTGTCTTAAACCAAAGCTTACTTACTTGTCTTTTTCCCCTATTTGGCTGCTTTATAAAGCGGGTAGCTTTAAGGGAGACCAACACCTCAAACACAAATGTCCATTAAACATTTACTATACAAAGTATTCACTACAAGAAAAAGGGTCATTTGCGACCAATTAGCTACTAATTACATGATGGTTGCAACTTAGCATCTAATTTGTAATAAGTTGTTAACTATAGATGCTAATTAGAAACCAATTATTAATCGGTTGCAGATTAGCGTCTAATTTGTAATTGGTTGCCAAATATAGACGCTAATTAGAAACCAATTATTCATTGGTTGCAAATTAGCGTTTAATTTGTTATTAGTAGCTAAATATGGTTGCTAATTCGAAACCAAATATTCATTGGTTGCAAATTAGCGTCTAATTTTAAATTAATTGCTATATATGGACGCTAATTAGAAATGAATTATTTATTAGTTGCAAATTAGTGTCTAATATATTTACAGTTTCTACATGTGGATGTTAATAAGAAACCAACTATTTGTTGGTAGCAAATCAAATATCATTTCTAATTTATTTTTGTAATTGTATGCTAATTAGTAACGTGTTAGTAACCGTTAATTAAATTAAATTCTTAATTTAAAAGACTTATATACTTTCACCTGTGTTCTTTTGTTTGAAAATTGCCGCGAAAAATTTCAATCTAAAACAAGCTTTGATAATTTATTTTTTTAAATAAAATTATTATATTTTGTATGATTTAATACTAAATAAGATTATATCGTTATATGTAAAACTGTTCTGACTAAAATTTAATCTAGCTACTTTTAATACTAAATAGTATTATATCGTTATATCATTACGTTGGTTGATATGTGTATAATAACTCGACCCATCACCGTAGTAATACATTTACCTAATGGTGAGATGCAAACGTTTGGGTCCATTTTGTCCTTACTTAAACCCCAAAGTACAAAACCTTGTTACTGAGATGGTGGATGAAATACCTTTATAAACATATCAAACCTCATCTCCTTCCCCGATGGAGGCATCCTTTAAACACCACATGGTGTTACAATGTCGAAAACGTAGAAGTCGAATAAAATGTGAATAAATCGAGTTAAATGGAAACGATCAATAAATTTGAATGTTCATTCATTTTATTCAGTTACATAAAACAACCCAAACACACGAATACCAAAGGAAACGCTCAGTTCAAGCTTCTTAACTCTTAAATTTGGGTTCAAATAACAAAGACCAAATCTTGGAACACTGTTCATCCAAAAGGCGTTCACGTTTTAGCATGTCTAAAATTTCAAGTCATTTTAGTCGAGGTCACTGTTTCAGGCCCAAAATTGAATTGTAAGTCATACGACCCGTTGACTAAAAATTGACTTTTGGTATCCAAAATACAAAAGTAAGCTTACGTATTAGCTTGGAAGAACATTTCTAACAAAAGTACATTTGTTGTAAATTCGGGCACTGGGCCCAAATCTTGAGCTCAAAAGCAGTAAAGGCTCGCTTCTTTTGGCCCGAGCACACAAAATATCCCACAAAAATCCTAATTCTAGTTAAACTTGGGGATTGAGAAAGGATTATACACATATGATCTCAATCCCAAATCAAGAAGAAAATAACACCGCGTATAAAATCTCCCCAAATACTAGAAACGATTCCTAAGCCCAATCGTCAGTGTGCTGGCATTTCCCTTGGTCTTCAAATTTTCATAATAAATATAAGCATTGACTCAAAGTTTCAACACACATATACATCTCAAAAACTCACTTTATTCAGAATAAGGGTAGAAAGCATACTCTCTCCTAAATACAGATTTCACAAAAAACACTGAGAGGTTGTGTTACTCTACCGGTTTATACTCTTAAAAGATAGATCTACTTCTTGCAAGGGCTATGTCCTTTCGGTCCCCAGGACTATTCAGGTTTCACTAACTCACCTCGACATTGATACCGCTAAATCTTTTAATAAATAAAGCAATTCAACTCAAATTTCTGATCTGTTTAACCCCGCCAATGTCGCACTTAAACAACAACCCTTTTAAAATGAATGTTTAACATTCAAATTTTAAATGGATTTTAAATAAACTCTTGACTCAACGCAACAATGCGGCTAAACATATATTCAACATTCAAATAATTTTCAGATCTAAACCAGAGTTTGAAAAACGCATGATAATTGGCGATTCAAGCAAATTAATCGTCAGTGGTCAGGTGATTCCCATAGCAAGTCGCCATCGACTCTGGCGATTTCAAACATTACGCATCATATTTTGATATGTTTTCGCATATTTATGTAGCGGGTCAACTCAAATTGTTCTCGGACTAGCTAGTAGTGGCTACTTTTACATAGACCCTAAATCCTTTTCTGGCTTCATACTTTCAAAGGAGGGTTGTCGACAAATTAAAAATCAATATATTGGTTTTGACAAATACTAAAAATTTAAAATTTGTTTGTAGCGCCAAAATTTGAATTCAACATAATAGCGACGACCTAAATCTGACCCGAGCCCGATTGACCCGAATTTTTTTGATTGAGTGACCTGACTCAATACGATTTGGTCCTTACCCGAAATCGACTTGAAGGCTGTTATGGCCTAATATGACTCAATCCCGTCTTGAAAGCGAGTTGATTGTTGTTAAGACCTGATATAAACCTAACCCGAGCCAAGTGATCAGATTGCAATTGTTTATTGAGGGTTATACATAGTAAGTATTGTTGTGTTTCAAATTTATACCATATACGTGAATCAATCAAAGGATGGTTAGTCAAAGACTAAGGAGTAGTTTGTCTAAAGTTATGAGTTATTTACGCGAATAAGAAAATCAAGTGTAATTATGTAAAATAACTAATTTAACTAAGCTAAATATATAGTGCTAAAAAACATAACAAAATTATGCAGGGCATAATCATAATATAAAAAGGAATAAGGTTCATATTCATTAGACAAGCTTAAAAACAATGGCACATTATTAAATTGTTATTTTAATTAAACCATAACAACTCTTACATGTTAACAATTTCTCCGGAGTATCAATAATTCTTCCCAAACATATGTCTAGAAGTGGCAAGGCTTACCCGACTCGAATCCGAGCAGAACTCGTTTCGATTAACCCGAAAATATTGTGACCCGAAAACGACCCGACCCGACGATGACTCGCAACCCGACACGACCCAATAATCAGTGACTTGACCTGACAATGACCCGTAACCCGACACGACCCAATAATCAGTGACCCGAACCCGACCAGGACCCGAGCCGAGCCGATATTGACTTGATTAAATTGATGACTCAGTAATTATTAAGCTCAGCATTGATTAAATCGAAAGCAAATTAGTATTTAGTTTAACACATTACTCTTAATAACGAAATAATTAAATCAAATAATGGTCGAAAAACATGTTTTAGCCTCAAAAAATTGAAGTAATTCGATAGAACCGAGTAGACCTGATAATGACTCGACCCAAACCCGACCGACTCGATATAACTTAAATATAACCCGAGATGACTCGACCCAATAACAACCCGAACGAAGCTGACCCGACCCGAGACACTATGTAACCCGAAATGACACGACCGACAACGACCCAAACTTAAGCCGACTCAACCCGAAAGAGCATTTTGACCCGATACGACCCGAACCGACCCAAACCCGACCCGACTGCCACCTTTACCTATGTCTGACACTCACTCCTGAGTCCTGACTCCTGCATGTTGATTAGACAACGGAAGCTATAAGCCTATAAGATTGTAAAACTAGAACGGTCGAACTCAAACCCTACAACTACTCCATTTTGAGAAGGGAGTTAGCATTCATTTTCATGATAATTGATAAATAGTGTTCACCAGCTAAATTTCAGGTCGATTCAGGGGCGGATCTAGGATTAAAATGTACCTTGGGCTATGTATATTTGTGGTAAAAATAATATATAATTTTAGTAAATAATTACGATTTTGGTAAATAATTGGTCACTAAAATTTATATATTTAGAATTTCTCCATGGGCTGCAGCCCATATAGTTTAGGGCTAGTTCCGCCCCTGGGTCGATTTCAAGTTGGGTTTGGGTCATATTAAGTTCGGGTCATGTTCGAGTCATCTCAAGTCAGATTACTCAATCAAATTTTTGTGGATCAATCAGATTCGGGTAAGAATTGGTCGACCGAGTTTAAAACATATTTTGAATTGAATGTTAAATATTTATCGAAACCCGATATATGAGTTTTTAACTATATACAGAATTATTGAGTACTCCGTATATCCCCGTATATTAAAACTTCCAACATAAAACTTATAGAAAAACTTCAAAAATCTTTTAAATATTTAATATTGTTTACATTAAAAATTATTCTTATAATATCTATTACGGTGTACAAATTATTTAGTCTAAAATTTAAAATTTATTATTGTTATATGTAAATGTAACATATTATGTGATTTTGAGTCGATTTGAGTCTCAGGTCATCTCGGATTGTGTTAGCTGACTTGAGTTAAATCGGGGTACGGGTCATTTTCGGTTGGGTCAAGCTCGGTTTCGGATCACACTCTTATGGGGTCTTCTTTTGTTATACGGAGTACGTATGTCATCAAAGGGTCGAATTAGGCGAGATCAATTTCAAGTTGTTACTATCGACTTGAATTTGCTCGGATTTGAGGGATCACTTGAGCGGGTCAAACCTATTACCTCAACGTGGTATTCGAGGGATCACTTGTTTCGGATCAAACTTATTAGCTCAATGTGGTATTGTTTCGTTTTTCTTTAGAAATATATACAAAGAATACGGTTTGCCTCTAAGACCATGTTTATCAATGGTTGTCTTGCCCTAGGTTCTGACATTAAAATATTATTTTTAGTTCACAACCTAGTTTCATAACCTACTTTATGTTTTTTTACATTTATCAAGACCTACTTTAACTAACTTTAACCCAATACTTCAACTATTTTTTGGATATATTAGAATATTCCACCCACTTTAAAAATGAAGTATTATTTTTATTTAATGCTTTATTTTTTTTAATTTTACAAGTTTGTTATGTTTTATATATTTTTTTAGATATATAAGAGATTAATTAGAAAGATAATGAAAAAAATCTAACTGTGTAGAAATATAGCAAGATTGGTCTTCATTTATAGAGCATAAAAAAATAAGAACATTGATATAATATATTTATTTTTTTGTAATGTAAATTTTAAATTATAGAAATTATAAACATAACAAGAAAAAAAAAACATAACCAACCAATAGCTGACACATGGCCTTTGGACCTCCTTTTTTGAAGTAGGTTGTGAAGGTTCACAGACAACCTAATTCACAACTTGGGCAAGGGTGGGCTTAATATTTTATTAAAATAAATTGTTTCCCCTAGTTTTTCCCCTACTTCTTCACCACCAATAAAATTGGTCTAAATTCCGACATCACGTGCAGAAAGTTTGATGATGATTATATTGTAATTATTTTATATTATAATAAAAGAACTTGTATCTATTTTATTGATAGTTGTTAACTGAGTATTTGTATTGGTATCCATATTATACGTTTTTAAACCTATATACCTCTAATTTGTACGGTTAATTAGGCTCACAAGCGTACATCTACTCTAAAAGTATAAGGTGACAAAAGACGACTAATTGTGAAGAAGAGATTTACATGTAAAGTCTTATATCGACCAATCTAAAGATACATTGTCAATTAGTTTTGGAATAAAACTCCCTTTCGCTTTTGGAGTGCTCTTTTCTCTCGATCGACGACATAAATCTAACACTAATTAATCCATTCAAAAAGTATTATACTTGATCGATAGTACGAAGTACTCTTCGACTAGATTTGCGCCAATAAATTCAACCTATTTAGCAGGCCATGAGGTCGCCAACCCATATCATTCTAATTTGCTCTGAACGAATTAGGATTAGGGTAGGAGAATCCCTACCCTAATAACTTAGCTCGTAGCCTAAGATTGACTTGTTATTTCATTTTTTTCAGTCATTTATTATCCTTTAAAATTTTGCAATAATTGAATGCACCCAAATATAACCAAATGAACCTGATATAACAAGGTTAGGGTTAGAGTTTGGTTGCACCAACCCTAACCTTCTATGACTTGCTCATTCCCAAGACCACTTTCAACCTTGACTAGTGGCCAAGTAGCCATTTGTGGTTATGTATGGGGTGATAAAAACCTATTGTTTTAAAAATATCGCGGATAATTTGAGATAAACTAGTTATTATTACGGAGTAATATTTCACGTTGTTCATTTTGAATAGTACTTCGTTTATTTACTTAATTTGAGCCGTGCAGTGAATAGTACGGAGTAGCTAGCTTTGCTTTGAACGGTAAAATAATAATACGCACCATATTCCCTTCTAGGCTTCAACCTTTAATATTCTTTCCACACTTTTTGTTTATAAAATTTCTAGCTCAAAAGTTTAGCTATTCAATTTTTATTTATTTGGGTTGTATTTAGTTGGGACTAATCTATCTAGTTTAGGCTTATATATAACTTTGTAAAGGTTTAATGAAAGACACTAGGGGCGGATCTAGGGGGTCGCCATATGGGCCTTAGCCCAAGTAATTTTTGGGCTTTAAAAAAATGCTATAGTTAAATATAATAATCTATTTGTTTTATTAAAGTGAAGCAAACAATAGGTTGCCTGCTAGTTAAGTTGAACAACTACCTATGACAAGTTGTTGCTCCCCTTTTGATGTAAGTTTTTAGGGAATTTTAGTTTATAATTTTTGTAATCTAACATTTTTTTTTCATTTGGTATAAAAAAGAGGAGTAAGGTGATTCTATTTGACATACGGAGTAATTTTTTCAAAAACCGTTTTTAAACAAAATGAAGAGATTAATTGAAAAAATTTGCGATATATTTTACTAATGGTTCTAATAATTCATATATAAAACTAATATAAAAATATGTTATTTGTTAACTTGACGACCTTTGGCTAGTTGTAATGTAGATACTTGAAGTCGATCGACAAATAAACGTATTTCTTTTCATTTTTTGTCTTTTAATTTAAGGATGACTTTGATTTCGAAGACGAGTTACATTTTATTTACTCCGACAAATTACAGTTGTCGATTTTTTTAGCCCAAGATATTTTTGATTCCTGGATCCGCCCCTGAAAGACACAATAATAATTTTATGTGAATGATACCTTGTCATGTTATTGGAGCAACAAAACGCGAATACTGTACTCCATGCAAGAGGGCGTATCATTTTATATGTTAAAACGCGAATACTGTACTCCATGCAAGAGGGCGTATCATTTTATATGTTAATACAGTGTAACTGCGTAATACTGCCTTTTACTAAATTTTATGTAACTGACGTGTTGAGTAATATATTAAGCTAAATTCGACCTAAAATTTACATGTATATGCAATTTTGAGTGACTTAATGTAGAGTTAAGATAATAGGCTCTTGAGCTATAATTTGACCAAATATAATAAAGTTGGGTCAAATGGAGTTTAGATATCAAAACAATTTCTGTTAAATATGCTAGCACCTAGCTAAGTGAATACGATTAACAAAGTTATAAGAATATAACAAAATTTAGAAAAAAAAAAAAGTAGTGTACAAAATTAAGCTAAGGCTCGAAGAAACAATACAAATTAAAAGAATTTCAAACTTCACAAACGTTCGTACTTAATTAATAATTCAAAAGAAACTGCCATGCATGTAGGCATGCGGTCATATATCTGCGGTAAAAAAAAATTACTTCTAGTAAAAGACCATTCTTCTCATTACTTCTTTAAATACATGTACATGACGTCATGACTACATGAGAGAGCACTCCTCTCATCATCTAAGAACAAAATTTTATTTACTATGCTTACAAACGTACTCATTTACTACGAGTAACTTTTACTCATTTGAATGCTTCTATTTTGTTACTCAATCTTTAAAATTTATATACTTTTCTCGTACGTAGTCGCCTTTCACTTTCTTACGATATTGCTCCAATTGCAACATGAATATTCCTCCGGCAAGAGGGTAACTATATTTTACTTTCTACTCGTAACGATTATATTTTTTTTTTAAAAGCGATTTATATATTTGAAATGTTTCGTTTGAGATTATAATTTTGTATTTTTATGTAATTCAGCAATAATTTAGAGTTTCTTTGGAATCATCTACATGGTATACCGATCATTCAACCGGTGGTATAAGAGATTCTCGTTGAAACTTTACAAATGACTTTAAATATGGGATGATATCAAATCCTGCTTGAAAGCAAAACTTCAATTATCAATGAGATCATATGGTACTAAATTCTTATCACATGTTGCGCGTTTATTTTGTAATAACTATAAAAACAATTTTTGCCACAAATGTGACTAAATTTGTGGCTATTTTTATGTTTTTTCATGTTTGTGGCTTAATATGTGGCTATTTTTATGTTTTTTCATGTTTGCCACAAATGTAATAACTTTTTTGTGGCGCAAGCTAATATTTGGTACCAAATTCTTATCACATGGTACCAAATTCTTATCACATATTGCGCGTTTATTTTGTAATAATTATAAAAATAATTTTTCCCACAAATGTGACTAAATTTGTGGCTATTTTTATGTTTTTTCATGTTTGTGGCTTAATTTGTGGCTAATTTGTGGCTTAGTTTGTGGCTATTTTTATGTTTTTTCATATTTGCCACAAATGTAATAACTTTTTTGTGGCGCAAGCTAATATTTGCAACGTTATCATTTCTCTCGTTGTATAATTTTTTGTGGCGCAAGCAAATATTTTTTTTTCTGAGGCAAGGACATCGGCATATTCTATTAGAGAGTGATTCTTTGACGGTCATTGAAGCGTTACGGGAGAGATGACAAGGACGAAACAGCTTTTTCCAAGCTATTAATGATATTTTGTCGTGCTGTGATGAGTTTGATTCTGTCGTTTGGTCGCATACTAGTCGAATAAACAATAGTGTAGCACATGCTTTAGCTCATTTTTCCCCGGGCTTTGTGGGTAGGGAGTTTTGGTCTACGACCCTTCCTGCGAACGCTCATAACGCTGTACTATACGATTTATCTTTAATATAGTCATGCCTCCGAGGCATTCTTCAAAAAAAAAAAAAAAATATAGTTGGTTTTAATGACTAAATAATTTTTTGTCGCATTTCACTAATTTAAATATTGTCATTAGTTACTATATTATGTAAAAAGTAATCATTAGTACTCCGTAATAAATTTTCACATGTCTCTCCAGTACTTATATAAATGACCGACATTTTATTATTTTTTTTCTTTTGTTTGTTGTTAATTAGACTCATGTCTCATAACTGCAGTCAGCACGCACATCGAATACAACTTGAAAATCTCTTACTTGGGCCACACCTGACAGCCAACTGTCCTACCATCGGGTCGACTGATCGATCAGGAAGCTTGGGAGGATCTAATACAGCGGTTATTTCAAGTTCAAGTAAAGATCCTCCAAGGTTATTGGATGACGCCAAATTTAGTGGCGTCCCAATGTGGAACCGATTAAAAGTCAATATCGACAATCATTCGATATTAAACGTGAGAGATCCAAACGCACTCAGAGCTAATCTTACGTCGTTCACCATACTATCGGTGATGAAGATTTGTAGCGATTAAAAGAGGGACGGTTCTGTACCGTATATGGGGAGAGACATCCCCATCTGGGAACCTAATAATATCGTCCAGGCAACCCATGCTATCGTAATCGTCGGGAAGTATCGAGACGATACATTGTTTACCCTCAATGAGGTTCCGGAACACCTATGGATCTACCAAGATTCTCAAAGGGATCATGGTACGAGTTTTCTCGATGACGGACTCAACATTGTTCGTCATTCCGTACCTGTTGAAGCTCACCGCGCAGATACATTTGCTACGAGTGAACTTCTAATGGACCATATTGCGATACACGCCGAACCTTTTCACAACAATCGACCACGTGCAAACCCAGATGTGCTCTTCTGATTGGGTAGACACCAAAAATAATTGTAATCGTAGTTGGTTTCTTTACCTTTTCATTTTATTTTATATTTCTTATGTTAGTTGATTATTAACATTAATTAGAAGAGGTAATGAGCGTTTCTTATTAAATATTTGAAGGTTAGTTATGTTTTAAACATTTTTTTATTTTCTGGATATTTTCTTTCTTTATACACGTAAAACAAAAGCAAGCCCAAATTAAGTGAGAATGTAGAAATTCACAACCTTGAGTGAATATTTTGGTGATTACAAGTATTTAATTTGAAAATTCTATAAATAAAAACAATTCTGAAATTTGATCATGTCATGCTAAGCTTATGAAAATTGTTTTGTTTTTGTTGGGGGTCGAATATCCGACTACCCTCACGAGTATAGAACGATAAATATTAGAATACCAAGGCCCAAGAGGCCCAATACACCCAAAAGGCCCAAGAGGCCAAGTCATTATAAATAGTAAATACCCTCACAAGGGCAAGATAAAGGGGGATCCCCTCCACTCTCTACACCCTACTCTCTCTCACTATAATACGTTTATACATTTATACTTGTATCGGAACTAACTTGGGTGTCGGAGGCTCCTCCAGGGGCAAACCCCTCGGGCCCGGAGTTGTTTTGTAGGTTCATCCACGGAGCGAGCCGACCTGACCTAGGCGGTTGTTACGTCATCCGGAGACCCCGAGTTTACACCCGAAACAATTGGCGCCGTCTGTGGGGAAGATACATTAAACACACCCACGGTCAATCACAAAAACCCCCCAAAATATGGCAGAAATCACCAAAATTTTAGCCGACATTTATATTGCCAAAGTCGTAGAAGAAAGCTAAGGGGAAAGAAAGAGGCAAATGAAGGCCACTACTTATATAAACCATGTGAGTTAAAATGAGGCCCATGAAAAAAAGTTCAAGAAACGAACAACAAATACGTAGCCGAAGGAAAAGTAAAGGGTAGAAACACCCAAAAAAAATTATTTGAAGAGTTTGACTCCATTTTGGGTCAAAAGGAACACCAACTAACTCATATCCTTACGGACACGGCCTGTGATACCCTTTCCCGTCATCCAGTCACTATGACGATGTTTAGGAACACCAACTAACTCATTTCTTGAAAGATGGGCATAAGAATATGACAGAGCTTCATCGATTATAGCACGCTCAGCGATTGAACCTTCTGGGCGGTAACGAACGATTAGAGCTGTAACCCTCGTAAACTTTCATCAATCTCTCAAACGGAAACTGATATCTCAGATACACAGGACCAAGATACTCCACCTCTCTGACTAACTGAACGGTCAAATGGACCATGATAGTAAAAAAAGAGGGTGGAAAATACATTTCAAGTTGACAAAGAGTTGTGACGACAAGTCTTTGTAAAGTTTCAATCTCGCTAGGGTCAATGACTTTGTCGCACATGGACTGGAAGAAGAAGCAAAATCTAGTAATTGCATATCGTACCTTTTTCGGTAGAACGGAACGAATAGCAATGGGCAGTAATTGTGTTAGGATCATGGCCCTAAAGGACTCCTCTAACCATGCAACTAATCACTTATAGTGGACTTTCGGACCTAGTTGTGCATGTTAAACTAAACGGTATATAACTGAATTAAATTACGGTAATTTAAAACAAAAGAGAATGGACCTTCTTTAAGGCCTCAAAATGGAGTTTTCTTATTTAGTGCTCAAAATAGAACACATCCTTTCTTAATCCACCCTAGGATTAAACCAACTAATACTATATAATATAGCTAGATTATATTAGTATTATACTTAATAATATGTAGGTATTATTATGAGATAAAAAGAGTAGAAATTGATCAACAAAATTGATCAATTTTAACACCAAACCACTCGGCCAAAAGAGGCTTCCTTTGGATGATTTTTGTGCTTAATTTTGTGAGTTTTAGAGTGATTTTTCATCCATCCAAATGAATGAGAATAGTGGAGTATTTATAGGCAAAAGTAATTGGATGAATTAGGCACATATTTGACCAAAAATATTGACCAAAAATTGCTCATAATGATCGAGCTTGTTTTGGCCGGCCTACTTAGGCCCATTTGGATCATTTTTGGTCCATTTTATTTGAGTCCATTTGATATTATTTAGTCCATTTAACACTTAAATAAACTAATTAATAAAAATAATATATATACTTAACAATTTAAGTAATATAAATGACAATTATATCAATATATAATTTATCACTTTGGACTCAAATATTCTCCATTTTATTAACCTATAAATCTTATTAGTCATTAATCTTTATTAATGACAAATAACCCTTTTAGTAAATTAACACTTAATTATTAATTCACAAAATCACAAAACTTTTTATTATTCAATTATCGCATAAAAGAATAATAACACTCTAGTTCCGTATCTTATATGCGTCTCATAATTTATTACCTCTTGACTAACGGATTAGTCTCAATATTTAGTCTCTAGTTAGACTATATCAAATATAAATAACTAGTCTCTGTTGGTCTTCCTCCCATTAGGTGTCACTACTACAAAAAACATGATAGACATCGAACATTTTTACTAATAGACATTAGATTTACCTCTGATGTTAAGTTGAGTGATGTCTATTATAAGATCATTAGACATCAGATTTAAATATGATGTATATAATTTTAATAGATATCCGTCTTTTAAAAAATTCGATGTCTATTTGTTGAATAGACATCAAAGTGTTCTACAAAGTCAGATGTCTATTTGAAAACATAGACATTGATTTTGTATAAGTCTGATGTCTATTTGAAAACATAGACATTGATTTTGTATAAGTCTGATGTCTATTATTTTTCTATTTATAAAAAAAAATTAAATTTTACAATGTAATATTGTTGGCTCATATTAGTCCTACAATGATCTCAAATGCATGATGAGTCCATAATCAACAACACTTATCTTTATTCGATCAATCAATTAACAAAAAAGATTCCACATACATTATGTGCAAATTATATCGACAACAAATCTATCTACAAAATAGTAGCTGATAACAATTAGATAGGTCCCAAAGATGATTTTACTTGCGCCACCAACTTCTTGTCAGACCCAATTCTTTTGATCACCAATTGCACACGACTTGCCTAAATGACAAAAGTATACCAATACAGAACATTAGATACACCTATAAGATGAAAAAAAAAAAATGACGTGAACATTCAACTAAATAAAAAGAATCACACGAAAATACACTCTTACTTCGAACCGCATATAAAACATATGACATGAGATTAAAACAACCGCATAAGCTCAATATTAAACACAATTAAAACTATTGTGCAATATTACAAAAACAATGACCAATTCATAATATTTTCAATTAAAAAGTTAAAATACTAGTTTAGTGGCTCACTAGTAATTAAGAATATCAACAATAGCCTACACAATTGTTGACCTGTAGACATTAGAAGTTGAATATAACCATGACTCCAAACAATTTCTACAAATAAAAAAAAAGTGATAGACTATTCTAATTCATCAAGACACCATCATAGTTGCATTGCTCAAAGTAATTTATGTACATTTCAATGAATCTAAACACAATAATAGTCAAAACAGTAATGATAGGAGTAATATATCAAGTTAATATAACATAGCTAGACTGTAGATTTTTGAAACTATCTCAGGTTTTAAACACGACTTTTTCTAGATTATTTTAATGAAATTACCTGATCGGGTATTGAAGCGAACGGATAATGTTTATCTCTATAGCAATCCACTTTGCGTTTTTCTGGCACAGTTATCTCACATTAAGCTCAATGCCGACAAAAAAGTACACAACAACATTAGTAAAACACAACTACATACAACACACACACAAAAATAAATGGCAACGTAGCATTCACAATAACCAAGTGACAGAATAATAAACACAAAATCAGCAGCAAATAAACGGATTAGCAGCTACACCACGCAAAGAATATCACAGAAAGAAGAAATTTCAAAGAACGCCGACAAAGAAATACCAGAACGCAGACACCAAAGAAAGACATATAACAATAGACATAAAGAACGCAACAACGCAGACAGCAGAAGTACAGTACAACAATGGCAGCATACAAAACAACAATAACAGCAAACAAAACAGCAGCAGCAACATAAAAAAAAAACGCAGACCATAGTCCAAAGACGTCAACGCAGACCATAGTACAAAGACGACAACGTAGACAACAAGACTAAGACCACAAAAGCATCAACTCGCAACGAAAGTAATAAAAAGGACACTGTAGCACCTTCAACAGCAGCGACGTATAAAAAGAATTTCTCAAATCTTCACATTGACAACCATATTATAACTAAATTATTAAATCGCAGTATGAAAAATCTAATTTCTTATTTTAGAACGATGTCATCACAATAACTTTAGAATCATAATCGAAATCAAAAAAAAAAAAAAAAAATTGAATTCTAATTGATTCTACCATAACCAAATTACAAATAAAAAAACCCTAATATTAATATGAGATGCAATTACAAGATGAACTCACAAAATTAGACTTAATTACAATCAATCAAATTCAGTCGACCAACATTAAAACGAGTTTATGAGAGAAAAACCGAAAAAAAATCAGAGGAAGTACCTCTTAGTATTTTGATCCCCTGCAACGGTCCAGTTGAAGAACTCCGGTGGTCACCAGTGCGGCGAGGTGTCGGTTGTGGTGTTCATGTTTGGCCGTAGTCCAGTGGTTGGCGGTGGACGGTGGTTAAGGTTATTTTTGAAGAAATCAGGTTTTCTAAGATGAATAAGAGAGAAGGCAGGTTTACTCCGTATTAACATGGTTTAATGTTTAGGAAGTTAAGGTTTTATTGTTTTATATTTAAATTTCAATTAAAATTAAAGTATTTAGAGTGTTTGAATTATAGATATTTTTTTTTAATGTGTATGATGAGTATAATGTGTAAATATGTAAAAATGAATAAAAATACAAATCAGTCTTTATTTAGTCAGATGTATATATTTAAACATCTATCTTTCCCCTAAAATTTGATGTTTATAAATTTAGTTATACACATCAAATATTTTTAAAAATATGATGTGTATGTTTACATATCAAAGTCTTAAAAACATATGATGTCTAATATAGCTTAATAGACATCATAGTTTTTAATGTTTGATGTATATATTTATACACAAGTGTTTTTTTAATAGCCCATGTCTATAAAGTACATAAAAATTATTAAATCATTAATAGATATCAATATTATAAAAGTTAGATGTCTATTAGGTGATGTCTATGACGACTTTTGTAGTAGTGTGTGACCGAAAGGGATCAGTTGATTACCGCCATCTCATGACAGTAACGTCAAACTCTAGCAAGCCGAGCGTTACCGATATACGTTAATCAACTGACTTATATAAAGTTATATTCCCTTTATTCCTCTTAATGAGATTTATTAAGTATTCGCAACATTGTGGAGGACACTCACTCCAACAAATTGTTGCATCAAAGTGTGACAGTCGTGTGACTTTAAACCTGTCAACTTCAAGTCTTGCATCGATACCAGGCTGCTGATGTTTGACAAATATCCCTCTGGCACCTTAATCCCCTTTAAGCACTCTAAAAACGAGATTTTCTCCTGTCGTGAAAGTGTATGAGCTGCTGGGGGCAAGAAAGTACGTGATCCCTTCTTTTGTGGTGCTAACTCAGGTCTAATACCCATCTCGACCATATCATCCCTAGCAGCCTTGTTGTCTTTTGACCTACCCGGAACATTTAAAAGGGTATTTGTTAGGGGTGTTCATTAATCTGATTTGCAATCGAACTGCTAATTTTTTACTGTCAGTATGCTCGGTTAGGAAAAATCCGAACCTAAACCGAACCATTAAGAACGGTTACTATACGGTTCGGTTCACCTTTTTAACGGTTCGGTTATGCGGTTCACCGCGAACCGTTAGTTTACTCTGTCAAATTAAAAAAAAAAAGGTAAGTTAATTATTAATTACGACGCACTTTAACAACATACTAACGGTCCAAAATAAAAACGACAAATTACAAATGCCACATCTAATATACCATTATTAACTAAATAATACTCCGTAGTAAATAGAAAATTTATAAATGTTTTAACTCAAAAATGCGTATTGAACAAAAACAAAGCAATAAACATGTTAAAATTAAAGCTAGAGGGGTGCATATGAGATTTATTTTACGAGGATGAGGCTTTTGAGTGCTAGAAAAATACGGTAGAATAAATAATTGATATTTGAAATTTGATGAAAGTTGTAAAGTTAAACTTTATGTTTTAATTTATATATATAAGTATAATTTATTTATATTTTTGCTCTTAATCTGCTTCGTTTGCTAACTGCTAACTCAAAATGTCGAACCTAAACCGAACCGTAAACTGTTAATTTTAATCTGCTTGCGCCGAACCATTATTTCTTAACGGTTCGGTTCACCGAACCTATAAAACGTGCGGTTCTCGGTTTTTTCGGTTCGGTTTATCAGTTCGGTTTTTTTTGCACACCCCTAGTATTTGTGATGCATGTTATCACAAACATTCTTCTCAATGTGCATGAAATCTAAACAGTGCCTCACCGGAAGGTCGCGCCAGTACGGAAGTTTGTCGAAGAACATTTAAAAGGGCACACATACTGTAATCCATTCTAAAACACACACACACTGTAATCCATTCTAAAATTTTATTGTAATCCATTCTAAAATTTTATATAGGCATATATTGTCAAAGAGTGAGTTATATTAGGCTTATAACTCATTTTTAATATAATTATATAATTTTTTTTACTTTTTAAACTTAAACCTAAAAATATTGAAGTTAAAATTAAAATGTAATCAAATCTTTATACGGAGTACATACTAATTGTAATCCTTTCTAAAAAAAGTTGTTTTAAAGGAAATAATTTTCCCTCCAAAATGCTACTTCCACCATTCAAATCCAAACAAAACATTTACCTTTTTGGCACTATACATATGTGTTGATAATCTTTGAAATTCCGACAATCTATAAGTGAAAATATAGTCATGTGTGATCTTGTTGTTTGATTTATCTTTATGTGTACAATATTAATATCCAATTTTTAAAATTTTTTTCTCGTATTAAATTATAGATATTTTTATTCCGACAAATGTTATAAAGCAAGTAAGCAACCGTAATGTTTAAACTTGAACGGTGGGAAAAAGTAGTAATCAATGTAAAAAAGTGATGCTATGGAGAATCGAAGCAATGACGTACTATTGCTACATGGCGCAAATTTTAACCCTACGATGAGAAGCAGGGTATATAAGTAAGCAGCGAATGTAGAAGCTTCTGAAATTCACTTGGTAAATTGAACGCATTTACTCCGCCATAAAAAGAAATTAGGGTTTGTAAACCTTCTTCAATTTTTCTCAACAATTCATCATCATATGCACAATTAATCATCATCTTTTACATCATATGCATGATTAATCATCATCATCATCTGAAGCATAATTGTCATCATCATATTGATAGATAAATTCTTATGCTTGTAAATTGTGTGTGATCGTTGATTGTGAAACAGTATAATATGCACATTAATCATCATCATCATCATCATCATCATCTGCACAGTTAATCATCGTAATATGCATAATTAATCATCTTTTCGGTGATGGTTGATTTGTGAAACAGGAAAATGGAGACGAAAGCGAAATCATCGAAATCTCGGAAACTTGTTCAGGGGAAGGATTACTACATCTACACTCGTCCGAAGGAGTACGTTTCTTTTATGTTTTTGCTGAATTTTTCGTCGTTGTTTATTGCGTGTTTTAAGTCGAATTTTTCATCATTTTAGCAACTGTGACCGTTCGTCGTTGTCGGAAAATTAGTGTTTGTTTCTCAAGATTTTCATCTTGTGCTTTTTCTATAACCTCGGATGCATTGTTGTTGATTGTTTGTTTCTCTATTTGTTTTTCGTAAGTAATTTAGTTACGGTTTTCTGTGCACTGTTATTGCTCCTTAGGAATGTTGTTTGTGGCTAAGCGCGTTGCTGCAAGTTCTGTAACCCGCTTTATTATCGCAGAGTTTTTCTAAAATCTGTCGTGGTGTTGAAAGTTCGAGCTACCTCCATCAAATAAAATAAACAGAGTTTCTAGATCGTAATTGTATTGTTTTTTCATTGTTAAGTACTTTAGCTACCAGTGTCTGTGTTCTACTAATCTTGATTATTTCTCCTGACTGTTTAACTGAGTGAATACATGTTATACACTGTCAATTCAGATATAAGCCACCTGAACGTCCACCGCCGACGGAAAAGGATCTTGAGGAGGCTCGTGAGCAACATACGAGAACTGCAAAATTGGCTTTGGCATACTACAATGCCAGACACGTAAGTTGTCGTTTTTTTCTTAGTTTCCCATCTTAGAATATCACCAATTGTTTAACTCCCACCATATGTGATCAGTATGTTTTTTTTAGTTTCCGATCTTAGAATTTCACCATTTGGTTAACTCCTGCAGTATGTGATATACATTTTCTTTGAATTCTCGTTTTTCTTTCTTTACTCCCTTGTAGTTAATTCAATTAGAATATTTGATTCAGAATGTTGTCTTTTAATTTTCAAATTAATGTTGTCTTTTAATTTTCAAATTACTAGACTCTCTGATATAATCGATTTTAGAATTTGTGACTACTATATGATACGAAGTCGTGCTTGATACTTCAGATACACGTTGGAGACGTTATTGTGTGTTGACTTTTCAATACTGTCATTTACTAACAACTTCGTATTTCATTATCCACAGCGTGTCAAGTATGAGTTGGTTGAGGCTATTACTAGCAACGGGTTTATTGGCACGGACGGCATCTGGTTTCATAACAATTTTAAAGCCTCCTTAGAGTCCCGCGTTGTACTCTTTTTTGGTGAGGTGAAGATCGTCAGAGATCGATCCGGGACCACGCGAGAGGTGGCTACTGCATGTCGTCCCTTGACAGGTAATGTTTTGAGGTTTTCAATTCCCTCCATATTCGAATTCCGGCTGATTTTATTGATATTTTTCATTAAAATTTAATAATTTCAAATATGTTAAACATTTTATTCCTATTCTGCCATTTACAAGTTCATTTGTTATTTCAAAGTTATTAAAAAAAATAGGTTCATTTGTTATTTCAAATATGTTAAACATTGATATTTTTCATCTGGTTTCTTAAGATTGACTTATAATAGGTAGAAGTTATTAAAAAAAATTCTTTTTTTTCTTTATATTATAAGTTCATTTGTTATTTCAAAGTTAACGTGATTTTTGTATTCTGGTTTCTTTGAAGTGTTTTTATATTTTTGATCCTTTGTAGGTGCGAAAACAAAACCGGAATGTTGTTGGTGCAAGAATTCTCTTTTGCATCCAATCCGAGGTTTTAGGCAGGGGGTCTACGAGCACCGGCCTCGTAATTTGCGCCGTCGTTCTGGTGGAAAGGTTGTGAAGAATCTTGCTTAAGTGTTGTGAAAAAATGTAGTAATGTCAAAGAAACTAAAACTTTGTTTTTGTGATGCAACCTTAATCCTTAGTTTTATGGAGTCAAAGTTAGGGAACTCATATCACCACTGCGGTAAAGGCTAAAGGCTAATCCACGGGTGAATAAAGGGAACAAAGTGGATAATAACGTCAACTTAAAAGTAATCCTTAAATCCACGCCATTATGCAAGATGCAACTCCGTGGATTAGCCATTAGCTAGCACCGTGGTGTTACGAGTTCCCTGAAGTTAGGTGTATTTATGAATACCAGTGTTTTTGATCTGTAGACATACTTTGCAAGAGTAATATTCTCCTGGTATGACACTCATGTGAGTGTTCCTCAAAATTAAGGTGTTTTATTATTCACAAGTATTAAGGTGTTTTATTATTCACATAAGGTAGTTACTGTTTGTTTTGATCTCACGATACATAAGCCAACATAAGGTAGTTACTGTTTGTTTTGATTTTATTTTACTTTTTCTTTTTTCTTTTACTTCTCGTCTCAGTCATTTGTTTACAGTTTGATTTTTTTTCCTCTCAAAAAAAAGTTAAACGGTAAACAATTTACTGAAACGGATGGAGTAATAATTTTATGTGTGTGTTTTGTTTTATGTTAAATTAAATTAGTGTTTATTATTTTTGACTTTGATTTTGTCGATCTTGCCCAAAGATGGAATTTTGTCAGTCCGACTTGATAATTTGGAGACTCCGAACTATTGAATGTTGATGAAATTCAATTATTTAAATGCAAAAATTGAAATTAAAACGATTAGAACTTATTATCGTAGTTAATGATAAAAAATTGAATGAATTTGGTCGAGGATTAGTTAGGAAAAACAAAATAGAGAATTGTGTGTTTTTTGAGTAAAAAGATGGTAAGGTTGAAAGTAATAATTAAAAAAGAATAAAATTTAAAGAAACTTCCTATATAAAAATTAATTCCGAAATTTAAAACCGGTTTATAAGTGGGGTGCGATGGAAAAAATGTAAGTTGGTGGATAATCTCTTTGCAAGGGTCACCATACATTGGTGAGCCCAGCCCATATCATCTCCTAAAGTTATGGTCCTCCGTCGACCGTCTCGTATAGTACTAGTCAACAGCTTTCTTATGATACAGTTTTATAGCACAAGCCGAACCTAAAATTTAAAGCCTTATACTCCTCTGTCCGATCGTTTGTTTCTGATTTGAATTTTTCCTCACAAAAATTACTGTAACAATTCACTGAAACGGAGGGAGTATAAAAGTGAAAGTTATTATCAATTAAATTTGGAGGTTGTAAATTTTAATTACTAAACTTTTGTAATTATTAGTTAATCTTATCATATAGAACGGTTCAATATCTATCTACTATATCTATATTTACTACTCCCTTCGCTTCGGTGATATTTATCAATATGATGAAGCGAATTTATCAATATGATGAGAGAGATAGAGAAAAAACTAATAAAATAATAATAAAAGTATAATGGAGAACCCACTTTACCAAAATTAATACTCCCTCCGTCCCGGTCATTTGTTTACTTTTTCCATTTTGGAGTTTACGGGTCATTTGTTTACACTTTCCATAAATGATCATGGTTGACCCATGTGGCCGCCTACCGGTGTATTTATTAAATCTACCCCCGCTCCAGCACCTGCCTCAGACCCGCCTCACCCGCTTGAAATCCTCTTTATAGGATCGCATTGTCGTAATGTATATTTTAAAAAAAAATATTACCGATATTGCTTTTACATTTTTTAAGGAAAAAGTAATTTTTAAAATTAATTTAAATATAGATTTTTAACTTTTTTTTTTTTTTTTTTGTAATTGTTAAATTTTACTCTATATTATTTATATTTTCAAGGCTATGAATAAAGTGGGTATATGCACGACATGTGCAAACGAGGCGGGTGTGGGGCGGAGGCGGGTGCGGGGCGGAGTTTTGATGAAATCCATCACCGCTCCACGACCCGCGGCGGGGAACACTTTTGGTACCCACCTCCGCCCCACGACCCACCAAACTATCCCCTACCTCCACCCTAATTGGGGCGGATGCGGAGCGGTATCCACATTGACCCGCCCCAGTGACATCCTTAATGCAGGGGCTCGGGTGTCCGCTTACATTTTTACTAGACTTAGCTTTACTGTAGCTAAGGGGGTGGGGGCCCATATTGTTTCTCGGCTCCCCACCAATTTCATGTAGATGTGTTAACACCACCACCACAACAACAACAACAACTACAACAACAACAATTGAACTTCATCCATTTCGATTCGGCCAAATTTCAATCATTTGATTCAAAGATTGATTCGATTCGATTCATTCGATTGATTCAGTTTAGGTCAGTTCAGCTCTAAAAAGTCCGAAAAAACAGGTTCTAAGACCCTTTACACCCCTTTTTCACGAACTTTATCCTTTTTTTTTTTTTTTTTTATTTTTTTTTATTTTTTAAATGTCTTAATTTATCTTAATTTTTTTGCAAAAAGTTTTTTATTTAATTTTAACAAGATAATTAATCAAAATGTCTAAATTTTTTTTACTCCTTAAATATGTGGCTCATTTATTTCATTAATTAGTGTCAATATTTATGAACAATATAAATAATACGGAGTACTTTTTTAGAGTACTCTTACCACTTAAAGTTATCTCTTGTTGTTGAAAAACACGTTATTTTAGGGGTATTATACCATATATTGCATTATACCATGTAAAAAGGTTAAATTTTTGCCATGTAAATAAATTAGTAGTGATGCTCCGTACATAACACTTACTAACTAAACATCCGTTTTGGCCCCCCGTCAAATTTTGTTGAAGTTCCGCCACTGTATTCATGTGTAATGATATTCTTGTAAACAAAAGGCAAGTACGCAACCACTATATAATTTTGTAATTATAATTGAGTAAAATGTATTCCTCCATCCCGATCATAAATAAATTTCGAGAACATTAATAATATATATACCTGGTACATATGTGCGAGTGGTTCTTTACTTCATGTTCTATTGTATTAACATTAATAAGAGTGAGTGTTACGTGTTCATAGGCTTAAGATTGGACCAAACTGGAATCGGTATTAGATTTTAGAAATATACGGGACTGAAAAACGGACCGGAATAGACAATCCCGTTCCAAGAATTGCACCGATTAAATCCGGTCCCGACCAGTTAGACCGGTATTTCTTTGTAATTATAAAATATGTTTAATTTTAAGACTGGTATGGTTAATTTTTTATCAATAACTACTATACTGTGATAATGTATTAATGTTAGACTAAGCAAATCAAAATAATTCTTATGAATACTCTTAGTTAAACTATATTTAAAATAAAAGGTTGATATTGTTTTAGCTTTTTCGGTCCGGACTGATTAGGATGGGTCACAACCAGAAGTTTAGTCTGATCCCGATCCCATTAACTTCGGTCCGGACCGAATTATACACACTACGGAGTACTAAATAAAAAGTCCCTATCATGATTCATGATTCATGACTCATGAGAGAATAATAGGTCTTATGTGGAATGGCCTGTAATTTATAACTTGGATGAGTCACAATTTTTTTTATTGGGCCAAATAATTGGGTTGCTATTGCCAAACTAACACTACTTTTTTTTTTTTTTTTAGAGTCGCTGCAAATTAATACGGAGTATAATATTTAGTTTGTGTTTTCTCCTAAATTCCTTCTTATACAGTAGAGATGACTTATAATATGTTGTTATCACTTATCAGCTAGGAAGCACCGACACCGATACGGACACTTGAGACGGATACGTATCGGACACACGATACGGCCTTCTAAAATTTTAGGATATGCAATACGGCTAAATAAAAATCAATATACATATGAAAAAAGAAAAAAATTTGAAGCTCTTTAAGACAAATATAGAAATATGGCATTTAAAAGACCAAAAAGTCGTTAAAAATGACAAATAACTTGTTTATCAAAGTCACATTAACTTTAAAAGAGTACAAAAGTCTTACAAATATATAATGATAAATAACTTGTTTTACAAAATCACAATATGTTCTTTTTTTTTTTTTTTTTTTAATTTATTTAGTCGTGCTAAGTAAGCTGACTTGCTTTTGAATTTTTTTTTTCTTTTTTCTTTTTTCTTTTTTAATTTATATGAACTATCGGGTATCGGTGAGGTATCGGTGAGGTATCGAACATTAAAGCCGTATCGGAAAATATCCGATACCTCAAAATACGTATCGGAAGGTATCCAAGACGTATCGGGGAGTATCGGTGAGGTATCGGTATCCGATACGGTATCGGACACAGGTACGGCATATTTTAGAGGTATCGGTGCTTCCTAGGTTATCAGTGCTAACATTTTTATTTTATTTTGGCAGATTCTTGTGCGTTGGCGGCGATATGTACACACATCGTGTATAATATGAAGATATCGTACGCTAGGTATGCCAATGGACCGGTGTCGACGCCGCTTGGCATATTGGCTGATCATATGGAATGGGAAAATGAAATGAGGCAGTTGGTTGGCCGAAGAGTGCAAAACATCTTGGTGTTGCTAGAAGATGCCAAGAGAAACGGAGTTCCCTTTCGGAACGGGTTGAAGCTCAAAATTGACAGTTCATATCAAATCTACCCGTTGAGTGAAGACAACCTGATGACTGAATAAAGGAAATATACTGTACTTGCAGTGATGAGGATTCATGACGACTACTCTCAACATGGGGAGACCCCGTACATGGGAATGAAACAACTGATAACTAAAAATGGTAATTGTTTGCGAGTATGAGGATGACATGCTCTTTATGGCAAACGAACCCAATGAAGCTTTGTGGATCTACCAAAACAGCGACAGGGACAAATATCGGAGATTTCTTGGGAACGACCTTAATGTGGTGAGAAACAGTGTGATAATGGAGGCCTATTGCATAGAGATCTACGAGACCAATCCAGTTCTCACTCAAAGATGGGCCCAAAGGCTTAAGGAGAGATGTATTCGGGTTGAACCTCGAGTCGTGCCGAGATTCTCGCCCACAATCCTCGCCCGTAGAATATGTAAGGTGCTCAGTTCTCACGGTTTCGAAGTAATGTATGTTTGTTTATTTTGAGGGTGAAAGGACATTTCCTCACTGGTGTTTGCATTCTATGTAATTGAAATTGAAATGCTCCGTATTTTCTTTTATTGTTAAATTGACTTGACTTATGAGAAATGTTTATTTCTATGGCATTTTATTGTTGAATTATATTCTCTGATTTGAAATTTTCAATGAGATAACAAAACCATCCTAACTATTCACCGAATAATTGAGACAAATCACTGGACGATGAATTAGGCTTATCCGATTGTTCAAGTCGCAACTAATGGACAATGTGTGCACAATGTGGAAAGTTCAACTTGGGTCAATGGGGCTACAAACGTAATTCTTTATATTTCGCAAACACCCGATGGAGGTGATATAAACGTTGATACTCGAAATTCTATGGTTTCGATAACCTATAGAAATAGTTGTTATGGCATCTCACCGATATTTCTCATTGTGTGAGATGTTACTTTGATCTCATTACATGAATATTTACGACACAATAAATTACAACAATTTTAATTATATGAAACGAAATTAAGAAAATAAGTTACTATTTGTTTGGTCCTTTTAATAGATCAATATGTCAGCTGCAGAAGTTTAGTCGGTCAAAACCAAAGATTGTAACATAACACTAATCGAGACCAAAAAGGAGAGATTATGCTTAGAATTTCATCTGATATAACAAAAGTTGAGTTTCGAATACATAGCATACTATCTACTATAGCAGAAGGTTGGGATAAATGCAGATATTAAACCATTACTACTGATAATGTAGTTAATTATCACTGCGATAGTAGCCTCCAAACGCAGTTGCTACGGAGTAATAGTGTATATATCATGGGCGTGCACTACACTTTACATTTTGAAGACGTCTGAAATCGTTTTTCAGGTCTAGCGGAGACGCAAAGAACGTCTTTCACAGGCATACAATCCTTGACGGCGTCTATTGGTAGGATGCAAGAGCGTCTCATCGCCGCAAATACCACATTGATGGGTTGTTTTAATGTCCGTAAAGAATAAGTTTAACTCCGAATTAAAAATGAAATTATCACAACAACAAAAAAAAGAAAAAAAACTTTGCACAATGGAAATCTTACCGTCCATGGGGCAGCACGAAGTCACAAGAAATCTTACCGTCCACGGGGTGGCACGAAGTCACAATTTATTTTTGGGGTTTAAAATTTGTGGCTTCTTTGTGGCTTTTACTTTCGTGGCAATACTTTTTAGATTATATCAAATAATAGCTCATGGAAGCAATGAAGTAGAAACAATAGTCATGGACTACTAATTCAGCTTATATTAAATTAGATTATATCAAATTAGTCATATTTTATTTTTGTGGCTTTAAAATTTGTGGCTTTAAAATTTGTGGCTTTTACCTTTGTGACAATACTTATTTGATTATAATAAATAATAGTCATTAGATTAATAGAATAATATATTCTTTGTTTTTACTTCTCCTATGATATAATTAGTCTATAAATACGTACATTTTGTTTGTTTTTACACCTACAAAGGAACGAAATTATCTGATAATTAAGTTAAGATCGAAGTCCGGATTTTGAATTGGATAGAAGCTATTCGGCTTGGGTTTGCTCGGTCCACCCAAAATAATATTTGGTCCACCCAAGACTATTGGATGACGCCAAGTTAAACGGCGTCCTAATGTGGAACAAATTAAAACTCAAGATCGACCATTATTCGAGGTTAAATGTGCGAGATCAAAACGCAATAAGGGTTGGTCTTATTCGTTCACTTTACTAGCGGAGTATCAGTGTTGAGAATTTTTTCTCCGACTACAAGAGCGACGGTTCTTTACCGTATATGGGGAGAGGCGGCCGCATTATGGACGCTAATAACAACCATGGAACCCATGTCATCATTATCGTAGGGGAATATCGAGACAATACTTTGTTTGCACCCAATGAGACTCCGGAAGTTCTATGATCTATTAAGATTCACAAAGAAATCATGGTACGAGTTTCCTCGGTGACGGACTCAACGTTGTTCGCCAATCGCTACTTGTTGAAGCCCACCGCGCAGTACGTTTTTTGCGAGTGCATTTCTAGTGGAATAGATAGTGAAACATGTTGAACCTTTGCACACCGCTCAACCACGTATATAACGGACCCGATGACCTACATCGTCAAGTCACGACACCAACGATCTCTCTACCCTGGCTCTTCACACTCTATATAACGGACCCGATGACCTAGTCATTGGTGACGGTACATCTCTTACCATTTTACACCATGACTCATTTTCTATCTTCACCATAAATCGCTTACTTATTTTTAACAATGTTCTTGTCGTTCCCAAGATTTCTAAATAGCTTCTTTCAGTTTCACAAATTTGCACTGATGAGTGGTTATAAGTATATGAAATTTCAAAATTTGTAAGTATATGAAATGAAATCATATAAATAAGTGGTTATTTGGTTAGTCGGCCAAATGGACGTAAAGTCTAAGATGATTACAAAGCACCAATTAAAATACAATTGATAAAACTACTCCTAATAATTAGGAAATACAATCTAGGAAGTCATGTTTTCAAGACAAAAATTGGGCTTCTACCAACACTGTACTTTATATATAGTTAAGTAGCCCAAAAAATATAAAGTCCACTAGCCCACATCAGAAAAAAGCCTGCACCACAACTTTACATTCCAAGCACATCAGAAACAACTCTCCCGTCTTTACAAAGGTGAAGGGAACGCCGTTGGAACTCGTAGACTCCTTGGTGAAGCCGATTTGTAGGATGCAAAAAGGTATTGCCGCCGCACATGCCACATTGACGTGTCGTTTTGATACCTGAGTTAAAATTCAAATTAAATCCTCGAAAACCAAGAAATTTGCATACCTCTGTTACACTTGACTCACTTTCAAATACCAAAGAAAAATAAAATTAAAAAATAAATATTGAGGAAAATTTTACCATCCAAAGGGCGACATGCAGTCACCATAAACTTTGCACCGTCGTCATAGCATTTCAGAGTTTTCATCTCATCAAAGAAGGTTTTAGAAGTTCCCGATGAAGTTTCGGATTTGGCTTTAAAGATAGTATGGTACCAAATCCCGCTCGAAAAGAGACGACCCCCACTATCAATAGGATCTACGAACTTGTAATTAGTATGCTGCAAGTTTAGAGAAAAAAAAAAAGTTAGATATATTGGAAAATAGTACAAAAGACATCTATTGTTACACGTCACTACTACAAATTTGATCTTAGAGAACGGGGAATAGAGAACACTCTAAAGCGTTATCATGTTTGTGGCTTAATTTGTGACTTAGAGAACGGGGAATAGAGAACGGGGAATAGAGAACACTCTAAAGCGTTATCACTACTACAAATTTGATCTTAGAGAACACTCTAAAGCGTTATCATATATTGGAAAACAATTTTTGCCACAAATGTGACTAAATTTGTGGCTATTTTTATGTTTTTTTCATGTTTGTGGCTTAATTTGTGGTTAAATCACTTAAATGAATATTTTTTTCCCAACTAAAACTTTTTTGTGGCGCAAGCTAATATTTGCAACGTTATCATTTCTCTCGTGGTATAATTTTTTTCAATGTCAATTAATATAGTTGGTTTTAATGACTATTTAATTTTTTGTCGCATTTCACTAATTTAAATATTGTCATTAGTTACTATATTATGTAAAAAGTAATCATTAGTATACTCCGTAATAAATTTTCATATGTCTCTCCAGTATTCATATAAATGACCGACATTTTATGTTTTTTTTTTCTTTTGTTTGTTGTTAATTAGACTCATGTGTCATAACCACGGTCAGCACGCACATCGAATACAACTTGAGAATCTCTTACTTGGGCCACACCCGACAGCCAACTGCCCTACCATCGGGTCGACTGATCGATCATGAAGCTTGGGAGGATCTAATACAACGGTTATTTCAAGTTCAAGTAAAGATCCTCCCAAGCTTATTGGATGACGCCAAATTTAATGGCGTCCCAATGTGGAACCGATTAAAAGTCCAGATCGACAATCATTCGATATTAAACGTGAGAGATCCAAACGCATTCAGAGCTAATCTTACGTCGTTCACCATACTAGCGGTGATGAAGATTTGTAGCGATTACAAGAGTGACGGTTCTGTACCGTATATGGGGAGAGGCAGCCCCATCTGGGAACCTAATAACATCGTCCATGCAACTAACCCATGCTATCGTAATCGTCAGGGAGTATCGAGACGATACATTGTTTACCCCCAATGAAAGTTTTTAACTAAGCGAAATTTGTCTAAGGGGTTCTCGTTGAAGTTTTACAAATGGCTTTAAATATGAGATGATATCAAATCATGCTTGAAAGCAAAACCTCAATTATCAATGAGATCATATGGTACCAAATTTTCATCACATGTTGCGCGTTTATTTTGTAGTAACTATAATAACAATTTTTGCCACAAATGTGACTAAATTTGTGGCTATATTTATGTTTTATCATGTTTGTGGCTTAATTTATGATTAAATGAATATTTTTTTTTTCACAAATTAAAACTTTTTTGTGGCGCAAGTTAATATTTGCAACGTTTATTACTCTTTTATTACTTTGGAAAACATGGAGGGCGAAAATCTCCGGCACAATTCGAGGTTCAACGCGAATACCTTCGGCACAATTCGAGGTCACTGTTTTGATAGATCCATAGAGCTTCCTTGGGCTCATTTTCCCTTAACAGCGTATCGTCCTTATACTCACCAACGAGTACCACCGTTTGACTTTGTACAATGCCATTTATTTCCATCAATTGTTGTATTTTCATGTACGGTGTCTCCCCATGGTGGGAGTAGTCGTGATGAACCCTCATCACTACGAGTATAGTATACTTCCTTAGTTCAGTCCTAAGCACGTCTTCAATCAATGGGTTGATTTGATACGCATTGTCGATTTTATGTCTGAGTCGTTCCACAAGGGACCTCGTTCCTCTTGGCATCTTCCAACAATACCGAGATGTTTTGCACCCTTATGCCAACAAGCCGCCCCATTTCATCATTCTATTCCAAATGATTAGCCAGTATTCACTTTGCATTGACACCGGTGCATTGGTATCCCTAGTATACGAAATCCTCATATTATACACGATATGTGTGCATATCCTGACAACGCACAAGAATCTGCCAAATTAAAACAAGTCTGTAGTGATAAAATGCATATTAGATGAATTATGGAGAAAACACAATAGCAACCCACTAACTCGGCCCAATAAAATAACTGTGACTTATCCAAGTTACCAAATTTTTAACTTGAAGTTTTTTTTTCGTCTTTTACACGTATAAAACCACGCGGAAATGCGGTATGTGCACCGGTGATACGTTCTCACATTGTATTCATTCCATTTGAGAGTTTTTTTAACTTAGCGAAATTTGCCTAAGAGGTTCTCACTAAAGTTTTTTACAAATGACTTTAAATATGAGATGATATCAAATCCTACTTGAAAGCAACGCCTCAATTATCAATGAGATCATATAGTACCAAATTTTCATCACATGTTGCGCGTTTATTTTGTAGTAACTATAATAGCACCTTTTTGCCCCAAATGTGACTATATTTGTGGCTATATTTATGTTTTGTCATATTTGTGCCTTAATTTGTGGTTAAATGAATGTTTTTTTCAAAATTAAATTTTTTTTTGTGGCACACATTAATATTTGCAACGTTATCATTTCTCTCGTTGTACAACTTTTTTCTATGTGTAATTGGTTTTGGTGACTAAATTTTTTGTCGCATTTCACTAATTTTTATCCCATTTTACTAATTTAAATATTGCCATCATACTTCAAGTTTACAACTTTTAATGAACTCTGGTCAAAATTTAAATAGTCTTGTACAATGGCATACCAACGTGGAATAAGTTGAAACTAAAGATCGACAACCATTTCATGGTGGACTTAAGTGATCAAAATGCAATGAAACTGAAGTCTACTAGTCTGATGCACATTCATAGCGACTACATTATTAATGGTGATTCACCATACATGGGAAGAGACGGACCCGTTAGGGTTGGTAACAACTAGGCGACACAAGCTGTCGTCATCGTTAATGTGTATCAAGATTATACGTTATTTGCCTCGAATGAAGATCCGCAAACCAGTTGGGTTTACCAAGATTCCCATGAGGATCTTAAAGGACTTTTCTCTCTAACGGCCTCAACGTCGTTCGTCACTCTTTTTTCTTTGAAATTTTTTGCGCTGAAACGTTTGCTGCTAGTGTAATCCTTGCCGATTGGATGACGCAAAATATCGAACAATTATACAACGGTCGACCACATGTAGTTCCGGAGGTGCTAATTTGATTATCTTAGTGAAATCAAAAGTTCAATAGTTTTCATTGTAGATGTTTTATGTTAACTTTTATTTTCAAAGTTTATGAAGATCCGCCACTAGATCATATGATATCAGATTACCATAACATATGGTCCGTTTCTTTAGTAACTATAATTGCAACTTTTTGCCATGAATGTGACAAAATTTGTGGCTATATAAACAAAACATAAACAAAAGTCAAAATTAGGGTTTTTCATATTAATTGCAAGACGGTTTTAAAAAATACGAACTACATTTGAAGAATTTGGGAAAAAAAGTTTTACACGACACAATAGACATCTTATTAAACATGTATGTAAAAAGTTGAATCAAAATATTAAAGTTTGAATCTTTATTGTCATTATTGATATTAAAAATTTCAGTAAAAGTTTTAGGGCAGATTGCTATAAAATTCTTATACTATGTGTCAAGTTATATAGATGCAAACTTTTAATATGAAAACATTAAAGCACGAAATTAAAGTTTGAGAATGATTACATAGGGTCCTAGAGGTTGTTAGGATGATCAATTCAAACTCCTAACCTCCAAGTTATTAGTTAGTTGGTTTACCGTCTAAGCTGTAGGGATCTCATCCCATTCACTAATCAAATATTAGTGTAAATCAAATTACTCTAATTTGATTTAGCAAGATCTATGCAGTACAAATTCACTTTGTTAACAAGATTATAGAAATTTATACCTTTCTCAAAGGGAAATATTGGGCACAAAACTAGAACTCCTTTCTAGTTTTGTTCTTGAGCTTAAGTATTAGGATGATCCTCCATAAACCCGAGTTTCCAAATAAGGAAACCTCCTTCTTGTTGCACCCAAGAAGTACACCAAAACTACTAGTGATTTTGATCTAGAAATCACTAATAGTAGCTTGATAATATGTGAATAATATTATTACTACACTAGTAATATTAATGAAAACATAAGAACTTATTTCTTATGGTTTTAGTGAGAAGTGTTAGAGAGAAAGTGTGGAGAATGCATGAAAAAAATTCACATTACTTGGCCTTGTCTTTTTAATAGCAAAACAAGCAAAATGACGTGTGTAATACACACCATTTACTCGGCCAAAGTGAGAGGAGAGGAAGAGTGTGTGCTTTCTTTTTCTTGTAAAGAACAAAGACATGCATTGTAATTATGATGTCTCTTGCATGCACAAAGAAAACAATTAGCATAAGACAAAAGGGAATCTCCCTTCCCTTCTCCCATTTAGGACGGTCCAAAGGGGCCTTATGAGTCCATTTTGTTTTCCAATATTTGTCCCACAAATACTTGTAATTTATCACTTAATTATCTAATATAATAAAGTGTAAATTAATTAAACTCTTCCTTAATATACATGTACACATACACATATATTAAAATTGTACTTTTACTAATCTCATTAGTAAAATATACATGATTAGTGAATTAACAGTTAATCACTAATTCTCATCTCCTCTAATAATTTTATCGATATAAAATTAAATCACTCGAGTTCACAACTCGATTTCTCACTAAATTAATTCACTGACTAACCGTTAGTCAAATTATCAAGTCACTAATCTAATCGTATCTCATACAATTAATTAGCTCATTATTTGGAGTACGTTCCTATAGGTGTGACTTAAAGGGATCAATTGATTACCGCCGTTCTCACGACAATAACGTCAAACTCTAGTCAGCCAACCGTTATTGATTTACGTTAATCAATTGACAATAATTCAGGATTATCCCCATGTATTCCTTAATTGAGATTTATTAAGTAATCGCACTATTGTGGAGGACACTTACTCCAACATAAGCTACTCTTTACTTCCGGTGATTCTTTCACTATTTATCTATATATGCTTACCCAAATTACAAAAAGGCTACACTTACATTGAATGTACCAAGCCTTTGGTACATAGCAAATGGTAGGGCGACATGTAGCATGGTTAATTAAGGTCTTTAATTTTTTTTTTTTTTTTTTTTCAGATTTTCATCCTTTAAATTTTCCCTCCTTATTTTCCAAACTGATTTTCAAATTCGAAATTTTAATTTTTTTTTTTTTTTTTTTTTTTTTTTTAAATTCGACTAATTTTGCAAAATAAATTTTTTAATTAATCTTCATCATTTAACTGATTTCCCTTCTTTATTTCTTTCATTATCCCATTATTCACCAAAAACCCTAATTATTTAACATGAGTTATTTTGAATCGATTGTAAATTGATTTTAATTGCAATTTTAATTTTAGGGTTAGTTTTAATTGGTATTCTGTTCTTGACTTGTTCACGTAATATTGGAAACGATTGATCTCCATTAAAAAACTGCATATGAAGAAGAAAAGAGGACTTTGTCGATTATGATAGTGTTTGATTAAAGTTTTGGCAAATAAAAAAAAAAAAAACAAAAAAATTACCCAAGGGGAATCGAACCCGTGACTTGTAGCATAGTGGGTAGTCTTTTGTATGACGTTGGTACCATTGGACCAAGTCATATCAGCACGTTCAATATTCTAACTCATTTGTATTTATTTGGTATTTTGCTATTTATTTCGATTGAATTAGTTGGAAACCCTAAAGTTTTTTTTCTGTTCATTTTGGCATTAATGGATTCATGGTAATCTTAAAGGTTTTTTTTTAAAGTTTTCCATGTGTGGATTAATTAGCAAACGAGTTTTCGTATTCTTCATAAATTTATTACGGAGTACTATTTGTTTTAATAATTGTAGAATTTTAATTAATTTAATATGTTCAATTTGATTCTGAATTTTTTTTTTTGTAATTATTTATTCGAAATTAGGGTTCATATTTACTTGAAATTAAGTTTGATGATTTTCTTCAATGGAACCCAGTTTCAAATTGATTGATACTACAATGTCAACTTGATTAAAAACAACTTTTATTGACTTGAAAAAACGAAAATTACACCTATTTAGCCATTAAAAACGTACGTAAATCCGAATTAAAGTAGAAGAAATAACAAAACTAGAATCGGATTAAATCCGAAATAGAGTAAAAGGGTTAACAAAACTAGAATCGAACTAAATCCGAAATAAACTAAAAGGGATAACAAAACTAAAACTTGATCCTCTTGACGACGGAACGTCTCTTTGCGGGTTGTCTTGATTTCCTTTTCTTTGAAGTTGTAGAAGTAGATGTCGATGGAGAGTCCCAAATTTCCAACTCTTCATCCGAATCCTCAATTTTGATAATAGATTTGTCGACCTTAGGTGTGGCCACCATATATATGTCATCATCATCATCAATGGTGACCCAAAATTTTTCCTCAACGGGTAGGTCCGGGTGGTGCATGTTGTATTCTTCCTCATACATACTTCTAAGTATTTTGCTATTTGTGTTTCGAGAGACCCTATTAACAACGTTTCCGACTTCAATGTCACCGACTTCCTCCATCATTTTGCGCATGAAGACACGTAGTAGGTTGTTCAATTTCACGGTTTCTGTTGATGGTGAAGCCATTTTAGGTGTGTATTGTTTAAAGATGGATGAAAAATAATTAAGAAAGAAGGATTGAGGGTTTAGAGATGGTTGAGTGAATTAGGGTTAGTGGAGGTGGAGGTCCTTTTATAATGCATTTTTGGCGCCTAAATATATTGGTGTGAATGAAAATTTTGGCGCCAGAATTTTTCAGCTTTAATATCTAGATATTTTTTGCCAATTATGGATACACTTAACGGATTTAGGGTACTTTAAGGTTAATTAAAACGGAATTAGGGTAATGTAAGGATAGAGTTAACGGTTTTAGGGTATTGTAAGGTTAATGTTAACGGATTTAGGGTAATTTGAGGTTAATTTTAACGGAATGACATAAATTATACAAATTTAGGGTAACTTAAACGGAATTAGGGTTATGTTTAACGGAATTAGGGTTTTTAAAGCGTGTTTGAAAGGATGATTAACGGAAATAGGGTTGACTAACGTCAGTAAAAGGTTTAACGTACGTATTAGCCGATAACTTCGAATTGTTAGGTGTGAGTAACAGAAGGGTTAAATAACGTCACTAAATGTTTTGAATACAAATAACCCCGTACCTTGTTTTTGTAAGGTGTGACTAACTAAAGGCTTGTTTAACGTCACTAGATAGTTTAACGTCACTAAATGTTTTGAATACAAATAACCCCGTACCTTGTTTTTGTAAGGTGTGACTAACTAAAGGCTTGTTTAACGTCACTAGATAGTTTAACGTCACTAAATGTTTTGAATACAAATAACCCCGTACCTTGTTTTTGTAAGGTGTGACTAACTAAAGGCTTGTTTAACGTCACTATATAGTTTAACGTAACAATAACCCCGTACCTTGTTTTTGTAAGGTGTGACTAACTAAAGGCTTGTTTAACGTCACTAGATAGTTTAACATAACAATAACCCCGTACCTTGTTAATTACGGAGTATCCATTTAGAATGCTTTATTATTTAACATAAAATATTTAGAAATGTTGACTTACTTTAACAGAAATGCTTTATAACGTAACGTAACATTATTTTTAAAGAATTGCTTTATTATTTAAAAAAATGAATTAAAATGAATTAGAATTGCTTTATTTTAAAAAAAATAAAAAAAGAATGAGGTTGGGTATCGAACCCCCGACCTCTAGAAGCAATTCATGTTTTATGTATGACGTCACAACCAAAATTTTTCACAAATATATTTATTGATTCTAAATAAATTGATTACGGAGTATCCATTTAAAAATGCTTCAACGAAATTGCATGTAATCATTCTAAACTATATCTTATGCGTGTAGAATTTATGAAACAAAAAAAAAAAAATGGAGGATAATGCACTTGGCAAATTTGACGTGACTAGGGTTGTTTAAGAAATTAAATGACTTCTAATCTCCTTTAAATTCACCACAACTACTCAACTTCATCATTCAGTAAAAACGTTTCACTCTCCTCTGTTTATTTTCTTTCATCCAAAAAAATTTACAGTAAAAGAAAAAAATAAAAATGGAAGACCCAAAGAAGGTTTTAAAAGAAATGGTACAACAAAACTGTGAATTGATCATATCAATTGCAAAATCGAAGCACGACGGGTGGGGCCTTACCCATGCATTCGAGCCATCTCTCGAACACCCAGATAAATGTGTCGGTGTCTTCGTTTGTTATCAAAGCAGCAGCAAAACAAATGGAGTTACCGTGATGGTTCACTCCGATAAATGGTGAAAATGGTAGACGATACCTGTTAAATCAAAGAACAACAAAATTAATCAAACAACAGACCCCCCAACAAATAAAATCGAACAAGAAGCCTTATAGACGCATTAGTAGGGCATATTAATCCAATAACAACAAATTAATCCAATAACAAATTAATCAAAGAAGTCCCTGTAAATTAAAAGGCCAAACAAAACGTCGAGTGATAAACGCATTACTAGGCCATATGCACGTTAGGACGAGAAGCCTTATAGATGGACGGTAATTGTTCAAGGATAGTGGAGTACCTGTTGCACAAGAATGTCGTGTCGTAAGTGACAACGTCACCAAAGACCTTAAACATAGCCCGACAACGCGCATCTGCCCAAAACACGTTCTGCAATCGACCTTCATTGTCCTTCTTTATCGCATAAAAAAAATCCGAGTTATAAGCTTTCATTTTTACAAAATATTCCTCCAAAGCTGCCGCGTCACCATTAATTCTTTCTAACCGTCTTTCAAGGTTCACAAGATTTCGCAAGTCACGACGATTAAATGGTAAATTCTCGTGACCACCGGCCTCAAGAACCATTGCGTTGAAATTCTTCGTGATAGGAATACCAGCACGATCATTAAGCAAAATCCGTTTCTTAAAATAATCAGTTATAATACGTGCACTAATCGTAAAACGACTATTAGCAGGATCAAGCTCATGATTATGGTCCAAATGAACGGATTTAATCTGAAACCCGTCATTCTCAAGCGCGCCTTCGAAAACAGCCTTACAGCCGGTCACATTAGAATTCTCGCTACATTTCCTTCCGCCTTTTTTACATGCAAGCCGAAGCCTATCCATCATGTGATAACGAGGTTCCTTTTTCCCTCCAAACTCACGACTAACACCAGCCGCTTTATATTCAGGGTTTATTACGTTCGATCTAGTGAATACTTCGAAACCCTTTTTCATTGCGTAAGTGAAAATAAACGCCGCAAAAGACTCACAATTAGGGAAAATCATACCTACCTTTGGTTCGACAATGTCGTCATTATTAAGATTCTCAGCCTCGACTACATTGGACAAACAATAACAAGATTTGGCGATTCCTGTGTCGATCCAACTTCATCTATAGAATTTTGAACGGACTCAACCGACCTACCATCATTATGCACTTCATTCGCTTCTATTTCTTCACCAAAAGCATCATTCCCGTCAAAATCTTCATCAAAATACTCATTCAAATCAAACAAACCACCATTGTTACTCATAATTGTTGATAATTTGATGATTGAAATTGATAATTAGGGCTTCACTAATGTCGGGTAAAAAAATAAAATTAATTGCTGATTATTTCGGTTTAGGGGTTTCAGTAACTTGAGATGAACAAAATTTCCAGAAATTTAATTAGGTTAATAAAAATTTGGGTAATTAATTAAATTAATTACATGTAAGTGGCGATTTTTTTTTTTTTTAAGAAATCCCGCCTAACACCCTAATTATCCCGCCTAATGGTTTCACTTGCTCCTAATTTAGTCAGCTTTTTTTTTTCCAAATTGCCACGTGTCATCTGCTGATTGGCTATGTACCAAAACCCTTTGTACATGGAGTGTAAGTGTAGCAGCTTCATTAAGGTTTTCTCTTCTAACTATATACTCGAGTAGTTAAGGGTTTAAAAGGCCTGAGTTTCCCATTCAAGTCCCCTCGACTAGACTTCCCGAGAAGCTTAATCCTCGAGGCCAAGGTTTCGAAATATTTATTTTTAAGAATAGAAACTTTCCAAAATAAGAAATAATTTGTATAGAAGACTGAAAATGTTCTATTTAAAATATTTAAGCATAGAAAAACTAGTTAAAATATGTGTCAAAAATCTCGGGTATTACAATATATGTATTTTAAATATGATCTCTATTTAAAGAGCTCAAAAAAATTTAGATAATAAGAATATACTTCTACATAATCACAGGGGTATATTTAATTTACCGTCAACTAGAGTAATAATCAATCTACTTCGTATGTGACATGATATCAAGCAAAAGAAAACAAAACGTTGATCGGTCACTCTATAAATCATCAACTAATCACTATTTTAAACATTTATTTTGTAAAGATCAAGTCTTAAATTGATATACTATTGATCTATCCTCAAATACGATATTACTTTCCACTACACAGTTGGTACTCCGTATGTCTTATTAATTTAAGAATGTATCTTAATACACAACAAAGTCGATTAACTACAAGTTTGATTTAAACGGATATAATTTAAGTTACATTAATGAATGCGTAAACAAATTTGAGCCAAATTAAATAAGCGTACCTAATGACTGAAATCACCGTAAAATAACTCAGACGACGT
Source organism: Dianthus caryophyllus (assembly GCA_023091065.1). NCBI lineage: Eukaryota > Viridiplantae > Streptophyta > Magnoliopsida > Caryophyllales > Caryophyllaceae > Dianthus > Dianthus caryophyllus. The sequence continues at coordinate 1,539,944 of JALGRB010000021.1, forward strand.
ATGGTTATAAATTAAATCAAGTGATTTTGTATAAAATAAAATTTATTTTCAAACTGTAAAATGTGAAATTATACTATGGCAAAACTACTATCAATGAAAAATAGTTCACTAAACAATCAATCCAATTTACAAGTGTAAACCCCAATTTCAAAGATTTATCTTGTTTATAATAGTTCAAAATTAATTATTAAATAGGATTAATTGCCAAGAATAATCCGAACTGGTCCTTTTATTCCATAAATAATCCGAACTTGAATTAATCCACGAATAATCCCAACTATTCAAGTAACATTCCAATAATGAACTTTGGTCAATTTTAACATGCTTTAATCAATAAAAAAAGAAGTGAAAATGGTTTGAATTTTACTTGAAATAAGAGTGAGGCAAAGTTAGAGTCAATTTCACGGTTTTTTTTACGTGTTAGAGTCGATTGAAATTGGTGAAAGTTTATTATTGGAATGTTACTTGAATAGTTGGGATTATTCATGGATTAATTCAAGTTCGGATTATTTATGGAATAAAAGCATCAGTTCGGATTATTCTTGGCAATTAATCCCTATTAAATACACATTATTAAAAATCCGTACATTACATGCTTTAAAACAACTGATAATAATAATAATAATAATAATAATAATAATAATAATAATAATAAATAATAATAATAATAATATAATACGTGTACGGTATACATGTATAAATATTTAATGGAATTTTTACTTAAATGGAGTTGAAAGGGAAACTATTTACAAAAATGGAGCTTATTTGAAAGTAATTACAAATAATGGGTCCACGTAAGCAAAATCGATTAAATTATAATTTTTTTATGGTGAGAAGGGAAGTCGCACTCCTGCATAGCGACATCCCTACTTTCTATGACTCTATGACTCTCAACTCCACAACCTTCTCTTCCTCATTCGTTCTCCACCTCGGAGTCCTCCCACCCGCCCGCTTGCAGCCGCTGCCACAAAAAGTTGTCGATGCTTTCCGGGTCGGACGAAATAAACCTCGACCCGTCCGAATCCCCATTTTCCCTATGCCGAATTATAAATAGCGCCTTTTTCGGAACCGTCACCGTCTCCATAACTGCCTTTTAATTTTTTTCGTTGATTTCTTGCTTTTTCTCAACTTTTTCAACTATGTATTCCATTTTTAAAGCTCCATTTGAGGGGTTACATTCTTTCGCAGTGTTGAAAATTTCGGAATGTTTTGTGATGTCGGTAGGTACCGATTTCAAACGTTTGTGATGTGTCTGTTTTGCTCGAACAATTTCTGGGAAAAAAATTGATTTGGGAATGATTTGAGTTGTTGTTACTTTAATGAGAAATGAGAAATTAATGGGTAAAAGTGGCATGAATGAATGAGAGATATCAAAACAAACAATAGGAGATTTGGCCAGAGGATGAAGAAGAAGAAATTAATGGTGAAGGGCTTAAGTGACGTGCTACTGGGTTTGGGGAAGAGAAATTAGACATATCGCAGTGCGGGAGTGCGACTTCCCTTCTCACCATAAAAAAAAATATAATTTAATCGATTTGCTTACGTGGACCCATTATTTGTAATTACTTTCAAATAAGCTCCATTTTTGTAAATAGTTTCCCTTTCAACTCCATTTAAGTAAAAAATTCACTTGGGAAATTGGACGCATTTACTCCACAGTCGGAAAAAAAAAATTAGGGTTTGTAAATCTCCTTCTCTTCGTCGTCATAATTATCTCAAAAATTCATCATCATCATCTCCGCAATTTATCATTGTTTTGAAAAAAAAAATCATCATCATCTGCATAATTAATCATATCATAATATGCGTAATTAATCATCTTTTTTCGGTGATTGTTTGATTTGTGAAACAGGATGAAAATGGAGACGAAAGCGAAAACTTCTAAACCTCGTGACCCCCTTCTGTGGAGGGATCACACCTTCTACGCCCCTGCTCCTGCGTAATTTTCTATATTTTTCATCAATTTTTTTCATCTTTTATTTCATTATTTGTTTTTTTATTGCTTTTGTGTTTATGCTGAATTTGAAAAAAAAATTTCTTTTTGTGTTTTGCTGAAGTTTTCATCATTGTTTGTGTGTTTATGTCGAATTTTCATCATTTTAACAATCGTGTCCACTTTTTAACCTCTAAATTAGTGTTAGTTTTTCGAGATTTCCATGTGTAGTAGCGCGTATAGAACTTGTGCTTTGCTACATTGTCCACGTTATTGCACATTTGCACCTTACGAATGTTGTTTGTCGCTAAGCCGTCATTGCAAGTTTCTGTAAGTCTGTAACCCGGCTTTATTTTTGCCCACACCGCTATCAAACAAACAGTGCAAGTAGTTAACATCGTATGTGGAATTTGTTTCATTTGTTAAGGGCAAGCTACTAGAGTTCTAGTAACGTCAATTGTTTCTCCTGTCTGTTTAATGAGTGAAAACATGTCAGTGTTTGCTTGCAATGGTTTACCAAAAATGTCGATTCACGTTCTCCTACTTTTGCGTTATTGATGGTGATCCTTCTAGGGATGAATACCTTGCATTATACGATATCTTATTTTGGTTCAATAACGTGAAAACGCTGCAGTATTTTCTCATAGTAAAGAATGTGAAAGTGATTAAGTACTATACTTGTTTCATTATCGTCTGCTACACACAGTCATCTGGATTGCTTTCAATGTTTATACGAGTATTATATTATTCTTGCAATATATGGTGTCGTCTTTGAATGTCTTATGAATTATGTTGTATGTTGTATGTTGTATATGTACTTTATGTGCTCTTAGGCCTTGGTATTTTGTTTGTTGTTTTAATTTGTTTTAATGACAATCCAGTTATATGCCTCCCGAACGTCCAGAGCCAACGGAAAAAGAGGTTGAGTCAGCTCGTGAGTCCTATCGTGAGCAAAATACAAGAACTGCAAAATTGGCTTTGGCATACTACAATGCCAAACATGTAAGTTGATATTTATTTTTCTCTTAAGTTTCCTATTTTGGTATATGTTCCAAAGATATAGTTTCGAAAATTAGATATCAATAATAATTTGTACTGCATCATCTTAATACTGCATATTTTGCTACGCTCCTTTTTCCATCGTTATTCTTCCGATATACATATTCTTAAAATTTGATACAAAATCTTACTCGAGTCTTCAGATTCACGTTGAAGACGTTCTTTCTTAATTTTTAGATTTTGGTTTCCTTGTAATCTTACATTACCCTAATAATATACGGTGTGTTATTTGTTAGATACTTTCATTGATTAACAACTTCATATTCATTATCCACAGCGTACCAAGTTTGAGTTAGTCGATGCTATTAGTTGTGGATTTGTTGGCACGAACGGCATCTGGTTTCACTGCAACTTTAACGCTTCATCAGGGTCTGATACTTTACTGTTTTTTGCTGAGCTGAAGATTGTTAGGGATCGATCTGGGGTCAATAAAGAGGTGGTTACTGCCTGTCGTCCCTTGACAGGTATTCCCTCCTTTATTTATGACCCATTACGTTTTCGATTCCCACCATATAGCAATTCCGACTGATTGATCTAAAACAAGTTAAACATTTTATTCATTTCCTCGCAACTTCATTTATCTCAACTTGTTATAAATCCCTCGAATTCACTCTTCTATTCTCAATTTCATGTTTTACTCATTTGTCATTGATGTAATTATGTCTCCGTTATGTTTTTTTTTTTCTTTTGCTTTCAAATTCTATCTACGTTTAATTCGTGTTCATATATATGAAGTTTTGTAATCTTATTTGGTAAATGGAATTTAAAAATTTGGTCATTTATATGTATGATTGATTGAATTTTGTCTGCAGTACATGTTATCTGGGGTTTTATTTCTTTGTTGGGTGAATGTTAAAGTTATTGCCTTTTGATCACTTGTACTAATTGATAAGTGTTTTGATATTTTCGATCCTTTGCAGGTGCGAAAACAAAAGCGGAGTGTTGTTGGTGCAAGGGTTCTATTTTGCATCCTACTCGAGGTTTTAAGCAGGGGTGTTACGAGCCTAAGCTTCGTAACTTGCGCCCTCGTTTTGCTGGAAAGGTTAGGAAGAATCTTGCAGTGGAAAAATGTAGTAATGTCAAAGAAACCGAAAATTTGTTTTACTATCAAACTTAATCCTTAGGTTTAATGGTTTAAAGTTAAGTTATACCAGTGTGTTTGATCTTTTGTAAAACATATTTCACACAATAATTATTCTCCTGGTATACTCTGTAGATCGAACAGATGGCCAATTAAATTTGTTGGGGGCTGAGCTTCCAAAGAAAGCGGGCGGGTCGTGGGGTTTAGGTAGTTTACTGACTCGACCAACTGGTACGAAGTTACTCGACTAGAAGGAGAGGACAGAAGTGGTACTCGTCCTCACTTGAACTCACAGCCGATCCCGCAGTTATGTGATTTATTAATTCTGACATTTCATGAATTTCGTAGATCTTGCATAAAGATGAAATTTTATCGATATGGCATGATTGTTTTGGAGACTTTAGATCTTACATTCTTGTGAATGGTTTTGATCACTTACAAAGTTACAATGTTACAAATGATGGTCTAGTTTGATGCAAATTTTTGTGCTAAAAAATCATCCACTCCTATCGATTATTCTCATCAAATGTGACGACACGGATATCATATTTTTACGATGTTTAATGTCGTAAAACATTATATATTTTATTGAATTATCGTCTTTAAATAGTAAATCATACAACAATGAAATGAGTTGATAATATATTTGCTTGAATTTGTTTCCTAAATAAAATAACTACATTTCTTTACCATGAAATATACAAAAGCACTACTTGTCTAACCAAAAGTATCATGATTTATGTGGGTTAAGCGCAGCGGGGACGAGGCGGAGGATATGTCGTACCCATCTCTACTCCATCACCTGTGGCGGGGGAAACTTTTAACATTCACCCTCGCTCCACCACCCACGTAATCACCCTCCACACCTGCCCCAACTGGAGCGGATGCAGTGTGAGACCCGCTTTCATCCGCCCCACTAACATCCCTAGTTATTAGCATAAATAAGGGGATTTTAATTTATTTTTTTGGCCAATACTACATTGGACTTGTTTTTTTTTATTTATTTATGAAAAGACAGTCCTATAGATTATGTTTATTTAGTGCTAAAATAATCACTTTTAGTCTTAAATTATGACACATTTTAGTTGTAAATATATCGTCACATGCGTGATAAGCATTTATGTTCCATGTACTGGGTTTTTTTTATTGGGAGCTTGTGCATGAGTTATATGATGAGTCCAACAACTTATAAGCCTAATAAGTACCTTTATACATAAGATCAACAAATGACTTGGTAGGAAATTTTAAATTGAAAAACTGATCAAAACACCTAATAAGTACCTTTATAACTTATAAATCTTAAATTTCATTAGTCATTGACTTGGTCGTTTATTTAAGCTACTAAACGACTTTTTAATCCAACCGTTTGCTTATTGATCAATTCATTTGCTTATAATAGCATCCAATTACACGTTAACATGTCTAAGATTAGATGACTAGAAAATCACGCATAAAGTTATTTAATGATTTATGAAACAAACTTATTTTTCATGTTAAAAAAGCGTTATTAAGAGTGGCTTTCGAAAACTTTTATTTAATTGGGTCATTTGGCGTTAATTGGTAATAAAAAAGTTAAACGAATGACATTCGGAAAAAAAATAACTAAAGGGGTTTAAGGATGGTTAATCTGAAGAATAAATTTGAAGTGTAGGAGTATATTATATAGCCAAATTTTAAATTTAGGGGCATATCATGAAATATCGAAAATGTAAGGGTACAACATAGAAAATGGAAAACCTTGGGGTACACCATAGAAAAACCCAAAATAAAATTTATACGATAAATGCTCACAAAATTACTAAATCAAAACTACTTTGTCACATAAGAGTCGAATCACGTCTAATAAAAGACGTGTAAATTAATTTTTAAATCCCGACTACCGTGAATGACCGATACTCCCTAGATGTACCACATCACATGTTAACCCGTCTTATTTCCCGAGTATAAAATATTGGGATCACACCTATTTTACAATTTAATCAAAGCTTTTAGGAATTGCGACGCATTCATTCAATTGAAGAAATTAGGGTTTTGGTACGTACGTCGTCTTCAATGCATGCATGCTTTTCTTCTTCCTTTTTATATATACTTCTGTTCGATTGTATCCTTTGATTTATACAGATTTCAAGGGGAAAATCATGGGGAGAAAACCTGGAATCAACAAGCGTACCAACGAAAACCGGTATTTTATTTATAAATCGATAGAGAAATTATTCTTATGATTGAATCGATTTGAATTGTTTTTACGTAATTTTGAATCGTTTTTGTTTATCAATTGTGAAATTGACAGGGTTGAGCAGGAAATCAAATTATCTGTTGGTTGGGATCGTTATTTTACTGAAATTACTGATGAAGAACTACATTATAATCCGTATCCTCCTTTGCGCTGGTATTTTTATTATTATTCTTATTACTTTTTAATTAAATTTCATATCTTTTAATGAGACTAAACTTAGTTTTCGACTCGAGTCTTTCTAGCACACCGTAACTTTTAAGGTTAGTATGTTGGATAACTCGTATCCCATGTCGAAATTTGTCGCCTTGTGTAAGCGGGGGTGAAGCCAGAAAATGTTATCTGGGGTAGCGAATATAATTTTTAAGTATTACAATTGTGAAATGTTAAAATGACATAATTTGGGGAAAACAAACAGTTATATTCTTAATTCATTTTTTCTGAATAACGAGTTTAATTACGAGTTTAGAGGGCCTTTTGAGTCTATTTCGTCGTAATTTGAAATCAATTCATCTTATTATAGAAGCAAGATATCTAAACAAGTAGTTGTGACTTGTGAGTTAAATATACTCCATGTTGACTAATGTTCTTTGAAATATATATTTATTTTGAATTACTTTAACGTCATTGAGTAAATGTCATAAGATAATAATTTACTTTTAGCAAAAATGTTTGGACATTAGTCCATTACAATGGTGGTTTAGCCTACATATGTAGTTTGTTATTTGTTTTTGTTTTCAGTGAGTATAAGCCCCCGGTTTTGGCTGACCCGAAGGATCAAGAGTACCAAACCATAACAACGGCTGAAGCAGCCGTGGCTTACTACAATCGTAAGCATGTATGTTGTTAATAATAACCGTCGTGAACTTTTGTGGTTTTAGCATGCTCAACCAAACTACCACTTTCCGTTTTCATGTGCTTATATATATAGTTATCGATATTGCTCTTGGATTGATGTACGTTTGTTGTTTTAGTCAGTGTTGGACATGTTCATGTTGATGATGGTATCATATAATAACTGTTTGTGGACTATTGTATAAAATAGATACTCCCTCCATTTCAGTTGATTGTTTACGGTTTAATTTTTTTGTGAGGGAAAAAAAGTCAAACTGTAAACAAATTACTAAAACAGAGGGAGTAATTTAAGTTCACAGTAATCTTGAGTACAGTTTTTTTTTTAACTGGCAGCATACGGACTACAAGTTTGTAGATGGTATTGGCAGTAACGGGTTTTTGCGTCCAAACGGGAATTGGTATCACACGAGCTTCAAGGCTAACTCAGAAACTTCACCGGAAATTTCTAAGACTTTTTTTGCTGAAATGAAAACTATCAAATGGAATGACGATGAAGTAAAATTTCTTGTGACTTCGTGCCGCCCCGTGGACGGTAAGATTTCCATTATGCAATTCTTTTTTTTGTTGTTGTTGTGATAATTTCATTTTTAATTCGAAGTTAAAACTTATTCTTTACAGACATTAAAACAACCCGTCAATGTGGTATTTGCGGCGATGAGACGTTCTTGCATCCTACCAACAGACGCCGTCAAGGATTGTATGCCTGTGAAAGACGTTCTTTGCGTCTCCGCTATAAATGAAAAGCGGTTTCAGACGTCTTCAAAATGTTGAATAATTTGTTACAATGGGCTTGATCATAAGAAATACATATATATAATAATAATAATAATAAAAAATAAAAAAAAATAAAAAAAAATAAATAATAAAAAAAGGGCTTGACTAATACTCTAATAGAAGGCATATATAGAAAGTAGAGCTGGCCAAGGGCCGGGCTTAACTGAGGCGGCCCTTGCACGGTCCTTTGGCGGGCTCGGGAGGGCTAGGCTGAAAGGTCTCTACCAATTTTTTTTTCTTTTTCATTTTTGGGCGGCCCTTAGAGGGCCGGCCTCCAAAAATTGGGCCCGGGCCCGGTCCTTAAAATTTGAAGGGCCCAACCGGGCTTTGGAGGGCCGGTAAGGGCCGCCAAAAAACGGCCCTCGACGTGACCCGGGCCGGCCCGTTAAAATGGCCAGCTCTAAAATAGAAAGTAAAGAATTTGAGCGGGAAAATTGTTGTTAGATTATGTGATATGGTTTTTGCTTTATACGGAGTAATAGTTTATAGAATAGATAAATTATAGAAGATAGATAGATAGATATTGAATAGAATAGATGATTTGGGAGGAAACAATTCTCACGTGCATGGAATGCATGGATTCTCTTTTGTTCCTCGTATTAGTAGAACACAATCAGTCAATGTGACATAATATATGGATCAAATAGCTAGAGTTCATTTGTCACATTATAAACATCTTCCTTCATCTCATTACTATCTTCACTAAATGAATAAAGACGATCAAATGCGTGTTTTAGATGAATACGATCTGAGTTTCCATGAGTAAATTGCTCAAAGACTAATGCGTAAAGAAATTTGAGCCAAATAAGCGGGCCTACCTGACGACTGACGACTAAAATGGCCGTATATAACTCCATCAATTACACCGTATAAATCAAGTGATTATGTTTTGTTTTGAATTTAGGATGTGAAATCATACAATGGAAAATAAACTTGCTACAAATGAAAAGTTGAGCATGTGACAAATAGTTCACTAACAATCAAATCAAATCAAATAAATTTACAAATTTAAACCCCAATTTCAAAGACTTTTCAAAGAATTTCTTCTTGTTTATAAAAGTTCAAAATTATCTTTAACATTTGGGTAGGTCCTTCGGAGGTAGTACTATTGATTCATTAGGCCCTTTGCCATTCTCTACTAAAAATGCCACCTTCAATCCCCATGATGTGTGTACCTCTAGATGGCAATGCATAAACCATATACCTGCATTAAATCATTTATCCGTTTCGAACATTATAATTTATAGGAGCTGAGCTGAACTTATAGGCGCTGAAATTAAGCTGAAAAGGACGGGACCGAAGTGTACCATGACACGTACCTGGGTTATCAGCTCGGAACCTTATAGCAACCCATCCAGCAGTAGGCACGTCGATAGTATTCCGTTCAACCGGATCAACGAGATTAAACTTCTTAGGATTTTTACTTTCATTATAATTCCCTAACCCCATTCCAACCACAAAGAAATTGAACCCATGCAAGTGTGTAGGATGACTTTCGGGTGCAATAATCGAAGTACCTTGAAGTATAATTTGCACCGTCGAATTAAAGGGCAACCTGTAAACCCTTGTACCATTCATGGTAGCCAATGTTCCGGTATAATTCCCGGTATAGTTGAAATTCACGGGAGGTTTACCCGGAAAATCATCCGTAAAAACACCACTTAAATTGAGATTATGAGCTTGAAGTATAGCAATACTAGGCATTATAAAAGTGACATTATTAATTGCTCCGACAAGCCGACTACCATTGACACACGTCGCGCAAGGGTTAACCCCGACACTCATGGTAAATACTAGTGAATGGTCAATTTTTAAAGGGACTTTTGTAGGATAATTGATTGAATTTAGACTTCTAAGAGATTTAGTGAAATTTAATTGAGAATTTGTGGCATTTAGTGAGGGCATATGAGTGAACACAAGGGGTGAATTAGGTAAAGTGTGTTTATAACGCAAAAACGCGTAATTAGTGAGATTGTTAACACCGACAGGAGCGTCCATGAAGGGCGAAATGGCAATTAAGTATTTGCCTGGGATTTGAGCGGTGTTAAGTAAGGCATTGGTGGTTTGACCTGGGGCGAGGTAAATGGTGTCGGTTGTGAACGGTTTTGTATAGCTAGCATCGACTTCTACAACCGTAAAATGATGACCGGCGATTTTAAAGAAGAGCTCGTCGTTGATTGCTGCGTTGATTATGCGTAGTAAGTATGTCTTGTTGCGCTCAACGTCTAGGGTGTATGTACCTGTTCAATTATCATACAATCGGTCGAGGAAAATAATAGTTTAGTTTTGTAGATTATGTTATTAAAGTTTATATGAAATTAAAACAATCTCACACTTTAAAGTATAAGATCGACAATTTTACTGAGCATTTGTCGATGATGTTAGTATGTATGAATACGTACATACCTTGCGACGAGAGAGAACAATTTTTAACGGGTCCAGTGTAACCGTTAATTGTGTGAGAGTCGGATACATTCGGTGGTAAACCGGATTTTGTAGCTTGGTTGATCACTGCTTCGGTATCTGCTTTCCACCATTCCCCTGCATTGCAACACAATATTTATAACATTGTTTAATCGACATAGTAAATTTTTCATAAGACGATACATTTATTATCGCACGAAATCAACTTATACTAAGTACGACTATGTTATGTCTATATTGAAGACGTACCAAAGATGATAATTTTTTCCTTGACGGGTTTAGGGAAAGGGTACGGGGTGCCCTTTTTAGGGAGGAGGACTATGGCGCCGTGAACCGTGGCTCTGAGCCAGGAAATATGAGCATGCCAGAAAAGAGTGCCTCTTTGGCCCGTAATTGTGAAGTTGTAGAGGTAACTTTGTTTTGGTTGTATCGGGCATTGTGTTATATATGCTGGACCGTCTGACCAGCCTGTTCGAAGTTGGCGGACGCCATGCCTATCCAAGTTCATGGACACAATGACATTAATTTGAAATTTCAATGCATAAGATGGTCTTAAATATCGATCATGGAGTATAGGCGTATAGCTTTATTATAAAATTTCTCACAACATGGAAGTGATTTGTTGTGTTCCGGTGTAAGTTTTGCGCGAGACCGTTTCACACGGACGTCGTTTTTCTTGTGATTAAATGTGATCACTTTAATGCTTAAAGTGATCACTTTAATGCTTAATGTGACCACTTTAAAATCTCAAAAAAATGGTCACTTAATGTTAAAATAGTCACTTTTAACATTAAACTAGGGCACTTTTGAGTTGCAAATAAATCGTCGCATGTATGAGACGGTCTCATGTAAGCATTTGCGTTCCATGTACAGGGACAATTTTATTGGGACCTACTGCATGAGTTATATGATGAGTCCAACAACTTATAAGCCCAGTAAGTACCTTTGTATGATCAACAAATAGTTTAGTTTTGACAATTGGACTTAGTAATTTATAACTAACATATTTATGTTAAAAGTTATCTAATTTAGTTACGTATAATTATTATTTAACATTTTATTAATAATTGATTGTTGAAAAAACTAATAATACTCCGAACAATAAATCTTATACACAATTTCTTGTGTGAGACGGGCCTAACGATAAATTTATCGTAAGTCCTCTCACAAAGTAGGTCTGATTAGTTTTTTTCTTTTCTTGCTTGTGTCTTACGTTAATTATCGTTAGGCCCGTCTTTCAGGAGAACTACTGAATCTTATAAGCTAGTTTTATGGTGAGACGGTCGTTCATAAACTGTTAATTTAGTAGAAGATGGAGAATGGGGTGAGCTCACCAATGTATGGTGACATTGTAGTGGACGTGGTTAATGACCCTAACAAGAACATTATCACCCTCTCTTGCTCGTAGTGTTGGGCCCGGAAACTTGCCATTCACCGTCACTATCGGCTTCGTCGAGCAAAGCTTTGTATAGTTCTTCATCATCACCTACATGCACAAATAGCATTTACTCCGATATTAATTTCATTGATTTTCATATCAGACGGTATTACAAACGTGTTGAATCAAAGAAAGTATTTTGCATGCGTAGTAGAATATCACGTATTCACGTACATACCTTAAACTCATAGTGCCTAACAGTGACGGACTCACCTAAAGCGGGCTGTAACAACAACAATACAGCCACGAGCGTAAGCCAAAGTTTCATAACTATACGACGCTTACGTATTATTGTTTTTAATTTTGTGTTGGATTAATTATTTAAGCTTTTAGTTTTACTTACTAATTTGTAGCATGTCATAAAATGTGACATGATGAAAACAGACATAATATACATAAGTTGGTAATCACAATAGTAGCTAAGTGATGCGATGTCGTTTTAGCGGTTAGGTGATTGAAGAAGCCACCATACATGATGTGCTATGTTGTGTTTAATTTCAATTTGTGATTCATTACATGTTTCTATCGTTTGAAGTTTCTTGCATGCTACATAAAGTTAATTACATCGTATTATACGAACTAATTATAATTATTGCTTAATTATTCTAGAAATATGTAATTGAGTTACTATAGTACATGTTAGAGTATATAATCGATCTTAGGCCTTCAACTATCAGCTTAAGCTTTTGGTTGAAAGCCCAAGATCGATTATATACTATAACAGTACGTACTACTACGTGCATTGCGCATGCTACCATCTCTAGTATACACACCTATACCTAGCTTAACCTTGTTGTCGAATTGTTATCTACCGATTAGTAACTGTGTGTGTATTAAAATTATTACGTTTATAAAAATTTGAAACCCTAATAAACTTAGTTATCGGTTTTTTTTACACTGATCAAACGTGTGACCTACCGTCACGATACGTACCTCCGTCTTAACCATTAGGATAAGGCGTCTACTTTAATCACGCTAAAATTATTTGGTTAGTCTAATTGTTGAACAATATCTTTCATCTTGTAACTTATGATGACAACAACCCAAATTGAAAATTTCATACTACAATAACTTCATTGATATTTACTGTACGAGTGTACGACGAAACATTCAGTCTCGAAACTATGATACTCCGTACATACCAAGTCGCCCGGCCAGTCATCTGTTTACGAATTTAAATTCGCGGGATTTCTTAACATATACTCCGTATATATCAATATAAATTCAAAATTACGTCCACAACAACATAAAAAAAAAAGACAAATATAATTTACTTGGAAAAAAAAAAACAGAGTGATTAAGCAGCAGCTCCAACAGGAACAGGGTTCTCAAGTCTGGATGATCCATACAACGTCTTCTCGAATCGAATGATCTCGTTCTTCGACCCATACGCAACTTGGGTTCTGTCGTCGAGATTTTCGACCACTTTGTCCAACACAGATTTGGTACCGTCACTGCTGTAACCTCCGGCGTTCTCAATCAACAGTCCTAGGGGAGCTACTTCAAACAGCAACCTAAGCTTTGCCTTTGCTGTCGGTGACGTTACGTTTGTGAATATCCCCTTCTCCTTCACTATTATCTGCGCGCGTATACGTTTATTCACATGAGTCGAGGACGTGTTAGACGTGGACAATGATAGGGCGACACTGGTAGTGAAATCACTGAAATGATATGTACCTGGTTAACGTCGGGGACCATTCCTCCGGTGTATCGAAGAGTGTATTTCTCTCTTACATAATATTGAATCAACTGCAAACACGATAAAAGCGAACAAAATTAAGAATGTACTATACGTTGTCGTTTGAAACGGCCCTAGTGATCGAAAAATTAAAGTAACTTCAAAGATTAGAAAAACCTTGTCGTAGTCAGGATTGTCGAAAGTAGCTCTCAAATTTCCGGGACAAAAGAGTTTCCCTTCACCGATTTCGGTTGTTTCCTTCACATGTTGCCATTTTCCTGATCACACCACAAAAAATGCAACTCAAAATGACTGAAAAACATATGTATATGAAATGTTCATTTAATTCAACGACTAAACGACCTTGTTCCTTTGAGAACTGAACTAAACTGAATTGATCTGAACTAAATTAAATTATACTCCGTACTGTATTAATATGTGATGACGTGAAATTAAGTCCAAAAGAACAAAGTCTTCTTCGATGTTATTGTGTTAGATACATACCTTCGTCAAGAAGAAGAAATTCATGGGTTCCAGGGAAGCCCTTAATAGCCAAGACATAAGTAGTCCTCGGACCGTAAATTCCCATGGCCGAAGCCACTTGGTCCCTGCCGGTAACCCCGGTCAACTTATCCCCCGGCCACACCCCGAATATAGTCCCCACCGAGAAGTTTGTGTCGACAATGCTAGACCCATCGAGTGGGTCAAATGCCACACTAAATCCACCTGTAGTTTTGCAAACATACTCAAATGGAGGCATTTTTTCAAGTCTATGATTTAATAACGAGATCGTTGTACAGCATACAACAGCCTTACAATGCTTGTAAGACCGTTGTATGGCGTACAAGTAAGGTGGTCAAAAGTTAAAGTTAAGTAGACGACCTTCGGTAGGACCTCCCTTATCTTGAAGTTCCGGAAGCTCTTCTGAGCAAGCATACTTGCAAAAGTGTGAGTGTTCTAAGGCCTGCGCGCAGTTTAATTCAAGTATTTCATTAACTTATGTACGAGACTGTCTCATATAAAACTCGCTTAGTCATGTCTCTTACAAAAATAATGCATCCTAGGTCTTATAAGGCCTAGGTGCTGAACCATAAAAAACTCGACATTTTTAGCAGAACTTTTCAAATTTTTCTCGAGACTGTCGACTATTAATTAGTTTAAGTTGTGTAGGAAAAAATACATCAAAAAGAAGTTTGTCAGCAAGAACATCAACAGCAAGTTGTTCATCACCAAAGGTATTAACACACTGAGTTCCTCCACAAGAAGCTGTCCTAACTTTAAAGGCAATAGTCCTTAGTGCTTCTCCCATGCACACCATCAACCTAATTAGTCCCTTGTCCGGTGTCGCCTTTGCTAGGAACTCTTCCTGCAATTTTTGTATAAAACCGTCTCATATAAGAATTTGTGTACAAAAGTTCTAAGTATGAGTAATAGTATAATGTTTGTCTTACCAAACTGTCGCCGATTTCACATTTAGTTATAGCCGCCGAGTTTCCCTTGGCGACTCTAATAGACGACTTTGTTGTCATCCTCAATGATTCTCCAAATAATGAGCTCGATTTTAGGCTCTACAATGAAAATTAATTATATTTATTAGCACGGTCAAGGGTCAACTAAACTGGTTGCACTTCTTATAACGTAAAAGCAAATAACAAGTTATATCATATATAATTAAAGTACGTAGTTGTTTGTAATTTTTCCTCGGAATAATGTATGCTAGTAACATGAGACGATCGATACCTTTTGGCTATGTGTATGGACCGACGATGGAATCAATAAGGCGGTCGAGGTACGACACGAGACTCGAGGGTGCACAATGGTTCTAGATAAGCTAGCCATGCTAGTCTCCATGTTATGATTCACACTACCTTAATTTGTTTGATGTGCAAAGAAGAAGAAGAGGAGAAATGAAAAATGTAAGTGATGTTTTGTTTTGTGTGTGTTAAGTTAGTGAATTGTTTGAGTGAAGTGAGTAGGATTATAGATAAGGAGTTAACGGTATTGTGCCACGTGGCGTTAGTATAACAAAGTTGGATACAACGTACAAGTAGTTCCTTAGAGAATGATCATATCTCAAAATTTATGTGGCTATCACCCTTTTCTTAGATATGGCTATACCTGTCAAACAGAGTAGGCAAGGCGGGTTTTGGGTTCGAATGCTTATTATCACAGATGCTTGTCTGAATTGAGTGTATTTGAGAACAGGGTAGTATCTTGGTCGGGTGTCTGCGGGTTCAAGTCGGGTAAGGGTCAAAATACGGGTTTACCAACGTCTTTTTATCCATATTTTTTTTTTTTTTTGTATAACGGATTAATTTTTAGAAAAAAAAAATAAGAAAACTACTCTCTTCCTTTATAGTCAGCTTTCACGATCTTTAAAAGCACAAATATTAAGATTAGTGGAAGTTGTCATGTAAGTGTCTTACATTAATCATTCTTGTGAGTGGGTGAATTCTTAATGTGAAGGCTTTGGGTGATCGATCGTTTTACTTATTTTCCTCCCAAATTTAGAATGTAGAAGACTTAACTTCTCCCATTATTCCTCGATTTTACGTCACCAAATCAAAAATTTAAACTTTTTAGTTTCATAAAATCTTATTATTCTGGCTTTTGGGTGATTTAAAAAAAAAAAAAAAAAAAAAAAAAGTCATATATATGAGTGCTCCAAAACCAACTCTAATTGATATATTATTGAAAAATTAATATTTTTTTAATTATAAGTTCCAAAACTGAAAACTTTAAAATAAGTTTATAGATGCGTGTGTGTCTATTAAATCGATATTTATAATATTAGATTCATATATGTAGTTTCCAAGTTGTATATTCAAATTTAAAATATTCATAACTAGAAACTTAAAAATATATCATTTTCTTTTTCTCATTTTTCTCATTTATTCTCCACATATATTTTGTTTCAAAATTTAATAATAATGATTCAGATGCCTCAAATTTATAATGTCAAATGTAACTTACAAACACTATTAAAATAATTGATTCTGTAATTATTGAATAATAAAGATTATTATTTAAGGGAAAATTTCAATTATGAAAAATTTATTAGGTGTGAAATGTTTAAAATTAGTGTGTAGTAGAAATTTTACATGTAAATTGAAACTGATAAAGATATTTTATATATAGGAACGTAAGTTTTTTTACTCAACGGGTTAACCCGCTACGGGTCGGGTTTTGACCCATTATTTTCGGATCATTTCGGGTTCGGGTAGATTTTGGGTTGAATTGAAAAAGCGAGTTGACTTGGGTCATTCTGAGTCGGTTTGGCGGTTTATCGGGTCGGGTTAGATTTTGACAGCTCTAGATATGGCCAATGTTTTTAGTATTTTCTCTGTTTCAGTTAATTGTTTACAGTTTGATTTAACTAAAACAGTAGTGAATATTGTTGATATTTGTAGTCACTTTAATTTAGAAATTCTAAAGGCATATACTCAACTTAATACATTATGTTCATTTCATTTGGCGGTCATCTCTTGCTACTATTAATCGTAATAGTTGTACGCTGTTATAAACGATAACATAATTACACGTAATCTGATTAACGTACTAAATAGATTTGTGTTTCAAAATATACTACACCGTAAATCACTTCATGACAACACTCTATTTAATTTTACTAGGCAATTACTAGAAAAAATCCGAAATGAATAATCAAAAGGTTGATTATTGCTACAAAGGCTCACGATCCATGTAGAAACACGAAACGAAAACAACCCCAGAAAGCGAGTCCTTTAATTTCGCACCCGTATATATTCAATAAGCGTTACTTGATTAAAAGACTCAAAATAACATATTCCGTATTTCGCTAGTTAAAACATTTCACGTAATTTGTCTTCCCTAAAATAACGGTTTTATAAATAAATTCATAAATTCCCGAAACACAATGTGGATAATAGAATAAAATGTTGCCTAGTCAAGTTGTTAAAACATGGGAGAAATTTTCGACAGTCTCAAACTATTGTAGCAATATCCAAAGATTTTGATCAACGTCGTCAATTATGTAGGTAATTCGCTCTACATTGTCTAATTATGTCTTCTTACATTCATTGTTAAAATATCATTTCAATTTTGATATTATGTGTTTGATTTGATGAATTTAATGTTCGTCTGCATATTACAGCGTACAACAACCTTACAATGAAACAGATTTACAAGTAGTTTTTGCTTCGTTCTCGATTATGATGTTTGATACTGTGATGTACTGAATTCACTGTTAAACCCCTTAAATATGCAAATCAACTGTATGAAATCAGAGGTTGTGATACAGAAGTTGCTGTCTTTAATGTCGTGAAAAACCACAGTTATCAAATTTGATTAATGTTGCTTGCAGAAGAAACGATGACAGGAAACTGTGTATACAAATTACATGCCTTAAAGCATAGGGTTGATGTCGTTAATGACGTCTTTCTTTGGACGGTATGAAGCGAGGAAGGTGCAGTACAGACTACAGATCTCTGATGCTGTCTGTCTTTTCCATTCGAGATCGCCCTTATGCAGGTACATTCCACTTTAATCAGTTGTCGTTCGCTTTAGTATCATAGTATTCAAGTAGTCATCGACCAATATAACGCTTCTGGATTACGTTTTAAGAAAGTAAACAGAAAACGAGAAATTGAACCTGGGGTATTTGAATGGTCGTTAAGACAATATCGACTTTACTTTATGAAAACGCAAAATAAGAGTGAAAATCTTCGTGTGGGTGAAGTAGTGTAGAAAACTATGAAGTGCTAATATAATCTGTAAGATGCACGGTCGATTTGTGCATCAGTTCTTGAAGATACTAACTAAATGCTGAATTATTCATGTGAAAATGGTTGAAGTGAATGATTATATAGTGGCTTGATCAAATCGATTAAGATATAAACAAGTCGATGAAGGGTTTTGATTCACTTGTATGTCTTATTTCGCAATCTACCGGTTTTTTCCTCTATGACGACTCCTCACTTTTCATAAACTACCAAAAGCCTGATCAGTTTTCTGAAAATTCTATGTTTTTGAGTTTCCGAACGTTTCCATGTTCTCTCTTTTACTGTTTCCTGCACAAATCCTTTTCTCATACCAGAATCCTTTGCATAGTCATTAACATTAGCTGGTAATATTGCTTTAAAACTATGATTGATTATGATATCAGGAGATTATCATCCAAATTTAATAGTGACTTGTGGATTGATTGAACGAGACTGATCGAGTTTGTGGCTTGAATTCTAGGCTTTTAGCTTTTTGCTGACACAACTTGAATTCACCGAGCATATACGTGTTTGAAAATTTTAGACGTAAACACCGTCCTTAGAGGCATTTAGCTTGCTGCGATACTTACCAGGCTACGAAATTCTGCTGATATGCGTCAGAGACGTGTTTGAAAGTATTACCTTTAGTTCTCTGAAACTGTTTCATTCACTTTCACACAATTATTAAAATGTGAATGCTAATTACTGTTGGTTTAATAAATAAAAATTATATAATGTGTTGATTATATTTTAATCATAATACATCCATCACATATATACAATATATTCATTTAATAATTTCAAAATCTGATCATACCAAAACAGTTCAGTGAAAAGAACAGTGACAGAGGTAATTTTGAAAATCTGATCATACCAAACAGTAATTTATTCTTCATTATTCATCTTCCTCTCTGCAATCATCATCACTAATCCACCTGATTTTTCTATTTTAATCAAGGTATGCATCTACTTGAATCAACCTATATGAAAATTTTTGAATCTTTTATATGATTTTCATGTTACAAAAATATTGAACTTTTTTAATGAATTTTAGCTCATTTCAATAAAAAAGATTTGAGTTTTCGGATGTTATCTAGCTCGTTACGTCACAAAGTTGGCAACTTCTGTTGATCTGTGTGATCATTTTGAAGTTTACTACTCCCTCCGTTCCAGTGAATCACTGAATTGTTTACAGTTTGACTTTTCTGTGAGGGGAATTTGAAAGAAGCGTAAACAAATGACTGAAACAGAGGGAATATGTTTAATATTAACCCTTTTTTTTTTTTGCTTCAAGTGAAGGATAGAAAAGCAGGAGGTTAAAGCAAGAAAAAGGCGGTTGTTGAGAGAAAAGGAGGGAAAACAATGTCGTTTACAGGTACAATAACACGAGCTACATAGCCTAAGTCCCGAAATTATTTAGTCGATAACATGAATCATCGTCAGGAATCATAAATAAAGTCGTAGTGAATGCGTATTGTACAGGTACTCAGCAGAAATGTAAGGTGTGTGATAAGACGGTGTATGTGATGGATCAACTATCTGCTGATAGTGTTGCTTATCACAAGTCTTGCTTCAAATGCAATCACTGCAAAAGCCAGCTTCAGGTCGCTTTTCACACATTCTGTTTTCTTTCTGTTCAACGACTTTCAGGCGGTCTCCAAAACGACATTTCAACGGCATTATTCAGCCGCACATTATAACTAATCTGAATCTACGGAGTAGCTTTTTTATGTTATGTACAAGTAATGTACGAAAATACGAAATGAAACTGTCATCTTGATTGCAGCTGCACAGTTATTCATCCGTGGAAGGGGTTCTATTATGCAAGCCTCATTTTGAACAACTATTTAAGGAGTCGGGAAACTTCAACAAAAACTTCCAATCTCGTATTTATCCCTTCACAATTATCGTCCGTCCACCTGATTTTGAGACGTTTATGTTGCTTTTATTTACCCGATTTTATATGTTTGTTCTCGACAGCTACAAGGCTTGCTGAAAAGACGCTAGACATGAAACCCGAGCTGGTAATAATTCATTCTCTGTCATGTATACTTACCTAGACGTTGTCGATCTTGTTATCAGTGTGTAATACACGAATTTGGTCACAGACAAGATCACCAAGGAAAGCTGCTCGCATGTTTTCTGGGACTCAGGAAAAGTGCTTAACTTGTACCAAAACTGTGTACCCCATTGAGAAGGTATAGTACTTAACAAATCATCGCTTAAACTCGTAATTTAGTCGCTTTCTCCCACTCCAATACCTGCCCCTTTTGAAAGGAAATTGTAAAGACTATCTTGAAATATGTTGAGACATATGTAAATGCCGAGGCAGTCATAAATGTATTTGTGTCACCCTTATCTATACACTCATTATTTTGGTCGATCATTTTTACTTATCTTTCTTATTTTCATACGTGCTTGCTGAATCAACATGAAAGCATTGCCGTTGTGAGTTTTAACCTTGAGTGTGTCTTAATACTCGTCTAGCCTTTTTCGTAAATCAAAAGTATCTATGCTCATATATGTGTATCTAATTTAAATCTCGACTTTGCTTCAATAAACATATGTTTTGACTATGTTGCGTGATCCTTTCCGCAAATACCTAACAGGTGACAGTTGAAAACCAGTTCTACCACAAGTGGTGCTTTAAATGCTCCCACGGTGGCTGCTCGATCACCCCTTCAAACTACGCAGCCCTCGATGGGGTTCTCTACTGCAAACATCACTTCTCGCAGCTTTTCAGGGAAAAGGCCAGTTATGTTCACATTATGAAATCTGCTTCCATTTAAGCGGACGTCTTCTCCCATCACCGAAGCCCTTGTGCCTGCCACACCAGACATAGCTCCCGTTTCAGAAGCTTGAACTTCCGATCTATCATGTCGGCTTATACTCAAAAGCATTGACCATCTATTGTGTGTCAAATTTAACAAGAAGTTTTAAAAAAGAAGTCATGCTTCGGGTTTTTATTGTAATCCCATGTTTACGATTTCGTGCTCACTTATTTAATAGAGACGAAAAAAATGTTGATATGCGAGCATGTAAAATGTACATCTGTCTCACCGCCAATAGGTTGGAGCAAGTGAAGTCGTAGTAACGCTTGTACTGAAGACGGATGCAATTTTACTACCCATAATACCTCCCCGCCACCTGCCAAAAGTTTTCAAAAGGATACATTTTGCGGATAACTTGGGGTTGTTCAGCTTGTGCGCACTCCGTTCGAGGTGGGCTGGGATGGTACCTGTGCAGCATAACACACAATAGATGGTCAGTAGATGAAACATGGGATTACAATAAAAACCCGAAGCATGACTTCTTCTTTAAAAACTTCTTGTTAAATGGGGCGTGCGACCAAAAACGTAACAAGGTAGTGTTATATTAAGCTACCATCAAATTAACATAGCACTTTCACAATATCAGTTCCCAAGTCGTTCAAAATATCACACTATTGTAATTAATACGGCCACATTATTACGGCCTTTACATATTCTATAACTCCCGAATTAATATTGTGACAGCAAAGTCCATTAAGTCTTACATAAGACTAACTCCGGCAAAGTCTAATTCTAAGTATACTAACGGAGTTTTGTGTGTTTGTTTAATTCAAAGTCGAAAATTCAGATTTTCGTTCATCTCTCCAATCATTTATGAGGAAGTATATTTATATACTCATTTCACACATCATTGAGGAAAATAAAATATTTTCATAAACAAATCATTTGAGACGCAACGGAATAATACACAGTTTTCGATTTGTGAAGGTGAGGTAGTATAGAGAAAGTAACCAGAAAACGAGAAATCGAACGTGGGGTATTTGAACTGTCTCCAGACGATATGATAATTACTTTATGAAACGGCAAATTGAGAGTGAAAATCTTTGTGAAGGTGACTATGAATTGCTTCTATAATCTGTAGATACATCGTCGATTTATGCATCAGTTCTCGCAGAAACCATCTAAAAGACTGATCGGTATTTTGAAAGTCGTATGTTTTTGAATTTTACGAACGTTTCCATGTTCTCTATTTTACCGTTTCCTGCACACATCCTTTTCTCATACTGAAATCCCTTGCATAGTCATAAACATTAGCATATCGTTGCAGCAGTTGAGCTGTAACAGAACATTTCATCTTTCAGCCATGTAAAACTGATGAAAAATGGAACTGAGCATGAGTGGCCTTGACGAATTTAGATCTCGTGAGTCTCGTGACTGACCTTTAAAGTTGAAATATATGGAGGATAAATTTGGGTTTGAGTTTAAAGTCGATTGTATTATCTTACATTGTGCATGTAAATGGTGTATGCGCGTGACAAAAATCACCTAGTCTAGATACTTTACATGGCTTCGTATTGCACAGACATCGTTATATACTCTCGTAATCCAAGGTACGCATTTGCTTGAATCAACCTATATGAAAAATTTATTTTAGCTCATTTCATTAAACAATTTGAGTTCTCTGATAATTTCTAGCTCATTTCAATAAAACGATTGAATTTTTCGGATGTTTTAGCTCATTTCAATAAAACATCATTTCTAACAGATTTGCAGTTACGTCCACATTATGAAATCCGTTGACGTTTTCTACCATCACCGATGCTTAAACTTTCGATTATCATGTCGGGTTACCCAAGAACATTTGTTGGCCAAATAAAAGCCATTTAATTGATAAATCCACAAGGGTACTTGTGTTTGTTCAAATCAAAAACACCAGGGAATCAATGTCGATCAACATACGCATTATTTACTTCCAAAAGTACACATCTTATAGTATTCAAAATAGATGTCGCGGCTCGTCTCTACAATCTACCAGTGCGAGGACGAGGACGAAGTGAACGTCGCTTCAAAGCGTAGAGTCCTTTACGAAATCCACGGGTAGGATGAATCATTTCTGAGTCCTTTGAGCACATGTAACAGCCGCTCACTCCTCTGCTACCTGATGAATAGTAAAATTGTTTTGGTAAGACCTTTAGGGAAACCTCTTCAATTCGTAAAATCATTCATCAACGTCAAAATTCATCTACGTAATAAAGGTTTATGTAAATAGTTAAAAAGAAAATGTTACTGTCTAGTGGACGACAAGATGTAACCATATATTTTGACCCGTTCTCATTTGATCGGATGACCTTCATTTCAGCGAAAAACAACTTAGTAGACGAATCTTCACACTTGGCCTTGAAGTTGCAATGGTACCAAATTCCATCACTTTGGAGGTGGCCACTACTCGACACTGCATCAACCAGCTCAAACCTGCTAGACTGTCGTCAATAACAAACAAATCAAATCAAAACGCAAAATATATAAAATGACGTAATTTAATTTTATTAGGAGAAGCAAGTGAATGTTTTAAGCAAACATACATATACATACATGTCTATTGTTATAGTATTCTAACGCAGATTTAGCAGTGACAGTATTTTGGCGTTTCAAATCACGGGCAGCTGCCTCTCGATTAGTCGTCATATGACGAGTTGCAATATCCAATGTACAGGGCTTATAAAACCTGAATAGTCAGTCAACAAAACAATTTAGATAACGCAAACTGATTATCACCAATCAATCTGAAATTGTCGAAAGGTAATTTTTGTTTAATTTTTGGGTTTATAAAGAAGAAGAAAACAAATCCAAGTACGTACATACTCAACAAATCAAAAGAGAAAACAATATCAAATTCATCGAAATACTCGGAAATGTTTAACTCAATTTCAATTTTATTGATGAAGACTGAAAGATACCTGGTGTCAGGTGGTTGGTAGACCCAGCCAGGCTTATCCATGTCGTCCCAACCTTTCTTGTAGTATATCGAGGTTGCTCGTCCTTCCATCTTAAACAACAAATTAAAGACAACATTGAGAAATATATGATGAAACAATTGAACGAAAGTACGAAACACAGTGATTTTCTATACAATATCAAAAATCGATTGTGAAATGTGAATTATCAAACTACACAACATTATACAGACAAATTGCTGAAATTTTTATCAGTTTTTCAGATGTTAGAAACATCAAATCATACATATGATACTCAATTGTATTACGATAGCAGATAACAGTGAATTATGCCAGAAATTAGGAATATTACTTACTAATTAGTAATTACGAAACAACAAGAGAAGAAAACACAAAAATATAATACGGAAATAATAAATTAATTAAGGAAAACAAAACAAAGAAACGAGTAATAATACATAAACAAAGTACTCCGTAGGAAAGAGGAAAACCAAACCCTATTTTCTAAGAATTGTCAACGTTTTTCATAAAAATTATGCTTGTTACCCTATTTTCTTTCTACCCTTTCTGTCTATCTTTTAATTTCTCTCTTTGAAAAAAAAAAAAAACTGAAAAAAAAAACCCTAAACAAAACCCAATTGTTATTTGACGGAAATGATTACTTAGAGACGGAATGCATTAAGGAAGCTAATGACATGTTTTGGTGGTGAATTGACTATTTTGCCCTTGAACATAATTTTTGTATTTACTATTGATTTAATGGTTTTTTTGTTTACAATTTTTACTTTTCACTTTTTAGTTTTTACTTTTTAAAAAATTACCCTAGTAAAAACTCTCTAAAAAGTAGTAAATTATTAATTAAATTTTAATTTTACGGTGTAAATGTGGGGCTTGCACAATTCACAAAACGATAACCTTGATGTAGAGGTAATTTCTAGATTTATTTGTTGTTTATATACTTTATTAATTTGTAGTTTGTACGTTTGTATTAGTTATTTGTATGAAAATTATTTTCAAATTAAGTTATTTCGGGTTTTATTAGTAGAGGACCGTAGAAAATTTGTCTTCATATCGTGGTATGACCGTGACTTATTTAAGGTTGCACCATGGTAGAACCGTGTACAAATCACGGTTCCTACGTGGCACTACTGTGTTGTTTCTACGGTTACTCCACTGCTGTCCAAACATGATTAGGGAAAACATAGAACCGTAGAGAATTTTAGGTTCTACCATGGTAGAACTGTAGAAAATTTAAGGTTCTACCATGGTAGAACTGTAGAAAATTTTACTTAAAACGGTTTGAACTTTATATTAAGCAAACACTTCAAATCCCTCTACCAACAAACACATAATCAAAACCACAGATAACACACACAAACTCGATTGTACACACTGCAACAACCATTCAAAACTCATATAACACATAACGGACTAAAATAAGGAGAGCCCTTACCTCGAAGAAATTCCGTCAAAACTGATCTTGAAAAGACAAATCGTCACCGAACTCTACAAACAACCAAATTATTATCAAATTACTAATCAAATACTAGCTATTCGACACATTAAATCACTAAAATCGACTGTAAATCAAAAATCCCCAAATTCTAGGGTTAAATTGATGAAAACGAAAATCGAACGATTGAATATGATCTATACCTTGATTACTCGAATAAGATTGCTCAGACTCTAGAGAAAAATCAAAATCTAACCCGGCGTGGTTGGCAAGAACGACCGAAAAGACGACTTGTTTGACAAGAAAAATCGACAGAGAATTAAGAGACTGCCGCGCTGCGAACAATCGCCTGTGCAGTGGTGGCACCAGGGTTCTGCGGTGGTGATGGTGTGATGGAAGGTGAGACAACGGTGGTGATGATACGAAGAGACTTTCGCGTCTCAATCTCCCTCTCTCTCTCCTTTATTTATTTTATTTTTAGACTTTTAGAAACGATTTATCTTTTAACCGTTTTTGTTTCTTAAATTATTAAAAACGGCTTTTTTTTGTCGTAATTGATCAACTGTACCCGACTTTTACTCAGTTGTACCCTTTTTGTTCATTTTTTTTC
This sequence comes from Dianthus caryophyllus, assembly GCA_023091065.1. Taxonomy (NCBI): domain Eukaryota; kingdom Viridiplantae; phylum Streptophyta; class Magnoliopsida; order Caryophyllales; family Caryophyllaceae; genus Dianthus; species Dianthus caryophyllus. Next base: position 1,565,946 of record JALGRB010000021.1, read on the forward strand.
CATCATTTGTCCTTCCTCAACCAAAGTTCTCTCTTTCCCATTCAATATACATTCAACCCTAAAATAATCTAAATCAACCAATTAATCTACAATTCATTCAATTCTTAAATTATGAATCATACTAACGATATATTTCAAGTAATTTGCTTTTTTTAGTTTTCGCTCGTTAATTTATCCGGTATATTGTAATTTATTGATTTTATATGGACTGTTTTGGAGGTTGACGGTGGTAGGGATGGTGGGGCGGTATAAATTAGCGGCCGGCGGCAGCGGCTCGAGGGTTCTGCAGCGTTGTTGTTAGCGGTGGTGTGTAGTGTATTTAGAGGCGGTCTTGGTGGTGGTAGGGTTCTTGGCAATGGTTGTGAAATTAGGGCTTAGGATTATGAGCGGTGGTGGGCGGCGCCGCGGAGGTGGATGGTGGTGGCGGCTCGGGGAGAGGTGGCGGAGAGCAGAGCGGCGGATGGGCGGTGGTCTGGCCGAAGTAGGTGGGGTGAGGCCGTTTTTTTGCAGTGGGCGCGGTGGGGCTGGTCGGTGGTGCCACGGTGGGTGGTGGATATGGCCAGCGTCTGAGGCTGGTGGGCCGGTGGTCTGGGACCACGGTGGGCCGGGGTGGTGCACGGTGGTCGGTGGTAGGGGTGAGATGTATATGGTGGTTGAAGCTTTTAGTGGTGGTAAGATTGAATTGGGAGAGAGGAGAGAGAAGAGAGAATTTTTGAGTTTTGAAATGTGGAAGAAGTAAATGAGAAGGGTAATGTAGTCTTTTTTGGGTACAAGTGAGAAAAAGTCGGGTACAGTTGAACAATACCCTTTTTTGTTGTTTTTAATAACGGTTATTAATAAAACCGTTTTTAAAAACGTCCTCTCACTACTTTTGATTTAAAATGTATTTTCAATTATTTGACTATAAATTTTAAAAACTAATAAAAAACGGTTTTCAATTAAATAACCGTTATTTTAAAAAATCACAATTAAAAACGGTTTATTTTAAGTATAATTTTTAAAAACGGGTTTTTAGAAAACCCGTTATTTATGATATTATTAAAAAAAACGCTTATTTATAAAAACCCTTTTTTTCTTTAAAAAAAAAAAACCGTTGTTTATATATTTTTTGCGTTGTTTTTATTGACGAGTTTGATTTGGCGCCCTAACTTTTAACAACGCAAATTTTTTTGGCGTTCTTTATAATATTATATAACAACACAAGTTCATAATTTGCGTTGTTTTTTTGTCGTTGTTTTTGCTCAATTTTGTAGTAGTGATAGCCAAACTAGAGAGCTTTGGTTTTGGAGCAAGATGCTCTAAGAAGAATGAACATCCAAATCCAAACAGGAATTCCAATAAGTACTGCGAGTACCATGGAGATATTGGACATAACACTAAAGATTTTTACGTATTCAAGAAGTGGATGTCTGAAGGACGTTATCAAACTAGTACAGAGGAGCAGAGTCAAATCAGAAAGTGCCAAGTCTCAAGAGTCAAGGGCGCAAGAGCTCGACAAGCCACCAAATATTCTACCTTATACGCATGAGGTAAAATTTATTAGTGGTGGATCAGATGTGTGTGGACTGACTTACTCTGCAGCCAAGAGGATAGCTAGAGAATAAAAGATGCAACCCTCAGTCAGAATTGGAAAGAGTTGGGAAGCCGTTACTTTTGATGACAAAGATTGTGAGGGGATCCCAGATCTGCACCATGACAGTCTTGTCATTACAGGAAGCAATCTCGTCAAAAGAGTCTTGGTCGATGGAGGTAGTTCTGTGAACCTCATTATGCTGGATGCTCTGAAGAAAATGAGAATAGGCCAGGACAAGTCGACAAAGAACTCCAACGTTTTGGTGGGATTCAGTGAAGAAGTAAAGCATACATTGGGAGCGAGGAATCTCACTCCCTACCTATGCACATGGAGTGTCCTCTTTCGAAAAGTTTAATGTTATTGACTCTATGACTTCTTATAATGTCCTGCTAGGGAGTCCATGGATTCATAACCTCAAGGCTGTGACTTCAACTTACCATTACCAACAAACGGATCGCATAGCAATTATAGAGACCAGTCAGATTTGGTTGAATGCAACAATGAAGAATTGAAAATTGAGTCAAATACTTTGGTTGACATGGTGAATCGGGAAACGATCGTCTCTTACAACAGATCTGATTTCCTGAGTTCTCATGAATCTTCACTTGTAATATGTATTGATGAAAAACTTCACAAGGATATTAAAGGATCGACTAATGAAAGACATGTGAGATTTAAAAATGACGAGCTTGAAAAATTAGTAGATTATATTGAAGATGATGACTTGAAAGAACGATTGCTCAAAATCTTGATTGTAGCTTCTAAATCAGTATCTACTTATTTTAAGTTCACAAGATTTGTATACGATCCCTGTGGTGCTTTGGCAAGATTTTTTTTCGTCACCGAAGAACGTCGAAGATTCGAGGTCGAATCTTTTTGAAGAAAGGGAGGATGATACGAGAATATACACATGAAAATAACGAGATCCATTATAGAATCAACATCCTTAAAATAACATTATATTTTAGAGTAATTTTAAGTTATATTTCGTATAATTAGTTTATTTTCTTACCATAATTTAGAAGTTTCTTAATTTTAGTTTGTTTAGGAAATTAGTTTATTTATTTACCTAGATTTTATAGGATTTTTATTTTAGGATTAATTGCCAAGAATAATCCGAACTGGTCCTCTTATTCCATAAATAATCCGAACTCGAATTAATCCACGAATAATCCCAACTATTGAGGTAACATTCCAATAATGTACTTTGGCCAATTTTAACCTGCTTTAATCAATAAATAATAATAATAATAAAAACGGTTTGAATTTTACTTAAAATAAGAGTGAGACAAAGTTTGAGTCGATTTTACCATTTTTTTTACGTGTTATAGTCGATTGAAATTGGCCAAAGTACGTTATTGGAATGTTACTTCAATAGTTGCGATTATTCGTAGATTAATTCGAGTTTGGATTATTTATGTAATAAGAGGACCGGTTCGAATTATTCTTGGCAATTAATCCTTTATTTTATTCCCTAGATAAGGTTTTCTAAGTAGTTTATTATAAATAGAGTTTTATGTATTGATTCAAATCACAAGTTGAATAATAAATTTGAGAATTGAAATTGATTTTTGAAGTTCGAGTTGAACTTTAATTTTCTTTGAAGTTGAGTTTTCGATTGCGATCGAGATTCAAAGATTAAACTTGAGCGAGGTAGTTCGAGGGTTAATCACGATTCAGTCTAATTCATGCTTTGGGTTTGATTGTTCATATCCCGTCTAAGGCTAAATAGGTCTTTAGTCGAAGACACCCATTTATTGGTTCGAAATTTCACAAGATTTCGAGGCAAATATCATTCATTATGTTCGCTAATTCGCTTCCGCATAATTTTCGTATCACTAGCAAATGTTGTGGTAGTACAGAAGAAGAATGGAAAGTGGAGAGTATGTGTTGATTACATTAATCTGAACAATGCTTGTCCAAAAGATCATTTCCCTCTTCATCATATTGACGTCATGGTAGACAAGACATCAGGACATGAAGTTCTGACTTTTATGGACGCTTCAAGCGGGTTTAATCAGATTAAGATGTATCCACCATATCAAGAGAACGACTCCTTCATGACGGATCATGGTATCTATTGTTATACAGCTATGCCTTTTGGACTTAGAAACGCAGGAGCTACTTATCATAGGTTGGTTAATATGATGTTCAAAGACTTGAATTTAAGGATGACTACCTCAGTCGAATTGTCTGTTTTAATTTCCACAATAATTCTATCATCAAACATTTAACTAATTAAAATAATTAAGTCAGAGATATTAGAATTACCTTTGTTCTCTACGTATATAAATTGTCTTATAAATAAAACCTAAACAAATAAGGTTATGACAATACGAAGTAGCAAGAAAGAATAATATAATAAATTTGCTCAATTGGAGAGAATTCGTGCTGATAACGTGTTGTGAAATAATAAGAATAAGAGAGAGATTAAGAGAGACTAGAAGATAAAAGAGAGATCTAGAGCCTATATATATTACATCAGGATTAAGAAATTCACTTAAACCCTAATTGTATAAAATAAATAATGGGTTTTAGGCCCAATAGACATTCATATACATTATTTATAACAGACGATATTAAACAACCCCCGTTACAAAATATGCGTTGTTGTGAAGGTTTTTTTGGGGCCGGATATGGGTCGGGTCAATCGGGCGTGTAAGCCATGATGAGGTATATATAAGGTCAATAACATATTCTCGTCTTGTGGAAGTTTCTCAATATCTGGGGTAAGCCGCCGCATTTATTTGTTCATCTCTTAAAATTAGGGTTTGGTGTTCCTCCTTCGTACGGAGTACTTGTTTATGTATTTATTACTCGTTTCTTTGTTTTGTTTTCCTTAATTAATTTATTGTTTCCGTATTATATTTTTTGTGTTTTCTTCTCTTGTTGTTTCGTAATTACTAATTAGTAAGTAATATTCCTAATTTCTGGCATAATTCACTGTTATCTGCTATCGTAATACAATTGAGGTATCATATGTATGATTTGATGTTTCTAACATCTGAAAAACCGATAAAAATTTCAGCAATTTGTCTGTATAATGTTGTGTAGTTTGATAATTCACAAATGATTTTTGATATGTATAAGAAATCACTGTGTTTCGTTGAATTGTTTCATCATATATTTCTGAATGTTGTCTTTAATTTGTTGCTTAAGATGGAAGGACGAGCAACCTCATACATGGATAAGCCTGGCAGGGTCGTCTACGAACCACCTGACAATAGGTATCGTTCGGTCTTCATCAAAAAAAAATTTGAAATTGAGTTTAACATTTGCGAGTATTTCGATGAATTTTATCTTGTTTTCTCTTTTGATATGTTGGGTTAAGTACTAGGATTTGTTTTCTTCTTTATAAACCCAAAAGTTGGAAAAATTACCTTTCGACAATTTCAGATTGATGATAATCAGTTTGTGTTATCTAAATATTTTTGTCGACTGACTGACTATTCAGGTTTTATAAGCCCTGTACATTGGATATTGCAGCTCGTCATATGCTGACGCATCGAGAGGCAGCTGCCCGTGATTTGAAACGCCAAAATACTGTCACTGCTAAATCTGCGTTAGAATACTATAACAATAGACATGTATGTATGTATGTTTGCTTAAAACATTTACTTGCTTCTCCTAATAAAATTAATTTACGTCATTTTATTTTGATTTGTTTGTTATTGACGACAGTCTAGCAGGTTTGAGCTGGTTGATGCAGTGTCGAGTAGTGGCCACCTCCAAAGTGATGGAATTTGGTACCATTGCAACTTCAAGGCCAAGTCTGAAGATTCGTCGTCTACTAAGTTGTTTTTCGCTGAAATGAAGGTCATCCGATCAGATGAGAAGGGGTCTAAATATATGGTTACATCTTGTCGTCCACTAGACGGTAACATTTTCTTTTTAACTACGGAGTATTTACATAACCCTTGTACATCACATCACATGTTTAATTCAAAGTATTTATTTCATCTTATAGTTGCGGAATAATTTTGATTAACTAAGGCTTTGTTGTTGGATTCTACTATTCATTCATCAGGTAGCAGAGGAGTTAGCGGGTGTTACATGTGCTCAAAGGACTCAGAAATGATTCATCCTACCCGTGGATTTCGTAAAGGACTCTACGCTTTGAAGCGACGTTCACTTCGTCCTCGTCCTCGCACTGGTAGATTGTAGTGACGAGCTGCGACATCTATTTTGAATATAAGATATTGTGCTACTTTATAGTTTGTTATATTGGTTCTACTAGTTTAATTGAACATAGACTATATTTTAAGTCTTACAATGTTCAATCAAACTGCTCCGTTTAATGAATTGTTTACAGTTTGACTTTTTAGTGGGGGAAAAAAGTCAAACCGTAAACAAATGACTCAGATAGAGGGAGTAATACTTTTGGAAGTAAATGCGTATGTTGACATTGATTCCCTGGTGTTTTTGATTTGAACAAACACAAGCACCCTTGTGGTTTTATCAATTAAATGGCTTTTATTTGGCCAACAAATGTTCTTGGGTAATTTTTTGAATTGTGCTTGTTTAGCTTAGTTATAGACATTATGGGATTTAAATCAAACCCACTTATCTTTTCGCGACCTCTTAAAATATTTGGTTAAGTATCAATGAAAACTCTTTCCGCAAGAAACTTTATTGAATAGTTTTTATATTTTTCTTTTTTGAATTAAAATATTTATGAAATATTATGCCACATAAAATTTGAAGGAAATCATCTCTACTACTCGCTCTGTTTTAGTCATTTGTTTACACAGTTCAGTCATTTGTTTACACAGTTCAGTGAAACAGAGGGAGTATTAGTATGAAATTTCAAATTCACTAAAGAAGATAACACATTTTCAAGAATTTACAAAGGCCCAACCCACAAACTTGACCGAAAGCCGTTAACCTGCTTGTCCATGTTCGGCCTGAATCCACTTTGATCACCTCTAATTCAAACCTATTTCGGTTATATTTTGCCTCATAAAATTAGAAGGAAATAATATCTATACTATATGTTATATTGAGTAAAAATGAAAATTTCAAATGTAAGAAATTCAAACCCATCAAAATTGCATTCGTCATTGTCAATGAGATAAATGTAAATTTTACATGCTCGCATAATTACCACTTACATGTTTGATATTAATGCGTTTTATACTGTAAAATATTTAAGGGTTATTCTACATGCTAACCTTGTATTTTTTTATTTTTCTATGTTGTAACCCTCATTTTGGTCAAAATACCTTTGACTGATCATGACTATCGATCACGATTTTTGAAAGTGGCGTTTTTTGTTTCAAATCAAAGATATTCCATAAATAAACAATTGAGAACAAAAATTATCACATTGAGAACTTGTAACAAAGAATTATCGTCGGTCAATGTTTATACGATCAAAAACGTTTGACCGATCATAACTCGTACCACAAGTTTTGAAAATGACCATTTTACATCTCAAATTAAAGATGTCGTAAATACACTGAATTTGGGGTAAAAGATTGTTGTTTTTGAAACCCGTACACATGAATTATTGCAAGACAATGATATTTTGACCTAAAACAGAGTTACCACATGGAAAATAAAAAAAACATAAGGTTATCACGTAGAATATCCCAATATTTAATTAATAAAAGTTACTTTGTATTATTATTTTTTAAATCGTTGACACGATAAAAATTATCCAACCGTCGTGGCTAATAGGCACCCCAACGACATTCGTGCCTCATCTTCAAATTGTAGCAATGCGTATATGCACACACCTTCATTTTCTTACTCGTAGAAGATTACTGAAAAAGAAAACTTTCTTCATCTCGTTTAAATTTGGAATTTGCAATATATAGAAGCGAGCACGAAATCATAAACACGGGATTACAATAAAAATCCTAAGCATAACTTGTATTTTTAATAACTTCTTGTTAAAATGACACACAATAAAAGGTCAATGCTTTTAAGTATAACCCGACATGATAATCAAAAGTTTTAAGCATCGGTGATGGTAGAAGACGTCGTCTGATCTGCTTCATGGAAGCGGATTTCATAATGTGGACGTAACTGCCCTTTTCCCTGAAAAGCTAGCTAGCTGCGCGCGAGAAATGATGTTTGCACTTTGCAGTATATAACTGGTTTGAGATGGGAGCATTTAAAGCACGATTTTACGCAGAAATCAAATCGTCTTCAAGATAGTCTTTCCATTTTCCTTTCGAAAGGGGCAGGTTTTGGAGTTTGTTGGAGAGGGGAAAACGACTAAATTACGAGCTTAAGCAGTGATTTGTTAAGTAGTATACCTTCTCAATGAGTCCCAGAAAACATGCGAGCAGCTTTGCTTGGTGAATGGTGATCTCGTCTGTGACCAAATTCGTGTATTAAACTTTGATAAACAAGAATCAACAACGTCTACGTAAGTATAACAGATAAAAATTGAAATAAATTACCAGCTCGGGTTTCATGTCTGACGGCTTTTCAGCAAGCCTTGTAGCTGTCAAAAACAAACATATAAATCATATCAGGTAAATAAAACATACATATATAAACGTCTCAAAATCAGGTGGATGGATGATAATTGTGAAGGGATAAATACGAGATTGAAAGTTTTTGTTCAAGTTTCCCGACTTCTTGAACAATTGTTCGAAATGAGGCTTGCAGCTGCAAACAATACGGCAATTCCATTAGCCTACGTAATTGACCCCTGAATGAAGAAAGAAAACCTCAGCGTAAACCAGTCTATCAAAACACGATTATTAGCCTAAAAATTTCCAACATATACATTCAAAAAGTTATAATTCGTGACTAAATGGGTCATTGAAATGTCGTTTTGAAGACCGCCTAAAAGTCATCGAACAAAAATTAAAGAAAACAGAATGTGTAAAAAAGAGACCTGAAGCTGGCTGGTTTTTGCAATGATTGCATTTGAAGCAAGACTTATGATGAGCAACGAACACCATCTGCAGATAGTTGATCCATCACATACACACCTTACATTTCTGCTGAGTACCTGTACAATACATTCACTACTATTTCTCGACGATGATTCATGCTATCGAGTATCGACTCTAAATAATTTTGGGACTAAGGCTTCGTAGCCGATGTTATTATACCTGTATAAGACACTGTTTTCGCCTTTTCTTAATCAGTTTTACATGCTGAAAGATGAAATGTTCTGTTACAGCTCAACAGCTGCAACGATATGCGTTTGTTTGACACATATGCTCTAAGGACGGTGGTGTTTACAACTAAAATATTAAAGCAAATTGTGTAGGCAAAAACGATAAAAGTCTAGAATTCAAGCCACAAACTCGGTCTCGCGAGAACTGATGCAAGGGATTTCAGTATGAGAAAAGGATGTGTGCAGGAAACAGTAAAAGAGAGAACATGGAAACGTTCGTAAATTCAAAAACATACAACTTTCAGAAAACTGATCAGGCTTTTGGTAGTTTATGAAAAGTGAGGAGTCGTCATAGAGGAAAAAAACCGGTAGATTGCGAAATAAGATATACAAGTGAATCAAAACCCTTCATCGACTTGTTTATATCTTAATCGATTTGATCAAGCTGCTATATAATCATTCACTTCAACCATTTTCACATGAATAATTTAGCATTTAGTTAGTTTCTGCAAGAACTGATGCACGAATCGACCGTGAATATTACGGATTATATTAGCACTTCATAGTACTCTACACTACTTCACCTACACGAAGATTTTCACTCTCATTTTGCCTTTTCATAAAGTAATGTCGATACTGTCTTAACGACCATTCAAATACCCCAGATTCAATTTCTCGTTTTCTGTTTACTTTCATAAAACGTGTGCAAAATCTAATCTTTATGAAGGCAAGGGATTAGTAGGAAAAAGTCTACAATATCCTGCCACTTATTTGATGACACGTAATCCAGAAGCTTTATATTGGTCGATGACTCCTTCAATACGATGATACTAAAGCGAACGACAGCGGATTAAAATGGAACGTACCCGCATAAGGGCGATCTCGAATGGAAAAGACAGACAGCATCAGAGATCTGTAGTCTGTACTGCACCTTCCTCACTTCATACCGTCCAAAGTAAGACGTCATTAACGACATCAACCCTATGCTTTAAGGCATGTAATTTATATACACAGTTTGCTGTACATTTATCAAATTTGATAACCGTGGTTTTTCACGACATTAAAGACAGTAACTTCACCTCTGATTTCATACCGTTGATTTTCATATTTAATTTAACAGTGAATGCATTATGCATCACCAACATAGTATCAAGCGTCATTATGGAGAACAAAGCGAAAACTGCGTATTAATCCGTTTCATTATAAGGTCGTTGTACGCTGTAATAAGCCGACAAACATTGAATTCATCAAATCAAACACATAACATCAAAATTGAAATGATATCTTAACAAAATATCACAGCTTTTTAAGTAAATTTAGTGACTGATTCATGGATCAACTAACTACAATTCAATACTACAAATTTTCACTAATTTGCACATATCTATGTAGAAAAACAATGAATTGACGTAAACGAATTGATAATTCGAACAAAAATCAAATCTTTTGAGCAGTTCCAGTAACTAATTGGGGGAAAAAAAATTACGACTTCGTATGCTACTAGCTAACTGAAACCCTAATTTGATCAATTTGATAATTAGACTAGCATAATACCCGTGCATAAATGCACGGGATGTATACAAATAAGTTAATAGTTAATTGAAAATTTTGGTAATTGAATAAAATATTAAATTAAAATAAGAATACTTCGTAGTAATAATATAAACGCAACCTAAATAAACATGTACACTTAGACCCAAAATACAACAAATTGTATTTTAACCCACCGCGTATTTATTTAACATGTAACCCGCATATTCGACCGGTAATTGTCTTCTAATTAACCCGTTTAATAGGTTTAAAAGTGTCAATTTTAATTTTTCTTAATTAACTATCAAAATTTAGATGATAGAATCATTGAAAATTGTAACAAATTAAAACAATTAGAATAATGGAACATCTAAATTTATTTTTATACGAATATAGTTATGAATTTATTTAAAAATATATCTTTATGTAGGAAAAATCGATCAAAGTATCGCAATACATTTTCTTAAAATTCATCACTTATTATAATAATATGGTAAAACGCGCTTAAAATGTTATATTGAAAACACATTAAATAAAAGTGGATAGTCTAAGAGATAAAAATAAAATAAAAAAAATATTTTGTTGTATATAGAAGATATTGACTTACTTAAATGACAAAATTTCAAAAAGGAAATAAAATAAAAGGGGTAAAAGAAAATAAAAGGGTAAAAAAAAGTTGGAGGGAAAATTTGTGTAGGATGGTTTTTGTTATATATAATTAATATAGATAGATTAATGGTGACCAACTAGATCAATAATGCAGGTTTAATTAGCGAAAAACACAAGAAAAATGAATGTTTTTTTTTTTGGTCCTATTGAGCGAATTATGTCGCGGATAAGAATCGAAAATGAATGTAAGAAGACCTATTCCGTAATGTTTTAGTTTAATTGATATTGGATTCGAGAATTTATGAATTTATAAAATTGTTACGTCAGGGAAGGTAAATAACGAGAAAAATGTTTTATCTAGCGAATTACAGAATATGTTATTTTGAGTCATTTATGACCTGCTCTTTCCACCTTATTTTCATTTCATTTCGATTCGATTCATTCCTTGATTCGATTCGATTCGATTCGATTCGATTCGATTCGATTCGATTCATTGACTATGTTATAAATTTGAACTTCGATTCGATTCGATTCATTCGATTCGATTCGATTCATTCATTTCGATTCTGTTGATTCGATTATTCGATTGAGTTCAGTTCAGCTCTAAAAAGTCCGAAAGAACAGGTTCTTAATAGAGTAACACTTATTGAATATATGAGTATGAAGGTAAAGGATTAACTTTTTAGGGTTGTTTTTGATTCGTGTTTCCACATGGATTTTGAGCCCTTTTTTTTCTCTATTTTTTTTTTTTATGACGAGGGGTTGAGTCTCCCCGGTTACATGCATTCCCGCACCACCACATGTACCATGTAAGCCACCCTGACGGGGGCTGCGGTGGCCAAGTAATGTGCTTTGGTTTTTTTATTCTTTTTGGTCCAGGTGAGATTTTGAGCCTTTTTAGCAATAATAAACCTTTTGATTCTTCATTTTCTGTTTTTTCTAGTCATTGCCTAGCAAAATTAAATAGACGGTATCGAGGATGTCTTGACCTAGCGGTTAAGATTGAGGTACCCGTGACGATAGGTCACAAGTTCGATTCCCCCCTTCTCCGTTGTATTGCCCTTGTGGCTCATGTTGGACCAAAAAAATAAAAAAAATTAAATAGACGGTAGTGATGAAGTGATTACTTTTGGTTTTTTTTTTTTTTTTTTTTTTTTTTTTTTTTTTTTTTTTTTAAGCATCGCAAATGATCACGTAAAACCGTCTCACGCATGCGACAGGAAATTTACAACTAAAATGTGTCTACTTTAAGATTTAAAGTGACTATTTTAACGTTTGAAGTTACCATTTTATGGTGCTTTAAAGTGGTCACATTTAACGTTAAAATGGTCACTTTAAACATTAAAATAGTCACATTTTAATCATAAAAACTTCGTCACACGCGTGAGACAGTTTTATGCGATACTTACTCATTAAAAGAAAATAGGAAACACAATGTGGTCTAGACTACCAAGGGACAAGTCAGGATTTGACTGCTGGTAGGAACGAAGTTAATACTCGCCATCGTAAGTTATTTTATATAAATAATACGGAGTAATAATAATACGGGGTACCATGTAGTTCATGCTAAGGATGACAATACATAAGGGTGAGCAAATACATATTATTTCCACAATAAGGATGACCTAAGGGTAATTTAGTAATTTATCCAAAGGAGACAATTATTTAGGGATTTTCCAAAACAAAAAAAGGACAATTATTTTGGGATGGAGGGAGTATCAATTTATGAGGACATTTGTTTTTTGATACCTCACAAATGTACAAAGAAAATTATTACTCCCTCCATTTCATTGGGATAACCCCATTGGGTATCTCATAAATTTTAAGAAAGTGAAAATATTGAGGGTAGTATCGGTAATTTGATTAAATGAGTCCTATTTTTAAAGATAAAATGTGTGATATTTTAGTGAAATGAGTGTAATAGTCAGTGGCGGATCTTGACAATTTTGTTTAGGGGGGCCAAAACATTATAAACGGATTACTTCGTAATTAATACGGACTATGATGTAGAGTGCAACTTAGTTACCAATTACGAGTACAATTTTGAATGCTTATGTAATACTTGCATATATCTTTGGCAATAAACTTAACTCTGTATTTCATAAATAAAATACCGCGTTGAAATAATTTTACTTTTTAAGTAATGTACAAATAATGAGTTTTATAAAATAATGATCCACAATTTATAAAATATTGTATTAATTATTACAAATTTCTAGCTAAAACTAAAAGATTTACGGAGTGTGAAAAAAAAAAAAAAAATAATGCAAGGATTTTGAAAAACTTGAAGGGCGTGGTTTTAAAAAAAAAAAAAGGAAAAAAATAAATTGAAATGCATGGGTATATATTGATGTTGGGAAAATGCAAAAGAAAAAAAAAAAAAAAAAAAGAGATTGCAAGGGCTTGAACCCGTGACCCTTAGATGCACTATTCAGTGCACTTGCCACTACACCACTGCTATTTAATTGATTCTACTTGCAGTTATTAATAATTATTTAAAATCCTAGGGGGGGCCGGCCCCCTCCAACACCAACCAAGCTCCGCCTCTGGTAATAGTAGGGGTAAAATATTATTTTTATTGTTAAAAGTATCATACATTGTAATGAAGCTAAATGAGTGAAATTGATGAAAAAAGAAAGTGAGGCTAAATGAATGAAATGGAGAGAGTACATATATCAATTTATGAGGACTCAAAAGACTCTCTTAAGTTGAGTATTACGGAGTAATAAAGAGAGTATGATTTTCATATATATTAGCTGGCGCACCGTCTATAATGCATGCATAACATCGACCACCATTTATTCTATATTCCGTCCATCTTTTTCAATTAGCCCATATTTCCTTTTTTTATAAATTTTGGCCAATTAGCCCCATTACCTTTTAAGATAAGTATTTTTCTAACACTACCCCATTTTTTCTTACCCAACCTACTTTTTTCTCACTCATATCCAATTATTTTATCATTAAACTATTTCACATTTTGCCACCCTACCCAATTATTATGGGGGTTTATAAAAATCGTCGACGTTTTACTTAGAATCGTCGACGCTTTTTGCTGAAATGACTAAATTGCCCTCCTTATTTTTTTTCCTCACTCTCTCTCTTCTATCTCTCTTCTCCTAAACACTCTCTTTTCTCCTTTCTCTCTCTTTTTTCTCCAAAAAACCCCAAAACAACCAACACTTTTTCACTTCAAATTACATATTTTTAACTTCAAATTACACATTAAACTTAAAGATTAGCTCAATGTCGGACGCCGAATCAGTGGTAAGTTAACTAACTATAACAAATTACATATTTTTAAGTTTTGTTAATTGTGGATTTAGGAAAAACTTATACACAATTTAATATAAATTTGAATGAACATTGTTGAACAATGTGTTAGATTTAATGTGTTTATGTTAAAGATAGCCTCTTAAAGAGCTTGACATTGGTAGAAATTTGGACTTTGAAGTTAAATGTTGGACGAAAAATTGAGTAAACACGTCGAAATTGTTGTTTAGGACAAAAATCTGGACGTCCAACCATGGATGGACGATGAATTTCATTGTCCTACTATTGAAAGACGATGAATTTGGACGTCCAACCATGGACGGACGATGAATTTAGACGTCTGAATAGGTAGAGGATGATGAATTTGATCGTCTGACATGGTTGAGGACAACCACCTGGACGTCTAACACGGAGTAAGACAAAATATTTTTTTGTCTCTCCATGGTTAGCCAAACAGTTTTTTGTCCTTACGTGGAAGGACGTTTAATTTTTTTGACCTACCATGGTTAGCCAAACAGTATTTTGTCCTTTCCGTGGTTGGACCCTCGTTGACGTATTCTGTATGTATTGTGACAACGTTTAATATTTGAACGAACTTTTTTGCATTTTTCAGGATTCATTTGAAATTTTAGAAGGTGACGGCGTTGATTATAACCCTTTATTCGTAACAAAGGAACGTTTTGCGGATTGTGAGTTAGCTTTTAAATGGGCTAAAAAGATTGCATTGGATAATGAATTTGCTTTAGTTAAAGCAACTAATGGGTCTAAAAATAGACGACAACCCGAGTTATCGGCTTCTTACTTCCGATGCTCTAGGTATGGACGAAGCAAGAGTGTATATGATCCCGACAAGCCAAAAAAGAAGCCAAGAACGCAAAAGTGTAATTGCCAATTTCGTATTAGAGCGGTGCAAGATTACCATTTGGTTGATAATGAACGGTTGATACTTTGGAGTATTATGACGGCCCAAAAATTTGGATTTCACAACCATGATCTAATAAAGTACAAAGACGGGCATCGTCATTATGCGGGGTTGGATAAAGACGAGAAAGCGTTCGTCAAACAAGAGTATACTTCTTCGATTTTGCCTAGAGACATTAAAGCCGGTTTTCACCACAAAACCCCCGATAAACCTCAACCCTCAAGTAGACAAATCTACAACGAGACAAGTAAGCTTCGGAGAAAATTGATGGGCGAACGAAATCCCGCACAACAAATGTTGGCGTTAGCCGTAAACGCCAACTATGTTCATTGGCATGAGTCAAATCCTTTGACGCACGAGCTCACTCATGTTTTCATGTCTCATCCGGAAGCCATTAAGCTTTTTCGTGCTTATCCTCACGTGATTCTTATGGATTCAACATACAAGACGAACATATACAAGATGACCCTCGTTGAGGTTGTTGGTGTGACACCCGTTGGGTCGTCATTTCTTATTGCATGTGTGTTAATTCCTACGGAGTCGGAGGAAGGGTACACGTGGTTGTTGTGGAAACTAATGGACATTCTTGATTGTACCGGTACTTCTCGTCTGCATTTGTTACGGATCGTGAGTTGGGATTGGTTGGTGCACTTCGGAAGGTTTATCCCGACACTCCTCACCTCTTCTGTCGTTGGCATGTGAATCGTGCAATAGAGAACCGAGCGTTGTTGATTCATAAAAATGAGTGGTACAAAAATCATGTTCTTAGAAACTCTGAGACCGAATGGTATAATGTGATTAATGCACAATGTGAGGGAGCTTTTCAGGAGGCGTGGCTTGCTTTTAGTAACAAGTGGAGTAAATTGGCTACTTATGTGTCGAACACTTGGGGTGAACATGCGTCTAAATTCGTATTGTGTTATACGAATGATTACTTCCATCTCGGGAACACGGCTACATCTCGTGTCGAGTCGGCCCACTCCCTTTTAAAAGCTTGGTTGAAAAGTACACACCTTACACTTGATACCATGTGGTCCCGTATCCACTCCATGATCGAAGCTCAACATTGCAAAATTAGAAAGGAGCTCGAAGAATCTAGAAGTAGGCCAAGGATCAGTCATCGGTTGTTTTCTTTGTTGCAAGGAAAGGTGTCCATGAAAGCCATTGAGATCATGGAGGAGGAAATTAGAAGAGGTGACGCTTTAGGAGTTGGGTTGGAGGATGGTTGTGGATGTGCGTTGCGAACGACTCATGGCCTACCTTGTTCTTGTCATTTGATTGACTTAATTAAGGAATAAGGGGATGAGAGTCCATTTATGTGATGTCAATGCGTTTTGGAGAACCTTGGAGTATGATAGCGATGAGGTTATGCCAACGAACGACAACGACATGTTTGACGAGTTTGTCGACGAAGCGAGGAAAAGTGACCCGGCTCATCGGAAAATATTTATTGAGACGTTGCGTAATATTCTTCATCCGGAAGATGAAGACATCTATCCTCCCGCCATTCGAGAGAACCCTAAAGGTAGACCAAGAGGGTCTACTACTAGAAGTAAATCTAGTTTCGAGCATTCAAGAAGCAAATACGGTACACCTAGCACGGATGGCTCAACGAATGCCCAACATCGAGTATGTGATTTTCCGGCGGGAGAAGTTGGTGCACCATTGGAGAAAGACTACACTATTGGTATCTTCTCGACGTGGATTAGAAGATATGGTGTCCCGGATTGTCTTTGGTCTTTTTTTTGATGGTTGGAAAGACGTCGGAAACGATGGGCATTGTGGCTATCGAGTGATTTCGCATGCTCAACGGGGTCAAGAGGACGACTACGTGGTGATGAGAGAAAAGGAAGTTCGGGAGATTATGACGCACGATATTTATAAGGATTTTTTTGATGCAACGTATAAGATGCCGAACGGGTACACGTCGTATGAAAACGCGTTGACGCGCATTGCGTTCTATCGTAAATCATCGTGCGGTGACGAGCATTGGATGAATACCGATGATTTGTACGTGTTTGCGACAATGTTCAATTGGACCATTTGCATGATTGCTCAATATCGCGGTGGGAGGGATGATAAGGCATGGCAATGCTCTACTATTTTACCTTTAAGGAGTTCTTTCGCCGATGTGGAGCCATACGGTGTGCTGTGGATCTTAAATCACAACTTCCATTGGATGCGATTACATTGTAAAGGACCGCGTCATGAAGTTCCAATGCCTCCGATAGATGCTGCTTGGGAAACTTATCGAGATCCTAGCGTACAACATCTGAAGTCGTTGTACCAAGCAAACATCGATTATTGGCATATTTGTATGGGGACGATACCTTCAGTGCCTCGAAGTACATCTAACAACCGACGTGAAGTTCAACTGCAAGCGTCCCGAGCCTTAGTATTTGACGTTGAGTCCGACGACAACTAAAGTGCCTAGAATTTGTTTTAGACTTAATTAACTAAAGTGCGAAGACAAACAACCAGCCACACCACGAGCACCTGCTCGCGAAGCAATACCCAACTGCCTATACAAATAGGCCAACGTCGCAGCACCCCAAGCGTAGCTACCGACAACTGCAAGATCATCAAATAACCCCAACATACGAGCAATCACCCTATCACCAGACTTATCCATAAATAAAGTCTGACCAAGCAACAACATCATGTAAGCCCTAAACGAATCGTCTTTGGTTGCCGACTCAACAACAACCCGACCTGCACCATCAAACCACCACCCTTATAAGTAGGTGGCTCAATCTCTCGTACATCAACACCTAAAAACACAGCCAACTTAGCCTTTAAAGACTCATCCTCCTTCCCAGACCCCTCCGCATCGTCGTCATCAACAGCACCACCTCCACCTCCCAAAAAAACCCTCTGACCATCAACTCGAATCGCTAGTAGGTGAAAAACATCATGCAGAAGGATAGAAACCTCTCCAAAAGGCATATGGAAAGTGTTTGTATCCGGCTGTCACCTCTCAATAAAGGCATTAATCAAATTCTCGTCCACATTTGAAGTCATACAATGACTCAAATGACCAAGACCACTCTGAC
The DNA here is from genome assembly GCA_023091065.1 of Dianthus caryophyllus. Taxonomy (NCBI): domain Eukaryota; kingdom Viridiplantae; phylum Streptophyta; class Magnoliopsida; order Caryophyllales; family Caryophyllaceae; genus Dianthus; species Dianthus caryophyllus. Next base: position 1,583,987 of record JALGRB010000021.1, read on the forward strand.
GCACTCTGTCAACAACAGAATCGCTCAACTTCAACTCATCCAAATGCACAGCTAAGCCGGACCTCTCATAGCACTTAAGCCACGATCTCGTAGCCTGCGGCGCAGTCCAACTATTAAAAGCAACGTGACCACCGAAGCTACGCAACACGTGACTCTCAGAAGGACCACCCGAGACACTCCGTATCAAGCGCCAACACAAATTTCTCTTCGTCTTCGTCCTCCCCGCAGCAGACGAACCCTCACTACAACTCAGAAAACGACCCCTACAATCCCGTATCGCCTTTTTCGTATAAGGCGAATCGGACATCTGGTTCTCCAAAAACAAACTATCCCCGTCCACCTCACCGGCAACCTCCTCATCTCCTTCGTTATCAGGACCAAAATGATCCGAAAACCCGGCACGAATTTCCTGTGACGGCTCCTTCGACGAAGTGTCACTCTCCACGGGGACTCTCTCCAACGGGGTGCTCTGAACGGGAACGGCCGTAATAGGCTCCTTCCCCGAGCCTCGCCGAGCGATTTAATCGGCCGGACAGTGCGCTTTCTCCGACTTCTTCCTCCACATCGAGGCAGTGACCCTACGATCAGTCGTACGGTCTTCGGGGGGCACCATTATGTTTTTCCCTCGGCTTGATCGGCTTGCCATCTGCAAAGACAAACTTAATTTGTTTAGATACGTCAATAAATACTACACATACAAATTACATTACAAATCAAAACAATAACACGAAAAATAACAGCAATATTAAAATTCATAATCCAAACCATGGTAGGACAAAGAAAAAATTGACTTAACCATAGGCTAGACAACTACATTCATCGTCCTACTATGGTAGAACATCAAAACTGATTGTCTTCCTATGGCAGGACACCTACATTCAACAGCATCAGCCAACAACAACAACTAAATTCATCACTGCACACCCATGACAAACAAAAATATTCAACACTAAATCCATTTAGAACGTTCAAATTCAATGTCCTAACCATCAAAGACAATCACATTCATCATCCCAACCATCAAAGACAATCACATTCATCATCCTAATCATAAATATTTTCAAGTGTTTACCAAAAACTCAGACAAAACAAAATGAACACATACAATCTTTATACAAATAACAGATCTAATTAAAATCAAACAAATCGAAAATCAACACCAATCCAACAAATCTTTATACAAACAACCACAAATAACTAAACTAAACACAAACAAATAAACACAAAATCAGAAAAAATAAAATAAAATAACCATAAAAAAAATAAACACAAAAACAGAAAAATAAAAATAAATAAACCCTACCTCGTATGGCAGATCTGGACAACGAGGGTGGACGACGCGGTGGGTGGAGGACGACGGTGGAAGTCAATAGATCTGAAAAAAAAAAAAAAAAAAAAAAAAAAAAAAAAAAAAAAAAAAAAAACCAACTTTGAAATTTAGAACAAACTTGACTCCAAATAAATTACAACTCGAAAAAAATTACAAATTAATCTTAAAAATTAGAAAAACATAATTAGAACAAAACCATAGATCTACTTTCGAAATATATGCAGATAAATCGAAATAATTTAAAAAAAACGAATTAATTTCAAAAAAACCAAATAATTTACAAAAAAACGAAATAATTTCAAAACAAACGAAATAATTTCAAAAAAATCGAAATAATTTCAAGTATATCGAAAATATATATGCAGAAATTCGAAAAAAAAAAAAGGAAAAAATGGACCCCAAAAACCATAGATCTAGTTTCGAAAATTAAAAAAAAAATGGAAAAATATGCAAATATTGCAGAAATTCGAAAACATTTGAAGAAAATCGAAAACCTTTACCCAACAACCATAGATCTAGTATGGAAAATCAAAAAAAATGGAACAAAAATGGTGGTTGTGACTTACTTTTTTTCGCCGTCGAAGAAAGTGGTGCGTGCGTGGTGGCCGTCGAAAATGGAACAAAAAAATAGATCTACTGGGTGAAGATGATGGTGGTGCGTGGTATGGAAGATGGTGGTGCGTGCGTGCTGCTCATGTTAGCACATCTCCGTTTTTTTTTTTTTTTTTTTTTTCAATAAAATTTGTTTTTTTTTTTTTAAAACAATGTTAGGGTAGGGGGGTTAAGGTATTGGATTGTGGATGGTGCTGCGTGTGTGGTGATGTTAGGTTTTCAATTCAATCAATTTTGTTTTGTTTTAATTAAATGACTCAATGCTTTTTTCTTTTTTTTTTTCTTTATCAAAATTTTCAGATTTCTCAAAATTGAGAGAAAATGAGAAAGGAGAGAGATTGGGGTAGAGAGAGAGTAGGGGCATGTAGCGTAATTTTTATGAAAAACGTCGACGATTCTATGTAAAACGTCGACGATTTTTAGTAATCGGGATTATTATTCACTTGCATTAAAAATTGTACATTTTGCTATTGGGCTTATTTCAAAATATGGAGGGAGTATATATGTTATACTCTCTTTATCTCAAAATAAGTGTCTCCTTTACTATGTAATTTACATAAAAAAGGGTACACTTATTTCGGGATGAAGGGAGTACAAAATAATGCATAGTGCGGAGTACTTTTTGTTTAAAATGTACTCCGTAGTTTATAAATATTATTTACCTTGTCAAAAAATTGTGGTTAGAGTTGTAAATATTTTGCTCTCAAATAGTGAAACCAAAATAACCTAAAGGAACAAACGTAAAAAAAAATAAAAAAGAAAAAAGAAAAAAAAAAAGAATTACCTTTCAAATTAAATGAAGTAACTATTTTTTATGTTTGAAATTTTACTGTAAACAAAAGATGAGTAAAAGTTAACTTTAATGTGTGTGCCTAAAAGTGGAAATGTAATATTTTCATTTATCTTTGCTACACTAGGCGCTATGCATGAAGATAGTATAGCTATAGTGCAGGCTGCAGCCAATTAATAAGTTCATGCAATTGGATTCATGGGTTGTAAAGCTTGTAAATTGTAACTCTAGTGCAACCAATTAATAAGTTCATTTAGGGGCTGTTTGGTTGGTCAAGGGGAAAGAGAAAGGGTTTATGAAAGGGATATGAAAGGAATAGAATGATATTCCCTTAGTTTAAATTGCATGTTTGGTAACTAGAAAGAAAGGACATAGCCCCAAATCAAACTACCGTCATTTCTCGACCTCAAAGTCACTCCTCATCTCGAAACGGCCAAACCACTTGCATCTCCATTAACGGAGTTGCTCCGATACTTATTTGGTGTCCCCACCTTCGAATACACACACCACCGCCCCTAAAACGCTTTTTTTAATCGATAACTATTGGCTGATGCTTTGTATCAGACTGGTTTGCATACAGTGTATCTCTTCCATCATTGCATTAGTTCCCATAATTTAGAATTAATGTGTTAATGGTTCCAAGAATTCTAGGATTAATTATAGACTAGTTAAAGGTTGTATATTGTTGTATATAATGGGCTTTTGATAGGAGAATCGGCAGAACAACAAAATCATTCAAAGTGAACTTCTATGTCTGTTACACCATTGTTAAATACTTTATGGTATCGGTGATCTAGGTTGGACGATCCTGTACCCTTCCCTTAACATGTCGGGTGACGTTTCAACCCACGTTGTCAAACCAATTTATTTTCTCTCGAGTCATGATGACACAGGAGCAAAAGTAACTCATATTTTGCTCAAAGGTCCCAATTATGAAGAATGGGCCAAGGGTTTCCGTAACGCTTTGGGTGCAAAACGGAAACTTGGTTTTATCGATGGATCTCTAGAAAAACCGGCCAATGATTCCGCTGATCTTGAAGACTGGCAGACTGTCAATTGTACCGTCATTGCTTGGATCTTCAATACTATTGAATCCAATCTTCGGTCGACGATTTCCTATCGTGAAACATCATACGAATTGTGGAACGATATCAAACAGCGATTTTCAGTTGGCAATGAGGTTAAGGTCTACCAATTATATTCTGATATTTCCGCTTGTAAACAAAATTCCAGTGATAGTATTATGGAATATTTTGGTAGATTAAAGAAGCTTTTGGACGATGTTAATGACTATGATGCCATTCCCTTGTCTCTGTGTTGTGCTTGTGCTGTTATCATTCGCAACTGTCGTGACAAGGCTCAAGTTCGTTCTTTTCTGATGGGGCTTGATTCCTATTATTCTACTGCACGTTCCCAGATTTTAGGGACTGAGCCACTTCCATCTTTACACACTGCCTACTCTCGATTGGTGCAAGAAGAGGAGGTTCGCAATGTCACCCAACGACGATCAGACGATACTCCACCTATGGCATTTGCAGTGCGTGGAGGACATTCTAATAAACAGGGGCGTACTCCCTTGTGGTGTACTTTCTGTAACAAGCCTGGTCATCTTGAAGATCGTTGCTGGGAAAAACACGGTTATCCAAAGGGTCGCGGTCCACGGCGGAACAAGAAAGCGCCTGCTGCTACTGGTTCGGGAAGTTCCGGTCCCACTGATCTACCTTCGAATAACCGCGTCAATGCTGTGTTTGGTGAGCCATGTTCAGGTGTCAACACGGTTCGTTTGCATGGTAAGAAAAATATAATTAACACCTTCGGATAACCGCGTCAATGCTGTGTTTGGTGAGCCATGTTCAGGTGTCAACACGGTTCGTTTGCATGGCAAGAAAAATATAATTTGGTTAATTGACACAGGTGCCTCTACCCATGTATGTGGAGACCTAAATTTATTCGACATTTATCAAACCGTCTCTCCTCTTGCAGTCGGTCTTCCCAACGGTTCACAGTTGAACGCTACTCATATTGGTCGAATTCACATAAATGCCTATTTATGTCTAGAAAACGTTTTATATGTTCCCGGCTTTCAATGTAATTTGTTATCAGTTTCTCAGCTCTTATCGTCTCAACATTTTCGAGTTCAATTCACTTCATCTCATTGTGTGATACAGGACCCTATCTCGAAGACGACGATTGGAGTGGGTGACTTAATCAACGGGCTCTACCAAATGCAAATAGATGTTCAGCAGCGTGTTAATGTGATTACCAGTGGTGGTTATGATCTCTGGCACCGACGTTTAGGACATCCGTCATTGCAAGTTATAAATTTTTTTTAGCATTTTCGTAGTAGTCAGCACAACTTATCTACTAAGCCTTGTGACATTTGTTTTCGAGCTAAACAAACTCGCTCTTCTTTTCCATTGAGTAATAATAAAGCCGATATGTTATTTGATTTGATTCATGTCGATGTGTGGGGTCCGTATACACCTAATCGTGCGTGTGGGTCACGATACTTTTTATCCATTGTTGACGATCATTCTCGCTGCGTTTGGGTTTTCTTAATGAAAACAAAAGATGAAAGTGCGAGATTGTTGCAAGATTTCTTTGCTCTTGTCAAACGCCAATATAATTGTGACATCAAAGTCTTACGCAGCGACAATGGCTCCGAATTGAAGCCATTATTTCCTTATTTTCGGTCCAATGGCATCATCCATGAGTCGTCTATGGTTCGTACCCCGCAACAAAATGCTCGGGTTGAAAGAAAACACCGTCACATTCTTAATGTTGCTCGCGCCCTTCGATTTCAAAGTGCTTTACCAGTTGAATTTTGGGGCGAATGCATTCTCACCGCAGCCCATCTTATGAATCGTACTCCCACCCGTATTCTCAATGGTGAAACTCCGTATGCGACTCTATGTGGACACCCGCCAGATTATTCACTGCTCCGTATCTTTGGGTGTTTGGCTTATGCGGCTAATCTGACTCCTTCTGACAAGTTTGATAGTCGTAGTAAGCGGTGCGTTTTTGTTGGGTATCCATTTGGGAAGAAAGGGTGGAATTTATATGATCTTGACACCGGAAAATTCTTTCAATCTCGAGATGTTCAATTTCATGAGACTAAGTTTCCCTTCGTTGATCCAATTATTGCACAAGAGCATCATGATCCTGGTGATGTTGATAATCTGTATCTTCCGCTTGACTCTAGTGTTTCTCGTTTTTTCTCCAACTGGTCGTTCCGCGCCGAGTAACATTCCCGCACCCGACGCCGATAATCAGGGAGGGAATATTACGCCTGCGTCTGAACCTGATGTCAGTGCTTCTCCAGACCCGAATAATGTAATTTCTACAGAAGATGTCTTGGTAGATAATGATTCGGTTACAAATGCAGATGTGAGTGTCGATGAAATTGGCCGAGGTAAACGAATCAAAATTCCCAATACACGACATTCGGACTACGTTCGTTATAATCACATTAACACGGCTGTTCATCCAACTCTGTCACCCACTTTCAGTCCCGTCTCAGGTAGTCCTTTTCCTCTTACACACTTTGTGAATTATGATGTCTTCTCTGCTCCACACCGTGTATTTCTTGCAGCTATAACACGGGATATAGAGCCTAAATCTTTCAAAGAGGCAATGAGTGATCCACGATGGCGACAAGCAATGGCGGACGAGATCTCTGCCTTAGAAACAAACGAAACCTGGACTGTAGAAGATTTACCTTCTGGTAAAACACCTATCGGTTGTATGTGGGTCTTCAAAATTAAGCATAAATCGGATGGGTCTATCGAGCGTTTTAAAGCTCGATTAGTTGTTCTCGGTAATCACCAAAAGGAAGGAATTGATTTCGATGAGACATTTGCACCAACAGTAAAAATGGTAACAGTTCGCACTTTTCTCGCGGTTGCCACTGTTCGTAAGTGGGAACTACATCAAATGGACGTCCATAATGCTTTCCTTCATGGCGACTTAACTGAAGAAGTGTATATGCGTATGCCGCCGGGGTTTAGTCGTGGAGTGAAAGGAAAAGTTTGTCGACTTCGTAAGTCTCTTTACGGGCTTCGGCAAGCTACACGTTGTTGGTATGCAAAACTTACTACCGCCTTGTTTACTTATGGTTTTTCTATGAGTGATTCTGATTATTCCTTGTTTACATATCGGAAAGACGGTGTTGAGTTACTTATCCTTGTCTATGTAGACGATTTGGTTATAACTGGAAATCAGTCAGCAGCCATTTCAGCCTTTAAAGCATACTTGTGTACTTGTATCAAAATGAAGGACTTAGGAAAGTTAAAATACTTCCTCGGAATTGAGATTGCTCGTAACGCAACTGGTATGTTTCTTTGCCAAAGAATATATACTCTTGATATTTTGTCGGAAACGGGTTTACTTGGATGCAAGCCGGCTAGTATTCCCATGGATGAAAAACACGGTCTTGCTCTCGCTACTGATTCCTTATTGGAAGATAGTACCAAATATCGGCGTTTGGTCGGTAAGCTTATTTATCTCACACTCACTCGTCCGGAATTATGTTACTCGGTTCATATATTGACTCAATTCATGCAAAAACCGACACATTCTCAATGGGAGACAGCTTTAAAAGTTGTACGTTATTTGAAGGGTAGTCCGGGACAAGGAATTGTTTTTCGTTCGGATCGACCTGTGGAGCTTACTGCTTATTGTGACGCAGATTGGGCGAGTTGTCCAATAAGTCGTCGTTCTATTACAGCTTACTTCATTTGTCTTGGTGGGTCGCCTATTTCGTGGAAAACTAAGAAACAGACTACTGTTTCACGGTCTTCCACCGAAGCCGAATATCGTGCGATGGCTTCGGTCACTTGTGAAATTTTGTGGCTCAAAGGTTTGCTACACAGTCTCGGCATTTCCATTACTTCTCCCGTTCAATTACATTGTGATAATCAAGCAGCTATACACATATCCAATAACCCCGTTTTTCACGAGCAAACAAAGCACATCGAGATCGACTGTCACTTTATTCGCGACGAGATACGGCGTGGTGTTATTTCTCCTCGATATATTCATACTAACTCTCAACTTGCGGATATTTTGACTAAAGCTTTGGGTCGCCAACGTTTTCAGGCCTTAAAGAGCAAGTTGGGCATTTCCGACATCCATGCTCCAACTTGAGGGAGGGCATTGGCTGATGCTTTGTATCAGACTGGTTTGCATACAGTGTATCTCTTCCATCATTGCATTAGTTCCCATAATTTAGAATTAATGTGTTAATGGTTCCAAGAATTCTAGGATTAATTATAGACTAGTGAAAGGTTGTATATTGTTGTATATATTGGGCTTTTGATAGGAGAATCGGCAGAACAACAAAATCATTCAAAGTGAACTTCTATGTCTGTTACACCATTGTTAAATACTTTAATAACATCTATTTTACGTATGGTTTTTTCAGGTAAAGACAGGGGTTTTAATGACGGTGGAGTGTGTATTTGGGGCTTGGATGGGCAGATCGGCAAAGAGGAAGGAGTGTCGGTGGAGTTGGCGGTGTTTTCGAGGATGGGTGTCGAGTTTTGTGCCACGTGAAGGTGGTTTCCGGCGCCGGCATCCACGGTCAAGGGTAGTGACGAGTTGGTTGACCAAACATGGTGATGTAAAAAATAAATTTTTGTGGTGGTGAAATGGTGGGTGATGATATAAAAATGGCTGGTGGATGGTGGTTGGTGTGGGAGGGGAAAGGGAAACAGTAAGAGGAGGGGGTGGGCGGAGTGGAAATAGAGGCTTTTGGAGTAATGGGAGGGAGAAAGGGAATGTAAAAATTAAGTTATCAAACACCAACAAAGGGTATTATTGAGTCTGATTCTCTTTCCCTTTCTTTATTACCCCGTACCAAACACACCCTTAGTTGAATTCATTTGACTAAGAAAAAGTAATGTCCATGTGATGTGTTCGATTCTTGTTGTAAACATTCACACACAAATATTAATGTGAGTACATAAGAGCATCCACACTCATGGGGCTCCCCATATTTTTTTCTCTCATTTTTTCATGTAAACTCCCCATTTTACATAGTGTTCTCTACATCAATGGGGTTCCCCAATAAATTTTTTTTCTTTTATTTTCATGGCCCACTACAACTTTCTTACATACAATCTAACTTAAAATATTAATATAATATTATAAATTGTGGGCCAACAAATTTGGGAACCCTCCTAATGTAGAGGGGCTCCCCATATTTTTGATGACCACCCAAATAATGGGGTACCTTCCACATTGATGGACCTCCCCAAATCCCACTATTTGACACTTTTGGGGAGCTTAGTTGCCCACCAATGTGGATGCTCTTATGAAATTGTATTCTTTATAATTCAATATCGAAGTAATTGAATTCGATACACTAATTTAAATATGGAGTAATTTATAAATTCTTGGAAACACTCAAACACATTTAATTTTTAAATTGTGCTCCTATATATTGGTTCTGTTTGGAAAAATTTATTGAAAATGTAGCTGAAAACTGAAAAGATAACTGATAATAGGTAGCTGAAAATAACAAACTGATAAAGTAGCTGAATTTAATTATATTATTTAATAAAACAAGCTGAAATAATAACTGAAATAAATTAATTTACATAAAAAGACATGATTTTTATTTTATGGATAAAGTTATAAGGGTATAATAGTAAACAAACTTGTAACCAGCTAGCTTATTTTTTAATAAGCTACCAGTAGCTTTTTATTTCAGCTAGCTGAAATATTTTCAGTCAACCTTACCAAACATTTCTAAATAAAAGTAAGTAGCTGAAATTTTGGTCAAACTAGTTAGCTGGACAAATAAGCTAGCTGAAATATATTACCAAATAGAGTCATTGTACGAAGTATTTATAGATTACTCCTTACAACTAGTGCAGGAAAAATTAAAAGGATCTAAAGATTGAAGTACATGTATAGTACTAGACCTGGTAAAACAGACCCGACCCGACCCGATACGGCTGACCCGAGACACGAAATTGACCCGAAACCCGAAGTGACCCGACCCGACCCAGACCCCACTCGGTATGCCTTGACCCGAAATTGACCCGAAACCTGAATTGACCCGATACAAAATATTTTTCGTGACTTCAAATGACTTAAAAATAATTTATTTGAAATCGTGTAATCAATTCACGTCAATTATATACATAAAAACCTTTTAAAGTAACCTTTTGACGAAAAAAAATGTTTCTTTTACCAAAAATTTGCATTTTGACCCGGAAGGGACCTGATCCGACCCAAATTGACCCGAACCCGAAATGACTCGATAACACTTGACCGATATCGACCCGAAACCCAAAATGACCCGACCCGACCTGATATGATACTTCAATCAAACCCGATATGACCTACCCAAAACCGACCCGATTGACTCGTTTGCCCGGTGTACCTAGTACTATAATACGGAGTAGTATTCTAGCAACAACCTAATGAATACGACTACACGAGTACTTCTCTTGTGGCACCTTTATAAAAAAATGACCTTTATTTGACCCGTTTCACAGTAATATTCTTAAAGATGACTTCAATTTTGTAAACTTGTTGAAATTTCAATTCATAATTTACATTTAATTGTTGTTCAGATTAAACATGAACTATAAATATAAGCTGCAATAAGAACCATATACTTTTATCATGCCAATGAATTGCAAATATTTTTATGAATTTTAAGGAAATTTTGGGGGCACTCAACCATGTGTTCATGACTCATGAGATTTTCTAAGATCTTCTATGCTTCTATGAGTTGTTTTGGAGTTCATTCAACTACTCATTTGTACAATTGTATTACACCATAAATGAAGAGCAAGCAAGCTAGATGAGAATATTTTACATGAAACTTTTATAAAAAGATGTGGTTACCTAAAAAAAACAAGTGAAATTGTAATATAAGTGTTTAGTAAAAAAAAAAAAAAAACCCGTATCTACATACTATTCCATTACATTATAGGCTCAAATAAAGGTTAAGATGGTTTAAAACAAGCATGCCTTGTGCTTTCGTGAGATAATTACTAATACAAAGTACTTCGTATTATTTTAGAGTTGTCTAATGTAATTAAAAAGTTTAATTCAATACGAAATTTTTCATATTAGAGTCGATAAATCTAATTCGACCCAAGTGACCCGAGCAAAGCCGAACCGATAGGCCGACATAATCCTCAAGTATTGCGAACCAATACCGATAGGCCGACACAAATATTAATGTGAAATACATTATGAAGTTATATTCAGTATAATTCCATATCTTAATTGAATTTGATACACTAATTTAAATACGGAGTACTTTATAAATTCATGGAAACACTCAAAACACATTGAGAAATGGAGTTGGATGTCATGCATTTGAACCCCATGGTATGCATTTTAATTTTTGTTTGTTTTCTCAAGTTTATTAAAGCTCTTGTAATCACTATATTGACATTTTGACATTTTTCTTATATTAATCAATCAAAATTATATTCAAAATATACCTTTAATTTTTATTTTTTTTTTACATTGTCTTTTATTCCTCCATTTTTTTTTTTGCTTCACTTTTTTGTGGTTGAAGTGAAAATTTTAATGAGAAATATGTAGAAAAATATATCATATTTTAATAAGAATTTAAACCTCTTAGATACTCAAACCACAAAATCTACTAATTTAATAGATAGTTACGTACAAATACTCATCTAATTATTTTGTTAAACTTTTTAGATTTAATACTCAAAGTTACAAACCACCTACAGAGTAATATTATTTCGTATTTCGTCTAATAATTTTGTCAAAGCTTTTGACATATTTGCACTCCATATTCACTTCATATTAATCAATAAAGAACAATACATCAACAAAATTACATATTCCCTAGTACAAGGTATATAAAATAATTGCAACGAAGTATTGGTTTCAATGATTCTAATACAACTCATTTTTAAAATTGCGGCCAATTTATTCATATACTCCGTACGTACTTCATATGTATAAGATCCTTCTAACCATAATTTCATGATGCTTTTTGAGCGGAAGAATAAATTTTTGAGTAGCGTTATGACTATCCTAATTTAAATTTGCACCATTATATAGCACTCGTATTAGTCGTATATCATAACGGTGAAAAAAAAAATTGCAGCATATTTATATACTCTTGTAAAATTTATGTTATAAAAATTTACGGAAAATGTGCCCCCCTACCTCCTAAACTCTAGGTCCGCCTCTGCGTTTGGGAAAATTAGCTGAAAAGATAGCTGAAAGCTGAAAAGGTAGCTGAAAACTGAAAAGCTAGTTGAATAGATAGCTGAAAAATTAGTTGAAAATAACAGACTGATAAAGTAGCTGAAATTAATTATATTGTTTGATAAAACAAGCTAAAATAACAACTGAAATAAATTAATTGTATACAAACTTGTAAATAGCTAGCTTATTTTTTAATAAGTTACCAATAACTTTTTATTTCAGCTAGCTGAAATCTTATTTCAGATAATTGAAATATTTTGTAGTCAACCTTACAAAATACTTCTAAATAAAAATAGGTAGCTGAAATTTTGATCAAATCAACTAGCGGGTCAAATAAATGCGACAAATAAATGAACGTTTCCAAATAAAAAGTACAAACAAATCAATGAATAAAAGAGACTAAATTTCTAACCAATTTTAAGTAAAGTGTTTGATGTCGAGTAAAATATAGCCGTTTATTATGGATCTCTGAAAAATGGTTGTATAGGAAGTACAGTTTACGTACGGAGTTGTACGGAGTACTGTTAATGATAAACTTTAAAAATGATTAAACCAATCATCATAATTTATTCTAAAACAAGTTTCTACATATTTATTGGGGATTGATAAACATTAGAGAAATGGACTAATCTACGTGAACTTACAAGTAGGGGTGAGACGTGTGTAAAACCGGATTTTCACTACCCTTGAAAGTATGGGTGAGTAAAACCGAATATCCGATTAAAATTTTAAAATCGGATATTTGGATCAAATATCTAGCTTTAAAATTTTAAATTTTGGAGATTCAGATCTGATCCAAATAATTTGGATATCCAGATTTTCGGAATCCAAAAAACCCGGATATCCAAATGAGCCACAAGCTAAGGGCAATACAACGTGGAGGAGGGTCCAAACTTGAGATCTATTGTCAGTGGTACCTCAACCTTAGCCACTAGGCTACGAGATCATCAGTTCCGTTACATATAGTTACGAATTAAAAAATTGACAATTTTTATAATTCAATCATCTTTAAAAGTTTTTTCGCTTTGAAATAAAAAGTTGTCACATTTAAAACACGTAATCTCGAGGTTTGATCGGTCTTCATCAAATAAAGTTTGAACAACCATATTTACCGGTTATGAATTATCACAACTAGCTCATTTGATATTCAAATTGATCACCTTAGTGCTACAACTAACGAAGGAGTTCTAACACATGATCTATTGTCATCGATATCACAATCTTAACCATTAGGCTAAAACATTTTCGGTATCGCCTTTGTGGTATAAAATTTAGAAAAAAAATGTTTATTAATTTATAATGTCGTAAGCACAGTACAAGTTAAAATCTTTCACCCACCCTAGAATCTTTCTTCTTTTATTGGGAATTGAATTAAATCAAAATTGGGCGACTACCACATATTTTACCAGCTTCATGACTCAAACCAATAAAATTGAGATAACAATTACTTCCTCCATTCCATTTGATTCTTTACGTTTGCTTTATGCACGTACATCAATACTCGTTTTGTTTCGTTCATATCTTTGGATTCGTATTCTCGAAAATTTTAAAATTTTGATATTAATAATGTCCTCGTTAAGACAATTAAAACAAGATCACACATGACTATTTTTTATTTTGTATTTTAGAAGTTTTATCGAAGATTCTACACACGTATGAATAGTGTCAAAAAAGTGAAACGTAAAGAATCAAATGGAATGGAGGAAGTAACTTTCATGCTTTTTTGCAATTTTGGCAGTGATGATAGATGGTGAAAAAAAATTTAAAAATGGTGAAAATATTTTGCATTCAAATTTTAGGTATGTGTGGTTGAGGAAGCTTTTGGATAATAAATACTGTTGAATTTAAAAATAAAACTATTGACGTTTTGTATAAAATTTAAAAATAATAAAACAAATTATAAATTTTAAATTTGCATATCAAATAGCATCATTATGGAAAAGCGTTTTCAAGTTTCACGTATTTTACTTGTCCTACAAAAAATACTATTTAAGGTGGCATTTTAATGGTATTTTTACTTAGAGTAAAGTTTTTCTTCTTTTTCCTTTCAAAATTTTATCTACGACCATACGAAACGTCAGTGATATAATCCAATGTAGATACACCATTTTCGTAATTATCATATAATCCATGCCAAAATACCGTTTATCCAAAACATTATCATTTTGTTTTCTTGATGGGGCTTCTTAACTGAAAGACATTATTGAAAGTTAAAAATAAAGGAGAAAAATAAACGAATGATCAAAGAATATGAAAATAGGTGTAAAGAAATTAAGATAATAGGAGAAAAATATCACATGGATATTGATAATAAGGAAGAAAATGAAAATTATTGGATAAAGAGTTAGAATTATTGAATGTTTTGACGGAAATTTAAACTTAGGTTACGACCCAATATAGTAGTTTGACCAGAGTTACGAATTAACACAATTGTGTATTTAATTTGTAATCTTTCAGACTGTTATTGTTAAGTCATGGATATATAAATTTTATAATGGTCATGGTATTATTTGATGAAAGTTAATGTAGGAAATAATAATTCAAACAAATCGTTTTATAAGGCATTAAGTTAAAAAAATAAAAAAATAAAATAAAAAATAAATAAAAATTAAAGACTGTAATTTTTAAATTTTTTATTTTAAAATGGAGCAAATGTCAAAATTTAGTCTTTTGTTTATAACTAGACTAGAATTAGAATTTAAAGGAGAAAACTTAATTAGGGTTTAGTCAATATGGGGTGCATATGGTCGACGGGGATGGGGGTCCGGGGAGGGAGATGTAGCGGCCACCAACGACAGGTTGGTAGGAGACTTGCTGGTGGTAAGAGGTGACGACAAATGGCTAAATTACAATTATAGTGCATTTGTTAAGAAAGAAATTAAAATGTGTTGAAAAATTGGAAGAGAAATGAAAATGATAAAATGGAAAAAAGATTAGGAAATATGGAATTGAGTAATTTGCACTCAGTGTTACGTATTATTAGAGTATTTAAGCCCGTCTATGTAACTATATATAAACGTTTATCGTGAATGCAATGACAGATTACAGATTGCCTAATTATTAACACGCATCTATGAAAAAATATTATCCTATCTAATTTAATTTATCACATATGATATGAATATATAATGACAATTTCTTGTGTGAGACGGGCCTAACGATAAATTTATCGTAAGTCCTCTCACACAAGGGTAGTTACTAGTTAGGTTTTTTTCTTTTCTTGCTTGTGACTTACACTAAATTATCGTTAGGCCCGTCTTTCAGGAGAATTACCCATATATAATATGGTTAACTATGTTCTGTTCAATTACTTTATGTTTACATAATATTGTCGATATTTCGACAAAGACAAAGAAAAAGATCAGACATGGTAAACCCTAAAATGAATTTTAGAAAAAAAGAGGCATGCAGGCACGCCAGCTATAAATATACCCCAACACTCCACGTATAGTTCCACGAAAAACACAAGCTTCTTCTAATTTCAAAAAAAAAATAAAAAAATAAAACTAGTTTCTTTTACTTTTACCATAAATTAGTGTAAGTAGCCTTAAGCAAAACAAACAAAAACAGTGAGTAGAACAAGGGTAAAATATGAACACTCAACACCAACAAATGTATCCACAAAGATGGTATAATACTCTTACATTCTACACTCTTACGACCGTAACAGTAGAATTTTTTTACATTTGATAAAATCTTTTATAAAACAATAATAATGTAGTCTTGTTTACGTATTTGTATTTGTATAGGGCAAAGGTAAACATTCTTTGGAATACCAGTAATAAGGGTGTGCCGATCATTCAACCAGCGGTTCAACAACAACATCAAGGTTATTACGATCATGTTCTTTTAAACTTACTTTTATGTCATTCAGATAAATGATTTTAACTTTGAATAATTTTACTCCATAGTTACTTGAGAAAATAAACAAGTAGGTTGTATTTATTGTACTCTTTATTTTTATCAGCATATATGTACTCCGTATAATTCTTTGACTCTTCGTGTTCATTAAGTTGATTATGTCATTGAATTTTCTTCAAAAAAGCTCCCCATGAAATAAGTAGGTTTTTGTACGTAATTGTTTTTTTTTTAATACTCATAGCAATACAGCATTTCACATTAATTGTGGTACCAATGTATCATTCGTGTAATTCATATGGCTTTTTAATTTTTAACTACTCGTAACTTTTTAAATTATCCTTTACTTATTACCTACTTTTCTGATTTGTTTTTGATGAAGATTCGTGTGCTATTACGGCGCTAAGTACTCATATTGAGTACAACCTGAGAATCACGTACGCTAGCCACGTCGAAGGAGGTGCTATTGAACTACCGCGAGGCCCACTAGTGAAGCTAGACGTTTGGGATAGGCAGATCAAGACGATCTACGACGAGCATAGACGAAAACAAATCCCGGAACTGTTAGAGGAAGCTAAACAGAACGGGGTTCCTCTGTGGAACAACCTTACACTCAAGATCGATTCAGGCAACCACTTCCACTGGGAGAGTCCCGAAAGGCCCAGCGTTCAGTCAATGTTGGAGCGAATCAAATATTTCACTTTGCTCGGCGTCATGAAGATATGTGAAGACTATTCGCCAAACGGTGAGAGACCGTATATGGCTAGGGAAGCACCGATCAAGAACAGTCACACCGGACTCCAAGAGTTCCATGCTGTTGTGATTGTTGGGGTTTACGTGGACGACTCGTTGTTCGGACAAAACGAACAAGTTGAGCCACTTTGGATTTACCAAAACTCCGATGGGGACAAAGATGCGAGTTTCCTCGGGAACGGAATGAATGTGGCAAGACATAGCGTATTTGTTGAAGGCTTTTGTGCTGAAACATTTGCCACAAACGAGCTTCTTTCAGACGTTATGGCCCAACTGGTTACCAATGTCCGCCCTCCTTACCCCGTAGCACCACCAAGCCCATGAAACAAAAAGTGAGTTGACCTGTCCTAGCTAATGAAAGTCCTAAGTATATGGCATTAAGTTAGTGGTATGTTATTAGTTGTTAGTTGTTAGCACTAGTATGATCATGGAGCATGAGAAACGTGGAATTACTTCCACTTAGGTAGAGTTAGTTTTATTAAGTTATAAGCCTATATAAAGGCTAAGTTATCATGTACTCCGTAATTATTTAAGCAAGTTTAATATAATTAACTTTTCCGTTTTCTCCTGATTATATTCCCCCTCATCATCTAAAATCGTCTATATAAAAAAAAAAAAAATGAATAATAACTAAATGTAGATAACTTTCCTTTGTTATTTGAGTACTATTTTTTAAAAAAAATAAAATAAAATTGGTTTTAACAAAAAGTAATACCGAGTACAGTAATACAGAGTATAAAATATGATCATAGTAAAATTTAGAAGAGACCTTACATTAGTCACATAGTTACATGTTTTTTGTTTGTTTTTTTTAAGAGAGTATATTGTTATTTGCCCAATTTAATCTTGTCTATAAAGAATAAGAGCAGAAATTGCTTATTGTTTTTAGTACAAAATTTCTACAAGGTACGGAGTATAAGTTTACAAATCACCGGTGACGTAACTGAATCAAGCAGAAACATGTCCCGAGAGTTCAATGGAACCGATTATAAATGCATTATCAACCCTTTTCTCGGTTGAAGTCGACGGCCATTTTTCCTCACAGTTCACAATGGTAAAAGAAATATCGTTTCATTTCATAGCTCGTAGGTCGTGTCATTTGCTTCGCTTTTTGGCTTCGCTATAGAGAATGACTCCCAAGACGGTGAGTGAGTAACCAAGCATGCCAGTAACCGAGACCGGGTTTTTGAATATCAAAATCGAGATTACGACTGCAACCGCCCCCTTTGCATTTCCGAGCACCTAAATCAAGTCCAATAGGAGCATTTTAGGAAAACAGAAATAATTTTAAAATAATTATCGACTTAAAATTGAAATATTATACTAATTCGTCAAATTTGAAGCAAAAATCGTCATAAATATTCCTATGTTTATTACACTAACTCGTCAAAAAACTCAAAATTGAAATATTGTCTGATTCAATCAGTTGTACGACTTGTATCCCTTCCTATAAATTTAGGAATGAGGTTAAGATGACGGTTTTCGTTGCTAAAAAATGATTTTCTATCTAATTATCTTTCAAACCATCTAGTTAAAACCAATTTCTTCCCCTCTCATCAATTCAAGTCAATTAAAAAGTTCGAAAGGTAAGCAAATTGACTGAAATAGAAAAGAAAATAGGGTAAACGAAAGTTAATTCACGTACTTGTAGGGTTAATGCACTAGTGTGTTTGGTAACTAGGAAATTGGTGAGATTAACAAAGTACGCCAGTGCGGAATTGAAAATCAGATACCACACGATTTTGATGTCTTCTCTGGCAAGTGCTACAGTAATACCAACGACGTTTTCCTCCATCAATAGCGTTGCAGGGAGAAGAAACACAACAGCGATTGGTGCCATATAGAGCAAGAGATTCATCGAATTCAGCTTCTCTCTGTTTTCAGAAATATGACAAAAGAAGTGGCGGCATAAGTTATACCCCGTACATCATATAGAGTGAAAAACCCGTTAGAATGATGTAAGAAACTATTATTATTACCCTTCGGAGGATAGCAAAATACCCTGAACGACAGATTTAAGAGCCCTGGCTGCAGTGGCACCGACGCACATTATAAATCCGAAAAGATGAAAACTGGGTTCACCCTAGAGTATTGGACATAGCAAACAAAATAAGTCAACAAAATGAGCATGTAAACAAACATCTATAACTACAAATCAATACATACAGTTACGACTAGCAAGTACAGTAGCAAACATTCTCTAAACTTTTATCTTCAAAACAAACTCCTGAAGTTTCGTCAACTCAATTTCGCCACGGTACTCTGAAAGTCCTATTCTATTTGAGAATTCCCTCACACGCAGACGCACTCAACATAATACACCTTCAACTTCAGAAACAAAAACATAATGACCTTTCAGTAGCTCGAGTCACACCCCTTACATCTACAGTAAGGTTCCTATATTTGTAGGGTACCAATGCTATGTCACTACGAAGCTATGGTTGTTACGGTCTTGCTCGACACAAATTTGACAAGTCATGATGAACATAGTGTAGCATAATTTATCCAATTTCATCCTCCCACATTCCATTGACGAACTGATGATGGTATTTTTAAGCCACGATTCATAATTCTAATGGCGATTTCTTCCCAAAGAATACAATCTCAATCTCCCATAAAATAATCATTCAAAGCATCCGCCTTTGTGCACCCACATTTCACACAAAAGTCGCAACATCTACACATACAAAAACTCAAATTCACAAACACCAAAAGGAAAAAGGCCGTCATATGCACGCAACATATTCACTTATTGCTTAAAAACTTTAGAGCACATTTAAACCGCGATTACAATAAACTTTGACCATAGTCACAAATAGCCCGTCATATGCACTTTAACACTTTACAACTCATTTTAAGAACGTTATACACGTACAACAGTCTTACACAAGCACTTAAAAGTTCGTTATACACATACAAGAGTCTTACACAAGCACTTAAATGTACGTTATACACATACAACAACAGTCTTACACAAGCACTTAAAAGTTCGTTATACACATACGACATTCTTACAAAAGCGAAAATTGATAAGACATTAATAAAAAAAAAGAGTGAAAAATTACCCCACTAGCAATGACAACACCAGTAACAACAGGAAGAAGGGTGATATAAGTAAGCCAAGCTTCCCTCTTAAAGGTCATAATGTAAGCAAAAACAGCAGTGAAAAACGGTGTCGTAGCGCCAATAGCTTGATTAAAAGACACAGGAAGATACTTGAGTGAAATGTTGCCACTAACAACAGAAGCACAGAAAATCAAGCTTAAAGCAGTGATCTTTAAAAACTGTACACGAGATCTTATAGTTTGCATAGGAACCATTTTCATCCAAGCAATTGCAACGTAACTAAGCAATGAACATGCAGTCATATGACACATAGTTAAGAAAATCGGGTATTTGAACCCGTAATTGCTTAACAAGTATTTGTTTAGTAATAATACGCCTATGTTTGATGAATACCATGATGTAACCAACCCAATTGTGAAGAATCTGCTCGTGTTCTTCATTTTGTCCATTGATGATAAACCCTAAATTGATTTGGGGGAATTTTGGGGGTTGAAAATTAGGGAATTTTGAGATCTGGGTATTGTTGAGGGGGATTTTGGGTGTGATTTTAGTGATGAAAGTTTGGATCTTGTGATCATGAATGATGAATTTTTGGTGAATGAAATTGGGGAAGAAACAATGTAGAAAGTTTGGAGGAAATTTTGGGTAGAAAAAAATGGTGGGAATTTTGATTATTTTAATTTTGTTATTATTTTTAGGGGATTTGATTGAGTGGTGAAGAAGATGAATGACCGACAAAATGGAGGTAAAAGTTTGCAAAGGTTGTAAAAAAATATAATGAGAGGGAAAATATATGGGAGTTAAAAATGGGGAAGATAGAGTGTAAAGTGTCTAAAGTGTGTACATATGATGTATACTTGTATAATGTATAATGTATAATGTATAATGTATAATTGTATTAATGTGGAGTATTCATTATTAGAATTATACATTTATACTCCGTACTATTATTGTCTCCATCTTACTAGTTGTGCATTTATATCGTTTTGAAATAGACCGATTTAAATTAAAAAGTTCTTTTCTTTTGTTGGTGTAATGTGATGCACAAGATCAATACGGAGTACAATGGAGAAGAGGAAAATCGAACATGTGACACATTGTCATTTGTGCAGATTAACTTTATCCTTATCATCAAACCAAGACCTCATCGGTTTTCATAGATAAAGTTTTCTTTTTTCATGTATAAAGTTGAAAATAAGTTTTGTGATACTTTAAATGAGCGTACATCTAATCCATTGTAACCATCGTTTACCAAGATATAATTCCCTCTATCCCAGTCATTGTTTATACTTCTCTCAAATCATCCTCACAAAAAAATCAAAGTGTAAACAATTCATTGGAACAGTGATCTGATCACATTTTAAATATCAGAAATTCTAATAACTTAACAAGATTTTGAGACAATCTCGTAACTTTATTTCAAGATATCTAAATTCAATTGATTTGATTTTTTTTTTTTTTTTTTTTTTGTTAAACAAGTGACATAAATGGAGTTAAGATTGAATATTACAACCATAAATTTGGGTAGGTCAAAAGAAAATTCATGAAAGTGAAGTTGGAACAAATTTGGAGGGAGTCAATTTTGAAGTAGTTTGGAAGTTGGTTAAAACTATGTTATTTCTTTCTATATCAAACACCAAAAACAATGTATTCTTCAAGTGCTTAATCTTTGAAGTAGTCTAAGTCAAATTCATTTCCAATTAATTTCACTAATTTATTACTAATCTCAGTGTGAATGTGCGACGAAGTCATATGTCTAGTGGTAATTTAGTTAATAATCTACTCAAAACAGTCAAACATAAAAAGTACAAACTCATGAATGCTTGAAGTCGATTATATATGTAATTAGATTCAAATTAAAGTCGATTATATACGGAGTACGTTAAGGAAACACGATCCCAAACAAAAGAGTTTTTCTTAGTAGAATGCAAACTGCGCGTACTGTCACCGAGATCACAATGGTGTAACAACGAAATTCAGAAGCGGCATTATAGAATGGACTCGACAACTGAAACTATATAGTATCAATAAATGCATAACATTCGAGAATTGAGGAGGTATCACGATAAACATAAACCAAAACTTTCTTAGTGCCAAATAAACTTCAGTCATACGCTAAATGCAAAAATTTGTCTGCGGAAACAAAAATTATCTTTGCTACACAACCTATGAAATAAAAATTCGTCCTGGTAGCTGCAGTGAAGAGCGCTTTTCAGCCGATAAGTTGCTTCTAAATGATCAAATCACAAGAACCTGCATTGCCAAAATAAGACACAAAAAATTAGCCACTATGCTCACTCGTCAAAGAAACATGAGTTTTTACTGCATATACACTGCGAACCAAAAAAAAAAAAAAAAAAAAAAAAACAAGCAATGCAGAGGAGGCACGCGATGAATATACGGAGTATAAAATATGCACAATAGAGCGGTTAAGATCATCTTGGAAATAACATTATTTTAGATTAGTTTCTGCGAGTTTTTGAAATATACGTCACTACTGGTTGGGGACAGTTGTTACAGGTGAAGAGAGTTAGGTTCACGGCAGTCGAATTCACCCTTTCAAGTCAATTCACATGAATTCAGGAAATGAAATTTCAACGATTAAGTACAATTATATGAAGGGTAAGATTAGTCTGGGATTATAGTCATATAAGGTAGTTATGACTTATGACCGTGTCAAATTCAAGTGAGTTTGGTTAACAACAGTTGAATTCGTCCTTTCAAGTCAATTCACGTGAATTCAGGAATGGAAATACCCATGTTAACAACAACTACACGTAGGGTAAGATTAGTTTAGGATTACTGTCATATACGCATAGTTATATGATCATCGAATTCACGAATTGAGTCGTCTAGTCCAGTTAACACTTGTGTTAGTCAAACTCAGCGGATAAGACAAGGAAGCATGCTCTAGCTCATGAAAAGAAACAGATGTCGAGAAACGCAAGAAACATTATCAAAGTACGCAGAAAATAACCATTAAAAAGGTCACAAACAACAACAAGCTACTTGACAACATTATCGGATTATCAGTTCCTCAAATGGTAACCACCAGACAAAAACAAAGACACAAACATCTAAACTAAAACATACCAGGAGAAAAACAACATAAGTAACAAGATAATACGAAGTATGTTTCTTCCACAAAGACATACATGAACACTATCAAATTATCAACATTGGAAACACGGGAATCATTCAATTTTCTCAATATTTAATCATGCCAACCACAGCATCACAAACAGCACATACTAATCATAATTCATAACAATGATTGTATAAGTAACACTATTCAAAATTGAACTAAAGGTCCATTGGAAAAGCAGGAAAGTACCTTAGATGTTACTGGGGTACATGAAAACCCTAACCTTGTCTCCCTGCAACACAATTAATCAACATATCAAAATTTCCGTAAAAAAACACTCGAAATAAACAAAATTACAAACATGAACTATATATGTGCAAGTTAGTTACCATGGATTTAGGGGGAAGGTTGGACTTAAACTTAGCACGAACAACACCACTGTTACCATGAGGCCTGCAGACCTTTCCCCAAATGCAACGGTAATACGAGTCGTTCTTCTTGGTCTTAGCCTTGTAAATGTAGGCCATCTTCTTTCCGAGGTACCATGCAACTTCCTCTTGGGTGTTAACTCCCTCGATTTGGATCAAGGACGTGTTTGGGTATTGGTTCGACTTCGACCTAACATAAACAAAAATCATCCTCTTACTTCTCGCGACAAATTCACTAGTGTATTAATACACACATCTCCCTCAACCCCATCAACAAAACTGATCTACGACAGTACCGATTAATCGTTTATCGTCTAAAGTCGTCTTCTTTTGAGATTAAATAATCCCAAAAATCAAACAAAAAGTACAAGAAACATCACAAATAAAGAATAACTACAGATTATCATAAATTCATTAATTCATCAAAAGACCGACAATCGTATGAAAGTTATATCGATTAATCGAACAGATGACACAATCAAAAATCAATTGATCAAACAACACACATGCAGAACATAAAACCCACAAAAATATACGGATTATTATAAGAAATTAATCAATAGAACAATGTAATACCTCTTGTATCCGAGGATTGAACCCCTGACATAAAGTCTACAAACAAAAATTCAAATGTTAAAAAAGTAAATTAAAAACAATTCTTCAGTAATTTAAAAACTATGAATTAAATATGAAAATAATAGAGAAATTACCGGACACGTTCACCTTGACGACCCTTCACCATTGTTATCGGCGACTGTGATTGAGAAAGTGGAGGCGATTTTTTTTGTAGTGTCGATTGAAATGCTAAAACCCTAATTTTTATGATCCATAAAAATTTGGGGCTTTTTATTGTGTAATTATTTTGGGGCTTTTTTCTTTCAATGTTACTGGGTTAGTGTGTCATGGATTATTCATTGTTTTTTTGGGCTAAAATTTGATAATTTATGAAACGGGTTTTGTATGATTTAAATTTTAAACGGATTAATTGAATCGGATATTGTCGAAATAATTTTGAGTTCGAGTTATATTAATTTTGTTTAAGTTTTGTTGTTGAATTGTTGACGTGTTGGACAGGATTCGAGTATGTTTTAGATTAGTTCTTATTAGTTTGAATTTGTTTGAATTTATCTTTATCAAGTCGGATTAGTTTTATTAGCGTATCAGGTTTACTCGAAATTGAAGTTGCGTAAATAACATAAGTTCATTTGACTATTTTACTACTCAATTATCATCTCATATAGGGTTTTTGGGATTGAATAACACTTATATTCTATGATTACTACGTATAATACGATCATTATCATTTTTACACCATAAAAAAAAATACGATGATCAAATAAAATATAGACATTTAGTACGGAGTACTTACGCATTGAGTCTAAACAAAAACACTAAATTGTATAAAAACACTTTTCTTTTCAATTATCTATCTTATTTTACGTATGAGTAAGTCTATTGTGAAACCGTCTCACATGTGAATAACTAGTAGAGTTTCTTTCACCATCTCATTTATTATAAGCATTAAATGAGATGTTAATAAACTTTTTGGTCGTTTCACGGATATAACAGTTTCATTTACTCCAGTGTGTTCTATGACGGATAGTTATGTCTACATAGTGACTAATACAACTCTTATAGTCAATATTTAACACTTATTACGATCATTTTGAAACCCTTCACGTGTTAACCTTTTACTCGATAATGGTCTAAAACAAATTACAATGATCATTCTTTTAACCACAAATTGCACGTACAACAATCTTATTTTAGCGTTTTCATTTGATATGACTTTATTGATCACGTTTAGAGCAAGTCCAATGGAGGAGTTCTTACATAGAGTTCATCAACAAGAACTTTAAATATAAAGTTTCCCCATTGCAAAATAAAATTTGTTCTTCATAGGAAGAACTTGGTTTGTGAAGAACTGTTAACCCAACTTTAAGGATTAATCGATATATCTTAGTGGAGGAAAAGTGCATGTAGGCCATATTCAAGAACTTTATATAAAGTTCTTGAATTGTAGTACTAAGTTCTTCAAAAATAAAAAATGGTAAATTATGATTTCACATGGAAGAACTTTTTTTTTGAGTTCTCCATTGGACTTGCTCTTACGATTTTGAAATCGTAAAACAAGTTTCAATGAGACAAGCTCGTAGTTACAAAATGCACAATAACTACACCAGTACACCACTCAAATGACAGGCCTTTACATTTTACGATGAGAGTTGAAAACCGTTTAGAGTAACAATACAACGTAATTAACAGCCTTAATCAACTATATAAACAACACACTAAACACTCTTATAACCACACTTATTACCACAATTTCACTAAATAATTTCATAAAAATGGCAGAAACAACTCTTACAAAGATTAGTCTGAAGCTGCTAGTAGACAGCAAGGCAAACAAAGTCTTGTTCGCCGAAGCTGGCAAAGAGTTTGTCGATTTTCTGTTTCACATTCTGTCGTTACCAGTCGTGACTGTCGTAAATCTCCTGAACGTTAACGGCATGGTTGGCTCCCTAGGTACTGTTTACAACAGCATCAAATCCTTAAGCCCCGACTACTTTCAGTCAAATGTTGACAGAGAAGTCGTTCTGAAACCGAAAGCTGCTGTTAATGTTCCTCTGCTGGAACTGAATGAATGTCCAACTTTTCCGAATATCTATAGGTGTGTCTATCATACCCAGTACGTTAGTCATGACCCGTATGCAAAGTGCCCTGGCTGTAGACGCTGTATCGACAGCTAGATAACGTACGTTGCCCCGACAAATAATGCTGTCAATACTGCGACAACAAGCAGTGGAGCTAACGGATACGTAAAGGGAGTGGTGACTTACATGATCATGGACAACCTTGAGGTGAAACCGATGTCTACTATCTCGGGAATTACCCTGATCAACAAGTTTAATGTGAAGGATGTTTCATCGTTGGTCGAGCAAGAAGTTGAAGTCGGTCTGCGTGAGGTTATAGTCTGAAATTTTTTGAAATATTTAATGTTGGGAAATTATTTCATTCTAACCAATTGATATTTTATGTTTGGCTTTATAATTGAATGGTCGGAATTTTGACAGGGTTTGGCAATGCTGAAAGCGTCCTTCGAGGTTTCCAACACGGTGCTGACTACTGTCTTCCTCAGCAAGACGACCTCGTAGACTGTCAAACAGATATGGCTTCCAGTCGCAGTTTTCAATAACATTAGCGCCTACTATGGTGTTTTGTGACTTTGTCGACTATTCTTCGGATGTAATTTTCATTTTCATCAGCCTTATTTGTCAATCTATCTATGTTGAATTTCCTAATAATATTTCACCTTGTGCTCGTTCCCTTTGAATTCTTGGGTCTATTCGCTAATTTTGTATTCCCTTGGACTATATTTACCGCTGCTACTAGTAATTATCGGATTAAAACTAGAGGGACTTGAAGGCATTTACGTAGATGCCTCTGTAACACACAATTTACACAATTCAACAGCTTATACACACAAGCATCCACAAAAGCCTCACGCACTCAAACCCTCGGGTTCAACACACCATCTCATGTACCAAATCGATACAATGTTTTTTAAAACTAAAGCTTTTTCTTATCAGCTTGGATCAAAGCTTTTTCTTATCAGCTCGTGTACAGCCACGATGTACAGTTGTGACTACAACGGTTTACATTTCACACTTTTTTTAGTTTGACGTGTAAGAGTGATTTTGTATATTACCCGATAGTCATAAATGTACATTCATTTTATCCTCTTGCCTAAAATAAGATGCGGAGTAGATAAATCCATATGTACAAATCAATGCAAAAAAACCAATGACGGGAAGTTCATAGCTTTCCACTGTCATTTAAATTTTCCGAACTATAATCGTTAACCGCTACAACCTTAGCCGTGCTAACCTTAGGAGTAACAACCTTTGTAGCGTTTCGTGCTTTTGACATCGATTTTGTGTTTGGCACGGAAACCGGGAATTCCACTTCGTCCTCTTTCTTTAGGTCAGATGGAGGTAAAAAGCAATCCATGGTTAATCCCATAATGTTAAAGTCGACTTCTTCAATCGACCAAACCTCCTCCATACGCGTCCTAGAATGGTTTTCCGTCTTCTCACCATATCTGAACAATGAAACTGAAGTTTTACCCGAATGTGCTATGTTAACACCGTCTATTGTCCTGTAGTCTTCTATGGACGACTCCATCGTTGTTTCCCAGAAAATGCAGTCACTCTTCGAGGCTTTAATTCTGAGAAGGTGAGAATCCTCTAATTGAACGAGAAGACCCGTTCTTTGGCTGAAGTAGCCCCAAATTGTGTGGCGAATGATTTCGACGTTACTGCTGCTTCTCGCTTCTAGAGTAGTCGGGTTTGCTTCCAATTTTAGAACAAAGCAATCCTCGTCATTTACAGTTCTCTCGCCGATGCAGATTGAGTTGGCGAATAGGTTTGCTGTTAACCTTGGATCAAGACCCTGTTAAGAGAGTTCCGAAGATTTATCAGCAAAAGGAACATGAGCAGCAGTCTCATACATTCTACAACATTCAAAGAATATGTCTCGCCAAACACCTTCACAAACCTACGACATATTTCTAGAGTCTTACGGAGTATTACTTAAAATGCACTGAACTTTATTAAATTTCAAAATTTTTGAAATTTTAGACAATTTAAGACGATAAGAACAGGACCTAAGCCCCTCTTTGTCCGTCCACCCCACCTCTTTTCCCGCAACTTGCACCAAGCAAAGTGATCGATACACCGAAAGTGCAAGGTAAACTTTAAAGAAAGATTGAAAGAATGAAAAAAAGACAAGACTTTAAGATATGGACCTACGAACAACATGATTGCTTAAGGGGGTAATCACCCTTTCTTTTCAAAAGCAAGTAAAAGCGTTAAAAGTCATCAGGTTGGTGCATAACGAAAGCAAGTAAAAGCATATTAAGTCCTCAGGTTTCGAAAGTCAAAAGTAAGACACGAAAGTAACGTTGGATCAGTGGATCCTAATAGATAACAACTAATGGATTAACAACCCATAATCGATGAAGCGGGAACCCACCATATGAGAAAGGTGATCAAGGATAAGGAACATCAAACATTATCGCAGGAAAGAAAAGCTCTTTTGATATCAAAAGAGAAAGCATGGCTTACTTTCTTGCTGGTTTTTTTGACAATCAATTGAACCAAATCGATACAATGTCACATGGTATTGATATAACACTAAGGCTAGAAAAAAGGGTTTGCACAATGGATCGTTTAAGACCATTTTTTTTAACTCTTAACAACCGATTTAACATGCCTTTATATATTGCAGATCTTACGATTTGAAATTGTAAACGGTCTTAATATAGCTCTTAATGTACAAAAATTTTCACATCTCGATTGACCATCTCGACATAATCAATTGATAGTTAGTCAACCAAAACACCTAAGCGCAGCAAAAATCATTACAAAGGTTCAGTCTTTTTATAAGATCTAGCACAACAAACCCGATCCTCAATTATGAAGTCAATTACGACAAAGGACCGCGCTTGAATACATCACAATGAGTATATACTATAATCAAACAATTCAAATGATGCACATGATGATCAAAACAACAACTCTATGATATCATGACCGACAAAAGTTGTAGCTTTCCTATACCTGTAAGGAACGACGTAGAGGCCGTGGAGGTCCTCGTGAAGCGTGAGAGTTATGCCACGGGGTTTGCCTCCAAGCAACTTTACCATCACTTCCGGCACTAATCTTAGTTCCCGAAACAACCAATTCCAAACACCACAAGTCGGGTCTTTTCGACCATAGAACAAATCCACCCACTTCACCACCATGTTTCTTCCCTTTAACCTTCACCACCTTACCATTATCCGTTTTCGGGTTATTTGTCGCTGCCAAACCCTCTCCTGCGCTAAACTCAGACGCCATCATTCGCACCTTCCCCATCGCGTACATACTGTCCATCGAATTCAACGCGTGATCGCCTCCCATTGCTGCGATATACTGGTGAATGATGTATTTCGCCATTGACGATTCCTGTACAAACATTTCATCAAACACGTGGCGGTCAATCTCAAACTCAAGTACCCACATAACAAAACTCCAAAACAAAAACAACCCAGTTCCTCAAATCCAAAACTACATAATTCCCCACTACGCCCACAGCAAAAACACTACTTTTTTGAGTTTTTTCATTGAGGCATTTCATCGAACACGTTATATGCATTACAAAAACTCAAAATTAACAACAATTGGACCAAAACCACTTACAATTTGATGATCTTTGACGGTTTTACTGCGATTATTATCAGAAGGAATAGGCAAAGGAATCAAAGGAGCACCAATAACACCAAGAAGAAGCTGAATTTGCGAATTTCGATCAGCGAAAGGGAAACTCGGCGGAGAATGACCCGAATTCGGTTTCATCCAAGACATCATATTGGGCCATTTATTATTCTTGGTTTCCGGGAACATTTCCTCCGGTATCGGAACCTCTAAAACCGTGTCGAGACCGTCTTCTCTGTCGAAATTCGGGCATAACGTCCTCATTTTAATTCCAATAATGCTTTCAAATTCAGAAATAGAAAGAGGAGAAAAAACAGAGAAATTTAGATAAATGAAAAGTTTTGATTTTGATTTTTAAAATTTGAAGGGAAGAAATAGAGAGGATGAATGAAAGTGATGGATGATAGTGAAGAGTGTGGGGGGAGAATTTTAACGTGCAAACATCTTTTTTGAAAATTTGTTACTCTGTTTATAAAATTGGGAGGGAATTTGTCATTTCACACCTTTTTTTTGCCTTTTTTTAATAACAAAAAACTAAATTAGGTAATTATGGACAAAAAAAAGATAAAATATTCGATCGGTTATTTTGTATTGAAATTTTTGATGTTTAACCGAACTTAGTTGAATTTTGGTTAAGGGAGTAAGCTGATTACGATTATAGTTAGAATGATGTTATGGCCTTGGTCATTAAGATCTGACAAACCTTGAATCCCATGCATGATTGAAGCTAAATTCATGTTCAACGTACTGAACGGAAATTTTAAAGCACATATTGTAGAACAAATCTTCCACCTTCATGAAAAAGTTTGAAGTAATATAATCTTTTAATTTATTAGAGGGTCGGGACGTAAATGGTATTGTCGTCTCTCCCTTTATTGAATGTGAAGTTTCTTAATAAAGGGAAGTTATAGTTACATGAAGCGAACATTGATGAATTTTGAACAAATAATTGTGCAAAGTTTTTAGACGCTATTGAATTGCAATTATGATATATGGAGTATCTACTACGGAGTACTATTTATCTTAAGTACTTATCACTGTAGATGAAGTAAGAAATAAATCCATATGTACAAAAAAAAAAAAAACTAAATTAGGTAATTATGGACAAAAAAAGATAATATATTCGATCGGTTATTTTGCATTGAAATTTTTGGTGTTTAACCGAAGTTGAATTTTGGTTTATTTTTTTGCTAATAAGGGAGGCCGAAGCTGATTACGATTATAGTTAGAATGATGTTATGGGCTTGGTCATCAAGATCTAACAAACCTTGAATCCCATGCAGAATTGTAGTTAAATTCAGGTTCACAATACCGAAAGGAAAATTTTAAAATCTTTTTGTAATTATGTGTCGACTGCACGGTACAAGTGGCTTAACATTACCCATATTGTAGAACAAATCTCCCACCTTCATGAAAAAGCTTGAAGCAAACTTTTATTGGAGGGTCGGGGCGTAAATGGTATTGTCATCTCTCCCTTTATTATTGAGTGTGAAGTTTCTTAATAAAGGGAAGTTGTAGTTACATGAAGCGAACATTAATGAATTTTGAACAAATAGTTGTACTAAGTTTTTAGACACTATTGAATTGCAATTATGATATACGGAGTATCTACTATAGAGTACTATTTGTCTTAAGTGCTTATCAGTGTAGATGAAGTAAGAAATGAATTTACCATATCGTCATAAAAATCTTCAAAAGCTCTTGCATTCAGTTACATTTGTAAATTAATTAATGGATTATATAATATCATAGGGAAGTCGATATATAGAGAGTAGATATATACTCCGTAGTACTCAAAGTTCATTCAAATAACTACGTAATAAGCCAATTATTAGTTTCTTAGTCCGTAGTTGATAAGTTTTAATTATTTATATCTGCTATCATTTGAACCTTTCCAACAATATGGAGTCATTTATTATTTATGAACAACGACAACTTTACAGGAAATTTTATTGCGAATTTATGTTATGTAAATATTCCACAAGTTATTTTTACTCTAAACTCAATTCACGTTAATATTTATTTTGATGGATACAAAATCGTTTTATAAAAATTTATGGAACAAATTACGTAATCATATCCCATCTTATTAATTTCATTTGTAATCACAACTCACAAGTATAATTAATTGTTGATAATGTACTAATTTTATGAGCATAAATTATTGTGTGAGTTGGGACTTACAATAAATTATTGTAAGTTCGACTCATTTAGAATCGTAGTAATAGGAATAAAACCCTAACCTCCCTCTTTTCTCTCTCTAAAAAATCCTCAAAAAACCCTCTTAAACTCTCTTCAAGGGGGCTATTATCATCACTTGTGATGATAATAAGCCCCAAAATTCATCTTAATCAACTTTAAATATTTATAATTATAATAAAATAGTCCTCTCTTTATGAGAGATTCGTTCCCACAGTTTGGTGGGTTTGTTCTCTACTTTGTTAGAGTTTTTTTTTCTTTGTTATTGACTTATTGCAGATGATAATGAGAAAGATTAATGGGGTATTACGAATTATTTCAAGTTTTCGACAACAACTTACAAAATCCAATGAAATTCGCTCTCTTCAAAACATTATCAGATCCAAAGAGCCCCTCGTGGAAGGCTGCGTCAATAGGCAGCGATGTGATAGAGGCGGGTGTGCAGAAGCGGTATATTTTATTACTAGAGGTCTTTGTTTGAATGAGAAGAAAATCATTGTAATTTTGATAATTTTGTTTTCGGTTAATTTTGCAATCATTTGTATGCGTGATATAATTTATTATTAATGAAATTAATCTTTCACTCAAAAAAAAAATATAGTTTTTGTTGCTTTTTAATTAGTGCCCCTATAATGGGCTTTATTATACGAAGTATTGTTTCATATTTTTGTACCTTTTTAACTACAATTTGTACTTTGACCTCACATTAATTTAATGTGAGATCTGTCTCACAGACACCTACGGTTTCATGAGTGTAGTGAACAGATGTCAATCATAGAGTGGTAGTTTCACTTGAAAATTAATAAGTTAACATAAAAAAAAAAACATAAAAAAAAAAACAAAAATAAAAGACTAAATATAGTAGAGTGGAGAAATATAAAATATTGAAATAAAAAAATGAGCTGCTTGATTGACGGCAATTGACTGCTGTTGCACGTTCATATAGCTGTTAAACTTTGGACGTCGAATATTTATTTTTGTTTAAATTGTAATTAATTTATTCGAAAAAAAAGAAACATTTATTTAGTTTATAAATAGAAATTATACAATTTCCATAGTTATTAATTAGCTCAAATATGGTGGGCTAAAAGATTGATTTTGGCACTTTTGGTAGGCCAATTTGCAAAAAATAGTTTGACTTATTAGGGTTTTGGTAGTTTGATAGATTTTCACATTTGAAAGTGAGGTTGTTTTGTAAATTTTTAGGTTTTTCAAAGAAAAAAGTTGGCATGAATTTAATAAAGAGTATCACTTTTTTCTTGATTCAGGTCAAATAGTTCACATGCATTTTCATTTTGATCTACTAAGAAATAAATGAATATTAATATATTAATATTAATATCATGTAAGAGAGAATAATTAAATAATCATGCATGAATTCATATAAATCGAAATAATAATTGGAATGAGTTTGATATTTACTTAAATACTATATATCTATATCATCATTGTATATACCAAATTCCCTCAATTAATTACAACACTTAATTTCATCAAAACTCGATTGTTGACAAAATACATACATAGCTGAATATAATGAAAATCAATAGATAAAAAGATTAATTAGATATTAACAGTTGGATAAAATAATACTCCATATATAATACGGAGTACAGTAGTATAAAATAGTTTTTTTTGAAGGTTAGTATAAAATAGTTTTAAAACTATATTGAAAATGAGAGTAATAATAAGATGGGGTCCTCAAAATGGGTTGATGCAAATTTAAATAAATTGGTGAGATTTGTCATGATCTCTTGAAGATATATGCAACGATTTCCATAGATATATAAATAAAAATTAAAAAAAAAAATACGTAAGACTTTTTAAGTAAAATTCCATCGAATTGAAGCATTGGTCAACGACAATTACTCTAATTATAATTACATGAAGATAAAAGAAATGCATGCATGCATTGTTTATCAAATGAGTAGTAGTGCATTGTAGATTGTAGTGCATTTTACAACTTTGACACTTTGTTAGTGGATCATCCACGCTTTAGGCCTTTGAGGTGTATGATGTCATAATTAAATCACACCATTACTATAGAGGTAATTATTATTATTATTATTATTATTATTAGATTATCCCAATTAATATTCTAGTTATTATTCCGCAGTAGAAAACTATCTTAGTTTTAAAGTGATGATCAATGCATACAATTAATTTAGCACGCTCGTAGGTGCGTCGCATTGATAAAAAAATTATTCTATCACTCGTGTTGTAAGAGGAACACTTTTGAGGAATCAAATCATCAATTTTATTGCAAAATGGACACTTCCCAGGTATCGACATTGAAGCCTCAAAATATGAGGCTTTGATAGTTATCTTGCCAACTAAATACTACTCCGTATTACATACTATTCGATATATCGTGCTCCCTTAACTTAGCTTAATAATTTCACTCGATTATATTAATAAACCATGCATCAGTTAATTCTGTAAAAAAATTTATTAAGAACATATATTAGCAACTAAAGATGTGTATATAAAAGTACTCCCTAATTACATTTCATTTCATATTTAGTCTAATTAAATGATTAATATTGTTGCATAAGATGTTTTTATATAGAAACTAACTCATGTTAAAACCAATTTAATAATTACTGTACCATTTTACAGAATATTTGTTTTTTTTTTTTTCAATTTGAACCACAAGTATAATACAACATAAAAGAAAATATAAACCTGTAATCTATTAATATTGGTACGGATTTTAATCAGTAGACTAAAACATTCTCGATTTCGTATTCCGTAATAGTTATATATAGTAAACAAAGTAACTCAAAAATTGTGAGCTTCCTATACTTGTTTGGGGATGCCTAATCATGCAACCAACTTCCTCTATATATTTTGTTCCCTTCTTTTAAAATCCCATTGTTTGAACATAGTAGGTAGTTCACGACACAAAAAATCACATTATGTCGTTTTCTTAGGGTAATATATAAACCCTTTTTATATTTTGGGATAATTTATATGACTTTATGTCCTACAAGAGGGTCGTCATTGTTTATCGTCTAATTTCAAGAGATTCTCGTGTAAATTGTAATTAATCAACTTCGGTCCTTGATTAGCCAACGACGTTGTGACACGTGTCGAATTAAGACTAAGTAAAAGAGTTTAGTGTTGAGGGGAATTATTAATTAGTTTAATTAGAGGATTTAATTGTGTAATCATGCAATGCACGTTCTCATAGAAGAACATATCTAAGAACTCTTGTCTCTTTCTTTTGAGTACGACATGAAACTAGTAGATGGTTTGTGTCGTGTTCCTACGTCCCAACTTTCTATTATTAATAATGCATTAATCCTTACAAATAACTTCAATTTATATTTTACCTTTAACGTAATACAGATGTCGCTTTAACAAATCATACCGCATGCCTGGTTAAGCAAAACACGCGGTGAAATTACATGGAGTCTCAAGTTCAATTCCTCCAAGAAAGCGATCTTGTGAATGTTAAACTCGGCGCTTACGCCTAATCGTGATCACGGCCTGTCAGTAAAAAGGGTGGTTAACCCTAGCGTGTATTGTTTGCGCTATCATGCACGCCGGGTTTACCCAATACATCAAAGATAATGGCGCATGATTCCCACGTTATCCAAAACAACGGTTAATTAATTACTCGTACCTAATATAATAGGGAGTAATAATATAATTGTTAGAAATTCAAATTAATGCAGTGATTGACGGTGTACGTGAGCTTGATAATGTGACTTAAGGTTGTAGTACACCAAACAATATTGTAGATTTGTAGTGTAGTACACTACTTGTATATTCTCATTTCATGCAAATTTTGCTTTCATTTCTCACCCTTTCTTTAAGCAGCCGTCCCTCCGATTGTTTTATTTTATACGTATCAAAGTTATTAATTATGTTTTACTATATCAATGATAATTAATTAAGCAACCATTTGTAATGTATAAAAATAGTTAATATCAATATGTATTTTAATAGTTTGATAATGACTTTTCTTAACAATATATAGCTTAATAATGACTTTGATCATGTTGGGTGAATACTAGCGACCGGCTAATTGTGTGAAAAGGAGGACGTAAATCGGATTTTGCGAGGATAAAAAAAATGATCATTTTTGTTGTCGTCGGATACTCAGATGCTTGGGGGTCTGGACCTAATTTAATTCAACGCATATTTTGGTGATTTGAGTTCTGAAACATTTTTGGACATAATATTGCTATGAAAATCCGTACATATATGAGTTATCATAATGAGACTTTTTTCAAATTATCAACTATTAAAATGTACTCCGTAGTAAAAATTTTAATCAAATCATTTATATTGTGCAAAAGTTTAACATTTACTATTGTTGTTACCATAGGAAAATGTATGACTAACCATTTTATATTCACTATCATCAACTCAGTATTAAAAGTTACTCAGTAATGATTACAATAACTGTAATATTAATCAAATTTTGTTCAGAAAAAAAATAAATAACCCGTTAGGTAAAACAACAACCGTCTCATTAAAGTATTACTCGTACTAACCTTGATATTTAATTTTACCTAACCAAACCCATCAAAAATAATTGAATTGAGAACCTAATATAATACATAGCGATGATTTGATACCTTAATAATAGTCCAAAATCGCATAATATATATGTTGGATCTATGAATATATTTGGCAACTTATATGACAAAATCTCAAAGTTGTAACTTCTAAAGAAGTATATAATTTTGGTGTAACCTAGCAATTTGCAGGCTAATATTTACAGCTATGCGTATATTGGCACAAAATCTGCTCAACTATGTTCAAACCCAAGTAATTTCGTGTGTTAGTTGGCAGGGGCGTCTTAAAATAAATGGAGGTTCAGTACACCCTGAAAAATGAGGCCCCAAATATGAATATACAAATGGGCGATTCTTTAATGTCTGTATTAAATTTCATCGATAACGCTGATAAATTCTTTGTGCAAAACTGGAGGCCCGATTCCCTCGCTGGTAGTTGGTAATTGAAATTGTTATTTAATTAGTTGGGTGTTTCTACATCTTTTTATTCTGATTTTCTTTTTGTCCGCTTGTATCCCAGTTAAGCTTCAATTTGTGTATCTAGAATCTAGTTAGCTAAGGTGCATGCATGCGTGGTTCGATAAACATATCGAAGATGTTTTAGTCTAATGATTAAAAAAAAGTTATCGGGGATAATTGAGTTTCCTGAGTGATGCTATGGTGGGTCGTAACTACTCGTAAGTATTGTACGTGTATTTGAGTAGTTTTATGAAGTAGGAGCCGATCTTCCATTTTCTCGTTTTAAATTGTCTGAATTTGAAGTATTTTGAAGTTCAGTTATTCTTAAGGCATCAGTTTGCCGGAATTTTCTAAAGTGTTTGTGTTAAGAGTATACGGAGTAATATGAGAGAATTATTATTGATTGAATTGTGTGATTATAATAGAATATGGAAAGGTATTTATAATACATACTCTGTATTCAACTACTAAACCCTAAATCTAGACTCTTCATACCTTAACCCTAGGCCTATTAGGCCCAATACTCTAATAGTTTGTGAGTTGAGAAAAAATAAGATAACATGATGTTCTGGGTGCGCTACCTGGAAAGGTGTACGTGATTGGTATCTACTTCCTGTTTATGACGTGTTATGTCGTTATAAAGGGTATCGAAGCAACCTAGCGAACACGTGTTAATTTCGTGATTATAGCCTTATAGGAGTCGACGAAAATGATCCATTGAGAAAGCTACAATAGATTATTTTTGGCGCATGACCAGACTGAAACCATTGGTTTAACCAACGTTATAGTATTAGCGACCAGTTTCGTTGGTTGCTAAATTGACTTTCTCTTGCAAAGAGGTCACGCTTTTGGTTGAGAATGTATGTTCCGTCAACTTGAGATGGTTTGTGAAAGAGCAATGTTTTCTCTTTCAAAAGCTTTCGAAACAAGTACAAAGTGAATCTATAGTTCTATACATATAACACGTCGGTTATTCCCCATAAAACCGGACACTGCTAACCTACCTACTGCGCTGAACCTGGGTTTGCAGCCTGACTAGGGTCACTGCTGCGGACTACACTATTCTGTCGTGGTAACATTCCACGACAATATTGACATATACTCCGTACAATTTACAAGGCCTAAACCATTACGTGAAAATCCGATACTAGATTTTCTGAACGCGGAATACAGGGTGCTACTCGTCTACTGCATATACTGCGTATGTACAGGAATGTTAAGACGGAACGTTGAAGTGAAAGAGCCAGGAGATGACAAAGGCGAAGACCATGCACGCTAACAGGAAATTCAGAAACTTGTGTTCTTGCCAAAAATGTCGGGTTTCAGCTGGGCGTGGCTGCACAGCTGCTGTCGTCGGTGCACTGTCGTTGTCGTTAGCCTCATTCCATTGCTCCATTAGTTCCACCTGATCATTCACCCCAACTACGTTCCGAGCTGTTGCACCACATATCTCACACGTTCTGCATTTTACAACTTTGCGTTAACGCTTTAAGATTGCAGAGATGTCGTGTAACTTACACCAGACACAAGGAATTCAATTCAACGTAACTACTTAGGGGAGCAAATACACTTAATGAACAACTTAGTCACTCGGAACGCTTATCAACAAAAGGCGCAAAACAACAACACAGAATCGGACCAAAGATGAGTCACGAAAGTAACTCAATTTAGACGTAACGAACTTGAAGACGAGAATCGATATAAATACTTTTGCTTTCAACTTTTGGTTTGGTTTTAGTTGATTCCTTCATTCATTTGACATCACTTTACTTTCCTTTTTTCCAGCAAATTAAAACTTTATCCTAAACTAGCTTTACACCATTAGTATCACTTTCACTAAACTATGCAATCCATATTCCGCATTTTCCAATCAAATTGTCGATACGAGCACATAAATTGGAAAGGTGAAAAAGAAGAAACATTAAAACGGATATTTAAAGGAATCATATACGAGTCAGACCACATAGAAAATATCTAATTTAGAGAAGATTCATCATACGAACGAATAAGTAGGAACATAAGCAAACGATAACAATACACTCGAAACTAACTCAACACCTCCTCACCTGAGATTTAGAACAAACTCTAATTGACCCAACTCTAACAACACCACACCCATACATGATCTGAGCGACTGAGCACCAAAGCTTAAACTGATGGTTGAAGGTCCATGATTGATTTTACACTGTAACATGTCACGTCACACGAAGGGTAGTTTAAACTGACGGTTGGAGGGTCAAGATCGATTTTATACTCTAACAGTTACCACACCAAAGATGATAACTTTGAGCCAAAGCAACTAAATAGCAAAAAGAATATTTTTGCAAAATTAACAAAGGATTCCAAACATGTGTCATTTAATTTGGGATATATCTCATAGAACAAATTCAATCAGACTAATTCTCGTATAAAACCATAGTCTGATACCACGTCGGAACCAACTCAACCAAAAGCTTAACGTGATGATTGAAAGCACAAGATCGGTTTTTGTACTCTTATTATCGCTTGCGAAAAACTAGACTTGTCATGTGAAATAGTAGTATTTTGTGTTTTATGTCATGTAATTTTTATCAAAGGATTATCTTTCGTATCATACTAATTTACTGTGAGACCGTCCCAAACAAGTAACAACGCAATCATTATAATCAAAACAAAAAAACAATAATAATAAGAATAATTTCAGGGATAAAAAAAAAAAAAAAAAAAAGTCCATACTTATTTCCACGAATTTTGAACCAAGTTTCAGCACAATATTTATGAGCAGCAGCTAAATCCTCCTTACAAGAACAACCCAATTCAATTTTCAACCCGTATTCATTATTCGACCCGTCGAAACTCACGTGACATATTCTACAATCTCTCTCAACTTTCGACGTATTCACACTCACTTTACTACTTTCTGATAAATTACATGAAAATGATGAAGACGAAGACGACAACGACAAAGACGCTCTGTTTTCGCCGGTTTCCTGTGGTTCTTCGCCGGAACTACTCCGGTGGTGGGGAATTACTCCTTGTTCGATGTCAGTAAAGTCGGGTGAATTTGAGATTGTCGTCATTTAGTTTTGAGTTTTGTAGTTCGTTTTTGGTGAAAATTTTAAGTGGATTTTTATGGGTTTTTGGAGAAATTATTGGGTTTTTCATGTGGGAGATATTTTGTTTGTGTCGAAATGAAAAACAAAAGAAAGTTGTATCGTATTCGTATGTTCCTTATCAATTTTGTATACGATATTTTTTATATGTCGTTATCGGTTGGCAGAGCGGATCTTTTGTTCCATTTTATGTTCCAGTGTCTCATTACTTCTTATAGAAATAAATCTCTAATTATATATTTTTTCGGTTTTGGTTATTTGTTTACGTTTACTTTACAATTATCGATGTGAGGAGAGAGGTAGAGAAAAAACAATTAAAATAATAATAGAAGTACAAAATGGATAAACAATGCTACTAGTTAAGAAAGTTGGGTCCACTCTCCACATGGGTCACCAAAAACATTTATGTAAAGTGTAAAAAAATGACTCGTATGTACACCCGAAAATGGAAAATGTAAACAAATGAGTGAGATGGAAAGAGTAATTATTTATTCATCTATTATTTACAATCAATGAGATTTATTTCCCAATAAAGTAATGGGACACCAAATGAAATATAAAAGTAGGACAGTTGATCCGCTCTGCTATGCTAGAGGCTTAGATCTAGCTATTGGTATGGGTCAGTCCATTCCATCTATCGACACGGCCTGTCAAAATCAAACCCGATTTGTGAGGGAGTTGGGCCATGCCCGGGTCATTCTAATTTGAGCTTTGCTCGTAAATAGCCCGTCTACATGTAGCTTCGGGCGTTGAGCCTGGCTTGGCCCGACGGGCCAAGTAGGCATTGCACATATAGTTAAAATTGGATTAAATTAGGAGAAAATTTTGTTAAGACTTAGCTACTCACAACTGACAAATCTCAATTGCCCAGTTTTTGGGTTGGGCTGGGCCAACTGAGATAGTGGGCTTTCTTAGGGTTTTCGGTATCAACATTAAAATGGGCCAAACTCACAAATCTACTAGAGACTTGAGAACCATAAATAAAGTTTGACTCTCTTTGCTTTACAATTTAATAATTTATAACATCTTCTTTCAATTAAAATCAGTATATTCGTCTTAAACTTAACAAAAATAAAATATGACCTATTCTGGTTCCTTATAGGATTTTCTTCTGAATTTCTTTTCAAAGGTGTTACGATCCATTGTAAGTTATGGGACTTAAGTCCCACATTGGTTATGCAAATGAATAATATGGGGTTTATACAGAAATGGATCTTGCCATCCCTTAAGCTAGATTTTAGGGTTGATTATCCATTATCTATATCAATAGTATCAGAGTGAATCACTACCCTTCTGCATCTTTGGCAGTGACGCCGCCATAGCAGTGTTCAGTATTAAAAAATATACTCCGTACTTCTTTCATTCTATCAATTATATACATATTCCTTTTTGGCCATTAAATTCATTTCTATACATTTCTGTTTCGGTACATAACTTTTTTAACTTAAAAGACTAAACTATCTCACCCCACTTGTGTTTATTCCACTCAAAAAAATTAAATTTTAATGTAAAAAACAAATGTATACATCTCATTGAATGGAGGAAGAAATATAACAAAAAGAATAACTTTGTATAATTACATTGCACTTGCCCTAATTATATATAATTACATTAATATTTTCCTTTAGTTTCTACATTAACCATGAAAATGGGGATTTTGTTGGTGATCGAGCATTGATGTTTGCATGTACTATTCGCTCGCATTATCATGAGTCATATTTATTACGTATTTACGTCGGCTGATAATATATCTTGAATTTCGCAATTTTGTAGTATGATTAATCCCGCCGGTGGCACCATATACTCTGAACCCATCGGCTGGGGAACAAAGTTTCGTGATCGGTCTTCAGAAATCGTGTGGCTTTGATACCATGATAAAAAAAAATAAAAAAAAAATATAACAGTAGTAATTTATTATTAAGAGAGATTTTATTGATTATAATTGTTGCCAATACAAAGTAATGAGAGCGTTATTTATAATAACTCGAAAACTAAGTAAACCCTAATCGATAGCAAACTCTAGCTTTTGACTATCCTAACCCTAGGTCTTATTGGGCCTAATATCCTAAAATTTTCACTTGTAGATTGTCGGAAATTTCAAAGTGTTCCGACATAGATGAGTAGTGTTAAAAAAAAAGTAAAGGGTTTTTCTACACGGTAACCCTGTGTTTTTTCAAATTCTACGTGGTAACCCTACTTTTAGGAAGGTATACATGGTAACCCTGTACTTTATTAATAACCATCAACATGACACTAAACTTGTATTCTGTTAGTTTTTCCGTTAAATAGTTAACGGAAAGTGATGTGGCGGAATTGATTATGGTTTTTTCTATGCGGTAACCTCGTGATTTACAAAATTTTACATGGTAACCTTATTTTTTTTTTTATTTTTTTTTTTAGAAAAAGAACATCCATGGAACACACTCATTAAGTTAATCAAATTTTCTCGTTTTCACTTGATTACACCATAAATTTTCAAATTTACCCATTGAGTCACATCTTTTTTTTTCTCCTACTTTTATTTAGAATTGAAATTTTGATTAGAAGTTGTTAAGGAGGTGTTTTAATCTCGTTTACGTGAAAAACATCAATGTAATGTGTTTGATAGAATTAATTTTTTTCAGACGACTCACTCTCACATCTTCTTTTGTCTAGAATGTGATTAACTTAGTTTCCAACCTAGAAGTTCGTTAGTTCGCTGGTTAGCAGACTTTGAATGAACAAGTACACCTCAATCAGGAAGAGGCGGATGTATTGTTCAGGCGTTGAAAATAATTAATAATTAATTTATAACATCGAGAGGGTGGACGTGGAAACAATTCGTTAACATGTTTCAATCACAGGGATGTAAAAAATAAATATTATTACATATTATACAATGATGAATAAGAGAAAAATAATTAATTTAATGAGTATTTTTTCAAGCATGAGTGTTATGTACAAATATAAGGTTATCATGTAGAATTTTTTTAAATCACGGGGTTATCATATAGAAAAACACAAAATTAAACCTGACACAACACTTTCCGTTAACGGAAAAATTGACGGAATACAAGTTTAGGGTCACGCTGATCGATATTAATAAAGTAAAGGGTTACCACGTGAATATTTCTGAATGCAAGGTTACCCTGTAGAATATGAAAAAATAAAAGGTTACCATATAGAATAACCCAAAAGTAAATGTTATATTTGAAGTTGAATTGAGGGAGTAAACTAGTACTTCGTACTTCAATGATACAATTTTTCTTATGTAGAGGTGATCAAAGGCGGTGATCAAAAGACCCAATTTCATTGTCTTGCTCGATTTGATTCAATTTTATAAAGGACTTGGCCAAATATTGAGGCCAAAAAAAGCCTGTGAGACGGTCAAAGTAGGACCCGACATATGCTTTGGGTTGGGTTTGGGCCATCTAACTAGTCCGAAATTAGGTTCGGCTAGTTATTAGTGAAACGTGTTAAAAAAAAAAAGAGTAAGTCTTGTATAAAACCGTTTCACGCGTGCGACGGAACTCTTATTTGTAAAATGTGACTATTTTAATGCTTAAAGTGATCACTTTAACGCTGATTGTGACCACTTTAAAGCTCCATAAAATGGTCAGTTTAAACGTTAAAATAGTCACTTTAAATCTTAAAGTAGACACATTTTAGTTGCAAATACTCCATCGCACGCGTGAGACCGTTTTATGTGAGCATTTGTGAAAAAAAAAAAAACTTGACATGTAAGGTCCCAATTGGTGAGGTATTAGAGAGTTGTTTAGCTTATACTCCCTCAGATTAATCCTTTTGTTAACATTTTTCTTTTTTGGATGATTCATCCAATTGTTAACATTTTTATTTTGGTTTTACTTTTAAACTTACAAAAAATCATTTTTACACTTACTTTTTTCATCTTATCTCATCACAATTCTCATCATAGGGGTATTTTGGTAATTAGAATACAAACTCATAATAATTTGATTCAAAAGTAAATGTTAACAAAAGGATGGATAAGAGAGAGTACTAAAGGAATCACTCAACCCATTGCCAATTGGTTTTGGAATGGAATCTCCTTCGGTGATGAGACGGACACTCTCCTTGTAATGGGCGTGGCCCAGTCCCGTTCGTGGTTCTTAACATGGTATCAGAGTCCACGGTTGTGTGACCTAAGCCATAAATCGAAGTTGGGCCTATTAAAAAAAATGGTAATGGTATTGCCCATAGTTATTGTGTGACATGGGTTGTGAAGTAATTTAAAAGTGTAGCTATGGGTGTGCATATATAAATAACCGAATCGAAATAACTGACCCGAATTACCGAAACCACTCATTTTATCGGTTTGGTTAACCGTACCGTTATATTTTAACGGTTCGGTTAACCGAACCTTAAAAAGAACGGTTCACGGTTCGTGTTTTTGTGATAACGGTTAACCGATTAATCGTTAAGGTAGTAATCAAAAAATATATACAAAAAAAAAAAAAAAAAAAAAAAATGTCACGTGTACTATCCACCAAACCTAAAAAAAAAAAAAAAAATTGATGTCCATGGATGAAGAAGATGATTGATGGCTTGTTGAAAATCAAAAATAGTTGGATTTTGGTTATTTTATTATTTTTAATTATGTAATTGTGACTTTCTTATTTAATAATTTGAATGTTGAATGTTTTGTTATTAAATTGTACTAGATGAAACATGGAAAATTTTAAATTTGGCTTGTTTATTAAAATCTATTTGATATTATGTCAATTTTTTCCCTAGCTAGCTAGTATGTTGAATTGTAAAATGTAACATAGTGGTTAAAGGTTAACCGGTTAACCATACCATTATAATGGTTAATCGAACCGTTCTTAACAGCTCGATAATGGTTACGGTTTTGACGTAACCGTTACAACGGTTAACCATTATCCTTAACGGTTCGGTTATGCACATCCCTAAGTGTTGCCCGTGGTTGTGTGATCTGGATTGCTGTAATGTAATACATGACCTTACACGTGGAGGGACTTGTGAAGAACGTCCACATATAAGGTCCCCACCGCTGAGGTACTAGAGAGTTATTTAGCTTATATATATTAAAGGAATCACTGCGCGCACCAATTACCAATAATTAGTTTTGGAATAAAATCTCCTTCGGTGATGAGACGAATTAACACTCTCGTAGTTATACACGCAGCACAACTCCGTTTGTGGTTTAACAAAACGAAGCCTATGCATATCGTAATTAGAGACAAAAGGAAAAGCATCTGTCACCCGTT
The DNA here is from genome assembly GCA_023091065.1 of Dianthus caryophyllus. Classification (NCBI taxonomy): domain Eukaryota; kingdom Viridiplantae; phylum Streptophyta; class Magnoliopsida; order Caryophyllales; family Caryophyllaceae; genus Dianthus; species Dianthus caryophyllus. The sequence goes on from JALGRB010000021.1 coordinate 1,628,883, forward strand.
AAGTTCACAATGTCTTTACATTTTCCAAATTTTAATCATTCAAATTCTATTATCGAGATGTTTTTTGCAACAGCATTTTAATGACCTAATTTTATTTATTTAGGTTTTAATTATTAGCTAATTACCTTAACATAAACAATTAATAATTATTATTTTAATTTTAAAATAATAATAATCACAAATAACCCGATTGTTGTACACTCGTAGTATAATATCGATTTTTTTTTATTTTTTTTTTTTTAATTTTATGATTGCAAGGTGGATCTTAGAATGTGGGACCTAAAGGATAAAAATCATTTTATTAACAGAAAAAAAAATTGTGCAAAATGAGAAATGTACTATGTAGGACATAATAAGAGCAATATAACAACATATATAAGTCAAATGTACTCGTATTAGTTAATAAATTCAAAACAATATAATATAATTTAATATTATAGTACTTCGTATATTTTTCAGGGGTGGATTACACTTCAACAGCACAAGCAACGATTATATGATTCTTATGGGGCACATCCACACAACCCATCACTTAAAATCATTGGATGTTTCAAATTAGGTTAAAGTATCATTAGTTAAAGCAGACTACTTTATAATTACCTAACTAGTTTTAACTCCCGTGATACTCACGGTTTTTATTTAATTTCTTTTTTGGGTATAATGAGGCCAAATAATGTGTTAATCAAAAATTTAAGATAAGAAGTGAAATTAACGACAATATTATTGTATGATTACATACTTTTTTACCCCAACAATACATCATAATAAAAAAATATTCAACACAAACACTCAACAAATGTCTTAAAAATTAGATATCATAAAAACATAACATAGGAGTTGGAATTCCATAACCGTAGGACAGGACTCAAAATTCTTACATACATGTTTCATCTTTCGTGACCGCTGGTTATTGTTGTTTATCTACGTTGAAAAGGTTTTTCAATACCCCACCCGCTTAAATGGTTTACACTAAGAATACTTTCACCAACGCCTTCATGATTTATCGTTAGATATCGACATTTATTTTTAATTTAACATGGAATTGAATATTCGGATGAGGAATACTTATGCAAGTAAATGGAGAATTCGACAAATTCAAGTGCAAACATTTAGACAGAAAGAACAATTATTTTTGGATTGAAAGAAATTGCATACAAAAAGTCAAAAGTGGAGCTTAATATACTTAAAAAGAAAGGATTTGAAAAGTTTACTTGTAAATCGCATTGGAATCATGTCACTCTTAGTGGAAATAATGACATGAATGTTTTGAAACGGGCGAATATGAAGGTGAAAAGGTCATTTAAATGAGTTTCATTAAAATGGTGGAAATGAATGTGAATAAATGAAAATGAATTTGTGTAGTGGAAGATCAAATGGATGAGCATGTCAAGGTGGAAGCAAATTGGTGAAGGTAGGAAGTAATGACACGTGGAATTTTATTAAGTTTAGAGTCTTAATTAGAGATTTTAGCTACCCTTTTAATAATGTTATATAGATATAGATATAAATAATATGCATCAAAAAAAAATATTAATAATAATTACATAGTATAATCAAAAGTTAATTTAACTAAGGTAATATATACGGCGTAGTATCATTTAACATTTTATTTGAAACCAATAAGTATTTTACAGAATTTATCAATTGTGACCGAAAAATGATTGTTAATGCAATTATTTTGAATATCGTTGATTGTAATGTAGTACAGCGTACAAACTTTGAAGTATAGCGATGCACATAACTTATCCACATATAGAAATAAAAATTAGTAGTTAGTACGGGGTTACATTTTATTCTAGAATTTCATTGGAAAATTTGTTGTATTTTTGAGTTATGTTATTCAATTTTAGGATAAAATATCGTCAACTAAAGTGATGACTATATGATTACATACTACATAGTATAATCAAAAGTTAATTAATTAGTAGGTGATTGAGGTAAAAAGTCTTAGTTAACATCTTATATTCCAGAGAGTTCATACTTTAATAATTTTGCTTTATTGACGTGTTGATTTAACAAAGGCTAGTTAATTAATTAATTAATTATCTTCCTAATCACACTTTATTAGCTATTATCTTCACCACTAATCATGAAGAATATAATTTGATATGTAAAGCTAGCACATAAACTAAAGTTAATTATCATATCTAAATTGGGATTATTTTTATACTAATTTTTTATTACAACAAATCCCAATATCATTAATCACATGGAGTATCAAATTTCATGTGCGTTGATTCAAATAAAAACGCAATTAGCACTAATACCTAAGTAATCACTCTTTTGATAGTCCACACTTTAATCATCAATCAAACTGTTTTTGATAATTATAAGACAATTTTTTATAGACAGTACAACAGTCAACTGGAAGAGAAATTTGAAATTGTAACCTATCATCACTGGTACCTCAACCTTAACCGCTAGGCTAAGAGATTCTCGGTATATAAGTTATAGTATTAGAATAAATTTGATCATCATTTGGGGTTAAGTTTCGGATTTTCTATACATTTAATATGAGAAAATATATCTAGCAATAGTTAAGTAATTAAGTGTATTATTTTCAATGATTAAACCATTTGATATACAATATATATAAATACATAACATAAATTATTAGACCAAAGTTTATCATACAACTTACAAATAAATTCTACAAATTTCTAAGCTCTATATAACACCATTATTACATGGAACTTAATAATTAATAATAGAATCTTAACTAAATCTTATTTTACTATTTTTAATTTGCTTGTTTACATCAATAAATCCAAATATGGCATACGATTTAAACACAATTAATACATACATGTAACTATTATTGTCTTATAGATTCATCTTCAAGCTACAAGAACCAAATAAAATATCAGAACAAAATAATAGAAATATAATTAATTATGTATCATGCATGAAAAAAAACACATAAAATTTGAATTCATGATAAATTCAATTAATTAATTACCTGGTGAAGTAATATATAGACGTGTGGTTGAAGGCAGCCATACCATAAGAATGGACGATACTAATGAAAATAAAGCAAATGAAGGAAGAATCCAAAGGGATTGCATGATCCGACCCGATAATAAAATTGGATACGTACCAAAAAGACGTTGGTCTGGATCAATGCGATCCCTTTGGATTGCTCTTTCACTTGCTGATGATGCTTATGAAAAAATTATTATCGACACTCGTATTTATAATTTTTAATATTATCTAAATATTTTAATTGTACTGAACTAAAATTAACTGATCACACTTATTTTATTTTCTGAAATGTAAAATTGAATTTTGTTATTTAAAATTTAGAGAGAATAATAAAAGAGAGGTATTTTTATGAGGTGAAGCATTTATATGTGTGTGACTATAATCACTATATTTTGCGTTGATATTTATACAACTTGAGGTAATTTTAGGACTTTAGGTTTGGTCCCCCTTTTGGAGTAGCAATGTTATGTGTGTGTTAGAGATCTTGTGACTTGTTGATATCATAATATTTACTTCTACCTATTATTTGGATTTATCTCTCTTTTGTTTTATTTGATAAGGAGTAAATATGCACTTACTTTTACGAGATTATTTTACGTTATTTTAATATGAAATTGGTAAAGATATATGTGAAAAGATCCTTAATAATTTTACATTTAAATTCCACATTGATCATGGAAGTGGAAGTTGTTCATTTATAAGTCTAGAGGTTGCTCCTCCCATGACTAATTGGTTTTGGGATAGAACCTTCCAGGCCTTATAGAGCGGGTTCTTTCCTTTCATTTGTGGGTGTGGCCCGGGCAGTCTCTGATTTCACATGGTATTAGAGCCAGATTTTTCGATCTTTGGTTTCACAATAAACATTGTGAATATATATAGAAAAAACAATAGAAATTACCCCTACCCCCTCGTTATATTTTTTCCAATATGAACAATGACACAAATAATAAAATAGTTACCCATACTGTTGGATAAACATGTACGAGTATAAATTTTCTCAAATAGAAAAAATTCCTAGATTGTAAGTGAAAAAAAAAAAAAAAAAAAAAAAAAAAAAGTGAGGAGTTAGTTCTAACTATCAATCATCACATTAAAGACTTCAAATAAATTACAAGTATTGTTTAAGGTTTTACATCGAAAAAAACATAACAAAATTATTTAGTTTATACCCAAAGATACTAGCTAGTCCGACTTTGGTACAAAGTTATTTTCAATTGATGAAATAGACTTTTTTGTCAGGACGGGCACGACCCAACCCATTTATAAATGTAACCAATACCATGCCTCCAATGAAAATTGGTGTTTAACAATAATTACACCACCTAAATTGCACTCATCATGCAAAGGGTAAAACACAATTTTGAGTTACCAACATTGATAGTATATGATTAAGGATATGACTAATGATATGACTAATGTTCATTATTGATTCAAATTTGTTTATATTTATTCCCTCTCAATTAAATTGTTGCTAAGTTATGAACTAAAGCTAGCTACGTAAATATGCCCCGATTGTTGAATTGGCCTATTGCGGTTCAAATGCTAAATAATGCACAATCAAATTTTCAATTACAGAGTGCGTATTTGGATTTATGAATGTTAATTCAAATATGACTTATATTTCATATACTATGTTAAATTTACTTGAAATTGCTCGACTGTAATTTCTTATAACTTAATTAATTAGTGCTTCTACATATTTAATATATATGTGTACCCTGAATTTTAATTAGTGCTTCTATAATCATGATGAATATCAAACGTCTCTGCTCTTGACATATCTTATATGTTCCAGTACGATTTATTTCACACATTATTTGTTATTATAATCAACCCTTCATTCTATTTAATTTATATCACATTTTTTATATATAGTAAACACAAAATAGGTCACAAAAATAAAAGAAAAAATTATTATTGTCTCAATCACATCACATACCACATGCAACTCATATTTACTTCATATCAAACCAAACACAAAAGAATGAAAAATGTAGGTTAGAATTGACCAACCCTTCTTTGAAATTCAAAGTTAGATAACAGCTACTCACAATTTGCATTGTTGGTAGTTGTTGTGTGCTAATAATGTTAAATATCATCATTTATTATCTACTTATCTTAATTTTATTTAATTTTTAGGGTATGTGGTCCTATAAAACTCTAATAAATTGTTCTTCAATCACTACCATTCACCAGGGAATAAATTCCTGTCATGCACCCTACATTTATTATATTTTTATATTTTTATAAAGTAATTTTAAAGAACATAAATTCCCATCCAACAACGCCGTTTACCTTGTACGAGTACAAAGTTTTATTATATGCTTTATGTAATATTCTCCCTCTGTCTCAGTCATTTATTTACACTTCCTCAAATCTCTCTCACAAAAAAAATCAAATTGTAAACAAATTACTGGAACGGAGGGATGAGTATTAAGCATTATTAAGTGATATTAAAGAGTAGTGTTAGGAAAAACCATCTTTCTCATATGAGTCTTACTCAGTGGCGATTCTAGAAGTTCCAGACGGTGGGTGCCGACAAAACATGACAAATGGGTCCGTCGAATTATATGACTCCAAAAAAAATATCAGCTGTACAATACGGTCAGATAAAAATTAAAATTCGGGTCGAAACGAGCTATTAACCCCTTTTTTTAGAATGATTTGGTAAAATATTGTTTTTTTTTTTCAAAAAAAAAAAAATGTATTAAAGTTTTGTGTCGAAAATAAAACTATCTAGACTTAGGGTGTATGTAGACTCGGATTTTTCTAAGCCACAAAACATTATCGCGCTAGCCATTTTACTAGATTGAATGAATTAAAAGAAATGAATTGCACAATAAAACGTCATTTGAGGTGGCGTTATTAATGAACTAACAAAGGCCATTCAGGATGACGGTTTTACACTAAGTAAAATAACAAAAGTTGCTTAGCTTGAAATGTTATCTCATTGGAATTGGTAATGAAATATATTGACCCTTTTCCAAAAAAAAAAAAAACAAAAAAAAAAACAAAACAAAAGTAAACTAAAATAAATTAAAGAAAGATGAAACGTCATTGCGAAAAAGGAAATGTGAAATTAAGTTAAATTATAAGACTATGTGTATCATTGGTTCAAAATAAAGTCCAAATCTTGGTGAAAGAATAAAAACTAAAAAAAATGTCTTGATAAACATTTTATCAAAAAAAAATAAAATGTTCGATAAGAGTTTGAAAAGTAAGGATGAATTTGAAAAAAGAAAGTTACGAATGAAATTTAATAATTAAATGTTGGACCTAGGTTAAACAAGACCTAGAGATAAATACGGATTATAGTATAGTAAATGTTGAAATTAGAATCATCAATTAGTTTGTGGTTTAATGGTAGAATTGTTGATTTGAGAGTTGTTGGTATAGGGTTCAAATCCCCTTAAATGCATATTATTTTTTCTAATTTTTTTTTAACACACTATTAATTTTTTTTCCCCGAAAAAAGTATGGGTGCCATGGCACCCATGGCACCCATACTAAAAACGCCCCTGGTCTTACTATGCATTTAAAGTGACCATACTTAGGCTAGTGATCGATTAGTATTGACTAAATGGTGTCTTTTTTTTATACCTTTCAAAGTGGTCATGTATGTATGTATATATATAATTGTTAGAATCATGAAACGGGTCTGGCCAGACCCGAGTGGAAGAGAGAGCGAGCCCACTTTATAAGTTCAAGGGTATCCACATTTTCCAAAATCAATTGGCAATGAGAGGATGGAAGACCCTTAGGGGGCGTTTGGTTGGGTGGTTTTAGGAAAGGGAAAGGGAAATAAGTAATCTAATTCCTTTAGTTGTTGTTTGTTTGGAAAAATTTAGCATTCCCTTTCCCCCAATTGCCTTTTCAGTATCTCCCTATCCCTCCTAATTTCTTACCCCCCTCCCCCTCCTCTTACTCATTCTGATTCCTCCCTATTCTATTTTCCTTTCTCCTCACTTCTCCATTTTTAAAAAAAAAAAAAACCCTAAAACAACTCTCCCTCCGGCGTCAACTCCGACAACTACCGTCCTCTCCGGTGACCCCAGTGCACCCTCTTCCACCACGAGTAGTTTATTTTATTTTTTCTCCGGCGACCTTCAACTGCCTCTCTTCCGCCACGGCGCCTCCTCCGCCGCTTCTCTCTGCCGCCGGCCTCACTCGCCTCCCCTCTGCCAAGCACGTGCATAAGACTCCCAACCCCCTTGTTGCTTCCCCTTTTTTTGTACGGCAGATCTGCCATTTTTTCTTATATTCGTTCTTTTTTTTTTTCTTTTTTTTTTAATTTTATATTTATTATTATTTTGTTATTATATACGGAGTATGTTTTACGGTTTTACCTATTGTATTATAAATTTGGGTAATTATATTGTTATTATATGTGTTATATTATAAATTTGGGTATTTATATTGTTATTATATATGTTATATAGTAAATTTGGGTGATTAACTGATTATATATTGCTATTATTATTTATTACATATGTTATATTATAAATTTGGGTAATTATATATGTTATTATATATGTTTATTTTTTTGGTACATATGTTATATTAAAAATTGTGATTTTATATATGATAAATTTAGTACAATTTTAAAAATTAAAAAAAAATAACTTAGGATAAAAAAATAGTTTCATTCCCCTGTTTCTTACCAAACAGCTACAAAGGGAATTCACAGGATTATGAATCTCTTTCCAGACTGCACCAAACAACAACCTAAATTTAGGGTAATCTGATTCTTTTCTCCCTGTTTCCCTTTCTGATTCCTTTTCTCTTTCCACTGAACATACCAAACGCCCCCTTAATCTATATTAATTATATATAACAAAAACCATCTTACACAAATTTTCCCTCCAACTTTTTTTTTTACCCTTTTATTATTTATTTTTTTACCCCTTTTATTTTATTTCCTTTTTGAAATTATGTCATATAAGTAAGTCAATATCTTCTATGTACAATAGAATATTTGTTTATTTTTATCTCTTAGACTATCCATTTTTATTTAATTTGTTTTCAATATAACATTTTTAGCACATTTTACCATTATTATAATAAATGATGAATTTAAGACAATGTATTGCGATACTTTGATCGATTTTTGCCACATTATGATATATTTTTAAATAAATTCATAACTATATTTTTATAAAAATAAATTTAGATCAGATGTTCCATTATTCTAATTGTTTTGTTACAATTTTCAACGATTCTATCATCTAAATTTTGATAGTTAATTAAGAAAAATCAAAATAGACACTTTTAAACCTATTAAACGGGTTAATTAGTAGACAACTACGGGTCGAATAAGCGGGTTACATGTTAAATAAATACGCGGTCGGGTAAAATACAATTTGTTATATTTTGGGTCTAAGAATACATGTTTATTTAGGTTGCGTTTATATTATTACTACGAAGTATTCTTATTTTAATTTAATATTTTATTCAATTACCAAAATTTTCAATTACCTATTAACTTATTTTTATACATCCCGTGCATTTATGCACGGGTATTATGCTAGTTAGACTATATAAAGCACACCAAACTCTCTTCCACAATCAATGTAGGACTCTCACATGTGGACATATATTCTAACAATAATTAATAGTGGTCATCATTAGCCTAAATGTGAGCATTTTTTATGTATCATAAAAATGGTCTTTAACTTTTTAGTGAAAATTGATTTTTTAAAAACATTTTGGATATTAAAAGTTAATAATATTGTATTATCCTCTTACATATATGACCTGATCCTCATACATCAGGTCATGTTCTTTTAGACTTATAATTTTCATGTCCATTAAATTTAATTATATGCTTTATTGACAAATTCAGTTTAGTTCAATAAAATTTAATAAAAAAAATTACCTTAAGGAAATCGAAAATATCATGCACTCACATAATCGCATGATTGATATTTTTGTTATTTTATATTCCTATTTTCCTTCTGGATAATAACTTTGAAAATCGTTAGTTGGGACACAATATTAAAGTGTACACGGAATATAAATGCAAAGGAATTTCAAAACAATATACGCTGTATACAATATTTAAACCTGTTAATTATTGCATTGTGTAATATTATACTCCGTAGTACGTAATGAAAAACTAATAGTAATAGGGTGAACATAATGTAATTAAATTTTCAGTTAATTGATGAATATGTTAGAGTTATAAATTTAATCTCATATAAAACAACATAATTATGAGATTAATATGCGGAAGCGATTAAGGGATCGAGACATACCTCCAGCCATTGCTTATAAATTAATAAATATAGTCTTCAATAATAAGAAATAATAATGAAGAAGACCCCAATAATATAATAATCTTCAGATCTGACTTCTAATTCTGTAACCGAATTAATTTACTGGTTCCAAACCCTCGCACTCACAATATAGATGGTGTATAATATTCTTAATGGAGAGTAGGTTCAGTAACCAAAACAAATAAATCACTCTCATATATATACTAGTCTTGCCATCAAAGAGTAGTAGATGATTATGGAAATATTGTGTGTGAACAGAATAAAGATAATAGACCGAGTCAAAATAGGAAACCTTTTAGGAATCAGTTTCTTTGATCAGAAGAAACTAATTATTACCTAAAATTGGACCACATACATATTCATAAGACAACTAAATAAGATATAAAAGATATTATCTTATCAAAATAACAATATCGAATAAAATCTCAATATCTTATGAAAAAGTCCAACATTCTCCCACTTGGTCCAATTTCATAAGAGACAAAATATACGAATCATAGCGACGAATTCTCTTAGAGCGAGAATTAATCTTCCATGTATTACGATATACTCAGTCACTCAATCACACACACTTAAACTCAATGAGCAAACCCTATGTTTACTCTTGGTCGAAAACAAAATGATATTTCTCGGAAATGTGCACATAAACTCAAAATGAGAAAATATCCAATTAAACATAATAAGAGTTTCGACAAAAACATAATGAATGTATTTCCATAGAGGATCAAGTCCCAAATCGCACCAAATGATCATTGAAATTCTTAATTTGCATGCCTTTAGTCAAGGATTCCGCGATTATTAAACTCAGTGCGCATGTGTTCGATGATCACTTCTTTCTTAAACACATTCTAAATGGCAACTGAATTATCACAAATACATTCTAATCGGCCGAAAATTAGAGTACAACGACTCCATATCCAAATATGAAACTCTTCAATCATACACCATGTGAGGTAATCTCAAAACAATAAACGAACTCAATTTTCATAGTAGAATTGGTTGTAAAAGTATGCCTTATACTCATCCAAAATACGGAACCATCGGCTAGCATGAACACAAATCTTGTAGTGGATTTTCATGTGTCAACACAGCCACCGTACTAGAGTTAAAATAGCCAACCAATTCAACAATTAGTTCGTCTATACACAAGCATGTAATCCTTAGTACTTAGAAGGTACGCTAGGACTATCTTTGCACCCTTATAGTGATCGATTCCTGGTGACTCTGATATTTTTCTTATACTTCAAAAACATACACAATATCAAGTCTTATACAGACCTGAATATTTATGATGCTACCAAAATAAGAGCATATGGAACATTTCAATTGTTCCCTCTCGATGTAATTCCACAGTTATCATCCACATACAAAACAAGAAATAAACTTAACTCCCACTGACCTTAAGGTATATACATTGATCCATAGCATTCACTTCTAAACCAAATGAAGTAATTAATTTATGGAAATTTATACGTCATTTGCGGGAAGTTTATTTCAAAACGTACATGAACATATTGAGCTTGTAAACCAAATGTTCACCATCCTTAGAGGAAAATTTTTAGGTTATTTAATAGAACTTCTTCCTCTAAGTCACCATTGAGAAGTGTCATTTTCACATCCATACGAAGTAGCTCGAGATCAAAATGCGCTACTAGTGCTATGACCAATAAGAGAGAATATTTATGTAGTATAAGAGAAAACAAAATCTCCGCGTATCAATTCTCTCCATCTGCGTGAACTCTATATGACTACGGGTTTTACTTTATGTATCTCGATATTGCCTAGTGAGCCTGCACCAAAGGGCCTTTACGTTATTAGGCAATTCAATGAGATCACAAACTCGATTAGATGTCATAGAGTTCACCTCATCTTTCGTAGCACTAATCCACAAGTCAGAACCATTAAAACTTGTGGCTTGTGAAAACGTAGTCAAATATTGTCGGCCCCAAAATGATAAATCGATTTTGTAGATATACCTCATAATTATCAGGAATAGTTGACCTTTATAATTTGATAGATCTTCTTAATAGAACTAATTCAGCCTCACGGTGAACTTGTTCCTCCAGCTCATGATGATCTAGGTCATCACTTACATTATGATCTATCATAATTTTATCAACTTTCGTGGAGTTTCTGCATTTGGTTGTTGAACTTGTCGATCAGCTTAAGGAACATGAATAACAACCAATCCACAGCTTGAATCAGAGAGTAAAACTCATGATGATCATTTTTCAGGTATGTCTTTATCCTGAAATTGGTCACTTCCACTGATCAAGTAATTCCTGAACAAATTTAGCAAAATGGACTGCGTGTATTTTGTCCTCTATATATCTACAATAATACTCTCCACCTCGATCTGATCTCACGTTTTTAATGCGCGTACCGCATTAATTCTCAACTTCTGCCTTAAACAATTTTAAAGCATCGATAGTCTCGTATATAGAACGAAATAAGTAGAGAATCATATAACGTGAATAATCGTCAATGAAGGTGATAAAGCATACATCTGTATGTATGAAATCTAATAGCTTTGAGCTCCTCTTTGCACCATTCAGAGTTTTGTTAGTTTGCTTTCCCTTTATGCAACTAACACATGTATAAAATCAGTAAAATCTAAAGTAACAAGTACTTCATCTTTTACTAATATCTTTACTCTTCCAATGGAGATTTGTCACAATCTCCGATGCAACAAAATAGAGGAATTTCCAATCATAATATGTCTTTTAAACCAAATTTAACATGCATTTTCAATAATATTATTTCGTAAACAAAGACAATATAAACCATTTGACAAATACCATTTCCTTAACATCAAAATTCTGAAAATACTGAAGTCAGAATCCCAAAATTAAAGGATTATCTAAAAGGTATAAGTCTCAAAAATAGAAATCAAATTTCTAATGAAATTTGGTACGTAAATGTCTTTTCCAAAGGCAAAATAAAACTACTAACCAGATATAAATTGCATGTTCTGGTGGCCTCCACATGTGAACTCATCTTGTTTACTGAATAGATGAAGTATTCACTTGCCACTGGTTTCCTTAGGCTTATCATACCGTTGCAGAGTTGCAGGGTATCCGACACATGGATTGTAGTACCAAAATCAATCCACCATGTATTATGATTACCATTAACCGTTTTAGATTCATAACAAATAAACGCAGAAAATTACCTTTATTCATAGGTCAAGCCTTAAACCAAGGACAATTCTTCTGAATGTGTCTCTCCTTTTTACAGAAATGACACTTAGGATCCTTTTAAATGGTTGACTCAGCAAAAATCCTTCCTTTACCTTTATTGTGACCTCTATTCTTCTTTGAAGAAGAAACCGTAGTAAGGTTCACTTTCTCACCCTCTTCCATCAATAATTGCTCCTTATCTTAAATACACAAGGTCATAAGCTCATTTATTGACCATTTATCTTTATGTGTATTATAAGAGATCTTAAATGGAGCATATAGCGAAGGAAGAGTGCACAAAATGAAATGGACAAGGAAATCATCATATAGTTATGGTAACTTTCAAAAGCTTAAGTCGGGCCGCAATATCCCTTATGCGCATGATATAATCATGCACTCCTTTATTCTCAATGTGCCTCATGGATGAAAACTACATAATTAAGGTAATAGCAGGAGTCTTATCTAAAACGGTAAACTGCTCATCAATGGCTTTAAGGAGGCCTTTGACTTTAAAAACACTGCTCAAAAGAACTTCAAATGCTAGCACAAATGTTGGTCTTTATGAACATAATGGAAAGACGGTTAAATCTCTCCCACTTTCATAAAGGATCAACCATATCACAATTGCTAGTCTCAATAGTACTGACAGGTCCATATTTTAATAGCATAGTCAATATCCATCCAGCCCATAATGCAGTAATACCCTCTTTTCCATACCTTATTGTTATCACCCCTTAGTTTAGGAATATCAAATCAGAAAAATTTTCAGACAAACTTATTGCAAAGATTTTAAACAACATGCTCATTGCAAAAAAATTTGAGATTCAAACAAAATCATGTTTTACCAACGTAAACCATGCAAACCGAATTTAGTGACATAAAACTTGCTTGTGGGCTAAAGTTATACTCAAATTAAATTCGTAATTACTGAATGATAAAACTATCAAATCAATTCTGTATTCTTAATTCCTGTGGGTAGATTAAGAACCGTGATTTAATATTTTATCCTGACTAATCAAACAAAATATAATGAGATTCCTGTGGGTAAGTCTCACCATATAATGTATAATCAATCACAAACAATGTCTTATATCCATATGTAATTTCAAAATAAAATTAAATTAATTAGAGATGCTTTGGCTATTCTCTCATTAATAAAATTTTAAATTACTTAGACATTTAATTATTTAAGTCCATATACTCAACATTATGTATATAGAATATTAATGGCAATACAATATATGTCTAGTATCTAAATGTGATTCCAAAAATAAAATTTTAATTAATTAGAGATGCTGTGGCTACTCCCCAATTAATAAAAATTTTAATCACGTGACATTTAATAATTTTAGCCTATGTACTCAAAACATAATGCACATAGTAACCATAACCTATGTACTATTTCATAATGTACATAGAAATTATAGATATGTACTGAAATCATAATGTACATAAAATCCATAAAATATATATTCCAAAATAAGACAATATGTGTAGTTGCGAATGTGGTTCCCAAAATAAAATTTAAATCAACCGGAGGAGTCTTGTAAATTTACTAATTAATAAAAAATTTTGAACCACTAACTTGACATATAATTAATTATTTTAGTTTATGTACTCGAGTCATAATGTACATAACAACTTTAGTCTATGTACCAAGATCATAATGTACATAGAAATTATATTTATATACTCCAATATAAGATCATAAGAGCACAACATAAGCGGAACAACAACATACTCACATATCCATTTATTATAAAAATATCACATGAGTCTCATATAAACGGAGTAACATATACGGAGTAGATCAAAAGCTAAAGGCCTTATGTACAATAATACGAAGTAGCACAATACAACATTAACCAAAAATAAACATAAGGCAATTGATCAACATACCCTCTCATACACCTATGTACCAAAAAAACAAACATGGTATATAGTAGTGGCATACAATTCATCATGATGTTAATTAAAACAATACTCCGTAACTCATGTACGCAACACAACTAAGAATAAAATAAGAGGCCAAGAAATATACTACTCATCATTATCATCATTAAAGATTAATTAATTAAATAATATGCAAGATAATGACCATATTGCCAAACAATTAGTCCCGAAAAACAGAGGTGCAACGTAACCACAATCATGAAATCTGGCAGATTCATAAGCAAACATCATGGCAGATTCACGGAGAAAACTATATACAGACCAAATCAATAAATGGCATACGGAGTAAAACAAAGAAGATCCATAAAAGGCAAGACAGAGGCGATTACTCGCTCTGATACCAACTGTTAGAGTTATAAATTTAATCTCATATAAAACAACATAATTATGAGATTAATATGCGGAAGCGATTAAGGGATCGAGACATACCTCCAGCCATTGCTTATAAATTAATAAATATAGTCTTCAATAATAAGAAATAATAATGAAGAAGACCCCAATAATATAATAATCTTCAGATCTGACTTCTAATTAGAGAATTAATTAATTTCAGTTCCAAACCCTCATGTTTCACAATATAGATGGTGTATAATATTCTTAATGGAGAGTAGGTTCAGTAACCAAAACAAATAAATCACTCTCATATATATACTAGTCTTGCCATCAAAGAGTAGTAGATGATTATGGAAATATTGTGTGTGAACAGAATAAAGATAATAGACCGAGTCAAAATAGGAAACCTTTTAGGAATCAGTTTCTTTGATCAGAAGAAACTAATTATTACCTAAAATTGGACCACATACATATTCATAAGACAACTAAATAAGATATAAAAGATATTATCTTATCAAAATAACAATATCGAATAAAATCTCAATATCTTATGAAAAAGTCCAACAGAATACTCCATTTCTTATTCAATCTTAATTGATTATTAAAATTGTTCAAAATATATGAGAAAAATGAGTTACTCCGTATAAATTTACAAATATTTTTGAGCGATCGATTTGAAATACATAACTAACACATTAATAATAGATAGGAAAATAACATTCAAATAAATTTGAATTATACAGAGTATATAAATTACTTAATACGAAGTAAGATTTGATTTGTGACCGTTTTAATTGGCCTTTAAATACTACTACACCATTAAAGCACATTTGAATTTCAGGATTATCTTTTCAGAATTTTGGACAAAAACAAAATTAATAATTGTTCCCTTTATTTCTAAAAGGAAAATATAAAATATATACAACCAATTTTATAAATAATTATATAAAATACTACACATATTATTGTATCATGATTGATGACGATGAATCGTAATGATTGCTAGCACAATATTCTCAAATTAAAGTGAGTCATAACACACAAATATAAAATTGACTAAATATAAAACAAACAATTAATGTAGTTACTACTTAGGGATATAAAAATATACATCCAATTAATTACTAAGATTTTATTAAGGTTTGACGGTCGTAGCAGTCAAACATACATATGTGTGATGCCACTACGGGAAGGGTGGATCTAATGGGTGAAGAGTGTATATAATACTAATAAATTATAATTAGCCAACCTACTAATTAAGGTCTAGGTGATGTTAAAAATAGATAAATAATCACTTTTTTATAATTATTTATATTTTGGATGAGATGAACTTTTTATATTACTTGTTAATGGCTTGAATTTTTCAATGCAGTTTAATTATCAGTATTTGGTTAACTGCATATAATTCAGATGTATAACGAGTAGAAAGTTAGAAAGTAGTGTCATATAGATGTATTACTGTATTAGCTAGTTAAAGTGATTAGGTGAACATGTGGTCTAAAAGACGATAAAAGACCTTTATCAAATCAACATGTGGCATTATCATCATTGAGACTCATAAATGATAAATATATAACAAAAATTAATTGGAATGGAAAGGAAGAAGAGGATAATTTTGGACGTATCATGTGACGATGTCCCTTTGAAGGGTACGATTGATTGTATTAAGACAAAATTCACTGTGAATTTGCATTGTCTGATTGCCTTGATTAACGTCAAACATTTTATTTTGACTAGGGTATTCATATTTTATTTATGTTTAACTAGATCTTATTTTTTTTTCATACAGAGTAATAGGTATTCTATAATTTAAAAGTATCACAACGACGTTTTGATAAAATGATTATGCGATTTAATCATATGACTTTATGTAAAGCGATCAATAAAAGTACCCATAAGGCCATAGCATTACATTATTCTCATTAAAATTCTAATGTAAGAATGTGAGGAAACCAATACAATCATAGACCTATAGATCCATTGATTTAGGGCTTTTTATTTTTGTTTTGGCTATAGGTCGTAGGTTTCTCTTTATAATCACGATCAATGAACAATAATTAATTAAAAAATATAAAGGAGTTATCACTAATGATTGTGATAATAATGCTTACGGCGATTTATTTTTATTAATTATAATTCATTGGCTAATAATCATTTGATCACAAGCTAACCACTAAACCCTATGCACATGCAATGGTTAGGCAAGCAATTAGAATGAAACAAAAGAAATAAACACCACTAAATTTTAAAAAAGTTAGTAAACTAGGGCACCAAATATTATTGTAGGGCTAACTTACTAAATTCTAGGGTACTAAAATCCACAAGGATTTTGCACAAGTTGGGGAATATAGGGATATGCTATCTTTTTACAAATTTGTTTTCTTTAGATAGATAAATTGATTAATTAAATATTTTAAAATAACTACTAAAAATAATTTATTACGGAGTATATATCTTACTAATTTCACAAATTTTTGTTTTAAACGAATTAAGTATATGAATAAAAAAAAGTAAAAAATGCCTAAGTATTAGCAAGAGTTTGATCTCATCTATAAAACTACATACTAAAATGTTTGAATTATTTTAAGTGTTAAATGGATTATTAGTCTTAAGCGAGAGCAGCTCGATATTTTTTGTTAGCTTGTATTTTTATGTACATAAAAGAAATAGTTAACCAATATTTAAGTTTTAAAAAAAAAATTATATTAGGCAAAATAGGGTTATTAGGCAATTTGACCAATTGTAGATTAATGTTTTCAAGGATTTGAGGTGGTCAAACTTAAAGATTTACCTAGCAATTTGGCAATATAATATGCAATTGAATACTACTAGTGTTATTCTTTCCAACTCTTTCACATGGGTTCACTTAAATTGTTGTATACTCTTACCATTCATTTTTTTTTCCCCGACTATGTTAATTATGTTAATTGTATAACAATCCTATTATCATTGTGTTAAGTAAATGAGTTGGTATCTTGATATTTACAACTTAAAAAAATAGTTTACTTTGATGGTATTATTTTTTAATATAGTGTAAAGATGTGTAATTTTCGAGTTTGAGAAAATTAAAAATTTAAATGAGGCTCAAACAATAATTGTAAACAAATAGAAAAATAAAGCAAATTAAGCATTTAAAATTTCTTTTTACAACAGTGAACTGGGATTAGATCAAAAGTCACTTACAAATTAATATATGTTTCTAATTGTTTTATGTATAAATAATTGTTTTATTCTTAAAATAAAATTTTGCTCCTATTATAAAGATTCTTCAATGTTGTGTTATAAGAAAGAATTGACCTAAAAAAAATTTTAAAAAAATTAAAAATAATAAAATATAAAAAAAAACAAAAAAAAAAAAACAAAAATTGCATAGATGTAAACATAATACTATATAAAATAAAAAAATTACACAATTTATAGTTGTAGCATATTCTTTAGAAAATTATTATTGATTTTACATGAATTTATTTGATAGGTTGACTAAGAACATTGTTTATGACTTATTGGCAAAATATTCTAAAGCTAAATAACTTTACTTAAATAAGTTGCAAAATTATAGGGTGGTGATTTGCATAATATTTATTAACTTGCATATTCTTTACTAAATAAGTTCTAAGACTACACATTATATTATGCTATTTTATTTTATTTTTTAAACTATTAAGATAATTATGATGTCAGCAAGTGAATTTGGCGGGAAAAAAATGCATAAGAATTCGACATGTGGCAAAAGTGACATCAGCAAAAACTGCCTTTTAGTATATAGAAGATAGGCTTTTATGCAAGGATGACAATGGATCGAGTTCGATTGAGTTAATCTAAATCCAGAATCGAACCACTTACTTAATAGATCATCATTCCAAATTCATACGTGATCCAAACCCACAACTCTAAAATTGAAACTTGATCCATTATATTACAGATTTTTCTTACCGAATCCATAATCCAACCAACACCTGAACCTTTATCTTATTATTTTTTTCTACGATGTTTTCTATAACTAAAACTAAAATTGCGAGCTTAACTAACTTTAAAATACGATATTTAGGATCGAAATGGGTTTGGATTCGAAACAAATTTATATAATGGATGTGAATCTTGGATTTTTTTTATTTTTTTTTTTTCTATAATGGATATCGATCAGTTTATTTTAGCGTGGATTTGGATTTGAATTCTTAAGAAATAAATTCAAATTCGACTTTATTTTTGCGCGAGTCAATCAGATTTTGATTCAATTTTGGACATAATTGTCATCCCTACCCTACTAATAGTGTACATAAGCACCATAAAGCTTGTAGGTTACTCCACATAGCAATATGTTTCCAACAATCACGGGATATTGTGATTCAAATGTTTAAGGAAGGAGGACAATGCACTAATAATAAAAATAATCAACCTACCATTTTAACTATTTTAACTACAAATACATCGCAGAAATTGCACGTTAAGTCATATTGGTAAGGCCCTTTGATACGTTACGTGGGGGACCTTATAGCTTGGACTAAAACCCCACCAATGCTAAGTATTTTCCGTGAATTGGACCCGTTTCTTATCACATTATACGATGCTAGATCTTGCCCTCCTTGTAGAAGGCATCCTTGCCCACACTCATGATTCCTAGGTTTTACTCTCTCTCTCTCTCTCTCTCTCTCTCACTACTTATTGGACACGTTTACCTGTCGAATAATTTATTAGACTCAGTTTACTTATGTGTTATGACTTTCAGAAGAATTGGCTGGCTAATAGGAAAATCGTATTTTAGAAATTGAATATAGACCTGTATAATTGATTTGTTATCATCTAAATCGTTATCATCTAAATCAACAGTAGTCTAACTAATTATCAAGATAAGAGCATCCTTATCTTACTTATGATTTGATTTCACTAAGGTGTTCCTTTTACGTACTAAGGTTAATCTTTGCTAAATGATAATTTGTTGGAATCAATTCACTCGCTCATTAAAAAACGTTGGTTGGCACGTGAATAGCTGCTTTAAAAATAATATGAACATGATCAATTTATTATCATCTCAATTAGTGGCGAGATCAGAATTTACTTTTAATGGAGAAACTAAAAATAAAGTAAGATAACTATGATAAATATTTCAAGAATATAACTAAAAATTTTATATTTCCATTTCCATAATTGCCAACCTCTTAATTACAAACAAAAACTGTTAACCAAAAGGTTTATTAGATTCAATTTTGAGCTTTCTCTATCTGTGTTAGCAATATAAGAGGGATGCTATCTACCTTCTCTTTTTACCTTTCCCTCTAACAATTGAATTAAATAATATATTCTGTATGTTGTCCGATAGTCTAAATATATCCATTATTTTATGTATGTGAGAAAGAAAAGGAAGATTGCAAAAGAGACTGACGGAAAGAGAGACTGAACTTAGCATTTCTCAGCAAAATATACTTATGTGATTATGATACTTTTAGAATTCGAACTTAATTAGGATCTCAAGTGTTTAAAGCTAGTATAGTTATATGGCGATTAGAATAATAGTCTCACTAAAAGTCTAAATTGATGATTGAGACTTATATTGATTCTTACACAAATAATTTCAAAACATTAATACCCCCTCGTACACACAATGGCACAAGTCCATTTCCTTATGTACTTCCTCCATTCAACTCCATCTTGTGCACTTCCCTTTTTGACACTATTCATGAGCATCGAGAATCTTTGAAATTCCGTGTAATATATAAGTGAAAATATAGTCATGAGTGATCTTGTTTTGTTCGTCTCTCAAAATGCAATATTAATATCAAATTTTTATAAATTTTGAAAATGTGTAACTAAAGATATTGTCGTTGCAAAACGCGTCTCGGCAAATGTGAAAAAGCAAATGCACAAAATGGAGTTGAATGGAGGGAGTATTAATTAAAATCGACTTATATTGGCTAAGAAAAGTCTTTTATAACTTTTAAGTTTAGAATTCATAGAATTTTCTCCGGTGTAAACATCACCTCTAAATCATTTTAGTTAATTAATTTCAATCAATTAAATAATATATATGCAACGAGCTAAATAAACGTATCTAATTAAAAGTCATTTATTACGTATATATCAGGCCGACAGGCCATAAGCCATCTAATTGACTAAATAATCACGTCTTTGAATTTTGCCAGCGCACAACTTATGTTCATTACTCATTTCAAAGATAAAGCACCGCAAACCTAATAGACTAGACACATGTATTAATTATCCTAGCTTAAATGATAATTTTGTTGAAACTTGAAAGTTGAAAATGTAAATTATGAATATCTCATTAAAAATAAAAAATAAAAATAAAAAGTACAAAAAAAAAATCAACACTTAATTTAGAGAAACATAATAAAAATGTTGAAAATTATATAAGAAAATGAAGTGTACGTAGTACTAAAATAGGCAGGCATGTATTGAACGATAAGAGTGTAACAGTCCATCAAAATGTAATTGTCTGATCTTTGGTAGACATGAGTGGATGTCTCTTTGTTTCGATCACTATCATTTTGATGTTTACCTTATTTTGTTTGAACCACGTGTAGGTAGGAGTGTGCATAGGTCCAAGACCATGGGCCGGATAAGGCCAGATTTAGGGCCAACCGGAATATTGAATGTAAGGGCCAGGAGGCCAGGACCGGAAAAAAAATTAACCGGTCCAAGGCCAGGACAGTTAAAACCGTCACTGCTTAAGTCGGCCTGGTTGGGCCCGATTCCATTTCTGAATAAAATGTATTTAATTTTGTGAATGGTACGATTAATTTTTTAGCTATAAAATAAACAAATACGAACTACTTTAGTGTTATAATGTTAGACTAAGCAAATCCAAATAATTTTTGTGTATAATCTTATATAAAAATATATTTAAGATAAAAATTCGACGTTGTTTTAATCTTTCCGGTCCAAACCGGTCCAAACCGGTCCGGACCGTTTAGGACCGGGTCAAGACCGGACCGGACCGGAAACCGGAAACTCGAAAAATCATGGACCGATGACCGGACCGGAAATTTAGTTTCCGGTTTCGGTCCCATTAATTCCGGTCCGGTTCGGTCCAGTTTCACGGTCCGGACCGGATTATGCACACTCCTACGTGTAGGCATCGTAAATTAGTCCTTTCGGTCGGTTCCGGAGGGGTTAGTTTGAATTTGAATTATAAATTACGGATGGGTTAGTTTGAATCGTGTCTGGTGAATTTGTGTAAAATTATGAAAATAAAAATAATCATAGCAGAAAAGGATAAACTATGTACACACTACAGAGGCAGAGTTAGTTATAAGGGTGGTCGTCGCTTATATTTGTACTTCGTATTAATTATAAGTTGCATCTTTAGGCAGTGACATTTTATTTTTCAAATACCTAGCACTATATTCTTTTTTCAATCAAAACATTAGCAGCAAAGTGTACATATAATTATTTTGTACGAGTAATGATATACTTGACTTTAATAGGTTTTAAAATACCTTTAACTCAATAAACGTACATTATTATTATTGTTGTTGTTGTTTGTTTATCGAATCAACAACTAAATTTCATCTATACCATAATATATGATCAATATGTAGTTTTAATTTAAATAATAGAATGATGATATATAGGTCATGAAAAGGAAATATTTAAATTTGTAGGTAAGCTTTCTAATTAGAGAAATAGAAAAGATTGATCATTTGTAACTCTTGCTTAAGTCTGACATTTTAGTGGTTGACATGAATACAATGAAAATCACTAGGCTTTTCAATTGAACATCAAGGACAATTATCATGACTTTCATGATTTCATATGAATTTAAGTTCTTTAATTTTAACTTGCATGCACCTATTAATGTTTGATACATGGAATCAATAAAATCATTACATTCATCAATCAAAATGTCCCTGTCTACAACATGTAGAGCCCTAAATTTTATATAAAATAATCTTGTTGTAATTTATAGTACAGTAATTCTTCTGTAAGACGTAACTTACACAAAGTTAATGTGAAACTAAAGTACGAATTGCAGTTAAAAGGGTACAAAATCATGAAATAAATCTACTAAAGTCACTTACAAGGGTACTAAAAAAATTTTAGTAACAATTAACCATAATTATCACTTAAATAGTACAAAAGCTATATAAACGGGTACAAATGAGGTGAACTTACAATAAGTCCTAACTTAACACAAGAATCTGTGTTTATAGTAGAGGGTAATATAAATTTCTCGTATATCTTGATATACTAAAAATCATGATATAGTTATTACTCGATAGATTATAACCCGCTGAGCGTTAGTCAATTATATTTACATATAGAGCTGGCAAGCTTGACCCGACCCGAGTGACCCGACCCGAACCCGAGCAAAAACCGACCCGATTGACCCGAAAATATTGTGACCCGATAACCGACCCGACCCGATGACGACCCGTAACCCGACATGACCCGATAATCGCGACTCAACCCACCTGCAGGACCCGATGATGACCCGACCCGATATCGACCCGGCTAAATTGACGACCCGATAATTATTAAGCTTAATTTTATTGGATTTAAAGCAAATTATTATTTAGAATGATATATTTGACTTAATAATGAAGTAATTAAATAAAATAACGATCAAAATACTTATTTTAGTGGTTAAAAATTGAAATAATTCGATAAAATCGCGCTGACCCGATAATGACCCGACCCAAACCCGACCCGACCCGACCCGATACACTATTTGACCCGATATGACCCGACCCGATGACGACCCGAACCCGACTCGACCCGAAAGGGCACTTTGACCCGACATGACCCGAACCCGACATGACCCGACCCGACTTGACCCGACCCAAACCCGACCCGACTGACCCGATTGCCACCTCTATAATTACATATATATAATTAACAAAGTACTCCATAAGATACACATGCCAAAACATCTATCAGAATTCAAGGGATTTTCATATACGGAGTACCAAATAAAAATACCACTAAAAGTAACAATTTTCATTCCTAAACACTTCTTAAACATGAATTTTTTTTTTTTTTAAAGATAATTACTAAATCAGATAGATATCGGTTGTAGTTAAATGGTTTTAGAGGATTATTAGAATAGATTTTAGTTTTATACATAAAAAATTGTCAGTTTATTCGATTCCAGAATAGAAAGGTAAACAAATGATCACTGAAACAAGGAAAATACCCAAATACATGTTTGATAATGATATTAATATTAATAGAATAATAGGTAATGGTTACTAATTTTCTTTTGTCGTTTAACATTTTACTAGAGTTATTTTATCTAACATAAAGTATTGTCTAGATAAGATTATATATAAGAGCAATAATATTATCACGGTAGGTATTCAAATATAGCATTAATTATATATGCTCACGCTTGCACTCGTTTTAGGTAACTAACTATATTATACGGAGTACTTCGTAGTACATACTCATTCGTTTACTTTTCGTTTTAACACAAAATCCAAGGAAACCAATAGAAAGACACTTTTATTTCTATAGGAGTTGAGTTGAACTTATAGGAGCTGAAATTAAGCTGAAAAAAACAAGACCTTTTTTTTTTATTAAACTTTTTCTCTATCTTTTCCGTTTACAAAGGCTCACCCAATAGCTTTTCTTGAACTCAATTACTTGTTGGGCCATAGTTTTCATATTATACCCAACCCAATTTTGACTATGAGTCCCTTTCATTAATTTTGAACTGTAAAATAATGAATACTCTCTCTGATTCACCCAATTGTTCACGTTTTCTCGTTTAGACAATCATCCATTTCTTTACGTAAACCTTTTGCATTAAAATTCAATATAGGAAGTAGGGACTACCTCTTAGTCTCTTACGGTCTTACCCACTAACACATCATCTCCTCAAAAATCGATAAAAAAGACAAACATAAAGAAACTATGAGATTGAAAAAATATCTTAAATGTGCACTAATTTATTCATGTGTGCCACCCGTTTTAACCGTAAGACAGATTCAAATGAAAATGACATACATGTTCAAAATAACAAAAGGACGAGAACAACTTTGTAATCTTAACATTTGGGCTTCTCATGGGCTTTAGTATCAGACCCAATAACAACTTAAACCCAATATATTTCTAGAATTCTAGTCCACACATCGACAAATGATTCATGAACTAGCCCAATAACAACTTAAAACCCAAATTATTAGATTACACGTAGTAAAAAACTAAATATTTGATTATGACAATCGACAATTTTAGAGTTGAATAATTTTAATTTAAAATGATCTTCAAAAATTATAATCATAGGCTTTGGAAAAAAAAAATATATATATCTTAATAAGGAGAGAAAAAAAAAAGAATAAACTAGATAGTTCATAGATTTTTTGTTTTATATTTGATGTGTGATCGAGTAGTACCTCCTTCGCTTTGTAAATTAGTAACTGACATCATATGATTCCATAAAGGTACATTCTGGCCATCCCGGAGGTGGGAGAGAATTTAATCTCATTAAGGTTGCGTTTGGAAACTTAAAATTAATTTGAAATTATTGAATTCAAATGTGAAAATTGAAATGTTGCATTTCAATTCCAAATCCAATTGCATAGCGATATTTGGTGGAGCTTGGAATTGAAATTGGAATTGACAACCTTAATAAAAAAAAAAAATTCAAAATTTATAACAAAATGAAATTTAAGACTATTGTATCAACTTTTAATATAATATTTTAGGATTCTACTCATTTTAAGTCATACGGAGTAAATGTGAAAAAATAAAATAAATAAAAATTCAAATGACTACCCAAAACCTTAGGAATTGAGATAACCCAAATTGAACTACCATGGAATTGGGCGAACATCAATTCCAATTCCAATTCCAATTCCCTGAGTTCCCCAAACATTGGAATTGACTCAATTCCAGAATTGAATTCCAATTACGGGTTACCAAACATGCCATAAAATTAATTGGCATTGTGGAAGGTCCTATGTGCCTTATATGGTAGACAAATCTTACTTGAGGGACGACTTCACATGTGGAGATCAGACTTATATATTTTTTAACAGTAAATTTATAATTAATTTTGTTTATATGTTCATGCCGCCATCATGCGTGAAAGTGTGAAACTACTAAAATGTTAAAAAATTTGGGAAGTGCGTGCATCCACTTGAAAATGCGTTAATGTGACTTTTTTTTTTTTTTTACTCCGTAGTTCAAGTTTAATTCAATAAAGAAGTAAGTAAATTAAAGAAGACTTTGTTGATTGTTGCGTGTACGATAATGGAAATGTGATAGTGAACTTGACAATCAAGGAGATATCCACGTCTTTAAAAGGTTTGGGAATGGGGAGAATGTTTCTTCATTCAAGATTTTATAACAAGTTATTATAGGGTAATTCGTGCTATTTACGATACGAAGTAAAAATTAAAAACGCTTTCTTTCGTTTAATGGGACGGGCAAGGTCAATTAAGTAAGGGGTTAAATGTTAATCAATTATAGTACTCCGTAGTTGTTATTATCGATGTGTCTACAAAACATTGAGTACAAGGTTTATATAAACCAACCAAGGAAAATGAATGGGCAGTATAAGCCCAAGCCCAAGGGATAGAAATAGACACAAGGACACACCTAACAAAGGACACGCCTAACATTAAATTTGAGACCTACACAAAATACTTATGTCGTGACTACTAGCTCAAAACATTTTCGGTTGCCAAAAACAGGCACAAAGGATTATTTAGGTGGCGAAATTATCCACTCATAGGCTAATGTATTATTTGTACATGCCTTGTCTGGTAAAATAGGATCAAAGTTATTTGTGGATTTATTTTTGGTGTGTTTATATTATTTAAATTTAATAGGCAATTTGAAGTCAATTATATTTTGAGTAGCACAATTTCCACGGGGACTTTGAACTAGATCGAGCACGTAAAATATGCATTGAATGTTAAAGTGGGTCTCACTGCTTCTTTGAGATTTCCCGTGGCTGAGGACATATCACCCGTGGCATCATCATTGTCCTATATTTTTGTATATCAAACTTCGATCCATATGCATATTTAAAAATGTTTACTTATTTAAAAAAAACCACGTGTTTTTCTTATTGAAATCGGATTTTTTTAATCGATTCAAGAGTTTTACTACGTCTAATAAACAATATTTACTGTGTTTAATACTCCATCTGATCTGATTTAAAAAGAATAACATGTTTTTCTTATTGGGTTATTGATTGACAAAGAGTTACTCTTTTTCTTATTTGTTTTATTTTTTGTGTTCAAGAAATTTGTAAGTGGATTTACTCACGGAGTATATTTTTATTCTCTCTTTTGCTCTTTGATTTTTATGAATGAAAAAGTCAAATAAGCAAGTATTTATGCAAGGAGTGTAAAGTATTGCCAATACCACTCAAAACCACTAACTAATCAAAACTCATAACCTACGTTACTCAGATTCTTCGACTATGTGTCTATGTGTCAAATTTGACACGTGCCGGACATTATTATATCTGAAAATTTCAAAATTTTGGACTAAAATAAAATGTTAAAGTACTCCTATAAAAATATCACGTTATATGACTAACACGCGATATTACAGCTAAACGACACGTTGAAATAACGTACTCGTACATCAAGACAAATTCACAAATATACCAAATGACATGATAATAGTGGAATAAAAGTTTAAAAAAAAAGTTGGGAAAGGCAACGCTTTACGGTGCTAAAAAGTAAAAACGCTAGTGTTGCGACTCAAGTGGGCATTATGCACTAGCACTCTAGCAATAGAGCACACCATATAATTGAATTCAACAACTAGCTAGATTCATTATTCTCTTTATATTACTATAACCTTTTACTCCGTATCATTGATTCTACCTTAATTATTTGTGGAATTCATGTCTCTTTGTGAGAGGCAGAAAATGACTGCTAACCACTCCACTTAACCAACTAGGTAAATCCCGATAAAGTTTAAAAGAGACGATCTTAAACAGCAAACTATAAAAACAGTAAACATTGGTTAATTGAAAACATAAACTACAGTGATTTAGACCTCTAGTCTAATCTGATCTTCAAAGTCTAATGTTTGGGTTCTTTATACTCGGTCAAATATAAATTACAACACATCATTTTTCATTGATCTTTAATATCGTTTTTAATTTTTAATTATCTAAAAAGTTTCATGATAATAATAGAATTTACCCACTCAAAATAAAAATGTCTATATGTATTGATATACAATTTTATCTAGACAACTACGGAGAATGTTTCAATATGAAATCATATTCTTAAGATAAAATTGTATATCAATGCAGACATTTTTGTTTTTGAGTTGATTGCTCTTTCATCGAACTTGTTTAGTTGTTTTATATTCACATTTTATACTTTATAAAATTCAATTATTTGTTTATCACCTTTTTATATTTGAAATGAAAGGAAATTAGCATATTTGCCTGTCTTAAAATAAGATTAGTCAAATATGTAAGCAATTCATCTATCTAGCTATGACCTTTATCTTTCCGTCTAATTAATTTTCAAGTATTAAAATACAATTTTTTTTAATTAAGGAAACCGTTACTTTATACTCATTCCAAAAATAAAAATGTAGACAGTACAAATGGTTGAAATAGCGAGCATGTAAGACGAATTTGTGGTTTAGCTGCTAGTACTTGAACCCAAACTCAGACATTAAAAATCTATCCCCAGGCCATATGACGACTAATCAATCAGACCTTCAAATCGATAACTCACTAGATCCAGCGAAAGATCACCCAACCATAAATCGAAATAATACAATGATCTCCATCTTCAAACTTGACATCTTTCTAAACTATATTTACGTTAATACTAACCTTATTTACGTTAATACTAACATGGGCTCTGCAATACGTTAATACTTGACATCTTTCTAAACACCGTAGAATCAAATTGGCCAAAAACCCTAACATACATTTCATATGTGTTTGTTTTTGATTTTATAAGCGTCAAGACCATTCTGCGTTTTCTTTTGTTTATAAACCTATTGTTAAGAGTAGATACAATTTGAATCCTCTTCATTTATTTATCTCCATTTTCTCTTTAATACACCAATATTTTAATATATTTTTTCTCTTTTTCATTAAAACATTATTTTTATCAAGATTCTTCTCACTTTTGAATAGTGTACAAAAAATAAATGTATAGAATTGAATAAAATGGAGAAAGTATTTGTTTTTATGATAGAAGAAATATCTTTAAATAAGCTTTATTCAACAATTATGAAATTCAAATCTAAAATCTATTACTCACAGAGTCACAGTACATATCTTTACCGGCCATTAAGCTATTGCAACAAAATATTTCATACTCCGTATCTCGTTAAAATTAAAGGTTAATTAAACTCGATTCACGACCAGATCTATTTTAAACCGAAAAGTCTCATTTTCTAGTCTTTTGCTAGAGACTCCCTCCCATAAAATCATTGATTTCCCCCCAAAACATTCCTTCAATTTTTTACATACCATCATCTCTCCATTTCTCCAACCATTTTTTTTTCTATTTCTTTATTTTAATTTTTTATTTTTTGGGTGTTTTTTTGTTATCCCTCAATTCTATACGTGTATACATTCTTGGGAAACCAATTATTTTTTCCCCAAATTTGTAAATATTTTCCTGATTATTCATTTTCCCTAAAAAAAAATAAGAGGGTTTATTACAGATACTCAGTATCAATTATCTGCCAAAAAAAAAAAAAAGAAAAAAAAGTAAATAATCAAAAGAGTTAAAACTAAAATTACCCAATTAATTAAGATGGTGTATATAAAGATTTCACTCCCTAATTTTTCGGATGAAATTTTAACTTCTACCACTCCTTTACTTTCTTCCACCCAATCTTTTGAATATAACAATTGTAATAATAACAATAATATTAATATTAATAATATTAATACTAATAATAATAATAATAGTAAGAATTTTAATTATAATTTTTCCGCCGGAGTAATGCCACCGTACGCCACCGTAGACGGTTCTCCTCCACCCAAGTCCGCCGCAGACGGCGGCGACGACGTTCCCAGCACTTCTGTTGATATTCCCGAGACTGCCCATCAAATTAGTAGCGGTACAATTTCTTTTGTTTATATATTTTTTTTAATGTTTTTTCATTTTTTTTATATTGTTTTTTTGTTTAATTATTGAAGGGTTAATATGTCATTTTCTTTTGAAGTGTGTTTTTGTACGTTAATTACCAAATTTTTGAATAATAATTTTCATGTGTTCGTGTGTGTTGTTTTTAATTAGTCAACTTGTACAAGTAATTTGAATTCTTTTATTATTTTATAATTTAAAAAAACAATCTTTTACAATGAATTTAAAATTTATTTTTTATTATTGCATAGAATTTTATTGGGTTGTTTGAAAAGATGGTGTCTTTAGGGTTTGAGATATGAAATTTAGTAAGAAAGTACAAATCTTTGATAAGGTACCTTGAAATGAGACAAATTGTAATTGTAATTACAAACTTTTTTCGGAGGAAGTCGGTTTCACGTGAGATCGTCTATAGGGTACGCTTGCGACATTACGAATCATGTATGGAGAAATATGTATTAGAAGTTAAATGGATCTTAAATGGATCATAAAAGATTTACACTCCGATATTTAAATTGATTGTGAGATGAGAAGGTTAATGAGGCGGTTGAAAACGGAAATTTGAATTTGATTCCTCGGGGTGGAGTCGCTAGGGGGGTTGTTTCGTTACTTTTTCATGATTCGGGGTCCTAAAGAACTTTTAACCCTTGATAGCAAATTCTCGTTCCATCGGAAAATCTGCATAACGTAAGGCGAACTTTGTATCTTCTTGTTCAATGATTGAAACTCAAAATACGTGATTGGATTGAGGGTATAGCGGGAAAAATTAACCAGTTTGTACGTACGTAGCTGAAGTCTTGAACTTGGAAATGCGATTTTCTTGTAGATTCGTGGTTCCAAGTTGGTTTTGTACTCACCACTGGTATCAACAGTGCGTACGTACTTGGATACTCTGGGACAGTCATGGTTCCTCTTGGATGGATAGCCGGCGTGGTTGGTCTCATTGCTGCAACAGCTATTTCGCTTTATGCAAATTCCCTCGTTGCTAAGCTTCACGAGTTTGGTGGAAAGCGGCACATACGATACAGAGATCTTGCAGGATTCATATACGGTAACTAGATTGATAGCTAAGATTGTAAATACGTCGAGATAATTTGTTTCTTTCTTTTAATTGAACTTTCGTGTTGGTTTATATTTGAAGTGTTAATATTTTTTTCAGGTCGGAAAGCTTATTCACTTACATGGGCTCTGCAATACGTAAATCTATTCATGATTAACACGGGATACATTATACTCGCTGGTTCAGCCTTAAAGGTATTTTGAAGGCTTATTGATATACGGTAGTTTCTTATTTGCTGATCGCAAATCGACAAATTTGTTGTAGAGTTTAGCACCTGCTCTCTTGGTCTTAAGTTGTCTAAAATCTTGTTTTGTGAGAGTAATCTGAAGTTCGCGTTTCTAAAGTAGTTTTTTTCCCCGAAATAATCTGATTTCAGCTGAAGTTTTTTGTAGGTTGCTAAAGTGTTTGATAAGCTAAGAAAATAATAGATGAGTAGAGCAGGTGTAAGATAATTTAAACATGATTTCAGGCGTGTGTTCGTTTCAACTGACACTTGCAAAATTTCATTCACAGGCTGCCTATGTTCTATACAGGGATGATGGTGCGCTGAAGCTACCCTATTGTATAGCTATTGCCGGAATTGTATGTGGGATGTTTGCAATAGGAATACCTCATTTATCTGCTCTAAGGATTTGGCTTGGAGTTTCGACGGTCCTCAGCTTGTTTTACATTATTATCTCCGTTGCGCTCTCAGCTAAAGATGGTTAGTTCACTCTTCGTTTTTTGTACGTTTATAAACAGCCTCAACGTCTTTGTTGAGAAACGGAAAAATGCTTATATTTTGGTTGTCATGTTTCTTGACCTCTTTCTCGAGTTTCGCTTGCAATATTGGAAGCTAAGAAACTTAGCGTTCTCGATCCCTGGAAATTTTATTTCAATGTTGCCTGGCGACAAAAAAACTGATCGTACTCACGGTTTTATAGGAATGCAATCCCCTCCGAGAGACTATAACATACCAGGTGACGGAACAAGCAAAATATTTACAACCATTGGAGCAGCTGCAAATTTGGTGTTTGCCTTTAATACAGGAATGCTTCCGGAGATTCAGGTGGGAGCTTTGCTTCGGAAAACCTTAAAAACTTGATCATACTCAACGCTTTTTTTATTTTTTTATTTCTTTTTTTTTATACTTCTGTTGCGGAGTACATTATAATTTTTGGTTCACTGTAGCACTAGGCAAGTCATTTTGTCGCAATCTCAAAAGTCAAAACTCATCGCGTCGGTGCTGGTTTTTGAACAGGCTACGGTGAGGCAACCTGTGGTGAAGAACATGATGAAAGCACTGTATTTTCAGTTCTCTGTCGGAGTTTTGCCGTTGTATGCTGTCGCTTTCACTGGTTACTGGGCGTATGGGTCTTCGACATCAGCCTATTTGCTGAACAGCGTCAACGGACCTGTGTGGGTGAAAACATTGGCCAACCTTTCCGCTTTCCTTCATTCAGTCATTGCTTTGCATGTAAATCTCTTCTTCCGTCTTTACTTATTAGCCGCTCTCGTAATAGTTTTTCTTAAACTTAATATAACACAACGGTCACTTTGTTATGATCCAGATTTTTGCGAGTCCCATGTACGAGTACTTAGACACGAGATTTGGCATCAAAGGAAGTGCATTGGCTCCACGTAACTTGGGCTATCGAGTGATGGTAAGGGGCGGTTACCTGGCATTCAACACGTTAGTCGCAGCTCTACTACCCTTCCTAGGGGACTTCATGAGCCTTACGGGTGCAATCAGCACGTTTCCGCTGACATTCATCCTCGCAAACCACATGTACCTCCGAGCGAAGAAGAACAAGTTGAGCTCGGCGCAGAAGCTATGGCACTGGCTTAACGTGTGTTTCTTCACTCTGATGTCGGTCGCTGCTGCTATCGCTGCTCTCAGACTGATTTCGGGTGATTCTAAAACGTACCATTTGTTCGCCGATTTGTGATGAACCACCTTTGGTTAGACTTCCACAGCTTATTTTAGATTTGTTCTCTTGTACACAGTTTACTTGTATTATTATCCATTTTTAACCTCTGTGATTGTTAATAGTTGTTGTTCTTCCTTTTTAATTCTTTTTCGCTTATAGATACGTAGGCATATGTAGGTTTCATTTAAGACGAGTAGACGCCTTGAATCTGTGAAGTGTTGTCGATGGGTTCTTATGCAAAGACGTGATTGCTCACTTGTGTCGGTACGACCATCATACTGTAAACTATGGTCATAAAAGAAAGGACCTGTATCAAAAATTATATGACTGCTAGTCAATAACTCGAAGCTCGAAGCATTCGGTAAGGTCAATAGGATGAAATTAGATGTGTCAATATAAATACGAACATATGGACAGATGCATGGATACCAGATACTCAAACTGGGAAGATCATCTCGACGAGAACTGAGGCTTGTCAATGACAAGGTACCCACCACCTTTTTACCTTTTGAAGCGGAAGGAATCATCGGGATTAACTTGAGGCACCACGGAGTTGAGGACGCATGGTACTGGGAGGGCAAATAAGACGGTGAATATTCAGTCCGGTCTGCCTACATGATATTGTTTTGGATTTATGCAAATAGCTTAGAGACGTCAAGCTTGGAGCCGGATAGATGGCTTTGGAACAACATTTGGAAAATGAAGTTACGAAGGCTGTTCCACGCGTTAAGATGTTTTTTTTTTGGCAATTTTGTAAGGAGGCGCTACCGATTTTTTAACGTATTGACATGGGAGATGGAATTTAACCAATTTGAAAAATATTATAAGAGAATGTCTTTAAAATCACACATGTGTGCCTACTTTTAAGATTTAAAATGACTATTATAATATGTACAGTGACTATTTTATAGAACTTTAGAGCAGTTACATTTGACATTAAAATGGTTACTTTTATCGTTAAAATAATTACATTTTACTCTTAATAATTTCGTTGCACGCGTGAAACAATTTTATTATCGTCCTATAAAAATTATTTAAAATTTCTTTTATCCATCCTTAATCTTTAATCAGTCTTCCCAAATTCAATTTCAATTACCACCATTTGATCGACATTGCAGCAGAAATTGCTGCAAAATTGTTCCTAAATTAGGGTTTAATCCCCAGATTTTGTAAACTGCACTACAAATTCAATCGCGCAACACTGTGATTTCTATAATCTGAAAATACCTAATCAATGTCGAAAGTTAGGGATAGAACTGAAGATTTCAAGGATGCAATTCGTCGCGAAGCTGTTTCTCTTGAATTCGATGAGGTCTACTTCTCATATTTTTTCCCCCTTTTTTTTTTTTCTGTTGATTCACGAATTTTCATCGATTTGAACTTAATTATGCACAATTTTCCAGCTTTCGTCATCATATTGCTGCTAAATTTACGATTTAACTAGAAATTTTGCTGAATTTTTGTGTATGATTGTGTAATATTGAATTATCGTCTTATTGATACGAAAGTTGTGATTTTTGTGAGCTTTTGTTTGAAAATTCTCCGAATTTTATGTCAGCCTGTGTAATTGTTCATGATCAAACTTGAATTTGAAGTATTTTCTTATAGAAGAATCGACATAAGTTGTTGCGCAACGATACTTGTGAGGTTTAACTTGCTAAAGATTAATGTATGACCCTTGAATTTATAGTTACACTTAATTATGTTTGGTTCAAAAATGTTTGTCATTGTGACGTCGTTTTTTGATAGAAGAATCGTCATACGTTGTTGGACAGAGAATTTTGTGAGGTTTAACTGGCTGAGTATTGATGTTGAAACAGGCTAAAATGGCTGCGATAATGGCGTCTTTCATCTTACACAAGCCGCGAGAAAGAACACCGTTTATGAAAGCGTCACTTAAGACTGTGAGTGAATTGTTTGAAATAAACTTTAAGGAAGTTCAAATATCCGTCTTTCATCTGACTTGTAAGAATTTTGGTTGCTTCTAGCTTGAGCTCATTGGAGAGCTAGAGCAGTTTCTGATGAAACATCGGAAGGATTATGTGGATATGCATCGTACGACTGAGGAGGAGAGAGATAGTATCGAGCAGGAAGTAAGTAAAAAGCCCGTGTCTACTAAAGTTAGTGGTAACGCAAGTTGTGGTCATGTGTGTAATGAGTTAGTTCTCTCTAATGCATACGTTCGTTGTTGTGCAGGTATCGGATTTTGTGAAGTCATGCCAAAGGCAGATAGATATTCTGAAAGTGAGTATAAATGATGAAGAAGCGACTACAAAAGGGTGGCTTGGCGTCAGAGCAGACGGTTCAAATGCTGATACTATCGCACATAAACATGGCGTGGTGCGTATCTGTTTAGTTTGCTTTATCTTTAGATGTCCGAAGTTTTCTTAAGTTCAGTGTTATTTAAGCAGTCCGTAATCCGTATCCTGAAGTATTCTAAAGTCATCTGGTGTTGTCTGAAGTAAATAAGATGAGGAGAACACGTCCTTGTCCATAACTTTTATCGTCCAAATCATCGAGAATGGAAAAGCTTTCGAGATAGTGGTCATCGTAATATGTTTTTAAGACTATCGTTTGGTTTAGAGCACAAAGTCACGAAGAATACCATAAAATTATATGAACCATTCATCGGGAACTTGCAACGGCCACATGAAAGTATGTTATTGTGTGATTATTTTAAGGTGCAAACTATTTGTGTAACAGGTCTTAATTTTAAGTGAAAAGCTGCATTCAGTAACGTCTGAATTCGATCGGCTTAGAGCAATACGCTTCCAACACACTCTCAATAGAGCGATGCCCAGAAGAAAAAGGAACCCTATTCCCGATTCAAAGCCAGCAGACTACTTAAAGTCTCGGACTTCAGACGTTACGGAAGCCAATGAAATTGAACCCAGCCCTCAGATTCTCCAACAACAGCTCGAAGATGACGAGACTCGTGCACTTCAGGTATGATCATCTTAGTTAGACATGACTTGATATTGCTTGGATCGAGGATTTGGAGGGAAACAGAATAATGGTCATCTTACATCATGATGCCTGTTATGCTATGCAGGTGGAGCTCAGTAATCTCTTAGATGCAGTTCAACAAACGGAAACGAAAATGGTAGAGGTGTCTGCGCTCAACCACCTTATGTCCACACATGTTCTTCATCAATCTCAGCAAATTGAGCATTTGTATGAACAGGTAAAACCATTTTGATTACGAGTTCATATAAGTTTAGTGTTTTTACGTTGTTTTTTTTTTAAGTTCATGAGAAGAATAGGTCCTAAGTTATGAAATTGAAAATTACTACCAAAACAGGCCATGGATCTATAAGGTTTATTTTTATCTACATTTCGACCATCTGTAAAGTAATATGATACGAAAATTATGGGGAAGCGACTTAGAAAACATAAGGAATGATATTTGCTTCAAAATCTTGTGAAATTTCGAACAATGGGTGTCTTCGACTAAAGACCTATTTAGCCTTAGACGGGATATGAACAATAAAATCCAAAGCCTGGATTAGATTGAAGTATGATTAACCCTCGAACTACCTCGCTCAAGTTTAATCTTTGAATCTCGATCGCAATCGAAAACTCAACGTCAATGAAAATTAAAGTTCAACCCGAACTTCAAAAATCAATTGTAATTCTCAAAATTTATTATTCAACTTGTGTTTTGAATCAATACATAAAACTCTATTTATAATAAACTACTAAGAAAAACTTATCTAGGGAATAAAATAAAAATCCTATAAAATATAAGTAAATAAATAAACTAATTTCCTAAACAAAATAAAATCAAGAAACTTCTAAACTAAGGTAAAAAAATAAACTAATTATACGAAATATAACATAAAATATAACTTAAAATTACTCTAAAATATAATGTTATTTTAAGAAAGAGTTGGGATGTTGATTCTATAATGGATCTCGTTATTTTCATGTGTATATTCTCGTATCACTCCGTAATAAGTGAAAACTGGTGATTCACACTTTTAGAATCGTTGAACTTGTAGGCAATTGAAGCGACACATAATGTGGAGCTAGGTAACAAGGAGCTGTCTCAGGCCATAGATCGGAATAGCAGCAGCAGGACGTTTCTTTTGCTGTTTCTTTTTGTACTTACATTCTCGGTGTTGTTTCTCGACTGGTATAGTTGATGTCGATATAAGGTACACTGTTCTTTTGAAAAGTAAGATTTACGTTTTCTACGTGCATTTTAATTTTATGAATCTCTTGGCGATTTGTCGTTCGATCAAATGTTTGAAATTACCGACCTCTTGACCATTGGCGTTTGTATCGAGTATTTTTCAGTATTATTCGAAAGTAAATGAAATCGTGCTATAAGAGTTCTTTTACCACTTGATCTACTTCTTATTCTCGAGATTTTATGATTTATAAGAGAGGGTATACTTAGGGTCTGTTCTCTTCGTCTTAAGTTTTCTGAACCAATCTTAAGTTTTCTGAAGTTTTCTGAAGTTATCTGAAGTTTTCTGAAGTAATCTGAAGTTTTCTGAAGTTGTCTGAAGTTATCTGAAGTTTTCTGAAGTTTTTTGAAATAATATGAAATTATAATAATAATAATAATAATAATAATAATAATAATAATAATAATAATAATTATTATGGTAATTGTAATTTTTATTATATTTGCTGCTTTTATTTATCTATTTAACGAGTTTCGCTTAAATTTATCTTCTTTTAGAATAATTAACTTAACTTTTTGTTTCATTTACGATAAACTTTGAGGATAATATTTGTAGTACCAAGAATATTCAAATCTTTATATCCATGCGCTTTTTTCACTAATATTTAAATACTAAAAAAATTTAGCAAGCAATATATAATAATAATAACAATTCTTTAATAAAATTGCGGTTATTAATTGGAAAAAAAAAATTAATAATAATAATAATAATAATAAATTTTAGCATTTATTTTTATTAATATTTGATAAGTATTTATGAAAATTTTATTAACAGTCTATATATTTAATTTGAACTAATTTTAATTTATGATTTGCTATAAAATGGTTTTGAATTGTTCTTATTTTTATTCAAATTATTATCAATATTATTATAATTATTATTCTTAATAATATTATTATCACTATTATGAATAACATTAATGTTATATATAACTTATGTATTATTATTATTATTAGGTAATTTATTTATTTAGAAATCTGAAGTTTTCTGAAGTAATCTGAAGTTTTCTGAAGTTGTCTGAAGTAATCTGAAGTTTTCCTAAGTTATCTGAAGTTTTCTTAAGTTATCTGAAGTTTTCTGAAGTTTTCTGAACCAGAGAAAAACTTAAGATGAGGAGAACAGGCCCTTAATCTGAACAAGTAAAATTACTAAAGATATGAACATGTAAGGAATGAAATGCATTTTTTTTTTTGTCAGTAAAAAGTTAAAAACTAAAAATTTTACAGAGAAGAAAACCAAAAATTGATGTGGCAACAAAGTGATGAAGGTAAATAAAACACACTAAAACTTGTTACTCATGCAAAGCTCACCAACACCACGTGTATTTCCACGTTTCACTCTTCCTTCTTCCTTAAAAACACTCTTCTCTTCTAAACATTTCTTCACTACAACCTTTGCACTTGAACAATTCTCACCTTCAAAAAAAATATTCAATCAATCAATATAATAGTACTATAACAATGGCTACAATGGCTGACCGTGATCGAGACACGCGTCATATCCAAGTTCACCCGCAAACCCACATGACGACCCAGGGGCCGTTCTCCCGCACAGGCGGGCCTGATGGCCCGAGTGCCTCTCAAATGATCGCCCTCGTCACACTTGTCCCGGTGAGTGGGACACTACTACTGTTGGCGGGCCTCACGTTAGCGGGGTCTGTCATCGGGCTTGCACTTGCAACCCCGGTTTTCATCCTCTTCAGCCCGGTCATAGTCCCGGCTGCCCTGCTGGTGGTTTTGGCGATGACGGGGTTCCTGTCGTCTGGGGCGTTTGGGCTTACGGGCCTGTCTGCTCTGTCGAGAATTACGAGCTATTTGAGACAGTTGGGGCAGAGGATGCCGGAGGAGTTGGACTACGCGAAGCGTAGGGTGGCGGATGCAGTGGCGTACACGGGCCAGAAGACCAAGGATGTGGGCCAGACTATCGAGAGTAAGGCCCGCGAAAGCGAGACTACTACTAATGGTAAAACTACTAGTGGTAAAAATACTTGAATGTGGTGGTTTTCGGGACTAGTTTTTGTTGTATGTTGTGTTTTTATGTTGGGCTTATCTGTTTGTAATGGTTTGTAGATGACCTTTGTTTGCTTTCGTTTTATGAGATCCAATAATTTTAAAAATTTCGACGTTATCGTAAAATATACATGCATGTCGCTCTACCGTGAATGTCATAACCTAGTAATTCTGATTTTACCGAAAACTATTCTACGTAAGGCATTTGAGTGAATCGCAAATTTATTGGCGCTTGCTTCTTCGGTCGTCACACTTGATCAACGAGTAAATTACCTGGTTAGTTGATCGTGTTTGTTGAGCAAGTTTATGAAAAATCCTTGCTTCGGCGAGGATTTAGCCTACGGTAGAAGCATGCAGCAAGCACAAAATCTCATTTAAGACGGGTTATAATATAGGAATAATTCCACCATAAATAAACCATAAGATAGCATAGCAGTAATAATATACATTTTCACAAACTCACTCTCTAATGAGATGAATACAACTGAAATTACATAACTTAATAATACTCCTTAGTAGAAAAAGGCAAACAGAGAAGACGAAAAACGACACATCGGAAATTCATTGATTATTACAATCAATCATCAACCAAACATGATTATGACGATGATGATTATGACTTCGACTTGAAGGGAATAGCCCTAATCACCACCGTGTGGTACACTGCCGCCAACGCTGCTCCGATGAACGGTCCCACCCAGAATATCCACTGCACCAACAACAAAAACCGTAAGTTTCACGTTTTCACGGTTCAAAATAGGCCGCCGTCACAGAGTTTATAAAGCCTCTGACCATCGTATGGGATAGACGTTAGGAAAAGCGGAAAAGTTTTACTAAAAAGAAAAATATAGGGCAATGATACAAGGCAAGACTACATAGCACACTCAAATCTTCTACTAATAATTTTTCCTTTGAATTGAAGTAAATAGAGTGATATGATTGCTAATTGCTTTCTAGTGATGTACTCGAATGTAAGGCGACTTACGTTTCCCCCTGAATAATACTTGAGAAACCGTCGAGTAAGTTATAAAATAATGTAAAATTTATCATAATGTCGTCGTTAAAGTTATGTTTAAAGTCAGCATTACTCGTCATTTCGACAACGACCTCATGGCATCATGCTAAGAAAGTAGGAATATTAGCATGATCAAACAAACACTTATACATCAAAAGACTATTAATTATCTACAAATGCATGTATAATACATAAATATACCTAATCTCTTTAAAACTATACTGATTTAATTGATTGTGGTCCAGGGGAATAACAATTTTCTAGAATACGACGACATATAAACATACGGAAAAAAAAATAACACGTGTCGACAAATGAGTGGTTAAAATTTGGACTTACGTGATCGTTCCATCCAGCCTCCTTGTTGAAGATGATAGCAGCACCGAGACTCCTCGCAGGGTTGATCCCGGTACCCGTGATGGGGATGGTGGCCAAGTGAACTAGGAACACGGCAAACCCAATTGGGAGGGGCGCCAAGATCTGTTGCATTCAATCGAGTAATTTTCAAAAAACGCGCGAAATAAAAAGATAAACAAATGACTGAATCAGATGTAATAGTTCACATCTAGAATACCGACAAATTCAACAACACTTACAGGAACGTGAGAGTCTCTGGCGCTACGCTTGGCGTCAGTGGCGGAAAACACAGTGTAAACAAGGACGAAAGTGCCGACAATCTCAGCACCAAGGCCGTCGCCCTTGGTGTAGCCATGGGCGACAGAGTTGGCTCCACCGCCCAAGGCCTCGTAAGGGTTGGGTTGGAAGCCCTTGACGACACCAGCACCGCAAATGGCACCCAAACACTGCATGATGATGTAGAACACCGCCCTTGTTAAGGACAATTTCCTAGCCAAGAATAGCCCGAATGTTACTGCTGGGTTTATGTGTCCTCCTGTGTTTGACATCGTCACCAAAAAAATTCAGCCCTCATTACAATTACATCGAATTTTTCGATAACAATAGGTTTTGTCCACACTATGGTGCCTGAGTGTCCGACACCTATAATCGAGCCTTAGTTTAAGCGGATTCAAGGATCTAAAGTTTCATAACTTCTCTTATTTTTAATTTCTCAAACCATATGATGACAATTGACAAACATTAGATCATACTATTTGAACTATAAATTCACAAAACAAAATATCTAAAAATTTTTGGAAATTTTTTTCCAAATTAAAAACGTAAATCTCTGATATCCTTTAGTTCAGTCTAGCTCAGTTCAATTTACCTTTGCTAAGTTAAGCTCAGCTTATAAACTTCTCTTAGATTTAATTTCTCAACCATATGATAAGAAACATTAGATCAGAGGATTTGAGCTATAGTCTATACTAAGTCTTTGATACGATTCAATTTAGTCCCGTTCAGTTCAGCTTACTTCAAATTAAATGAACTCCAAAGGAACATCATGGCAAAAGTGACCTCATAGTCAGATAATGCGAAAAAATAGGGATATACAGATCATTTTATTCAAAATAAAGACGTCAAACCAAATATAAAAGAGAATAAAAACATACCAGAGATGCCAGCAGTGCAGTAAACAAGAGCGAAGATCATGCCACCAAAAGACCAAGCAATTCCCTGAATACCAACAGAAGCACACATATTCGGCGCACGCTTGACGCCCATGACGGTCAAAACAGTAATGTACAAGAACAAAAATGTGGCTATAAACTCGGCAATACCAGCCCTGTAAAAGGACCATGAAGTGAGCTCACCAGGCTCGAAAAATGGCGCAGGAGGCGGCTCTTTGTAGTCGCGGTCCTGCGCCACCGTACCGAGTGGTTGCCTCTCTGCAAATTTGTTTGCACCAAGTCTTACATCTTCTTCTTTACCCTCCATTTTTTGTTGATTGTTTTGGTGAAGGTAAAGTTGTTTAATGAAGTTTGTTTGGTGTGTGATGTGAGTGAAAGAGTATTATTGTGTGTGTGTGTTTTTTTCTGTTGTGGGAAGAGATAAGGATTGGTGGTTTTTATAAGGGTTAGTTGCTTATGTGACTACACTAATAATATTTCTTAAAATCTTTCACGTAACCGCAAATGCATCCAGTGTGACGGGTATTCTGATTAAAATGTGTCTTTTTAAGGTTTAAAATGGTTATTATAATGTTTAAAGTGATCATTTTATGAGGATTTAAAGTGGTCACAATTAACGTTAAAATGATCACTTTAAGTATTAAAATAGTCACATTTTAATCACAAGAACTTTGTCGCATGCGTGAGACGGTTTTATGTAAGACTTACTCTTATATTTGAAATTTAATTATTTATACTTTTCTCGTCTCAATTATTTGTTTATATATATTTTTTTTTGATAATTAATGTGAATGAGTTGTTTATCTTTGTATAAAGCTAAAATTAAATCAATTTTTGTTCATATCTTTTTAATTTAGTGATTATTTTGAATCAATATATATTATAATTTAAAAAAAACTATCAATTTACAATCCCTCTTAAAATAGAAAAAAGTAAATAACCACTAACACCGAGGAAGTACTTAATCGCCTTTTTAATCCGATAAGCTATTTCATCTATTACCAATTAATTTTTGGATTAAATATCTTTGAACTTATAAACTGGATACTTTCATATGATGGGCGCAACTTAGACCCATGTGTGAAAGTAATATTAACTATAGGCGTCAAATTAACTCTCGTAAGTTTTTTCTTTGATGATCGGTTATGGCTCAAAGTAAATTATACTCCCTCCATTCAAATCCAAATTGCAAGTTTCTTTTTTCACATTTGCCGAGACGACTTTTGCGAGTTACATATCTTTAGCTACGTTTATTCAAAAAATGTAAAAAATATATTTTAATTTTCTACTCATAAAGACGAATGAAACAAGATCACACATGAATATATCTATATTTACGTATCGAGAAATAATTGAAATTGAACGTTTAAGAGTGAATAGTGTACAAATGAGAAACTTGCAATTTGAATTTGAATGGAGGGGGTATAAATCACAAATCCACTATCAAATTAAATTACCTCCACAAGGTTTTAAATTTAAAACAAATGAACAATTATTAAATGACTTAAATTATTAAAATTTTATGTGTATTTCGTATTTCTAATTATAATTTGATTGTACTTACTCCGTTGCAGTGAATTGCTTACAGTTTGACATTTTTGTAAGGAAAATTTAAGAGAAGTGTAAACAAATGATCGAAACAGAGGAAGTATATATATGTATGCTAGTGGTGACTTAGTGTATGATGAGGGCCCGTTGAAGATGATTAAAATTTCTTATCTTTGGACCGACCAACAACGTTTATTTTTTTTTCCCGTTTTTTCTTCTTGCTTTGTTAGTATATGGAAGTGAATTATTAGTGTGATGATGCTTATGATAATGATTTATGATTATGTTAGTTTTGTAGTATTATTTTAGTATGAAGTTGGAGTTTAGTTAGGCTAATATAGAATAATTAGTGAGTTTTATAGATTAACGACGGCATTAACAATATTATCATGTTATCCGAAATGCAAGTTAAGAACGTTTTATTTAATTAATTTTATACTAATCACTATTTAAATATGGAGTTTATATATGTCAAGAGTCTCCTTTAATGATTTGAGCTAACTACTACGGAGTACAGAGTACTAGTTATCGTTTTACCATTTAAGCATCGCATAAATTTATAAAAGTGAAATTAAGTTACGTTAATTGTTACGGAGTACGGAGTATGATTTATTGTAGTTACTTTAATAATAATAATGAGTAACAACATTAACGCTCCTAAAATATACGTAACGAGTTATTCAGTAGGACATATATTCATCTAATTTATTCTTTCATAGCTTATAAACTCTCGGAAACTTCTAATGATTTCAAAAACTTTCAAACAGTTTAAACAAAGACAACATGCTTCAGATTTTATACGCGCAATTGTACACACACTATTAAGTGCTCATAATTATATTATCGATCATTTACTCTATAATGAAGAAAGAGTAATAAACTATTGTACTAGTACACTACTTTATATTAGGTGGTTTGACACTAACGATTACTCTATCTGATTCATTCATTTGTGAACGTATTTTCAAAATCTCCCTTACCAAAGAAATCAAATGTTAACAATTGAACAATTTGAAGGGAGTATCTAGTATGTTAACATTTCTTTTGTTCTTCTTACACAAAATAAAGAAAATATAAATATTTCACAAAAGAAAAGAAGGCTATATAACATGGAGGTTTAGCCGTAGACCTGGCAAATGGGTCATTCGATTCAGTTTCGATTCGGGTCAAATCGATTCAACTTAAAACGGGTTTATATTGATTTCAGCTCCAGTTCGATCGGTTATCAATTCAGATATTT
This sequence comes from Dianthus caryophyllus, assembly GCA_023091065.1. Taxonomy (NCBI): domain Eukaryota; kingdom Viridiplantae; phylum Streptophyta; class Magnoliopsida; order Caryophyllales; family Caryophyllaceae; genus Dianthus; species Dianthus caryophyllus. Next base: position 1,673,156 of record JALGRB010000021.1, read on the forward strand.
TTATTAATTTTTCGAGTTCAAGTTCATTTTAACGGGTCTAGTTTTAGGTTAAGAGTAAAGACAAAGGTAGAATTTAGTGGTAAGAGTAGCATTGTCATGAAATAGACGAGTGAGTAAATTAAAATAAGTGAAGGGTCAAACGTACATAAAATTCCGACATAGGTGTGCAAATATGGGCCATATAAAAATAAAAATAAAAATAAAAATAATGGCCGTTTTATTTTAAATTTATTTTTGGAAATCAAAGAGTTTGAAGTTTGATTATTTGATATATGTGGTCATTAGTGGAGGTGGCCACCGCCCATCTTATATCATAAAATTAGCATATGTTTGTTGCATAATTTGGGAGGTTATTATGTCATTTTTATTTTTATTTTTATTATTTTTTTTTTTTTATTTTTTTTTTAATGTTTGACATATTTATTCCCTACCTTTTCTTTAGTGTAGAATTTGAAATCTTTTAGTTTTGTAGAATTGTAGTATAATTATAGGTACTCCGTACTATTTTTTTGGTTTCGTCCAAATCAATTTTTAATTTTGAGAATTTTTAATATTGAAAACAGTTAATTGAAACAATAGAGTACAAAATTTAGGTGAAATATAAAAGGAACTTTACAGCTACGTAAAAGTTCTTTTAAAGTAGTTCTTCATTAGTAAATAGACAATATAAAAAACGCAATCGATAATAATTGATCCGATTAATAGTGACTATTGTAAAGTCGGCAAGGCCAAACACGAGTGATTGCGCAAAATTATTGGCATATGTTTAAAACAGGGAAAAATTTTGGACATATGGCAAAGTGTATAGTTCTCCGTACAATATTAACTTTTTAACCGTGAAAAAAGTCAGACATTTTGTCTGAAATTGTAGTTTGCCGTTAATGTTCATGCAACAACGTGGCCAACCTTTAATACGTTCGATATTTGCAAAGATTAGGTACATAATTAAGCCTTCATTTTAGTATTATTTTATGTTTTTAAGACAAAACCAGCAAAGTTTCACTAGTTGTATAGTCAGAGAATTATCGGATTTGGTGGTGTTCTTTTGATTTTATGCTATTTGGACATTGTTGTTATTTTGCTACTATTCTCTTATATCTCTATTATTGTATTAGCGGTTTGAAAAGCGCTTTTGTAAAACTATAGAAATTATCTGTATAAGTCATTGATAAATAAGTTTATGAAAAAGTTGTATGCAGATTCATTGTTTCTTTGATGTACGGAGTATGTAATTTCATTGTAGGTGTGCATGTGTTGCAGAGGAGAATTGATAAAATAAATTTGAATGGTACTACACTCGTCTAATACAACTAATCCAACCCAAATCGATAGAAATGACACAAATTTTCAACTTCGCTAACCTCATTATTGACCAATCCTAAATGGCTAAACCCACAAGCAGACTCGAAAGATAATCCAACTGTAAAAATAAGTAACGAAGAAAGCACCCCAAAATGCAAACAATCATAAACCTCAATTTCCACTCGATAACTGCAGTTCGACACTGAATTAAAATCTCAAAATTTCCAAACCTAATAAAAAAATCTATCCGAAATTTTGAAATGACGATCCAGAAATCCAAATCCGACCCTAAATAATCCATTTTGTGCACTTAGGCATGGTAGGGCCTTAGGACAAGTTTTTACAACATTAGAAGCAACAATGTTTGAAGAGAAAACATTGAAGAACTTGTCATGTTATTGGTAGGGTGGTGGGTTGTCATTACAAAACCGCCGGTTAATTTGAGGCCACTTCTTTACCTTTTGCCTTTTTGTTTTGTCATGGGCCCACCTACACCTAAACATGATAATTGGGCCATCATTTTGGGCCTTTATATAGGGTTCATGTAGCTATGAATTATGATGATTAGCAAATTTAAAAGATGGGCCCAAAATAAATAAATACTGAGTAAAACGTTATTAGGTTTTTTATACTTGTTTTGTCTCAGACTCTCAGTTACTCCCTCCGTTTCATTCATTTAGCCCCAGAATTTCATTCATTTATCCCCATTACCATATATAGTAGCTTTCAACAATTAAAATAACATTTTTACCTCTACTAATATTCTCATTTTACCAAAATATCACATACTTTATCATCAAAAGTGTGACCCATTTAACCAAAATACCATTATTACCCTCAACTTTTTCTACCTTCTTAAAATTTGTGAAAACCCCTATGGGGCTTTCTCAATGAAACGGAGGGAGTATTTGTTTACGTTTCCTAAAGTTTTACCCCACAAAAAAGTTACGGAGTAAAATGTAACAATTCACTGGAACGTAGGGAGTACTTGTTTCCTTAGAGCACATGTTATCAAATCAAATATGAAAATTATTTCTTATTTTACTAAAAATGTTACTCGTAAGTTGTAACAATTATTTCATCGCAAATTCTTGTGTGAGTGGAGGCTTACAATAAATTATTGTAAGTCCGACTCATTTATACACGATTATATAGTTTTTGTATCATTTTACTGATAATTACGATTAATTGTCACTAAATTTTTTAGTTAACCTATAAACGACTTTTGTAAATTTATTTCATGTTTTTATCCTTTTTACTGCAATTTGTACTCACACAATAATTGAAGTTCAAATGGGATTATTTTTTGAGCTAGTCTTCTTTTATAATACCTAGAAGTGGCCATTGGCTTGGGCTAGGGCTCAGGCGGGCCGACTTTACCAACTTTTTGAATGGTAGGTCAGGTTCGGGCCGGACATGCCAAATCAAGGCCCAAGCTTGCTTGTTGGTTATAAATTATTAGTAAAAGAGAGGCCTAGCAGGTTGGGCCACAACAATCGTTGCTCGAACATGGCCCGTTATTTGATCGAGCCGAGCCTTTGGGGTTTCGGACCAGGCCAACCAAATCATGGCCATTAGTGAAACGGGCTGAACAGACCCACTTAAACGGCCACCTCTAATAACAAGGACCTAATAAACTCCGTAATAATGAATCAAATTTCCGGTGAGTCGCCGAACGATTTACTCAACTCGCTGAATCGTACGTTTGATCCGATAAAGACCAATGCAACTCCGTTGATTCAATCGACTTTAATTTCGTACCTCATAATTGTCTGTAAAATTCATTCAATTGTTACGATGTTCATGTTAATTTTGGTGATGAATTATGTTTCCTGCTGAAAATTGGACAGTTTTGATCAAGTCTAGCATGATTTATAAAGTTCATGATTCAATTAGTCGTCTGTAAAACGATGTACGACATAGAAACGATTTATAATAACTTTTGAAGCCTTCTTCAGTCATAGTGTAAATGTATTACAAGATTGTTGTACGCAAACAACGTATTAGTGCGCATTGTTTGCGTAATGTACGCAGGCAAAATAACGAGCTTGGCTTCGCGGGAAGCAGCAGCTTGTGAATAGATATGTTTCCGAGTTTCATAAATTTCATTGAATTCAACTTCCACGAAAGCCGTACACACCCAAAACACTTGTTTTATTGAACTAGAATTTCGCCGTTATTTCATCTACCAGTACGCACTCGACCAATTTCTTCTGCTCAATAACAGTAATGCATTTTCCGTCTCTTTTAACGTCTCGTGTAGATATCAAGGAACAACCAAATTTGCACTTGAGTACGCTGAAGTCTCTTTTGATTACATGTCGGTACGACTTTGTTCTTCCAAAACCCTCTCCGTCGACTTTTAGGACGATGTCGACGTTGCAAAAATATCTTCGGAAGAGGCCGAAGAAAGTTTTGTTGGATTTTTTCTGTGTGATGCACAGCTGACTTTCTTTTTTTCCCCCTAATTTCTTAGATTTTTATGTTTCCTTGCTGAATTTTTTTCCAAAACCTTAGCCACATTCTTATCCTATAAACAGGGTTGTTAAAAGACGGGATTTTCGAGCCCACCTACCCTTCAAATTCGACAATATTTTTCTCATTATAATTTACGACACGAGGGAGTTTTCGATTTTTAGATAAGATGACCTGTGAGAGTACTCAAAAGACTGGGGCTCAAAAGTGCAACTTGTAGGGACAATCGAAAAGGAAAGTTCATCGTCGTCTTTTTACTAATTATTGAGATCATTGAACTATTATCTCTTGACGATTCCCGACACTGAAGAGATAATGTATCTAAGATAAGAAAAGCTTAAGATATTCCACTTTGTTTCACTTACGATTCATGCTCGTCGAAGATACTTTGATGCAACTTATGTCATGTTATCGAGAACACCTCTGTCTCGACCACTAGGCTAAGATTTTAATCGGTTTCTTTGGTGAACGCTGCTAATCGAGCGGGGAAAAGGCGCACTTTACCAGCACATACCTCAATAGACACATGATCAGATCTTCAAATGCGCAAAGTTTGCGTACATTCTAGATGTAAGAACCAAGATCTCATATTGCATTTTCCAAAGTTTTGAATCCAAACATCTATGCTTCTTCTAGACTCCACTAAACTGTACTCCGTGTTACGAAGTACTGTATACGGTAATTTCTACTACCTCGGAGAAGAATACGTAAAAAGAATTAGGCGCAGTTCTTTTCGCCTTATAGGAGAGGAGAGGAGCGCAGCTGAGCTGAGCTTAGAGGAGAACTTATAGAAGTTGAGTTGAACTTATAAAAGCCAAAATGTAAGTCTATCGATATTCGTATACATGAATATGATATTAATGAAATGTTCACGATGTGGTGCCATGTTATTTATCTGCGTGTTAATATCGTAGATCTGACATAAAATATGGTAAGTACGGTCTCGGTTATCGAGTTATTTATGTGATTGAGACATAGAGATGGGCAGCTCCTGAATGAGTGAATGGGTGTAGTGTAGATTAGAATAGCAAGGTGTGAAGTCAGAAACCCATACTTGATCCTCACAAATTACCAAATTTGGCAGTTGATCAATTTCGTCGTTGTTTCCTTTCGAGTTTTCGTAAGGCTGTATCTGCAATATGCCAGTAAAAATATTACGCCGTAACTGCTAGAATAACATTGTTGATAGTTTAGCCGTACTGAATTCTGATAAAATTCCTCGGCAATGTGAATGAACTGAACAGTTCAGGATTGTTTCTCATTATGGAAGGTTTTCGGAACTGTACAATTATAAATTTACCGTAACTTACAAATATACCAGAGCCGAGTTCATGAAGCTACATAGCCATAAGCCATACATAGGCGGCTTAAGATCGTAACCTTCACACATAAAGGCGATGGCGACTAATATCCTTTTATTGAGCTACCCGAGTTAGCCTAATGCGTGACCGACTGACCGTGAACTAAAAACCGATAAAATCACCGAAAATTCAGCAAGGTCGCTCTCCTTTTTATCGTTAGCTTTTGCTGCGAGGAGGGTCGTTGATAGGGTAGCAAGTTTCATCACCTCCCGTACTCCACAAGAAGCTCGCGTATTTAGATGCGTGGTACGAGTTGTCGGGTTCAGCTGCCACAGCTTGTTGAAACCTCTCTTCTGCACCCCACAAGTCGTTACGAACCACCCATAGAAAATTCGCATACAGGCTCGCAATTTCTGCATCACTTCTATCCAACTGTATCGCTTGCTTGAAACACTCCTCAGCCCTACACACAAACATAAAAACACCAACATTATAAAAACCAATGCTAACTTCAAAAACCACAGTAAGTCTCGTGTAAGACTGTCTTTTTTTAAATTTTTTACCTGTCGTAATCCCGAGAAACGAGACACAGAAACTGAGCATAGTTCGCGAGCAAAAGCGTGTTATTAGGCTCCTGCAACAACCCAATTTGGTAAAACAATTCCGTCCTCTGATACTCCTCATAATCATCATCCCTTTCAATCTCAACCGTCACAGGCGACACAAACTCCAACCTTTTCTTCTCATTATCACCACCGTCGACAACACCACCACCAACATCATCATCATCATCGCCTCTTACGGGCACTCCCAAATTTGCTACTTCCACACGGCCGATATCCGATTTTACCAAATTACCCCCGTAAAAACCGCCCCCAAGACTCGAACTTTCGAGAGAATGGAGGGCAAAAGTGGAAGTAAAAACCATAATTTGAACCATTAAATCAGGGGTTTTAGCAAAAACCTCCTTAAACAACCAAACAAAAGAAGAAATCATTTCTCTTTGAAGTTTAACAACAATAACATCATCAAATTCTTCTTCATCTAAAATAATTCCTCTGTTTTTCAACGCACAATTTTGAATCTCCTTAATAATAAACAAAGTAGAACAACACAAACTATTCATGGGATTTCTTTTATTATTATTTTCCAAATCATTAATTTCCAATTTTAGAAACTTTTGCTTCATCGCTATCATTCGAAGTGAAAGTGGTATGTCCACGCAATTCGCCCTGCGTGCAATACACTCGCGGATGACAGCCTCACGGGCGGGCCACTCGGGCGGGTCGGGCCGAATGCCGAGAAAGGCGGGCTCGAGGACGTCCACGTGGCGGCCGAAAAGCGGGGTGGTTTGGGGGTGAGGGGTAAAATAGTCATTTTGGTTGAAGCTGGCGCTGAAGGATCTTCGGAGGTGATTGTGGGCCGTTGATCTGGTGGAAGAGAGAGAAAGTGAGGTGGAGAATGAACGGCTGAGATGTGAGTAAGAGGAGTATGATGAAGGAAGGGTAGTTTGGGAAGAATGGTGGCAAATTGTGGAAGATGAAGTTGATGATGGTGGTGGTGGAGCTTGAGCTACATTCACTCTCATTTTTTATATTCTTCTTTTTGTTGAAGTGGTTGTTGTTGTTGTTGTTGTTGAGGATGAAGTAGTGAGTGTTGTTGATGAATGATGAGGAAGAAGAGAAGAGATGATAATTTTTTTAATGGGGGAAAGTGGGGATGATATTGAAGGAGGGTTTTTGGAGTGTATTACAAATGGGGTGAGGGTTAGATTTTGACAATTTTGGAGGCATTAGTTTGGGACCCGTTCTTTTCGGCTTATTGAAATTGTTTTTATAAGGTTACATTCTTTTTCACCATTGGGCCCAATTTATAGGAAACAAGAAATGAAAGCTGAACTTGTAAGAGTTGAACTTTTAAAAGCTGAAGTTGGTGTAAATTAAAGCTTAGTGGGATTTATACGAGCTGAAATTATTGGAGTTGAGCTGAATTTATAAAAGCTGAAGTAAATTACTCCCTCTGTTTCAATGATTTGTTTACAGTTTAACTTTTTTGTGAGGAGAATTTGAGAGAAGTGTAAACAAATGACTAAGACAGAGGGGGACTATAAGAGTTGAAATTAAGACGAAAAAACGGGGCCTAAGAGTTGTGGTAAACTAATTACACTTGAGCTGAATTTATTAGTACGGGAGTGAACTCCTTTGTTGGAGTAGATTTAAATTTATAGCAGTTGTGCTTAACTTAAAAGAAATTAAACTAAGTTGAAAAGAACGGGACCTCAGTTTACATTTGCACTTTGTATCCTAGGGATTATAGATGATAATCTTCAAAATAAAATAAATATTATCATGTATAATATAGTCAAAACAAAATCAAATATATCATGCATAATATAGTCATGCGAAACCTTGTTAGATTCATCTTCATTTTTTCTACTATATTTTCATGCTTCACCGCATTTTCTTCACAATTTTGGAGAATGTCGTAGTATAATTTACATGTGAAGTCCAAAATAATCATGAAGAAAAAATTGTACTCGTACATTTTATTATAAAGCTTGGGGCTACTCTACCTATTATCAATTGATTTTAAAATGAAACCATCTAGGCTAATAAAATGACTTTTTTTTTCCTTCACTTATCAACTTATGAGTGTGGCTTGTGACCTTTTCTAGTCTCACATGGTATTAAAACTCATGGTTATACTCTGAGTCTTGTATTATGAAATCGAACTATTTATGTCGCCGAAATTGGTTACATGTTATCACATGTAATAAAAACCACTTCTTTGATTTGACTTCTACCATGGAGAAACCTAGTGAATATTTATCATATTGCCAATTGATTTTAGGATCGAAAGATTCGCCTCAGTTCTGCCGATTATTCACCTTCCATAGTTGATTATATAGCATGTTTGATGCACTAAAATTCAACCAATATGGGCTGCTTTTTCAACATTTTCACTTTATCTCGATTCGATTGATTCAATTCACCATTCGATTGATTCGATTCACCACTTCGATTCAATTGATTCAATACAACTATATTACGGAGTATTTAATTGAACTTCATTCGATTGATTCAATTCATCTCATTTCGATTCGATTATTCGATTGATTGATTTAGGCTAAAAAGTTGAAAGAATACGTGTTTTATATGCTCTAAAGGAAGATTAATGGACTTTATTGCATATGAGTGAAATAGATTAGATTTTGACAAATTTTTTTAATTAAGGAAAATGTTATACTCCGTAGTTTTTTGTTTCTTTAAAAAGGAAGCAAAGGGGTTCATTTTTACTTTCTTTAAAAAGAAAGTAGGGAGTTATTAGCTGGAAACTTATGTTTAATGTTGACATAAATGGTGAAATTAAAAAGGAAAGTAAATTGTTGAATAGTCTTCATTGGTGGTTTGATGTTGATTTGGTTGTAAATTGTAATCCAACTTGTGCTTCAATCCAAATTCCAAACACAAAATATCTTAACAATTTATTTCATAATAAATTACATAAGTTTTCTTATTTTTGAAAATAAAAGTTGTTACCTATTTAAACACAAAATATCTTAACAATACTATACTTCTAGTAATGTTTTGGTTTAGATGAGTGTGAAAAGATGAAAAAGTAATGGAGTTGTGTTATTGCAATTTATGAAAATTGATGTAAATTTACTAGTACGTATTTCCTCTAATTCAGTAAATTGTTTACAATTTGACTTTTTTGTTAAGAAAATTTAAGAGAAGTGTAAATAAATGACTAAGACAGAGAGCGAGAGTATATAATGAATTAAATAAAAGTTATGATTTCAGTGAATGAACTATATTAAGGTGTATTAGAAATGTTTTTATTTATTCTTCTAATACTTTTTAACTATATTTAAATGTATTTTTAAACCTTTTGTATTCCTTCTGTTCCAGTGAATTGTTAACATTTTATTATTATTTTTTTATTGAATATGAAAGAAGTGTATAGGAATATACGATCATATCCGTTATTCTATCAATATTATATTTTTGTAACATATATTTTAATTTTTTTTTTTGTAAATAAATGACTGAAATAGAGTGACCAATAAAGACGTGGCTTGGTTCACATGTACAATCACACTTTGGCCACGTATCTCATTGCAAACTCTTTCACGTATTATTCAGTATTCACTTTATCATTCATTAAAAACGTCACCTACCCACTTATGTGTATGTCACCCCGTTCTACCCGCTTAATCCAACTCTATGTTGACTTCTCATAGAAAATAGTCAACTTTTATGCTTAAATTACTTCCTTCATTTCAATGAAATAGCCCCATTGAGTTTTGCACAAATTTTATGAAAAATAAAAAAGTTGAGGGTAATATTGATAGTTTGGTTAGATCGGGTCCATTTATGATGATAAAATGTGTGGTATTTTGGTTAATTGAGTATGTTGATAGGGGTAAAATAGTTATTTTAACTATTAAAGTTGACATAAATAGAAATGGGGCTAAATAAATGAAATTGCCAAAAGACGTATATGGGACTAAATGAATGAAATGGAGGGCATCATTCATTCGAAATTAGCCTACCGATAGAGGAGGCCAAGCGCTCCACTCGACTTGCTACCAGTCAGGCTTTCTTATACTCGACCCAGAATCGGCCTTTTGGGAGGGGAGGCTCGGCTGGCTAGGCCAGGCCAGACCTGCCAAATTAAGGCACGAGCATGATTCGTTGATTATAAATGTGTAGAAAGGGCCTGTCTAGCAGGCTGGACCTCAAAAATCGTGACCAGGGAACGGCCCATGGCTTGTGGAGGGTCGTGTCGCGCAAACCAAATCATGGCCCAATGAGCAGGTTGGGCTTGTCGGCCCACTCAAATGGTCACCTGACTCACCTCTATCGACCGTAATTAAGAATAGTTATTTGTCGTTTACGATCACATCGCAAGGTTCTTCTCCTTCACGGCTCTAGAAATATACTTCTTTCACTCAATAAGAGTCACATAAGATAACATAGTAATTCTATTATAACACCGTCTCACGCGACAACTTGGTTGTTCGTTAATTACCCAACACTAAATGAAGTGTTGAAATGTTTTACTTCTGTCTTGTTTTAGAATTTGCATATTCTATGACTTTGCTACCGAATCAGCGAACGTAATTACGTAAAAGTTTTGAAAAGCGTGAACTCGTAATCGAGATACATCCAATCGCTCGAAAATTGTTTGCAAACTCTAGATGTTGTTTGGGCGAGACAAGGGGAAAATTGATGGCCCAATGACGAAGATTGTCATCACCAAACCCATATGAAGTGCATCACACGACTTTCATATCGTTATTTGGGCTAATATTTTTAAGCCTACACACTCGTATGGATGAGTACTCCATAGCTTTGCGATGAACAATTACGTTCAAAAGGTGTTGGTCCGTATACAAAAATCAGCCTGTTTAACGATGTAATTGAACTACGATCGATGGCTTGGAACACGATATACTTAAGGCTTTAAACACATCTCTTACACGTGAGACAAACACATCATAAAAAAAAAAAAAAAAAGTTAAATTTGAATTAACTACGTACTCATGTAAGAGGTCTCTTACACTGTAAGACTTTGTGAAACGTATGAATGAACTTTGAAAATTCGAAGAAATAATATGAGTGAAAATGATACTCCTATTAAGTTATTGGAGGGCATATAGAGCAGAAGGTACGTTGTTAAATAAATTTTGCGGAATTCATTGTGCGTGAGCCAAAAAGAAAAAAGAAATAGCTGATGTTGATCCATTGAGCGTAACAAGTTTTAAACAAACATTGTTTTGTTAAACACAAATTCTTGTTTAAGACAGAATCTGTTTAAATCAAGTTAAACGGCCAAATACTCATTAAAAGACAGTGGGGAGCTGTTCTCCCCACTAGCCTCGCCTTTTCCCCTATTCAATTGCTTCTCCCAAGAACTGATAACCTGCTTTACCAACACTTTATTAAATAGTTTGGTCACCATAACATTTTACTCAATCATCTCAACTCTTTATCACCTTCACACACGTTAATACGTTATCCCATAAAATTTTGTTACAATAATGTGCCTCTTTACTCGTCCAATCACAAACTCGAGTAAGTTTTATGTGAGACCGTTTCACGCATTCGATGAAATTTTTATATCTAAAATATGACTATTTTAACAATTAAAATTATTATTTTGTCGCTTTACTTGACCACTTTAAAACCTTACAAATATTATTTTCAACATCAAAGTATACTAAAATTTATATATTCTTAATTAATTTTTGTTTTGTTTTTGTTTTATTTCAAATCGTCATCCCTAACTCTCAATAGAAAAAACGTGTTTAATTAATGAACTCATTTAATTTAAATAACTTAATTATCAAGTAGAGTACCCCGTACTTGATTAAAATGTGCTCCGCATATACCATAATATGTAGATAGCTTAAAATTGAAGTCCGCACCATAAGAAATTGTAATACTCTTTTCGTTTCACGATTTTAGTCTCATTTTACTCTCTGTAGTATAATATTAATTTCAGCTCACTTTAAGCGGTCTCAAATATTTCTCGTTGTCCATATCTTTCTTCGTTTAGATTGGATTATTTTTGTCGAAAACATATACGGAGTAGATTTGTGAAAAAAATAAATTATATGTAAATATCTCATTATCGTACAACAATTATTTATATATTTTAACTTACGAAATTTTGACATTTAAAAAGTGAAATTAGATTAATATTGTGAAACGGAAAGAGTAAAAGAAAAAAAAAGTCACAATATATGATAATTATTTATATATTTTAAGTTATACTCCATCAAAAACTTTAAAATTTTAACTTTCAAAAACTAAAATGAGACTAAAATTATGAAACAGAAAGAGTATAATAATAATAATAATAATAAAAATAAAAATAATACTCGTATACTCATGATATCAACTTCATAAGATAATCAATTTGGAGTACCTTGATCATTAATGTTCCGTACCTTCTTTATTGCAACTACTTTTATTATTTTTTTATAACGCGTGAATTCAGCTATCTTCATCAAGACTTGGGTAAATCTCCGAAGGCGTGATGATGAAACCACACACGTTAGGTCAGCCACTCTTTTATTGGGGCGACAAACTCATGATTTATTAGGCATAGCGTGCTTAATATTCGCTCTTCTTGGACTGTTTTTCCAAATTTATTTTCAAAGACATTTCGATTCTGGGCCGATTCGCTTCGATTCGATTCGATTCGATTCGATTCGCCTGGGCTTCGATTCGATTCGATTCGATTCGATTCGATTCATTAAGTTATAAATTGAATTGCATTCGATTCGATTCGATTCGATTCGATTCGATTCATTGGGCCATTTCGATTCGATTCGATTCGATTCGATTCGATTCAATTCAATTGATTCGATTCGATTGGATTCACTTTAAAAATCAGAAGAAACGAGTCGTAAAAGCGAATTAAACTCGAGACTGTAGATTGCAACTACTTTTGATTAGCATAAGATAATCAAATATTTCGTATTAAAATAATAATAACGTCCTGTAGTTTGCCTACAACGAACATCAACTATATATATTAATCACGTTTGTTGAGCAAATAATTAAGTATAAAAATGGTTGTTAGTGCTAACCACCAAGATTAGCGGTAAGATGCGCATTTTTTTTTTACGTCGTCGTACGTCAATTCCTCGAGGTATGAAAGGAATGAATTATAACAATTTAATTGGATCTTTTAAAAAAAAAATCCATTATTTAATTAAATATTTAGTACTCCGTAACATTTTTTTAATATTATTGCTTGCACCCTTAATTGATGCTCCACGCGCACATACATGGCTAATTACCTCGCGAGTTTATTACCTAACGATAATTAGTATTCCCTCTGTCCCAATCATTTGTTTATACTTCTCTCAAATCTCCTTCAAAAAAAAAAAAAAAAAAAAAAAAAAAAAACAACGTTAAAGCTATACAATTGGAATATCGTCAAGATTAGATATGTAAAGCAAGCATAAACGTCGTTAACATTTTTTAGCATTTTGGCAAAATGACATGGCCAATATAATACATTAATACATAAAAAGATCGCTATAATTGACAGTGTACACTGTACACCGTACCTTATTATTTTATCATCAACCGTTAAACATATACAGAGTATTATACGATAATAATCGGTACTTGACGAGGATATCCATAAAATAAAATTCAAAATCCTATCTATCGAATAACAACAACTCGTGTTAGGTCAAGTGGAAAGAAGAACGTAGAAATGTCGCGTGAGAAATGACAAAGTTAAGTAAAGAAAACGCTCCATAGCATGCTTTTTTTGATTTTTTTTTTTTTTTTTACGACACTTTTCTAGGATTTTGCTGTTTTTTCTTCGTTGCATCATGCATTATTATTGCATGCCTCATCTCATGTTTTGCTTCTTATTTTGTAAACAACCAAAATTATTGTGTACAAGTCAATGGCATTTCTCTCTAGTCAAACTATTTTTACATTGTTTTCTAGTCTGTGGGTCCTCGTCGATTGTTTACATTTGCTTTTTCGACACCATTTAAAATAAATGTTCGGAATAGCTAAAGAGAGTACTTTGTGTTATAATTTAGTCCGGATTAAATAGTACAAGTACTGTTCAAACGTAGATTTGGATTAAATAGTACAATAATATTCCTCCATTTGTCTCAGTCATTTATTTACACTTATATATCTCAGATTCTGTTTATTAAAAAAAAAATCAAAATATAAACAATTCACTGGAACGAAAAGAGTATAATTTTTATACCTTCGTATAACTTTTGACTTATTCTTTTTCTATCTGATGACATTAAATTGCTATGAAGTTTACCAAATACTCCGCATTGTGTATTCTTTTACTTTTGTAAGAAAGAACACTATTCTTCAATCCAACTAGCTTTATATTCTTATTTTCACTAGGTGATAAGCAATTACTTCATTCATGTTGACAAAGTTGCATATACTACTTGATAATTAGAGTTAGGACAACCATAAATGTTTGAACGACGATACAATGGCCATCAATTGTTTAATTTGGCTTGACATAAAATCAATTGCAAAATAGCGCAAGTACATTTATCACGTGAAATCTAAAGTACTCCTCAATCTCAAAATAAGTGTTTCTTTTTCTATTAAAATTCAGAAGAAAAGGAAACACTTATTTTGGGATGGAAGGAGTATAATACAAGATGTTTATCACGTTTACTACTCCGTAATACATTTAATCAATCGTAAATGGACCTAGTCAAAAAAATTAATTTGTCTCCTCAAATAATGAACATAAGTTATTAACCAACCCAATTGATCTACACCGGTCCTTTTATACACCGTGTCGCAAGCAATTCCTACTAACTTGATTTGGAACACGACCATTAACCACGACCGCACTTTGATCATTCTCCCAAAAATCACCAATAAACGTTTTAGCAGCGTCCAAACTCGGATAATACGTAGGCTCCATAAACACTTGCACCAACATATCGCCACCACCCTCTCCAACCGTCGTCGTGCCCTTCGCTTCCAAACTCCCTAACATAACCACCAACAATTGCTTATAATTAAAGTAAAACCTCTTCACCGCGACCTCTACCCCTTGAAACGCTTGCAACAACTGAACCTTCTCGAAGCTACTCTTCTCCCTATACGCCCTCATAGCCGCCTCTTGTATGCGCGGCCCACCCTTGGGATCCACCTCCACCCCCAATATTTTCGGCACCTTATGCCTCAACTCTTTGCTCATCCTAGTTATTTCTACTAACCCTCTCGACCTAAAGCAAAACGTGTCGTTTTTTGTCGTTGTTTTCATCCTAAGCTGCGCTTTGAGGTGTAGGAAATCGTCGGGATCCATTAACATGTGAAGATTCTCGATTTGTTCTAGAAGCTTCCATATCTTTTCTAGAAGCCATGTGTCCTCCGTTGCTTTCTCGTTCTCGTTTGCCTCTACCCGTTCTTCTATTCTCGTCAGTATCTGCTTCGCCACGTGTACCCAGGACTCCAGTATCTGGTGAATAACAAACAATACTTTGTTTTCGTAGTTGTCCACGTTGCTCCACGCGCTGTTCTTCAGCGCATGGAGTTCTGACGGCCTACAAAATGCGTCGTAGTTCAAATTGGGCTTCCCGTCCAAATTGGGCTCACCTAGGCCCAAAGTGTAGACACATCGTCTCATCGACGACTCGATGGAGTAAAATATTTTACTACACAACTCCTCGGTTTTTTGCCACGTGGCGAGACGAGGGAGTAGGCTCAACTCACTCGTACGGCTAACCACCATACGCTCCGTCCCCGACCGCCACACCTCCGCCGACCCTCCCACTGATGCCGCGAGATCGACAGTTGGCGCTGTCGAGTCGTCCTCGCACAGCATCGAGACGATCTCGAGCTGGTCACGCGACAGGGACTCAAACCGGCGGGCCCACTCCCGACGGTTCAAGTACGGTCTCGCGTCGGAGAAAACAACCGAAATCAACCGGAAAGTGATCTCCAACGCTTGCAAAGCCGGTTTAGTCACCGACTCATTTTCCCAACCGGGAAAGTCGCCGGCCGACCAGAGTCGCCGGAGCTCCGGCAGCCGTACATAGGCCTCGTAGGCGGAACACGACTGCTCCGACGCCGGAGAAATATCGCCGGCGAAATTTTCCGGCGAGGGGAAGATGATCGCCGGAGTTGAATTCCGTTTCGAGACGGGTTTTGGGGAGTGTACCATGTTGGTTTTGCAATCGTAATCGACCATTTAAGTTAATTGGATACGAATTTGTTTCAAATTTTGAAAGATGTATTGGATGAAATTGAAGGTGGAAAATGGTGTGGATAAATTTGGATAGAGGTGAAGAGTATTTATATATATACAGAGGAATAAGAAGAAGAGAAGAAAGAAGGGGGAAAGTTTGAAAGGCGTGTGGAAAGGGTTGTATGTATGTGTTGAGTCAATTCAACTAGGAGTAATTCCTCCTACAAATCTACTCGTATTATTATTAGTTGGCGGATTACATTGTTTTTTAATTTAATACAACACACCATTTACAAATTACACTAACTAAAATCTACTCAAAGTGATTTGTAAGTCTTGAATAAAATCGTTTCACGCGTGCGACGGAGTTCTTATGTGTAAAATGTGACTATTTTAATGCTTAAAGTGACCACTTTAACGCTGAATGTGACCACTTTAAAACTCCATAAATGGGTCACTTTAAACGTTAAAATAGTCACTTTAAACCTTAAAGTAGACACATTTTAGTTACAAGTACCCCGTCGCACGCGTGAGACGGTTTTATGTAAGCATTTTGTGTTATTATTATTATTGTTACGGAGTATTATTATTACTCCATTAAACATTTATAATTAATGTAAATGTAATTAATGATGTTTCTGATTGTGATTTAGTTACTTTGTTGAATTGGAATATTTGTTTACCTTTTTAATTTTGGGAAAAAAGAGAAAAAGTTCAACGTTTTTTTCCTTGACTTAAAATAATTTTTATCCAATATTTTAAAATGTTAAAAAAATAAAAATAAAAATAAAAATAAAGACGATTACTTTTTGCTCACCCCAAATAAGAATGGTAAACTGTAAACAAATGATTGAATCACATAGTATCATATATACTCCTTGACTCCTTGAGTCCATACGAGTTCGGCTTAAATACGGGTCGGGTCGGTTTCGTGTCAAAATACGGGTCAAAATTACTTTTTTCGCACCTTTTTATTTATCATATTTTAATTAAAAATTATTATTTTATTGTTATTTTCCACATATATAAATTTTATCAGTACATATATAATTTTAAAGTTGATATCTATTCAATTTTGTAATTTAAGAAAATAAAAATAGTATAATTATAATATCATGATAACATTCAATATTCATTTTCGATATCGTTTTTATATTTTAGCGAATAAGATTATAGTTTAAATAATTATTAATACTATTTTTTTTTCATGATATATCAATTGATAGGTTCAAAAAATTTGTGTACACAAAATTACATCCAATGGGTCGGATTTTGCACTAAATTAACGAGTCATTCGGGTTCGGGTCGTTTTGAGTCATGGGTCAAAAAGTACGAGTCCTTAACCCTAAAATATCGGGTTGGTCGAGTTTTGACGGGTCTATTGGAAGTAGAGTATTACTTATGACAACTTTTTAATGTTATCAATAACTCGTTTTGTTTGTACAAGTTACTGATGGAAGAACTTTAATTTAGCATTTTAGAAGTTAATTGATTACGCTACAATTCATGTTATACTTCTAATGATTTTAAGAGTAGGACGGTTGTTTGGTTTAGCTAAAACTAAGAAAATCTTATGATTGATTTTATATTGTACGGAGTAACATTAATATTAAACGTTTTAAATTGATTTAGGTAACTCTTTCTAAAATTTAAATACTACTCCCTCTGTTTCAGTCATTTATTTACACTTATATCAAATTCCCTCCCAAAAAAATTAAAGTGTAAACAATTCACTGGAACAGAGGAAGTATTAATCCGCATAAAAGTTATCCACTAATGAGCGAACAAACACAAATAATTTTTGAAACTTTGCATTAATTATTAATTAATTAATTAAAAGAATTAAATTCACATACGTACTAGTATATCATTAAGTTGGAAGGTATATATAAATTATTGCACTAATTAAAAAAATTAATCAATAAGTATAAACAATTGAATGAAACTCATCTACTTAAACATACTCCGTATAAATAATGGATATAATCAATTGAATAGCAAGACTTGGACCATAGTCGTACTTGACATATTCTCGTCAAATTTTTGGACATTTTCACGTTTTATTATTCTTCTATACTTTAATTTAAATATCATTTTAGATTATCAATTACAGCCTTATATAAACACTAAATTATAAATTACAGCCTTATATAATGTTTTTAATAAATTACAGCCAAAATTTTAGTTCCGTTCAAAAATTGCAGCCAAAACGGAGATTTTTGGTACTTAAGTGATAAATTTCTTTAAACTTTGAAATTCTTACCTGAGTTAACATTATATTTGACAAATTTACCCTTATAACCTATTTCATCTAAAATACCCAAGTTTAAACCCATTTTCCTTCAAATTTCATTTGCCCAATTTTTTTTCTTTTATCTATTCATTCCTCAAATCAAGTTTGAATCTTTTGAAGATCATGGCTGTTCTTCTAAGTTTTGCAAGTATTGATTGAATTTTCGTTCATTATCTTGTCAGGTAATATTATTTTTCATTGTAATAACGATTTGGTGTAATTTAGGGTTTCAAATTCGTTCACTGAGGAACCAAACAAAACCATGGAATAAAAAAATGACCTTTTGTGTTCGCTTAAAAAGCGAATGCTAAAGTATTTAAAAAAAGGGAAAGAAAGAGGATGAATGATGTGGAAGATGAAAAGTAAAGAGAAAGAGGGTTGAAAAGTGGGGCATTAAAATGAAAATGAAAGAATATAAAATGAGTAAGACTTTCAGTAGGGGTAGAATGATCTATTAAAAAGAGGGGCAATTCGGTCATTATAATTTTTTTTCACCGGAAATATATTTTGGCCCCAATTTTTGAATAAATATGAAATTTTGGCTGTAATTTAAAAAAAACATTATATAAGGCTGTAATTTATAATTTAGTGTTTTTATAAGGCTGTAATTGATAATTTTGCCTTTTAGTTAAAGTAATACTATATATTATAATATACGTACCCCGTATATTGAACGTAGAAGAGAGTGGTTAGCTTAAAAGTTACATGGTCATGAGGGAACTTTGGTGACCAAACCAATCAGATTACGACATGTCGACCGCTTGGCCGCCTTCTATTGGCTGTGATGAGTAATAATGTGACTTGTCTTAATTTTCATGTTTGTTAGGTGTTTGGTGCTCTAGGATATACTCTTATGCTTTTGGAGGTCATTTAATTAATTTATTCTATTATTATCATTATTATTATTATTATTATTATTATTATTATTATTACTCCCTCCGTCCCGGTCATTTGTTTACACTTTTCATTTTAGAGGCGTCTGAATTCGTTTGTTTACACTTTCCAAAATTGGCCATGCTGACTGTGTGGCCTACTTCTCAACCAATAACATTTGATATTTTTAAGCGAGCGTACTTTCAGACTTATATTATTATTTTATTAGTTTTTTCTCAACCTCTCTCCTCACATCGATAAATGTGTATAAAGTAAACGTAAACAAATCACCGAAATGGAGGGAATATTATTATTATTATTGTCTGTTTGTCTTTTTTGGTTAATAATTATAATTATATTTTTAGTTATGAGTTATAAGTTCGATGGGAGAATTGTTTAAGTTATTACTCGTATATATTTGATATCTTAGTTGTTGATGGTTCAAAATATTGAAATAATACTCCCTTCATTCAAAAGGCAGCATTTCGTATATGATATTTACGCTTTGTATGTCAGTCGTTTGAAATAGTTAAAATTTGTTAGACAAGCGAGGTATTCAGTGTAATATAATTGAGAGATAAAAGGAAGCTAAGATGATATGATCAAATCTTTTATTAAAGTGTGGTCGATCTTAATATTAAAAATCATGTTAACAAAGGTCGATCTTTTATTTATGATCGATGCTTGAGACTTAATTCGTGATATTCTTAATTACTTATAATATTACTTTTAGTTCACATGTTCAACACTTCAATATGTTTGTATATATGGAGTATCATTTTTGACAATCAATCATTTTAATTAATTATAATCTTTAGCTTTATGGTTAATAATAGATTTATTAAATATACTTTTATAGTCTATATACTCTCATCAATGATAATCACGATATTTCGACTGAAAGGGTGAAAATGTGCATGTTGATGCAAAATAAAGTACACTTGTATCGTGTGGAATTTCACGGGTAAGAATAACATTATTGTCATATAACTATAAAACCTCTAGAGCCTTCATATTGCGTTCTCAATGTTAAGTATTAGATGCAGAAATACCATATTAAAAACATCTCAATAAATTAGAAACAACCATTTAGGTCCTGTTTTTTATAGCTTAATTTCAACTCTTATAATTTAACTCAGCTCTTATAAGTTCAGCTCGCTCAGCTCCTATAAGTTCAGCTCCTATAAGTATATCTAAGCTTTAATTTACACAGATTTTAACTCTTATAAATTCAGCTCTTATAAGTTCAACTTTTATAAGTTCAGCTCATCTTCTATAAGTTCAACTCTAAAAAAACGAAAAGAACAGGTCCTTAAATGTGCACAACATCAAACATATTGACTTTTAGGTTAAAAATGGACATTGTTATTGATAAGAGTCAAACATGTCAAATGGATATTATAATATAGTTGTCAGTCAAGGTAAGATATTAAATGGAACAATATCCTTAATTACATTGTACGGACGATATATGATTGGAAATTTCAACTACTTGTTTATCATTGTCATATACTTCATGTGATTGTATTTCACCATTAGTTAATAATAATGATAAAAAATGTAATTAAACAGTTAATTACGACTAAATGTTTAACATGATTGTGTAAAGAAAATAGTTTGAGATTACACAAATCTTTGTTTGAATGATTGGTTGTAGATTTTGTTTGAGTGTTTGACCTAGCTATATATGAATATGCATGGCACGAAGTAATATTTAACGGTAAGTTTTTTACTTTTGCCTTCTATTACTCATATCATAATTTCTAATGAATTAAATACAGACTACAGAGTAACATATTTAATTATTTCCCTAATATTTATTTATTTATTTCGAATAAAATATTAAAAAATTAATCAATATAAGTACGTACTTCCTATTAATAATAATTGCATTCAAGAATTTGCTTGTATGTGTACACCTAACAATTACATGAGAGTTGCAAAAGACTACTAGATGAAATGCGTTCCCCGTTTATGTATTTCTTCGAAAAGTCAGAATTTTCAGGCGAAACTGCTATGTCATGTAGGTTCCGCTCAAAACAATCTAATTAATTAATGTCTATGAAATAGATTACAAGATTCGTTTTCATGTATATCTAATAAATACACCCTATCCACCAACATGTTTTTTCCAATTTTCGTATTTGAAAAGCAAAATTTTAAACCTTCTTGACCATGATTAATTTAGAATGTAAAGAAAGAAAAAAAATATATATTATAGAACTATAAGATACTAATAACTATATGCATTTTTGATAAAATTATTTTCAAACAAAAATAATATAATACAGGATATTCAGTATACAAACAGATTAATACGAACTATATAAAAATATGTTACGGAATAGTAGATTCTCCTGTTCAATATTGCTTACAGTACTTTTTCCCTCACAAAAAAGTTTAAATCAGAAACAATTCAATCAAACTGATGGAAGAAGAAATAAAGGAGGACAAATATTATACTCTAGAGAAAAGACGTGAATAGTGTATATTAACTATATTTGTCAAAGTGAAAGCTGGAGTCCAAGAACAACGATAAGTCGGTAACATGAATATGTTGAAAATTGTACTACTAAACACTTCTATTTAGCACTGTCGATTTCCCACCGTTTTACTTAACTTTTACTTCCCCAAAATTAATTCGGTGATAACTTGAAATTTGACATTCTCTTTCGTGCGTGTATACTCCGCATTTATCGCCACTTTATTGAGTTGTAAATATTTAATCTAACAGTATAAAAAAATAGTGTTTAGAAATATTTAGATTATATGGTGAATAGTTGTTCTAACTTAATTAAAAGTTTCGAGTGATCCTAAGAACACAGTCGTGTCGCTTTATCGGATTAAACTGAATGATATATAACAACAATGGTTGAATGTATTGTATATTACCAAGTACTATAAACTTTAGTACTCTGTATTAGTTATGTAGAGTATTATGTATTTTATTGCATCTGAAATTGAACCTTGCTATATGTTGATGTTTTCGGCAAAAGGAAAAATAAAAATAAAAATTGATGATGTATATAACAGGCATTGTGTCCGTGAATAACAATTTATAAATACGCTCAAATTACAATTACAAAATTAGTTCTAAATTTGCCTTTATAAATATCTATCCCATTTTTAATGATTGAGAAATGTTATTAAATTGATTCTAACGTAAATTAAACCATTACATAACAGCTTAACATAAAGTTTCTAAATTCACGCTATATATATGGGCGGCTGACAGTATAATCAAAATCCCTAATTTTTTGTATATCTGATCGGGCTAACAAAGTAATCTCATACTTACCACGAAGTAGCAAATAGTGAAATAACTAACAACCATGCATGGGTGGAATTAGATATACCTTAACGCCCATAATACCTTGAGGTTTGAAAATAATTTTACACAAAGTATACCTTAACGCCCTAATCAACCAGAGACTCGTAAGCGTCATTAAATGTCAATGGATGGATAAATGCTTCACACAAAAACTCGTATGCGTCAAAAATATCGATAAACACAGTAGTCAAATGTGAGGCTGGACTTTAGAGAGAATCTTCCAAAAATGGAATTTGAATTCTCAAGGTATGAAAATAAACTCTAATAATACATATTGAGAATCGATTCAATCAAAACTTTTAAAGTAACATGTTAGATTATAAAATCGATCTTGAACCTCTAACCATCGCCAAGCTTTTTGTTGAGTTCTCGACATTCTTGGCTCTCCAACCATCAAAAAGTTAAACTTTTGGTTGTATTGGTTCCTGTCTTCCTGACATAATACGAGTAATAAATTTATATACTCGGTATTTTTTAACATACTCCCCATATAGCAATTTTATGAACCCCGACATGTAGCATGCGATATCACGTGCCCCACCTACAACCCTTTTAAAAGCGTTAAAATTATTAACCATCATCGGTCTCACTATGGTCAACCATTGTGATGATGCCACGTGTACTTACGTTATGAATTTGACGGTTGATTGGCTTCCACGCCTAGATTGTGCTTGATAAAAGCAATGTAGTTTTGCTCCATTTTGGGCATCAATTGAGTTTTCTTTTTTGGGTGAGGTGGCTTGTTATTATGAGTGATATGGGGGTGTCCCTCTTCTCGTTGGATTTTGGTGTCTTGTCTTTATGTTTACCTACTCTTAGTTAGGACTATCGGATTATTCATATTGTTTACGTAATTCAGCCAAAAGTTTAAACTAATGTTTAAAGGTTAATATTGATTTTATACACGGTGGTGAGAATCGAACGGGTGACAAAACTTTGATATTTGTTTAGAAATCAATTCAACCAAAAAATTTGAGCTGATGTCTAAAGATTTGAAATTGATTTTGTACACTAACAGATTCATCATGACACTCAGTTGATGTATTGTCATGAATGTCATGAAAGTATCATACGGAGTATTGCGGTTGTAAACTTGTAATGTGTTTAGAGGTTAAGGCAATATTAGGTCAGCTAATTGAGCTATCATTAGTTGTTATCGGGTCAGATCTAGTTATCAGATCTAGTTATCAGCATGTTATTACTAAACTTTTGAGCTGAAAATATTAAGTTATTAATTAAATGTCAAGTCAATATTATTTCAAACCTTGTGCCTCCTTCATCAGGTCGTGCTCATCATTTGGCTTGAATTACTATTATGTCACGAGTTTTCTAGATAGACTAGTCATATTAGATTTTGGCAAGATCTCAGAACAATATTACTTTATCGATCAGACTAAATCGACTTCACATTTATCGAATCAATCATAACAATTCTATCTACTTTCATATTTATCACTTAATATGAAAGGTATGTTTATTCTAGTCAATTAGAGTATAGTTTAGGTATTTGAGAATTAAGAGGCAAAGGTAGGGATGATGCACCAAAAAAATACTCGTAGATATTGATGAATAATGGCCTAATATAAAACGCGCTTAGACATGTGAGAATGTTAGGTTGGACTACAAAATTGCACCGTATGAAGTAAATATATGGACTTGTGGGAAACCCATGTCGTTGCCTTTTCAACCACGATAAATAATAAATACTTCCTCCATTCCGTTTGATTGTATACATTTGATTTTTGGACACTATTTACTGGTCGATATAGTTTTTAACATATAAAATAAAACATAATCATGTGGGATTTTGTTTTAATTGTCTTTTCGGGGTACATTATTTTTTGAAATACGTAACTAAAGATATGAACAAAAGAAAATGTGTATCGGCGTACGTGCAAATAGCAAACGTATAGAATCAAATGTAATGGAAGAATAAATAAATAATAAATAATGTATGGATAATACTTATCCAAAACTTCCTAACATTGAGAATATTATTATTATTATTGTTGCCAACATTTTCACATGAATATTTGGTGATATTCCTACCATATTGTAATTTAATTTCATATGATCACATGGACTTTTCTTCCAAAAAATGAGAGTATATGAAATGTTACTTTTCTTCTTGATCATAGTTATCCACACATTCTAAGGAATTTTGTACCTAATTTGTTTTGTGCTAGAAGGTGTCATGATCATTGAAGTTATTCCCTATGACTTTGGATGATGTATGGACAATAATATGAAGACATAATTGTACCTTAATTCACCCTACATATTTGAGTTAGGCCATCCCAATTATTTCACTCCGTAGTATATTAGAGCTAAACTTATAATAATTGAACTTATTAAAACCGAAGCAGACATTTTTATTTATGAATTTGTGCTTGTTAGGGAAAAGTTAAACTTATAGGAGTTAGGTTAAAATTATAAGAATTTAAATTAATCCGAAGAGAACATGCTTTAAATATATATGAAGAAAAAAGAATGTTAGTAGGAATAAATATCTTCGTTACGTTAAAATAAATCGAAATTTTATTTAAATTTTTTACTATATTTTAAAAGTATCTTATTCATGAGAATATATATGATCATTAGTTTGAAAGCTAATTCATGTAGCTTCCTCTTTGTTGATTTGCTTGATCAAATGTTGTAGTCCATGGATGCATCAAAGATATTCAAATAATCAAATGATTTAAGTCAAATTATTATTGTAGTACATCATTAAAAATGCTAAGTGGACTTAGATTTCAAATTTGCAAAATTACAAAAACTTTACTATCTAATTAAGCTTAAACTTTATTTCAAATTGTTGGTGTACTTTTAAATTTGTTCATTTACCTGTTTGATAAGAACCGTAAGGGCAGAACAACAAATGGGGTGGAGGATTTCAATTCGAAGACCAATTATCAATGATATAGTAAATTCGAACTATTAAGTTAAGGTGCTCTCATCTGATAATTAGTTTAATTTAAACATTACTTTCTCTGATTCAATTATTTATTTACCTTTAAATTTTGGATATGAACAAATATCGATGTTTTTTGTGACTTACAATAACTTTTGATCCAATTACCCAAACAAAATAATGCAGGTAGAACTATCCTCTTCTCGTCAGATTGAATTTAAAAGTAACGAAAGATAATTTTATATGACGTACAATGTCGATTTGTGTTCCTTTTGAAATTAAAATGATAAACAAATGACTGAATGAGATGATGTATACGATTTAATTATATGATTTAATTGTTTATGGACAGGGGAAATGTTTAGATTAAGGAGACAATTCAAGATTAGTTGGATTGATGATGACTTTTGTACATTAACCAATCACGATAGATGTTGTGACACCATTCTTATCTTCAACCAAGTAGCTTATAGAGTAGAGTTATAGTCAAATTTATCAACTTTGTTTATAAGTCAAGCCTCAACGTTTTTATTTGAATCAACATATACTAGTAAACAACGTGGAATGAAGGGAACAATTTACAACAAAGATTTATAAACACAAAAATTATGAGGTACAGATAGTGGCGGACCCAAAAACATTTTATTATGGTGTTTTACAAAAACATTTTCAATTGTTATACGGAGTATAAATATAATAAAAGAAGAAATTTGGCAAAATAAACCAAAATTATCTACGATACAGTGTCTTAGGACTTGCCATCTTAATATCAGGATCTACCATTGGGTACGGGGCTCCCTATATGAATTGTAAGTAGAATTAGGTAAGGCAGCCTAAAACTTCTGCAAAATTTCGTCTCATTATTTAACAATACTAATATTTGAAGTGAAACATATCTCATCAAACACGCAGAAACAAAGAACCATTTGATAAAATGGGGTTTTGGAGATATATATTTAGAATTTTGGGTTGGAAATAAAAAAATATATAAAATTATAGGGTCCGCGTAAGCTTGGATTATTCTGAACCATAAAACGCCATTACGCGTGACATTTTATTGAATTTCGTAATAAAAACAAACTTAAAAAAAAAAAAATAAAGCAAAAAACGCTATCTCAAATGGCGATTAGCACCTTTAAAATAACGCTAAAATAATATTTAGCAACCACCGTCATCTTAAATGGCAATTTGTAACTAAAATAAGAGCCAAAAATCACAACACAAAAAAAAAAAAAAAAAAAAACAATAATGATCAATTTCAATCCAGCCATCGACATTTTTACTAGTAATTTCTTAGACATTGACTATTCAAGAGTATTATTATACGGAGTATAATCAAAATCAAAAAAATAAGTTGAAATTACACTAAATTAAAGTAGATCGATGTAGGGTACGGCATGGGAGACGGTGGTTGGCGGAGTAAGGAGTAGGGGCAGCAATCCGGCACAAGTGTGGTGGTGTTGGGTGCAGGAAGGTGTTTTGTTAGGAAAAACCGCCATCCTAAGTACATTTTTTTTTAGAATAAAACGTCACACGCATGGCGTTTTATGGTTCAGAAAAATCCGAGCTTCCCCATAAGTCTAAATATGTTTATTTTCAACCCAAAAATGCTAAATATTTTTCTCCAAAACTACATTTTACCAAATCGCTCAGAAACAAAACAGCTTATGAGCATAAATCATAGCAACAACAAAATAACATAAAATCTCTTGCTGATTAGTATTGAAAGCAAAATCCAACGCGTAAAACGGCCAAAAAAACAAGAGCTAGTTCAACTCCAACCTAAAATAACAAACAAGGTTTTCGATATAAAGATATCCGAAATGCAAGATAATGAGGCGATAAACAACGAACTTAGTCGAATAGACTGAAACCCATGTCATCGTCGGATTCCTCAGCTGGCTCATCCTTCTTCTCGTCCTCCTTAGCGGCAGCACCACCAGAAGCACCAGCATCGGCAGCAGCAACTGGTGCAGCAGCGACAGCAAACTTGGTTGGGTCCTGAACAGTTATTCATTTACACGATAAGAATCGGTAATCAAAACAATGTAATGCAACGAAAGATGTGTATAAACTTAATGCATGATGTTACACACCTTGAGGTACTCCTTCACCTTCTCAGCCTCATCGAAGCTGTAGTCGGTGGCAACGGCAATGGAGAGGACATTCTTGTAGCCATTGATGAACATGTGGGGAGCAGCAGCCAGGGTGGGGTATGAGATTCCAAGGGCAAGGGCTGTGACCATCGACAAACCGCTGGCAAACTTGGCGAGGAGGTCTTCCTCGGTCAAGTCAAGGACTTCAGGGCTGAAGACAGAACCACTGTCGTAGACGGACTCAAGGTTGAGACCGTAAGAGAAGGGCCTGATTCCAAGCTTGGCGAGCAACGCTGCCTCGGAAGAACCGACCTTCTCACCCTTTCTGATCAGCTCAACTGGGGTGATGATTTCGACAGTACCCTTATTAATCTTGGTGGGGATGTTAAGGACCTATAAACAGAAGATTTGGAATCAACTTCATGCAAAATTGTTTTTTAGGAAATTTATACTCCGTAAGATTTTACGAGAGAGGGCAAACCTGGAAGAAAGATGTCTGGGATGGGTCGAGACCAGTGTTGCCAGGTGGGACGACGACATCAATAGGAGCAACAAGACCAACACGAGCAGGAGCTCCAACCTAAATATTCAAAAGTCAGTGTACTCAAAATTAAAGCTTGGACATTAGTCGGACAAATAATATGACATTATAGACGCAACATAATGACGATTATGTAACTAGAACAGAACTATCTGACATGTGGACGAAAAAGAGAAACGTTCTGACACAATTCGAGTGAGTACAAGAATAGAAAGGCCTATACACAAAGTTACCACTGTAAAGTAACATAGCCGCATACAAAATTAACCATAGGAATATGATAAAGTTGTCGTCAAGAGAAAGACAACAACAATAATATGGAAAAACCGTAACAATTAAGAAACAGGTGTAACTAAATAAACCCAAACAAATATACTTTGTACCAAAATAAAACAACTTGAATGCCAATGAGTTTCATACTACCAAATTTATGACACGACAGAACTAATTGCGCATAAAAATAGATAAACACAAATTATGACAAAAGACGATATACCTTGTACTTGGCAATCTCCTCCCTGACTTCCTTCAAGTCTCCCTTGGTGAAGATCAATCCAACATTGCCCTATAACCAATAAAATACAAAATCATTTAAAAACCGGCTTCCATTACTGTCAGAATAACGAATAAACCCATAAAGCCCAACGGAAACAAAAGGTAGAGCTTTTCGGGCAGTGAATTGCTAATGAGGTAATTTGAACTATAACAATTTTAAAACACAAGCAACAAAGAACCCATTGATATACAACTAATCAAAATCTACGGTATGGTGCAACAATTCAAAACCGTCAATGCGTAAGACCAAACTGAAACCCTCCAAAGATATACATCATTTCGACAATAATATAAAAACCATTTCATCAAATTGCGAAACACCCAATATATGAATACGAAACAAAGTACTCACTTGAAGTCCCAAAATCGATCAAACTCGTCAAACACAAACCAATTTTACGATACTGTCCGATGAACATTAACCAATCCTCTACCATTAAAAAAGGGACATTTGAAACAATCATCTGAAGCCAACCATTAACAACATTTGAAACAATGTTTCGACAATATACAACACAGAAACCATAGCCACGAAAACCGATCAAACTCATCCAACATGATTAATACTCACACAATTCATCTCATTTCGATGCATTTTTCTTAAATACTCAATCAACATAGAATTATTGTTTGAAATCACCAGAATAAAACAACACCACCATTTGAAATCACATACAAACACAAAAATCAAATCATAACACAAAACAAAAACAAAAACAAATCACAGGCAATATATATCAATAAAACAACAATCAAAAAGGTAAAAACAAAAACAATTACCACAAGGAGAGTAACAAGGTTAAGAAGATCTTTGTTTCCAGTTTTCTCAGAATGAAGACGAATAGTACGCTTCATCATAGTGTTCTTCCCCATTAAAACAACAGAATCACCTCTCAAACCCTTACGAATTCCCTGAAGTTGCTTCGAACCAACATTATCAGCCGAAGCAACCAACACTTGACTGTATTCATCCAACAAATTGCACAGCTTTTGGTCGTACGCTATCTTCTTCTCTGCTTTCGTCGCCTTCACCGCCATTGATACTGCTCAATAAAAAAGTTCTAAGCTTTTCTACAACAACAACAACAAAGGAAAGAATAAAAACACACAAGAGGGCCAAAACGAAGCGTTTTAGTGTTTGCTTTGTTAAGGCGGACAGCAGTGAAACGCCGTCGCTTTAACCTCTGGGGTATTATACGTCTAAGGAAAGGGGATAGACTGGTGTAAAACCCTAAAGGTTTGTGGATTTTTTTTTTCTTCAATTGATGTATGAAAGAGGCAGCAATGGCGGAAATTAGGGTTTTATAGTGAGGGTAAAATTTGGGGGAAAATGTTTTAGGGTTTGGTTTTCTAGGGTTTCGTGGCCATTGGCCAATATCGTGTTAGTTGGGCTTGTGAGTGAATTTGGGAGTAGATGACTTTTTAGTCTTCGTATCACAAGCCCATTTCTTACTACATCGTCCATTTGGGTAGTAAATAATAAGGCCCGATTCTTTTCAACTTAATTTCGGTTATTAAAATTCAGTTCAACTCTTATAAGTTTACCTCTAATAAGTTCAGCTGCTATAACTTATAAGTCTCACTAAGCTTTAATTTATAGTGATTTCAGCTCCTATAAGTTCAGCTCTTATAAGTTCAACTCAGCTCCTATAAGTTCAGCTCCAAAAAACCGAAAATAACAGGGCCTAAGTAATATGAACACTTAATTTTTGGGTCGAATATGAATTAAATAGCGCTTTCTCCATTTCAATAGATTTTATATATTTACTTTTTTTATACTGTTCATAAGCGAGTGAAATTTTCGGTATAACTTTAACATATGAAGTAAAATATAGTCATGTGTGATCAATTTCTAATCGTCTTTTCGAGTACATTATTAATGAATGGTTTTTATAATTTTTAGTAATATGAGTGGTTAAAGATATTAACAAAATTAAAACTTATATCAACGTACGTGCAAAATACAAATGTATAGAAACCATTGGAGTGGAGGAAGTAAGTCACACGTCAATGGGCTGAATCGAGGGTGTAAAAGATGTGATCCGGCCGTTAAGTTGGACCGGATTGGATTATGGGTCTATCTGGGTAGATCTAATACCTATAGGTTTGATTTTCGTGCCTTCAAAATTTTGATGATAAAAAAAAAATCATTTAAAACCCTACATTTAGTTCCGGTTAAAATCTGAACCTAAACGGTTTAGGTCCAGTTCAAGTCCACTTCTTGCAGGTCCACTCCCCGGGTTTTAATTTTTAGGTGGTATGGTCTCCGGCCTTTATAAGTCTCATTCGGATTTGGACTAATGAACACTCTACCTAACTACATTAATCAAATAAAATGCGATTGTACAAATTATGGGTATTGATAGATGATAAATTGAAAATCTTATGATTTCTCGCCAAATTAGTGTTTTTCCCACTTCATTTTTGGTAGATAATACGAAAATATGGTAAAGTCGGACCACCTGTGTGACCATTTAATTCGACTTTACCATGATTTTCTTTTTGGTCCAATATGAGTCACAAGGGCAATATAATGGAGAGAGGAAAATCAAACGTGTATGACCTATCGTCACAAATACCTCAATTTTAACCGCTAGACCTTAATTCGACTTTATCAGGGTGGAAGCCGTACGTTGGAAAAAAAAAAAGGGTTTTTCTACGTAGTACCCCTGTGTTTTTTAAAAATCTATATGGTACTTCGCATTTTTGTGATTATATACGCTCTGCTTGCCAAAATGAATAAGGCGTAACCTCCCTTAAGTTTCCGCCAAATTGACGTTAAATAGTGTGATCAACTGTTGCTACTAAGATAAATAAGTTCGAGTCAAGGCTGAGTTTAATATAGCAAAATAAGCTCTTCAATTTCAAACTCATTCATCAAAAACTCTTATAACTTCCTCTTTCATCTTCCCTCTGCTCTCATTCAACCCCTTCAAGGCCTTCATTCATTCGCTTTTTCTCATCGAATCACATACATCGAATTTTTTTCTTCATCTTCTTCTTCTTCTTTGTTGTTCTCAACTTGATATGTATTTTCATAAGTTTCATCTTTAATTTAATTTAGAACGACATTAAACAAAGGTTGATGTAAATATGATATTTTGCTACGCTACTGATTTATGTACTATTTTGAAGCATATTTTGTAATGAAACATATTTGATTTGAATCATATTTTGCTCTTCAATTATTGTGCAATCCAAATTTTTCAAAGTCGCATCATTTATTCCATAACAACACAGTCATTCATTACAAGACAAATTGATTTGACAAAAATAATTACATCAAACTTTAAAGAGAAAAATTACAACCACCACAACAAACATTAGAGTCATACATTTGAAATGAAAAGCTAATTTTGGTAAATTTCTCCTTCAACCCAATAATTTCACCATTGTACAGATTAGGACTCAAATTTCATCCTCTTCATTTGCTTCATTCATTTCCATTTTTGAGCTTCTAATGACATGCTCGATGACGCAGAATTTTAATTACCGTGATTCTTACCTAACGATCAGACGCTGATTCCTAAATTCTAAACCTTCAATCGTGATTTCTTGATATGAATAATGAGACAGAAAAAAGTGGTGAGGAAAAATAAAAGCAAGAGAGAAGAAAGCAAAGGCAGAGAAGAAAAATTTTGGTGATTTAAATGCAAGAAAGGATTAATGTAGGTTATATAGAGTGAATTTTGGATGAAAGAACTAAAAATGGAGTGAAACAAAAATTAGACACATAAGCGCTTACATGGCACTAATTAACGCTAATTTGACAGAAATGTAAAGGACGGTTACGCCAAATTCATTTTGAGAACACAAGGCATTACGATAATCACAAAAGATAAGTGCACTACGCACTTTCAAAAATACGCAGACTACGTAGAAAAACCCCAAAAAAAAAAAAAAAAAAAGTGAAAATGGAGGGAAACAGAAAAGAAATCCCAACGACCAACTGTTAAGATGCGCGGTGATCTAAATCCCTAAAATTTCCCCCAAATTTTCCAATTTCCCCCAAATTTTTCAATTTCCGATTTTCCGGCGATCAACATCACATGGCTTCCGCCGGAGTAACCTCCTCATACAGGGATCGCACGTCGGAGTTTCGATCTCTCACCGAAACCCTAAGGAAATTCGCCGTCAATTCCGCCGGAAATGATCCACCGACGGCGACGATTCCGCCGGAGCAACCGTCGTCTTCGTCGACTAAATCGGAATTCAACAAGAAAGCTTCTCGTATCGGCTTAGGCATTCACGAAGCCAATCGTAAAATCGCTCGTCTTTCTCAATGTATGTTCAATTTCTTCCAAATTTTGCAGGAATTTATCGTGAATTGTTCATATTGTTTGAGAAATTAATGATCATATGCAGCAATTTATTAATCATTTCATTGCTTTGAGCTAATTTATTTGTGTTGTTTGAGAATTTTTGGCAAAAGATGACCGTGTTTGATCATATGGAGTATTAATGGACTTTTAGTTCAAATTTAGGTGTTATTGAACTAAACCGGGGAAATTAGGGTTTGAATACTATAGAGGATTATCAAATTGATTACTTAATTCGCGCGTGGATCAATTGTTAGTCGAATTATAGATTTCCGATCAGCCATTGCTTTTTTGAAGGCGACGGTTTTCGGATGTAAGCCTATTTACTTGTAATTTTGCTTCAAGTCTCTTGATAGTTTATGCTGCGTATATAGTTTGAGTGACAGTTGACTTTGTATGGCAGATGACCGGACTTACGTTCGCTTAGTTTATCGCTTTTGATAGTTCGGAATTCGGTGTTGTGTGATCCGTCAAAAAATTAGCAAATTTGTGTGTAGACTAATAGTTACTCAGTAGTTCAATGCACTGTAGATATTTGAACGCTTTCTGGAGATGACGGAGTCCTAATGTAATTAGTTGTACTAGAGATGTTGCTATAAGTCGCTTTGAATTGTACCTAATCTCTCGGCAGTGACACCTTGGAAGTTGTACATGACGATTTTCAAATGATCTTTTTAATAGACAATTGACTGATTAATCATTTACGATCTTAGGTGATTGAAGGTTGAGTTTGGACATTAGAGCCCAAGAATGTGGAACTAACTCTATACCTTTCTGTTGTTTCATGTTGACAGTGGCAAAACGGTCGTCTATGTTCGATGATCCTACGGCAGAGATACAACAGTTAACTGCCTTGATAAAAGACGATATTACAGCACTCAATGTGGCAGTTGCAGAACTCCAAACGCTTCAAAACACTGAAATAGCTAATAACTATTCTGATGACACAAGTGTTCATGCAAGTGCCATCTGCGACGATGTAAAGAACAGACTGATGGCAGCTACGAAGCAATTCCAAGAAGTTTTGACCGCAAGGACTCATGTTAGTCTGACTTAAACGACAAGTGTCCTTGTTTCTGCTCTTGAGTTACTAGTAATTGATTGAATGTTGGTTTTTCAGAATATGAAAGCTCATGAAACCAGGAAAATGATATTTTCAGCCAGTGCTTCTCGAGACAATCCTTTTGAAAAGCAAACCAAGCCCATGGCAGAACCACCTCCGTGGTTTAATCCGTCCAATGTTCCTGCTGCACAGTAAGTAATTTGACCGTCTCAACTTGTCGTGATGCTTGTTAAGTTGCTTTGTTTGCAGCGATCTGAAGTACTATCCTTGTTACACTTTTAACAATTGTGTTCTTTTCTCGACAGAACAACTTCAAGTGGAGTTCAAGCTGGGAGCCAACTGAGGTCTGCTCATAACCCAGTTTTAGTGGCTTTGCTATTTTATTTGTGTTAATATGGTTCATCTTCCATGCTTTCACTTGCTGATATTCCCTCTGTATTAATATAGTTTCTGCTTTGACGCTGTGTATATTGTACTCCCTCCATCGCAAAAATACTACCCATTGGACTTTTTAAGGTGAAAGTTTTCAAATTTTGACCATAAATAAATTGAAAAATATGTAGAAGCAAATGATGATATTAACATACTTACATATGTTATCTAAAAATCGTTCACAACAGTATCATTGTAACAAAAAATAGTACTCCATAGTCCATAAGATATCGCGTTAAGAGTCTAATAGGTATGCCTTTTTCTGCAATGTTGAGAGTAGCATAAAGTCATAACTCATAATGGTCCTGTTTCAGTTTTAAGTAATCGTAAGTTCTTCATTTGAGTTGGTTCTTGCTGTGGTAGGCGGAGGATGGCAACTGAGAATATTCCGTCCAACGGCGTTGAAATGCAAATGCTACAGCAGGTAGCTCCTCAGCAAGAAGAGTACTCAAGGACTCGTGCTGCTGCTCTTCAGAATGTCGAATCTACAATCTCAGAACTGAGTGGGATCTTTACGCACCTCGCTACAATGGTAGCTCACCAAGGCGAACTGGCTATCAGGTTGGTTCTTTTCGTCTGAGTTCAAAGTATTTTTGTTATGCATGATTATTTATGGTCTGAGGATTCAGAACGACATGAGAGTGTACGGAGTCCGGACATTTTATTGTCATTATTTCTGCTCAGTCCATTGCTTAGTATGTACAACAAATGCTATGTATGCTTTCATTGAACTGATAACTTTGCGGGTTTCATTTTACCATTAGGATTGACGATAACATGGATGAATCCCTGGGCAATGTGGAAGGTGCTCATAGTGCTTTACTTAAGCATTTGACTCGTATATCTTCAAACAGATCCTTGCTTATCAAACTTTTTGCCATCTTAATTCTATTTCTGGTGATATTCATCTTCTTCATTGTTTGAGGCTTTTTCTCACGGTTGTGATTCTTTTTTAAATACTCCGTATCATTTTTTACTATACATTTTTACTATACGAGGATGTAACACAGTATCATGTAATCATGTAGATATAAAAATGCTTCAAGTGGAGAGATTCACTGTCACAGTTCATTCTTATCTTGGTTGTCTGAATGTTTCAAGCTTCTATAATGATATCTTAGTGTGCATGTTGGTGCCTGATATTTCGCTTGCTTACTTGCAGTTACGTTTTTGTTGATTTCGTATTTTCATTGTTCAGTGAATTGCTAGTTACGAACGAATACTTCTCATATATGAACCTTATTGATGTTTGATTTCTATCTACCGTGAAGCCCATTCGTAGCCTTATTTTTTGAGGGAACACATTTTCATTTGACACATTAGAATTAGTCACATGATTTTCTGATAAAACTTTCCTTGCTATAGAGATTAATCGGAGGCTTTACATATTATATAGTATATGCAGCTTCGTATAGTCCTTTAAGACTGGTGTTGAAGGTAGTTAATGAGTATCAGAAAGGATTCCAGATTTGCTAAACAATCTTTCTTAGCTTAAGCTGCCAGAGCTGTGGACCAAAGAGACTGAACTTGCTATATTGGTGGCCTTCAATGAAGGCCAAGGGCTAGGCATGATGATAAAGGTCGTGGATGGCCATAACAAAAGTGGAGAACTTCACACGTCGAAGGCCGAGCAGTAAAGCTCGCTATAGGTGAAGACTAGCCATTACAAGGAGCATCACGGTCGTGGTTTTGGCTGCCGCGACCTAACTGAGCTATATTTGGCCAATATTGAGTCAAAATGCGGTAAAGTACTGTAATGATTCTCAAAACCTATATAATCGTCACGTTTTGGTATTCGGCCTTTATTTAAAACTATGGTAAAACCGGACCACTTCTGTGACTCGAAAGTTGTTCTATAGAAGAGTTAGCAGCAACCATAACTCGTACGGAGTATTGCTCAGAGTGATCATGGAAAGTTAGAAGTTATTAGACACTTTTGAGCCGCCTGATGATTTGAGTAAGTCCTGAGCCACATTTTCCAGGTATTTATGCTCACTCAATGATACTTCATGCGCGATCATTAACCTGACCTGGAGTGGTTGGGTACTGTTAGTGGTAAGCTTCTCGCCTGGAAATTCACGAGATATTAGTCCTGTTGAGGAATGTAGATTGATGTTAATTCGATTAGTTATTTAATCGTCCTGTTTAATGCCACCAGTGGCGCTGTTTCATACCTTATTAGGATGGTTATATACATACTGGAGTGTAACGCTTGCTTGTTTCATCTGTATGTCTACAAAAGATCTTTTGCTTTGTCAGGTTACAGATGCGTTTGTGACGTCAGAATAATCTGCCTCGAACCTTGAACAATATGCAGCTAATGATGTTCCCGGTAAGATTG
The DNA here is from genome assembly GCA_023091065.1 of Dianthus caryophyllus. Taxonomy (NCBI): domain Eukaryota; kingdom Viridiplantae; phylum Streptophyta; class Magnoliopsida; order Caryophyllales; family Caryophyllaceae; genus Dianthus; species Dianthus caryophyllus. Next base: position 1,709,708 of record JALGRB010000021.1, read on the forward strand.
CTTTATACTATGTGCTTCCTTTTGCAATCTTAACTATTCTTTGGATAGGTTAGGGCATTTATTGTCGGTTTTTTCAGCATAATGCATGGAATGTTAACGCTTGCATAATGCATCATCATGTGCATAATAGAATTACTAACACTAAAGATTTAGATATTCAGACACATAATAAATCAGACTGTCGAGTTGATCCGAGAATCTGTCTTGACTTAGCTGTATGATCATCTTTATGGTGTCTGATGTGTTTCAGCACTAGATGATGCTGACTACTTTCGTGGTACCGCAAATAAATGTCTGAAAATCATTGCAAATGACAACTATGGAATTGTTCTTGTCCAAGGTGATGTTACACTCCTATGTCCTCATTCTGCTTTATGCCTTTATTATCCCTACGATCTTTTTTTTTGGTATCAGTACTGTTATGACGTCAAATCATCTAACCTGTATACATCCTATGATTGGAGATTAATTGTGTTAGTGATTAGTATTGGTAGTGGTTTAATTGCATGTGAATGCTGCTGCTTTGAGATTTTCAATTAGAAACACCAATGTTTTACCTAACAACGCGATAAAAGAGAATTTGGTTGTGTGAGATGTACTGAGGATATGAAAGTATGGTTCTTAAGGTTAGTAAACGATTTGTGTTTGTGTAAAAACGTAATTGCGTTTTAATCTACCCTGAAAGGAAATCTAGGTGATCTCGGTTTTATTACTTTTTAGTTCCTTCTCCTCATGTGGATCCAGAGTTTTGGAATTGTAGTTATGTGTATACAAAGTAAGCATGAGACAGTGATGCACATTTAAATTAAAAATTAGTTAAGAGAAAAGACCTAAAGGTCTTAAAGTTAGTTAAATTGGTGGTTATTGTGATGTGTTGATTTGACTAATGAGGGTGATATATACCTTAGTTGGGTTGTTGCCAAATCTCATCTCATTTTTCTTTTCTTCAGCTCTTTCTTCACAATATTTAATCATCAAGGGAACAACAAAAGTCATCAAACATTCAAACATGGAGTACTTCAAAAAGTTTGGAACACTTCTACTCTTGGTGACGATATTTTCTTATGCTTTTCATCGGTTATTTCATGCTATATTTCCTTGACCTTATATGATACATCTGTTAGTAGCTTGGCTAGATCTTAGTAACTGTTCTTTCTCTTCGGACTTCGTTACTAATAGTGGTTGTGATATTGATGATAGAATGACGATAAAAAGAGGAATACCGGTGGTAGCAGGCGTAAAGATTGCTTGAATTCCAGGTCATATTTGGGTCTCTACCCTCCGGTCAGATCTTTTGGCTCACCTCAGTCTACCTTTAAGTCTCAAATTGAAGAATCACTCTTAAACAATAACAATTTAATTTCCTAAAAACCGAATATTCGTGGTAATTTGCCTCCTGAAAATTTCCTCCCTCATAATGACAAATTTTAACTTCGCCACTGTTTATAGATGTAGACATGTAGTAGGCATAAATAAAGATCTGTGCAGTAATGCACTGTACATGGTAGTCAAGTGATTTGTGAAAAAGACCCGCATACACCACCACTCTTGGATTCCTTATGCTCTGCATGATAAACAAGCTCGATTTGTACCGAGTAATTATGTAAATAAAATACGGAGTAGTTTATTGAATAGATACTTAGAATGTGCACTCGTATCACCGGAAGTATAACTTAAAACCGATTTGTTTGAAATAACTTGAAGTTATGTTACGGAGTTCTCCGTATGTAAAAGGTGACTATTCGAAATTCTAACATCCTTATGAGGTGGGGCTAGGTTTGGACTGCCTCTCGGGCCTTCTTTTGACCAGTCCAGCACTGCCCTTCTTAGAAAAGGGTCGGGCGAAAGACAAATTTATGAGGGCCCGACCCAACATGCTACTCTTTTCTATTTAGCTTTGATTTTATAACCAACGGGTAGTGCCCATGTCGTGTTTGATTTGGCCTGACTTGTGTCCTCAAGAGGGCCAAGCCTGCTTCGACTCAAGTAGGGACGGTCAAACCCAACCCGTGCCCACCTCTGCCCACAGGGCATAAAACCAAAATAGTAATTTCCCCTCTGAGGATGTCCCTTTACTATAAAATGTGAGTGATAGAAAATTCATACAGATCCTATATATTTGCTTACAGTATTTCTGAGATTTCTTCTACCTACAATGTCCATCATCCCTTCAATTTTAATTCAAAGATTAAAGAAATACTCGTAAATTCACTGTCCTGTAGACTCTTAATTTCTGTAAGCTCCTCATTCTTCTTCTTTTTATTTTTAGTCACACTTATCACGAAAATTCTTATTATTGTCAATTTGCAAGGTGGAGTGTGAAAATGAGTGAGGTTAAGGAATTAGTAGAGATATCAGGTATAGTAAATCACAATGATGAACAGCATGTGAACGTGAGTAATGGCAACGAGATTGAAAATGTTGGGTTGGAAACAGAAGATGAGAATCACAAGTTTAGTTTCAAGAACTTTCTTTGGCATGGTGGTTCCGTTTATGATGCTTGGTTCAGTTGTGCTTCCAATCAAGTAAGAGCACTTCTCTATATTCCTCTTATCATTATATCGCCGCTACAACTTGGGTAAGACTGTCTTACACAAGTGGTAATTGGGAACTGTTGACTGTGTCGTCCATGTCCCATTGATATCCCTATAACGTATTCCATATTTGGTTATGATTGTTTTTCTGTAGGTGGCACAAGTGCTATTGACACTACCATACTCATTTTCTCAAATGGGAATGGTCTCAGGAATCATACTTCAAGTGTTTTACGGATTGATGGGAAGTTGGACGGCTTACCTGATAAGTGTGCTCTATGTCGAGTACCGTAGCAGAAAAGAGAAGGAAGGTGTTAGCTTCAATAACCATGTTATTCAGGTCTCTTCCCAATTTTTTGTTTTTCTGTGTAAATTTTGTTACTGTCTCCCTGTGTAAGGCCGCCTTCCCTTGACATGCGCAACTAATTTTATGGTAAAGGTTTTGAGTTTCTAATATGGCTAGGGTATAAGGTGAACAACGTAAACAATTTGGAATAGAATTCTCTGTGATCATAGTAGTGGTGCACGCCGTTTATTGATTTGTTTGTTTTCAGTGGTTTGAGGTGTTGGATGGTCTGTTAGGACCGACATGGAAAGCGCTTGGGCTGGCTTTTAACTGTACATTTTTGGTGTTTGGAACTGTAATACAACTCATAGCCTGTGCAAGGTTCGAGAATACTCTTTCTTGTATGTCCAAGTTGTTAAAATCAGGGGAATATGCTGAAATCGCAACTTAATGACGTGGTTTTACTCGATTTGTTGTCGACAGTAATATATACTACATAAACGACCACTTAGACAAGCGGACGTGGACATACATTTTTGGGGCGTGCTGTGCCACCACTGTGTTCATACCATCTTTCCACAACTACCGTCTGTGGTCATTCCTTGGCCTCGGAATGACCACTTACACTGCTTGGTACTTGACCATCGCCGCTCTTGTTCATGGACAGGTAATTTCTTGTTAGAATACAATCCTTCATAAAGTCATTACAGCATTGATGTGGTGGTCTCGACAAAAACTAGCTTTCATATCTAGTACGCTGAGCTAGCTGACCAATTTTTAGTGCGAAACTTAATAAATATATTGCTTTTGTAAAACATATTAGCCGTCCATCCCAAATTTAAGGGAAATTTAGTCCACTTAAAGGATTAACTTTGATTTCTTTATGAAAATCATATATTATCTTGAATAATGAAATCTCAAGTGCAAAAATACAATTTGAATGACAGGAGCAAGGTGTGATGCACTCAGCTCCAAAAAAGTTGGTGCTTTACTTCACGGGAGCCACTAATATCCTCTACACTTTTGGTGGGCATGCTGTGACTGTGTAAGTGCTGCACAGTTTCGCATTTTATTTCATGTTCTTATTTTCCGATGTGAGTTTTTTTTTACTCACCAGTCATACCTTGACGGAAGATGTTTTCGTAAAAGTTTACATTTCATATTTAGTCATATATTTTTAAGGACGAATATATTTTATTAAAGAGAGATGTGAATGTCTTGAAAACTGAAGAAGGCGGACATATAAGAATAGAGGAAGTGTCGTTTAAAATCAGGACTTTCTCAATTTCAGCTTTTGTTTGCCTAGTCAGTGTTGTTGCTATGCATACATCATCATGAAACTCGGTCAAAGATGCATGCGTTTAATTATCGCCTGATTAGTCGCTGATTATTGTTTAATAATTTCATTTTTCTTAAACTAGATACCGTCCCACTCTCCAACATGGTTTTAAATCACAGCCAAGTAACCGAATTGCGGCTGTAGTATGAAATTTTTAAAGTCACAAGAGTCGTATTTTGCCTCATTTTGAAGCAATTTCGTCCAACGAAATGTAGCAAGATTAAGTCGCGACAAGTGATACCAGGACCTTGACTAATGTCGACTGTCGAGGTCTATTGCTATCGACCTCTGATGTCAAGTGTTTCTAGATGAATTAGTCTTGCTAATTTTTGTTCTGGATAATCTAATCTCCTTTTATAGAGCAACAGTCATAATTTAATAGCTAACTTTTAGAAAAGTTAGCTTTTGCAAATTGCAGGTTTTCTTTTTCTGTTGGAAAGTTGTTTTTGACTTTAGAGCCAAATTTAGTTTTTTCTTGGAGTGTTATGCTGTGCACATTTCTTGAGGTTGAGTTTTTTGTCCCATGCTTTTCTAGTTTTCTTATCGACGGACCCCATACAATTTTGGCAAATATCTAACGATGTCGTTGTTAGGATACTCCTCTCGTGCCGCCATATTAAGCGAGCTAGTTACAGCATCAGTAGACAGTAGGAAAATGCACCCTCAAACAGGGCATCTTTTATTGTCGGATCGTCTGAGTTGCTCAAAACTGTAGTACTGTATAAACCATCAAAGTTCTGACCAACTCATCGTGAACCAATATCGTAATTGAAATGGTCTGCTGCAGTTTAGTGACACCGCTATAATCTTATACTCCTAATTGATTTATGATTTACTTGATGAATTAACAGGGAAATAATGCATGCAATGTGGAAGCCACAAAAGTTCAAGTACATATATCTAATTGCAACACTTTATGTTTTCACCCTCACAATACCATCTGCTTCAGCGATGTACTGGGCTTATGGTGATCAACTCCTTACTCATGCCAACGCTTTTTCTCTCCTCCCGAAGTCTGGCTTTCGTGACACTGCTGTCATCTTAATGCTCATTCACCAGGTTTCTCTTTTGAGTTTTGGCATTCTAGTCACTTATTTCGTCTCTAACTGCTGATTTTTATCGTCATTAGTTTACCTGACTGCCTCCTACCTGGGTATCAATATTGGAGAGTCAGAGATGTAGCTCAAAATTTTTAACTTTAGATTGAAACGTAAAAACTTACGAATCACAAAGCTAAGAAACTAGAATATAATTAAACTAAAATTATGATATTTTCGCACGAAACTGATAGTGTCTTTAGTGAACCTCAATAGTAATCCATGTACTCGCTTCATTTAAGTCACTAAGTCTCACTGAGTCGTTGCTCAAAATTATCGCCCCCAATTTACGAGGCAAATGAGCTAATTAACTACTTCGTATAACAGAGTAACTTAAATAGTTTTGAAGCCTAGGTGTTTATATGTACTTCAAATAGAAATGCAACCAAAAACGAAATTTAGGCGTACCTTTGTTTTTTATTCGACCTTATTAACATTTCGCTCGACTAGTTTATCTGATCAACTCACTCTAGTTAATTTGTGTGATGACAGTTCATTACATTTGGGTTTGCCTGCACACCTTTGTACTTTGTATGGGAAAAAGTCGTTGGTGTACACAACACAAAAAGCTTATGTTTAAGGGCAGTGGCGAGACTACCTATAGTCATACCCATATGGTTTTTAGCAATTATATTTCCCTTCTTTGGGCCCATTAATTCTTCTGTTGGGGCGTTGTTAGTCACGTTCACCGTCTACATCATACCGACAATGGCTCACATGCTCACCTATAAATCACCCCAGGCCCGTCAGGTACTTTTCTCAAATTATCCTACGTCTTTTAATGCGTGGATAACTTAATTGCCTCGAAAGAAGAGTGAGGTCGTAAGAAAACTTTTAAGTTTAAGTTGTTGGAGGCCCAAGATCGATTATGTACTCTAATACGGCCCTTATACGAATGTCGAGGCTACTACAGACCTGCATATACTTGTTGCTAAATATTAAACTTTTAGAAATGAGGGGTGGCAAAATTGAAAACGTTAGCTTTAGTCATTAGGCTTTGAAACCAAAATCGGTTTTATACTCTTAACAAGATCTACGCAGCCTTAAACCATATGTTTGTTAACTGGCTTTAAATTGCAGAATGCTGTGGAGAAACCTCCACCCTTCATCCCGAGCTGGACAGCGATGTACGTTGTGAATGTGTTCGTAGTCATTTGGGTGTTCGTAGTAGGGTTTGGTTTCGGAGGATGGGCTAGCTCGGTGAACTTTATCAAACAAGTTGATACTTTCGGTCTCTTCGCCAAATGTTACCAATGTAAACCTCCTCCAGCACCTGTCTCACCGATTCCACGTTTGTGAACATAATTGATCAAAACGTAGGTTTTGCAAGTGAAGTGTCTATTTCGTCATGCCCGTGTACAGAGAAAGAGCGCATTTTCATATGGCTTACGTAGGACTGGAATTAATTAGACGAGTAACTCCAACGTGCAGTGGTATGCGACGACTAGTTTGTGACTATATATATAGTGAATCCGTTGTTGCATAAAGTCGTCGCTTTGACATTTATTGTGACCATTTCTAAATTTTTAAAAGTAGCGACATTTTACTTTAGCAATGGTCACAATAAATCAATTTACGTATACAATGGTTTCATACGAGTAATTGTGTTATTAAGGCGTTACTACCGTTAGTACTAAAAAGCATCCATAAATTTTACTTTTAACAAATGATTTACTGAAAAATCATGATCTTTTCATCCCGTGTTCAACTTCATTCTCCATTGACATCTTTTCTACCCCCTATTCTCTCTCACGATCTTCATTGGCCATCATGTTTGGAACACGCTCAAAAACTAAACTACTCGAGGCGCATTGCGATTCTCGTCTTAGAATTTTATGGAGTTTTGAAACATGCTGATTCGTGATAGCCATGCACGGTAAATGCAACTATACAAGCAATTCATGTTGTTTATACAGTATAACTTTTAAGACGTATTTTTTTTTACCATATATGTTGATGTATGTAAGGAGTAGTAGATTACAAATGATAATGTTTACCGCAAAGAGTCAAAACAACGCGTCAACGACCTTTGCAACCTGCGAGCCATTGCTAACTATAATTGACGACTGTTGCAACTTCTAAACTCAATATGCAAAGCAATGCAATGATCGAGAATACAAGCAATCACCATTGTTGACAAGATTTTAAAGACGTTATCTTGACTGTATAATTTGTTTAATGTATTTGTTGTAAATGGTTACTACTCCTACAAAGAACAAATTTCAACGACATAAGTTGGCTATACGTTGCCAAGAGCCTGAACAATTTATGAGGAATCAATGTAATTACGTAAAGTTTGAACTCTCCCGACACAATTACATCTATTTGTTTTTACGTAAAGTTTGGACACGAATGTCTTCGTCGTCGTCATCATCCACACAATATGGTCCAAGTTTTAGAACACACGAGTGGCTGAACTGATCGTTCTATGCACTATGGTTTAATTGAAACGGAGTTTTGCCATCTTAATACTCTTTTTGGCTATGATTCGTCATTCTTTGAAGCCTTTTCTCACGTTTGCGATTCGTTTTTTACATACTTGTTGTTGGTATTAGGGTTACAACAATGAAGAATAAATTACAAGATTACAACAAATAAACTACAACAAAAACAATGAACACAAACAAATATGTAGATACTTGGATATATTGTAGAATCACGTACAACTACGCTTTCCTCCAAGAATAATCGACCCAATTTGTGCCCCGAGTTACACGATTTTCTTGTGGGATAAGACTACAATCACACTCTTGATTCCGGCACTGAATTTAGAGCAAACTTAAGGAGTATGAACAAGTTTATATCAAAACTAAAGAAGATAGAAATCAATGATTAAGTTTCTTTGATTTCTTTTATGTATGATCAAGGCTTAATATTTTTCTATATCTTCATGTGTATCAGAAAAAATGAAATATATAAAGAAAATAGGGCAAAAATTATGGTTAAAAATCAAAAGGTACGAAAAAATTAGAAGAAAAAAATGTCAAACTCGTTTTTTTGTATTGGCCCCTGGCCCCTGGGGTTACCAGCCCCCAATGTAGGCGCAACACAAAACAATAAAAGTTCAGCAATTGAATTACATTGGCCCCGGGCCCCAGGGGTTGCATACATATTGGCCCCTGGCCCTAGGGGCACGACAAAAAACGCCATATAAGGCTAATATACCGCTTGATCACGTTATAATCCGCAAAACTTGAAGTCTAACATTAGCGAGTGTGCTCTCCGCACTCCCAAACCCGCTATATAGCATTTCAAGTTCGCCCTTCTTTAAACCAAACCCCGACCACACTAAATGAACGATGATTATACTTAAATCACCAACATTCCCAACATTTAAGTGTAATCCTTGGTTTAGTCAAAAACCGATAAAACAAGCCAATTTATGCATCAATGACAATATCACTAAGATTGAATTACCATTTAGTATAATTACACATTCCAAATATTCGGTGTATCGGGGTGTGTCTAAGCATTGAACCCCTTTACCCATTTTGAATACATGAAGATAATATATACACACAAATTGAAACAACTCCAAAAGTTATCCGACACTAATTATACAGGCTTCGTGTCCATATCCATTAATGAGAGCATATAGAAAGCCAACCCCGAACTTCCTCAAGCAACTTAACTTCACGTCTCACATAGGTGAATCTTTAGTCGTGCACCTGCAATAGCACTTTATCAAAGATTCATTATGAAAATTACATTTCATCCTAATCATGCAGGTTATAGCACATACCTTCGGGACAATATAATTTCATGTGCTCAAATCTAAAATAATAGGCCTTCCACATTGAATTACTCGCCTAACGTCAGACAAGGGAATTGGGTATCCTATCATTAAAGATTCATAGGGGTTTAAGACCCATCCCGATTACCGACTTATGTACCAAGTCCCTAGCCAATCCTTTGGTCAAATGATCAGCTAGATTGCTTTGAGATCTCACAAACACAACCGAAATCACCCCATGAGTAATTAACTCACGTACAGCGCTATGTCTAACGCCCAGGTGTCGCGACTTACCATTATATACTTGGCTATAAGCTTTAGCCAAAGTACAAGCACTATCACAATGAATAGAAATAGGTGACATTGGTTTCGCCATAATGGAATTTCATATAGTAAATTCCTAAGCCATTCCGCCTCTTTACCGGCTGCTGCTAAGGCAATGAATTCCGACTCCATAGTTGAGCTGGAAATACATGTTTGCTTCTTAGAAGCCCATGAAATGACACCTCCCCCAAGCAAAAACACCCAACCACTTGTTGAAGAGTGATCTTCGACATTGGTTATCCAGCTAGCATCCGAGTACCCTTCTAGTACCGAAGGATGACCCACATAAGTCAAGCCATAATTCTTAGTTGACTTAAGATACCTTAACACACGAGTCACCGCGCGCCAATGATGGCTACCCGGATTACTCGTATACCGACTTAGCTTTCCAACCGCGAATGCAATATCCGGTCTAGTGCTAGTCATAGCATACATCAAGCATCCTATAACCCGAGAATACTCAAGCTGTGAAATCGGTTCACCCGAATTAGGCATGAGTTTCTCGTTAGGATCCATAAGAGAGTTTGCCGGAGTACAATTTCGCAATTGAATTTCTTCAAAACTTTCTCAATGTAATGAGATTGTGTCAAAGAAATCCCATCATCACTCCGCTGGATTTTGATTCCAAGAATCACATCCGCCTCTCCCATGTCTTTCATGGAAAATTTTGATGATAAAAACCCTTTACAAAGGTCAACTTGATTTTGGTTAGTACCAAATATTAACATATCATCAACATATAGACAAATGATAACACCATTGCCGGCTTCATCAAATTTGCTATACACACACTTGTCACATTGGTTAAGCTTAAAACCATTTGACAAGACAACTTCATCAAACTTTTGATGCCATTGTTTAGGAGCTTGTTTAAGTCCATACAATGATTTTACAAGCTTACACACCTTATACTCATTTCCCGGCATAATGAAACCTTCCGGTTGTTTCATGTATATCTCCTCATCCAAATCACCATTCAAGAATGCCGTTTTGACATCCATTTGGTGGATCACTAGATTGTTTATCGCCGCTAAAGCAATTAACAACCTAATAGTGGAGATTTTAGCAACCGGTGCATAGGTATCAAAATAATCAATACCTTCTTTTTGCCTAAACCCTTGAATTACCAACCGGGCTTTATACTTGTCGATTGTACCATCAACTTTCATCTTCTTTTTGAAGATCCACTTGCAACCCAATGGTTTGCAACCACGCGGAAGATCCGTAAGGACCCACGTGTTATTACCCATTATGGAATCCATTTCATCATTGATGGCTTCTTTCCAAAATGAAACATCTTGAGACTCCATAGCCTCTTTGTAAGTCCTAGGATCCTCATCCACATTATAACAATATGAATATTGGAATCCTACCTCATCTCTTGTCCCTTCCACCAAATAAGTTTGGAAGTCGGGTCCAAAAGATTTTTCTTTCCTAGCCCTTTTACTTCGACGAAGTACAAGAGACTCATCTTGAGACGATAAATCCTTATTCATCTCTACTCCAACATTGGTGGGAGTAATATCCTTTGGCCTTGGCATAGATGTGAACCGAGATTCATCAAATATCGCATCTCTAGATTCAATAACAGTGTAAACCGCCACTGAATCATTAGGTTCAATGACATAGAACCTATAAGCCTTGGAATGCAAAGCATATCCAATAAATATACAATCAATGCCTCTTTCACCTAAGGTTTTAATCTTAGGTTCCGGTAGTCTCACCACCGCCCTACATCCCCAAACTCGCAAATAATGTAAGTTTGGTTTCCTTTTATGCCAAAGTTCATATGGGGTTATAGGATTTCTTTTATTGGGAATCCTATTTAGCAAGTAACACGCCGTTAGCATTGCCTCCCCCCAAAATCCTTTACTCAATCCCGAGTAAGATAACATAGAATTCACCATCTCTTTAAGAGTACGGTTTTTCCTCTCCGCAATGCCGTTTTGTTGAGGCGTATACGGTGCTGTGACCTCATGTATTATACCACATGACCCGAAAAAGGTTGGATCATAAAATTCACCACCTCTATCGGTACGCATCTTCTTAATCTTAGAAGACAATTGAAGTTCTACTTCATTTTTATAGATAATAAATTTATCCATTGCTTCATCTTTTGTATGTAACAAAAACACATAGCAAAAACGAGTACAATCATCTATAAAAGTCACCACATATCTTTTATTACCCAAAGATGGTGTAGCATATAAATCACAAAGGTCACTATGGATAAGCTCTAAAATAGATGATGATCTATCAACATTAGGAAACGGTTGCCTAACAATCTTAGTTAACATGCAAATATTACACTTATGCACATTCATGTCAAAAGATGGAATCAAATCATGCTTAGACATTAACAACATTCTCTTATAATGAACATGGCCTAATCTAGCATGCCATAAAAACGATGTACTAATCCGAACAAACTAGAACATCACCAATAACATCATGATTCAAATTCAACATAAACATGCCATTACACAAATAACCAAATCCAATAAACAAACCATGCTTACTTAATACAAACTTGTCTGATTCATAAACTTGTTTAAAACCATCCCTAGATAGTAAACTACCGGATACCAAATTCTTTCTAATACAAGGTACATGCAATACATTAGATAAAGTAATACATTTTCCGGAACTAAATTGTAACACCACTGTTCCCACACCAACTATGAAGGCTTTTGACTCGTTGCCCATATGAAGAATAGATCCATCATTCACCGGCTTGTAATTTGCAAACCAACGACGATCTTTACATACATGCTTAGTAGCACCCGAGTCAATCCACCATGAAACATCATCATCCTGCATATAACATGCTTCAGAAATCAATGGCACATAATTCAAATCCGAATTAAAACCACAAGTAATATTCTGACCTTGGTGCTTGGGTGGCCCTCGGTCCTTAGACCCTTGCCCTTGGTCCTTAAACCGCTGCCAAAAACGCTTTTTAGGTGTTGCTTTCTTGTTCCTTTTCACGGGACAATCCGCCTTAAAATGACCACTCTTACCGCAAATCCAACATCCACCCTTAGGTGCCGACATAGTATCATTGCTAAGATGAGAGAAAGACCTCTTTTTCTCCTTGTTCTTAGAAGAACTTTCACCACCTTCCACCATATTGATAGAAGATGAAACCATGGCCTCTTTACCCTTTGACTTGTTACCGCCCTCTTGCGCCCTAAGAGATTCCTCTATGCGCAAGTGACTACCAAGTTCAACAAGGCTCAATTCCTCCTTCTTGTGTTTCAACATATGTTTACAATCTTTCCAGGATGGGGGTAATTTATCAATGATACTAGACACCGAAATAGACTCATCCATTTCCATCTTATGTTGAGCAAATTGACCCAAAATACGCAGCAATTCATTATATTGTTCCATTACCGGTCTAGAGTCTACCATTTTGTAATTCATGAAGTTACTAACAAGAAATTTCTTACTAGACGCATCTTCATCCATATACTTAGACTCTAGGGCATTCCATAATTCTTTTGCCGACTCAAAATTTTGGTAAATATCAAATAGAGAATCCGACATACCATTTAAAATGTGTCCCCTACAAATGTAGTCATCGTTCTCCCATTTATTTCTCTTGCGAAGTTCTTCCACCGGACTATCATCCACCACTTCCGGCATTGGAGTGCTCAACACATACACCACTTTCAAAGTAGTCAATAGGAAATGCATCTTCTTTTGCCATCGACGGAAATCGACCCCTTCAAACTTGTCCAATTTCCCGAACTGCGTTGTCATCTCTTTCACACTCGACATTGTTAACACTAAATTATTCTTGGAGATTGTTGGTATTAGGGTTACAACAATGAAGAATAAATTACAAGATTACAACAAATAAACTACAACAAAAACAATGAACACAAACAAATATGTAGATACTTGGATATATTGTAGAATCACGTACAACTACGCTTTCCTCCAAGAATAATCGACCCAATTTGTGCCCCGAGTTACACGATTTTCTTGTGGGATAAGACTACAATCACACTCTTGATTCCGGCACTGAATTTAGAGCAAACTTAAGGAGTATGAACAAGTTTATATCAAAACTAAAGAAGATAGAAATCAATGATTAAGTTTCTTTGATTTCTTTTATGTATGATCAAGGCTTAATATTTTTCTATATCTTCATGTGTATCAGAAAAAATGAAATATATAAAGAAAATAGGGCAAAAATTATGGTTAAAAATCAAAAGGTACGAAAAAATTAGAAGAAAAAAATGTCAAACTCGTTTTTTTGTATTGGCCCCTGGCCCCTGGGGTTACCAGCCCCCAATGTAGGCGCAACACAAAACAATAAAAGTTCAGCAATTGAATTACATTGGCCCCGGGCCCCAGGGGTTGCATACATATTGGCCCCTGGCCCTAGGGGCACGACAAAAAACGCCATATAAGGCTAATATACCGCTTGATCACGTTATAATCCGCAAAACTTGAAGTCTAACATTAGCGAGTGTGCTCTCCGCACTCCCAAACCCGCTATATAGCATTTCAAGTTCGCCCTTCTTTCAACCAAACCCCGACCACACTAAATGAACGATGATTATACTTAAATCACCAACACTTGTACCATTTTTTACTACTTGAAGTTGTAACACACAATCATGTTAACTTATTTCGTCAACATATACGGAGTATATCGTAGACTTTAGTCGTATTAGAATGTTTCTAGTTGTGAGTATAAGATGTTTCCTTTAGCGAAATATATATATATATAAATATATATATATATATATATATATATATATATATATATATATATATATATATATATATATATATAGAGTAAAGTTATATCAAGACAACAAATATTGCGAGACACAAACGAGACACAGCATTTTAGCCTTTTGTGTGAAGCATTAACATAGTTTTATGAAACTTCTAAAATTGTGAAACTTTGACAAAATTGTGAAACTTTAAGACATTAAAGTTTCACAATTTTTAGTTTCATGAAACTATGTCAAAGTTTCACCAAAGGCTAAAATCTTGTCACGCTCAGGTCTCATAATATTTAGGTGTCTCTGCTTGAACTTGTTTCTATATATATATATATATATATATATATATATATATATATAGAGGTAGGTTATATGTAGTCCACATATAGAATAGAGTCTGTAGTCCCAATCTAAGCCATTAGATTGTGATGATCAACTACTGAGATTAAATCTCAAAAAGGTGTGGGGCAGTAGGTCAGGCCAAGCGTGGCAGGTCAGCAACCTACAAAATCAACAATTTCATTTTTAGTTGGAATTTCATTTTTTGTGGTTGGAATTTCATTTTTTCGATGGCGAAATTGGGACTCTAGGACTCTAATTTTTTGTGGACTCTAAAGAACCTAATTTATATATATATATATATATATATATATATATATATATATATATATATATATATATATATATATATATATATATATATATATATATATATATATATATATTGTAGATAAGTTATATCAAGTCAGTGGCCAAGGGAAAGTCATCAAGTCAGAATCCAGTTTTTGGATTTTAACAAAAAAATTTTGCATTTTAACCGGCCAGTTAAAATGCAAAATTTTGTTAAAATCCATTTTTTTTGAAATGCAAAATTTTTTGGTTAAAATCCAATTTTTTTGGTTAAAATCCAAAAATTAGAATCCTGACTTGATGACTCAAAATATTTACCTGACTTACTTGAACCTCATTCTATATATATAAACAAGATAAAAACAAGATAATTACTTCAATAAATTACACTAATATGAGACTATCTCATTAAATAGTTGTCATACAAAATGATACAGCATCTTATCTGATAAGAGAACGTCAAATTCTACACATATGACATACTACGCCGAAGACTTTTTTTTTGACCCATGACCTCCCACTTTGGGATTGAATTGTTAACCATTTAGTCACTTTTACATTTTTGATACTTATTGTAGTCAATTTTTACTTGAAGTCTAAATTTTTCATTTTTATGTGATTTAAAGATAACAGTTTAAAATAATATTTAATATTTATGCAAACATGTTTTTCACTTTGTTCATATATTTACTATTTTATAACCGCTTATAAGCATTGTGTTTGATTAAAATTTTAATAATTTATACGTGTAATATATTATTTTTTGTGGCAATAAAAATTTTTTAGGTTATGTATTCGCAAAAGATATTACCTATATCGTGGATTTAATTATAAACTATTTTTAATCTAAAAGAAAAATAGATAATAACATTATATATAAACTTAAAGTATTTCGCTTAGGTCGTTCGTGATGCACAAATATTGTGTACATTTAACGATATTTTCGACATACGATTATTTAACGATAGATTTCGTGACTGAATTTAAGTCACACGAAGAAGAAAAAAAAATTGTACGATATAGCTATATCAGTCGTAATTTTCCATCGCATTTTATGGATTTTGAAGTAACAATGCTAGCCACTAAACAATTTGTAGCTATGTTGTATTTTTGCCACGTCCGCGTATCTTGACTTGTGGCAATATAGATATTTTGCCATGATTTTAACTATTTCTGTGACACAATTGACTATTTACCACATAATTTTTTCTCTTCTGGCATAAATAGAGGTTGTTGCCACATGCGTGGCCTGGTTTGTGGCTAAAAACCTATTTTTGCCACGAATTTAACTATTTTTTTGGCACAAATGATTATTTGCCACATAATTTTTTCTTTCGTGGCATAAATTTTTATTGTGGCAATCACAATGGATTTTTTCCGTGGCAAAACAAAATTATGCCACATATTATAATTTCAGTAGCATATTTTGTGGCACAAGTGATTAATTGGTGTAGTGATGTAGGTAGAGTCACTGAATGTTTTTCGATAGAATTTTGTCGTCTCTACGGGGACGCAACTGACAATCTTTGAAATCGTACATCTTTTGACTAAAATGCTGCGTCGGATGCAATCTCCTGTCGTGATAAATACCGCAGGAGTAGTGGTCTTACCATCTGCAAAGATTAAAAAAAATAAAAATAAATAAATAAATAACCTGTTAAATAATTAAAAATTTCTAATATGGAAAACTTTATACTACATATTACTCAGATCAAATTAGTTATCAGAATGTATAACATACCTTGTAAAATACGGCAAGTGCTGACGACAAGCTTGGACGTCCTTCTACTAATCTTCAACTCAGAAAAGAAAAGTTTTTCTGGTGAACATTCAGACGATAGTTTCGCCGTGAAGTTAGCATGCAACCAAAACTCTCCGTCTAAAAATGAATCATTGTGCTGATAGGATCCACCAACTTAATACTATGACCGGTTATTTGGTTTTCTAGAACTTTAAAACTAAGTTATGAATTTCAGATTTTATTTGACTATATTGTCAATATGTTTCGAAAATAAATAATTAAAAAATAAGTTCAATTTAAGTTTTTTTTATTACTTTTGATCTCATAATATTTAACTTAATTATGTTTTCTATATCTTGGCACCGCATATATTCTACACACAAAGATTAAGAGATAAAATAAAAAATGGGGCGATTATATTGATTTGGATGATTTGAAATACCGAATACAATTTTTTGAAACCGCAACCATTTATGCGTCCATTGTTATAAATTATAATGTACAATGCCCCTCTTGAAAAATTGTGGCTAATTCCTCTATTATATTGATTTATTAATTTATTTTCTTTTTTTTTTTTGGTTTTCACAGCACTCACTTCTTTCTCTGCAAAAGTTTGTATGAAATATTAATTGCACCCTTTGTTCTTGGGGAAAACAAAGAGAAAAAAAAATGAGATTTTAATCATGTACTAATACTTTCACGCATGCTGCATTGCTTGCGGCGTCACGTTAACTACTACTCTTCTCGTAACATTTTTTTTTAAACAGTGTTTTGTTAGTTTGTGGTTTCTATTATTCTTTCTCTGCACATTATATTTTTGTCAAAATTCATGCAACAATATTGAATTTTAGAAGCAATAATGTACGGTGGAGTAGTCTCTGAATTTCACTAAAAATCCTTCCATTTTATCATTTGGAGAACTTTTTTTTTTTTTTTTCTAACAAATGTTAAATATTTTGGTCAAAATTTAAAATTTGAACCAACAATTGAAGTTCAAAGTTTTCATCATGATAGAGTGAGTTCTAGAAACTTGACTCGACAAACTCAACTCAATTAGCGAAAAACAATGTTAAATCGAAACTAACTTGACGTGCACAATTCAACTTGAGTAGGTCGATCGATAACTAACAGCACTCCAACTTGAAGTACAATTAGATTGACACATATGTTAGGTTATTAGTCGAAGAACACTTCACAAAATTGATCCTCTTACTCGTAGAGGCTTTTAGCTACAACACTCAACAAAGAAAAAACTCTTCTAAAAAATAACCCTCCGAGATTTATATATTAGGTTTGTACTCCGTAGCTCACAACACTCGACAAAGAAAAACTCTTCACAAAAATAACTCTTCGATATTTATATTAGGCTAGTAGCTCACAACACTCGTAGGTCGAAGAAAAAACCATTCACAAAAATGAGGCTCAGTTGGCCTGCTCATTTTTACATGTATGATTTGCTTAAAAATTATTTATGCTCATTGCTTTTCGATTTGTTTTTGTGGTAATGTCGGTTTACTCAAGTTGTACGTGTAGGGTTCATTAAGTTCAAGATGTTTTCTATAGGATATGTGATTACGTAAAACATTATTCCAAAAATAATGCCGTAACAAATTAACAATCATTACAACAAATAAAAACTTGTGCCACAAATTAGCCACGAAAATTTGCATATTGTGGTATACTTTTATTTAGCCAAAAAAAAAAAAAGCAATCTTAATTGTCACGAAATAATTTTATGCTACAAGAGAAATAATTATGTGGCAAATAAACAGTTGTGCCACAGAAATAAATAAACTTGTGGCAAAAAAATCTATTTAGCCACAATCAAGTTATTCATCTGGCAAAAACACAAAATTGTTTTGTAGTTGTAGTACTAACCATTAAACCGCATGAATATATTTGATTATTACTATAGTTAATAAAATTACGTACATTATAAATTTATGTAACATGTAAAATAAACTGGAAGCCCTAAAGCAATCAAGAGTTTAATTGAACTAACCACCCTTTTGCTATATAAGAGGCTGAATAATCGAGATGTCTTTTGCAGGTGCTTTCCTATCACAAAAGAACACCATGAATAAGTTAATTGATCATATCGACTACAATTTGCGGCTAGTGTATGCAAGACTCGGCATCACTTTGCCGCAAGTAAGGCTAATTGATCATGAGAAGTGGGAGGAGACCGATGTCGCCGCCACTAGCGGGAGAGTAAAAAACGTTCGGTTGTTGCTGACATATGAAAAGTTAATGGGGGTTCCGTTGTGGAATGACTTGCCATTCCACATAGATGAACGTCATACCTACGCTTATCTCAATAACATTGACTACATTCGAGACGTGATCCATTCGACAACAATGGTGATGACGTTCGAAGTTCGTGAGGATTATAAGCCGGTTGGTGAAGGGGGCCCGTTCATGGAAAGAGGGCCGCTTGTGAAAGATGGAGTGACGCGCGGGAATACCCAAGTTCCATGTTGTAGTCGTTGTCGGAGAATATAGGGATAATAGTTTGTTCGGTGCTAATGAGCCTATAGAGCCGCTATGGATATATCAAGACACGAACGTAAAAAGCGAGGGCGATCTTGGTAAAGGCTTGAATGTCGCAAGGCATGGCCTTATCAAGATGACATATTTTACAAATATATATGTCACCAACGTCCTTTTAGATAAGGTGATAGGAGCGGAAGCTAAACGTTATCGTAAACCAAAGAAACGGGTGGAACCGGAGGCACTACTTAGAAAAAACTAGTAATCAAGTAATCTAACTGTAGTCTTTGAACTCGTTTATTTACAATTCTTGTAATAAAATTTTATGAAAGTAAATGATGGAATTAATCGTTGGGAATTTGTGATTGCACAATTTGTTCCATATGACCTTACTTTAATATGTATAGTTTCTGTTGTCTCAGTTTTGAAATGACTTAAGGTGGCGTTTGGAAATAACACTACAACAAATTAACATTTGGGCCACGAATTATGCCACGAGAATTAGTGAAACGTGGCATAATTTGCTTTAGCCACGGAAAAAACTATTTTGATTGGCCACGGGAGAAATTTATGCCACGGAAGAAATATGTCGTGGCAAATAATCACTTGTGGCACGGTATAAAGTTAAAATCGTGGCAAAAAATTAATTTAGCCACGATTATAATTTTTTCCGTGGCGCAAGTGAGTATTTGCCACGACATCATTTTTTTAGTGGCAAAAAATCTTTCTTTAGTCAATAATTTCTAAGTGGCACAATGGTTGATAAATTAATTAATAAATTAATTTCTAAGTGGACTAGTAGTCGATGATGTTTTGTCTTTGTTAAGTAGTTTATCTGTGTGTTGTTTTTCGCATGTTAAGCGTGGGGTAATACGGTTGCACAATTCATTGCTAGACTTTGTCATGAAAGTGGTGAAGATTTGTTGTATTCTGATGTTTTTCCGCAAACGATCCTTGATCTTGCGGGTTTTGATTTAATATAATGACCCACCTTATACCGCGAAAAAACTTATATTTCTCTAAAATACTTTTCCTTGTAAAACTTAACGTTTTAATAGTCACGCGGCTTCTGAGGACCAAATATGAAAATACCCTTCCTCCTGGTGGGCTTATAATCAAGTCAATCATTTAAAAATTTCCCAAGCATAAAGTCACAAAACGTCCTAGCAATCCGTAATTTTTTCAAATTTGTTGACAACCTATGAAATTGTTGATACGATGTCGTGGTTTCTATCGAGGTTCATTATACTTAATGGTGCGTTTGGGAATATGGATTTCATTTGAAAGGTTAAATTTGGCCTACATTAGGTCATTGAAAATTCTAAAACATGAGAAGTGTTACAACTCTCATATAACATAAGAAAGGTCCTATATTTGTACTCCGTATGAAGTAATTTTATAATGAGAATCTTATTAATAAATTTGTGTAAGTTAATTAATTATTTACACTTCTCTCTTTGATATACAAAAATATAAGGTTGTGGCTTCTTATCTAACAAAACTAAATTTTAAATTATAAGCGGTAATAGATCTTACTCCATATTTACTTAGTAAGTCTCAAGTATGACTTGTACACGCTAAACAAGATTATATGAATCAAAAAAAAAAAATGTCCGTAGATTTGGGTTTAACGTACAAACACTTGTATGTTCTCATTATTTATGTATATTTATCGCACATGCATGATGAAATTATAAATTTATTTTATCACCGCATCCATGATGCATTCCCTTAAACACGTGAGTAGAGCTGATAAACTTGACCCGACCCGAGCAAAAATCGACCCGATTGACCTGAAAATATTGTGACCAGAACCCGACCAATTCGACCCGACGATTTACGTAATTCAGAATCCGACATGCCCCGATAATCAGGGTCTGAACCCGACTTTAATTCGATGATGACCCGACCCGATATCAACCCGACTAAATTGACGACCCGATAATTATTAAGCTTAATTTTATTGGATTGAAAACAAATTATTATTTAGAATGATATATTTGACTTAATAATGAAGTAATAAAATAAATTAACGATTGAAATACTTATTTTAGTGGTTAAAGATTAAAATAATTCGACAAAATTGCGCTGACCTGATAATGACCCGACTCGACCCGATACACAATTTGACCCGACATGACCCGACCCGAACCGGACCTGACTCGACCTGAAAGGGCACTTTGACCCGACATGACCCAAACCCAACCCGATTGCCACCTCTACACGTGAGTATATTTGTATCATTGTATGTGTTCGTTTTACTCATTAAACTAGCTTTAAGCCCGAAAATTTAATTTCAACCCAATAATGAGAATCGGTCTAATAAGCACGCACTTACTATCATTTTTTTTTTTTTTGGTAGTTGCACTTACTAACATTGTAATCAACCCAATAATTTAGCTGTTTTTGTAATTCGGATATTAAAGGGAAATTATTTCAATATAGTTGTCTCTTTCCTATTAAAGGGATAACTTGTCTTTTGCCATATATATTTGTGTAAGACTGTAAGTTGCTTTTTCTAGCAAAAGGAATCTAAAAGATAAGATTGCCCCCCTCATTAGGGATGTCATTGGGGCGGGGCGGAGGCAGATGAAGGATCCTACACATCCGCATCCCCCAACAAAAATCCACCTCCACCACCGCCCCATCACCCATGGCGGGGGATTACCCGCCCTCCACCACCCGCCTAACGGTGGATTTATTAAATCCACCACCGCTCCACCACCCGCCTCCCCCGCCTCGCACTCCGCCTCGCACTCCGCCACCCGCTAGAAATCCGTCAGAAATTGCATTGTCGTAATGTATATTTTAAAAAAAAATTACCGATATTGTTTTTAGTTAAAGACAAGCAAGACAAAGTTGTGGGAAAGTTTTCTGTATATTCTCTTGTGTCTTGTGTACATCAAAGCATACATATATATATAGCTGCTATTGGAAACTACTCGGGGAAACCTAATTACCAAAAGATGCTACAAGAAATATAGTACCAAAATAATATGTGATTATTTCCTAAATAATAATATACTTCGTATCGTAATATACTCCGTACCCCCCCCCCCCCCCCCCCCCCCCCCCAAGTTGGAGCGTGGGGATCAAGAACGCCCAACTTGGACAACAGAACATTGAACTGTCGCACGTCAACTGCCTTTGTAAGTAAATCTGCCACTTGTGCGGACGTGGGAACGTAGGTAGGACTGATAATGCCATCAACAATAGCGTCACGGATGAAATGAAAATCAACTTCAATGTGCTTGGTTCGTTCATGGAACACCGGATTACGAGCAATAGACAAGGCGGATTGACTGTCACAATAAAGCACCACAGGACGACGAACCGGAATACGAAGAAACTGAAACAAACCCCGTAACCATTTCACCTCACACGTAGCAACTGTCAGAGCACGGTATTCGGCCTCTGCCGACGACCGAGACACAGTGGGCTGCTTCTTAGTCTTCCACGAGACAGGACAACCACCCAAAAATACAAGATAAGCAGTTAACGAACGACGTGTCAACGGACAACTAGCCCAATCAGCATCACAATAAGCGGTTAACTCCAAGTCGGAGTAGGCACGAAATAGTAAGCCTTGGCCAGGACGACCCTTCAAGTAACGAACAACTCGCAAAGCCGCATGCCAATGAGTCAATCGAGGTTGCTGCAGGAACTGCGACAAAATGTGCACAGGATACGACAAGTCAGGACGAGTAATAATGAGGTAAACGAGACGACCCACAAGACGACGATATTTCTCCGGGTTAACGAGTAGCGCGTCATTTGCCAACCCCAAGCGATGATTTTGCTCAACAGGCACAGATTTAGGCCGCCCGCCTAGAAGACCTGTCTCAGTGAGAATATCTAGTGTATATTTACGTTGACAAATAAATATGCCGGACGAATTGCGCGCGACCTCAATACCCAAAAAATATTTTAAGAGACCAAGATCCTTCATATGAAAACATGTACTCAAATATGATTTGACATGAGCAATAGTTGTGACATTATTCCCACCGAGAACCAAGTCATCGACGTACACCAAAACATAAACGACGTCATCACCCTTAGCGTATTGAAACAGAGAATAGTTAGAGCGACATTGAACGAAATCGTAAGCGATGAGAGCAACAGATAATTTAGCAAACCAACAACGCGGAGCTTGACGTAGCCCATACAATGACTTCTTCAATTTACACACTTTGCCGGGTGTGTCGACAGAATAACCCGGAGGAAGTCGCATATATACTTCCTCGTCCAAGTCACCATGCAAAAATGCGTTATGCACATCCATTTGGTGCAATTCCCAAGAACGAGCAGCGACAAGAGCCAAAAAAACACGAACAGTAATCATTTTGGCCGTCGGAGCAAAGGTTTCATAGTAATCGATCCCAGCCTCTTGTCGATTTCCAAGGACAACCAACCTTGCTTTATACCGTTCCACACTGCCATCCGCTCACAACTTCACCTTGTACACCCATTTGTTTCCAATAACCTTTTTGCCTTGCGGAAGATCAACGACATCCCAGGTATTGTTTCGAACTAAAGCGTCTACCTCGGCTTGCATGGCTTCACGCCACTGTTCATGTTGCACGACCTCCTTATACGACTTGGGCTCAACATGAGCATCTAGAGTTGTCAGGAAACAACGATGTAGAAGAGAAAACTGATCATATCGTACATAATGTGCTAAAGAATAAGGCATACCTGACAACGACGAAGGTGAGGAGACGTGAGAACAACTTGGCCCTTCTTCAGGAGAGACAACGTGCACCATACCAGTAACATACTCTTTCGCATCATAAGGGGACCAAGGAATGTGAGGTCTCTTCCCACGACCATACTCAACGACAACACCGTGCTCTATAGGGGGACCTATGATGCCCCCAGTGGGCCCCCCCCCCCCCCCCCCCCCGGCCCCCCCTCAAGTTCACCACTCGGGTTCACGGCAAGGTCACCAGCCGAGGGGTTACTGTCCAGAACCACGGACTCACAGGGAACCAGGTCCGCATCCACAACACCCGGTACATTAGAAAGCAACAACTCGTCTGCACCAGTTGTTACAGGCTCGTGAACTGGGTTAGCCACTGACGTACGAGTGCCATGATCACTAGAATGAAACGGAAAAACATTCTCGTCAAAAACAACGTCACAAGAAATAAAGAATTCATGGGTCTCAAGATCGTGTACTTCCCATCCTTTTTTACCATACAGGTAACCCACAAAAATACAACGACGACTGCGAGAGGCGAATTTATCACCATCACGACGAGGATGTTTGACGAAACAGAGACATCCAAACACGCGAATATTATCATAAATGGGAGCTTTACGGAATAACATGTCAAACGGTGTCTTCCCATGGAGTAGAATAGACGGTGTGCGATTAATCAAGTATGCCGCGGTCAAAACACACTCACCCCAAAAGCGGATCAGGAGACCAGATTGAAAACGAAGGGCTCGGGCGACATTCAGTATATGACGATGTTTTCTTTCGACTAGACCGTTTTGCTGCGCCGTTCCAACACAAGTCGTTTGGAAAATAATACCGTGCGTAGCAAAGAAAGATTTTAAACAAGTAAATTCCGATCCATTATCTGTACGGACAATTTTCACGTCAGCATCAAATTGACGCCTCACCAGTCACCATGGCAATAAAGTTCTGCAATAATTGTGACACTTCATCTTTGGTTTTGACCAAATATACCCAAACGGCACGAGAATAATCATCAACGATAGTTAAAAAATAGCGACTACCACACGAGGATGGCGTACGATAATCACCCCACAAATCACAATGAATTAACTCGAAAATTTTAGCAGCTTTATTATTACTCACGACAAATTTTTCACGTGTCTGTTTGGCACGAAAGCACACATCACAAAGTTCAGAATGACGACTATTACTTGTACTGCTAATAAAAGGTAAATAATGAATGATTCTCCGAGAAGGATGACCCAACCGTCGGTGCCACAAATCAGCCTTATCATCAGTTTTTACTATTCTGCAAGCACGTGTTGTCTCACCCTGAAGAAGATAAAGTCGGCCGCGCTGCTCACCCGTACCAATTGTCGTCGTCGATACGCGGTCCTGTATGATACAAGAGGAGTTTGTAAATTGAACAGTACAATCAAGATCAACGCTTAGCTGAAAAACAGACACGAGATTGCATGTAAATTCGGGTACAAAAAGCACTCTATGCAACACAAGTTGCCCGCCTAATGCGACTTCTCCTTCTTCAGTGGCATGGGACGTTTTTCCAAACGGGAGAGTAACCATACACGGTGTAATAGCATGAACGTCGCGTAACAATTCACGACAACCTGTCATATGATGCGTGGCACCAGAATCTAACAACCAAAGGACGGGATTATTTATCTTACCAGACATACGAGTGCTATTGGTGACAGAAGAGGGTGTCGCCTTGGCGTTGTTGACGTAGGCATCCCACTGCTCCTTGGGAACGCTCACATACTGCTATTTATTGTCGGTCGCGTCGTCACTGCCACGTGCACTATTCGCACTACCATTCCCATAATTGCTGCCACCACGTCCACGACTAACACCACGACTACCACTGTTGCCGCCCCCTGGGCTCGACTTGTACCTATCACTCCATCCTTTGGGGTACCCAATTATATCGTAACACTTTGCTTTCACATGCCCCCAACGATTACATTGATCACAACGAGGCCGAACGGGACCATCTCTACTTTCACGGGAGCGTTGAGTACCATCACCACGAGGTTTAAAATTGACGTTATGCGCTGTGGCAGCATTGAACCCCACCGGGTCTGACCGATTCTCACCACGTACGCCTAGACTGCTGCCCACGTCGTCACTTCGCACACTTTCTTCCTGGACAATTGCGGAATAGGCTTTGTTGAGTGAGGGCAGAGGGTCTTGTAACAACAAATTCGACCGTACCATGGCGTATTGCGAGAGGAGCCCCAACAGGAACTCGTGCACCCGTCCTTCATCACGTTTGGTGTCTAATTTCTTGTTGATATTGCACTTGCAACCACCACATTCACAGGTCGGGTTACGATCATACTTGTCCAGCTCGTCCCATAGACGTTTGAGACGCCTGTAGTACTCCGTGACAGGTTAAGCCTCCCCCTGTTTGCACGCCGAGATCAAGCCCTTGACTCGATGAAGTTTTGGCCCATTCCCGACACTAAACCGCTCAGCAATATCGTCCCACAAAGTTTTTGCATCGTCGACATACGTGATCATTGACCCCAACGTGGGTTCAATGGTATTAAAGATCCAATTAACAATCATAGCGTTGACCATATACCAATCCTCGATATCGTCAGATTTTTCAGTGGGCTTCTTGATAGTGCCATCAATGAAGCCGGTCTTCCTCCTTGCACGTAGAGCACCGCGAAATTTGACGGACCATTCGTCATAATTATCGCCGTTCAATTGTACTTGAATCACTTTGTCGCCCAATTTATCGCTAGGCGACAAGACATACGGACTAGCAGACTTCTTTTGGGAAACCTCTTTATCCTTATCGGCAGACATGGTAACCGCACTGACGAAAAAAAAAAAACGAGGCTTTGATTACCAAGTTAAAGACAAGCAAGACAAAGTTGTGGGAAAGTTTTCTGTATATTCTCTTGTGTCTTGTGTACATCAAAGCATACGTATATATATAGCTGCTATTGGAAACTACTCGGGGAAACCTAATTACCAAAAGATGCTACAAGAAATATGGTACCAAAATAATATGTGATTATTTCCTAAATAATAATATACTTCGTATCGTAATATACTCCGTAACATTTTTACATTTTTGTTAAGGTAAAAGTATTTTGAAAAATTAATTTAAATATATATTTTTAACTTTTTTTTTGTAATTGTTAAATCTTACTCCATATTATTTATATTTTCAAGGCTATGAATAAAGCGGGTATATGTGCATGGTGCAAATCTGGCAAGTGTAGGTGAGAGGAGGGGGCGGGGCGGAGTTTTGATGAAATCCACCACCACTCCACGACCCGCGGCGGGGGACACTTTTGATACCCACCTCCGCCCCACGACCCACCAAACTATCCCTTACCTCCACCCTAACTGGGGCGGATGCGGAGCGGTATCCACATTGACCCGCCCCACTGACATCCCTACCCCTCATCATATAACATTCATTATAACGTCTCTTTCTGTTTACTTTTGGAATATTAAAGTTAGAAATTAGGCAATATCGGAGTACTTGTCTATTTGTGTTTCACTTATTTATTATCTTTTTATATTTAAATTATGTATATATTGGCTTTTTTTATTCATATACTCCGTTATAAAATATTTAGTTCAAAATAAACATTGATCATAGGTACAAATGATTTTGGAAAATACGTAGTAATAATTAGATTACATTTTAGTTTTTATAAACAAAATAGTGCATCCACGCTTTATTCCAAAATAACAAGGTAAACAAATGACTGAAATAGAGAGGGTACATAATTAATATATATATATATAGTTGTACATATAGTTGTTACTCGTATATAATAATAAGATATTTAAATTTGTTATTAAGATATCTTCACAAATTATTTGTTCAACATAAAGAAAATCATATATGAGCAAAAAACACCATAGTCAAAATAATGAACAGGTTACTGTAAATGTATTTCCTCCATCTTTATTATACTAAACCATAGTTATCACTGACATCATCAATGTCAAATGTCGTGATTCTGTATTTCTCTGTGTTTTTTTCTCGCCAAAAACTCATGCTGACATCATTTATCATTGATCATGATTTTATGTTCAATTGTGTTTTGCCTGTGCACTTTTATTCATTGATAACTTTGACCATATTTTTAACAACAAAAAAAAAAACAAATTAACAATATACTCCGTACTTTATGGGTGAAAAGATTTTAATTTCATAAAAGACTTTATACTTTGCAAAATATTTATGAGTAAATTGATGATTACACTCTTAAATATATCAGTTTTTGAAAATTACACCCTTGAATAATTTTTTTTTAACTTACATACGAAAAATAACTTCTGATCAAAAATTACACCCAAAAATTTAAATCCAGCAGAAACTTCATATCAATTTGGATTTTGAGGACTTAAATTGAATTTTGGTGACAAAAGTGTCCTTGTGGGCTTCTTCCTTCTTTTATCATTCAAGTGATTTTCTGAGTTCATTTTTTCATTAATTCAACTGAATTTTATTCTCCCAAATTCAAACTAATTAGAGTTTTTCTTCAGGTAAAATATCTTCAAGTTTTTTGGAAATATATCCTTCCACCATCAGTTTTAGTTGAACAAAAAAAAATGCTACTTACTTCCGTTAACTACAAAAACTATGCAAAATCTTTGCTTTAATTCTTTTTTTCGGGCTATTAAATTTAAGGGTGGAAACTACATAATTAATTACTTTCAGTATTATTTTAGTAATGAAATTTTCAACTTTTTTGTTATTTAGCTCAATATCTTTATTACTCATCTTTTGTTTTCTTTTTTTCGATTTTCTATCCAAGTTTTTTAAAGTAACTTTTGAAGATAAAATGGGTTCATTGTAATGGATGGTAGAGTAAAAAAAAAAAAGTTTGATTTTTAAACATTTAGGAAAGTATAGGTTAGCAAAAATAGCTTACTTAATTATGACATGAAAAAACACAAATAAAATCATATTTTTTGTGGGTTTATCATAAATTATCAAATGTCTAATTCTAAATCCTATATTTGAAATCAAATTTGAGTTCTCAAATACTACCTAAAGGATTTTGGACATTTGGTCATTGACGTTTGAGTAGAGGCAGGAAAGAAATATTACATAAATTAATCGGAAAAAAAAAAGAAAAAAAAAAAAAAAAAAAAAAAAAAAAAAAAAAAAAAATCATTTAAGAGAACTTGAAACGGAAGTTAACAGACGAGTCCTATAAGCTCGGAACAAGTTGACAAGCGAGTCTAAAACGCAATTGAAAGTAAACTGACGTGTCTAAAAGGCAATTGAATAATTGAATGGCTAGTCTAACCGCAATTAAAAGTTATTTAGCGAGACCTATACGCACGGACTGACGAGTCTTATATACACGAAAGTTGTCTACCGTAACTTATACGCATAAAGAAGTTTACTGACAAATACTACTCCCTCTATTCCAGTGATTTGTTTACACTTCGACTTTTTTGTGAGGGGGATTTAAAAGAAGTGTAAACAAATGAATAAGACAGATGAAGTATACTCCAAAAAGAAAGAAAGATGACTTTTTTTTTTCTTTGAATCAATGTGATTTTATTCCAAAATTAAATTATCGGCCCCATTTGATTGTCATGGAAGCAATTAATTTTCAATAGTTTTACTTATCAATAAAACGTAGAGAAATCGGTTTTTCACTAAGAAATTGAAAAATCAAACTCTTAATACTTAAAAAGTGACCACATTTAAACAATTAGTGATCGTTAATGCGTATATAAAAAGTGGTCACGATTTAGTCAAAATGTCACTATTAGCCTAAACGTGATCAACTTTTATGCATTTGGAAAGTGGTCGTTCACTTTTTTTTTTTTAGTGAAAGATAATCTTTCCTACAACTTGCTCTTTACTTAAAACTCATAATGGCACATGATAGAAAAATACTTTTAGGTATTTTTAATAGATATGGAATTTAGGAGTAATAAATCATTGCTTTCTCGAGTCAAATAAAATTATCGTTTTTTTTCGTAAATTTCAGGCACAAAAATCGAGGCGAAATGGTTATAGAGTTTGGTGCAAGTAAACCATGCAAATTATACAAGGCATATTGATGATGACTCTTTGTTTGGGTAATCAGGCAAAAGACTTTTCATGGAGTTGTAATGAGCACCACCTCAAGCAATCACCCATTTCTTCCTACATTTCAATTCCTCATTGGCTTTAATTTTTTTATGTCTCCTTATTTTTTATATTCCTCCTACATATATAGCGTTTTTCCTTGCTAACATTACGCTTTCAAAAAATAGTAAATTTTATTTTATATTGTACGTTTTAAAGAAAACTTCAATTTGGGAGAAAAATTATTATTTGTTGAATTTTTAGTCGAAAGTTATGATCAGTCAAAGTCGTTTCACAAAATAAACTTTAAAACTATAAGGTACAAATTCCGAAAACGATTATTTTTTTCCAAATTAAAGATCTTGTAAAGATTTACAATACGAGTATAAGAAAAGAGAATCCCATTTTTCGAAAAACGTAGCTATGAGTTATTATTGCTAATTAATTAATTTTTTTTCCTCACAAAAAGGGAAGGATAAGTGAGAAACTGAAAAATTTGAAGGATTCAATTAAGAATTTCTCAAATAATTTTTTGTAAGAAATACTATTTCCTAGCAAATTTAAAATTTTTATCACCCCATATTACAAATTAAAGTTTTATACACTACCAGAAAAGAAAAGTATAGTGTGAAAAGACTTTTAATAACTTCACATATAAGTTCCACATTGATCATAGCAAGTGAGAATTGCTCATTTTATAAGTGTAGAGGTTACTCATTCCATTGCCAATTGGTTTGGGATAATGTAACTCTCCAAGCCTTATGAATCTGTCTCTCTCGTTTCATTTATGGGTGTGGCCCGGGTCCCTCTCTAGTTTCACACATAGTTTTGAGACTGTTTGTGGCGGTTGCAAATAAAGGTAAGCGGTGACAAAAATGATTTTTGTGACCGCTTTACCGAAATACTAACAATTATTCGTACAATATGGGTTCCTTCTCCTAATAGTTATTTACAAACAATTATTTCTACACTTCGATTAAAATATAAAAAATGAATTTAAAAAAGTGAAAATCGTACTGAGTACTCGCTCTATATAACACTTAGTATTATATAAGATGATTATAGTAAATTATTACTATCAAATTATCTTATTAGTGTACCCTCCAATAATAATGATGATACCATGTTCATAATTTTTTTTTTTTTTTAAAATATTTGTAACCCACTCATGGGTAGGTGGAAAAAAATATTTTATTTTTATATTTATTCATTAATTAAGGGTAGTTATTTATTATTTTATGTGCTTAACCTATGCCCAATGGGCATAGGTTAGAAAATCCCTTTTTGTTAACAATATTTTTTTAGTAACCGTGTTACTGATTCTAGTCCTTCATCTCTACATCTTTCCAATATTTTTATACTCCGTACGTTAATTGTATCCTCGTTAATTTATTACTTTTGTACGAGACTATTATACTCACTTGGAAAATGGAGTACCAAATTAAATTATCCATCATAGTCATAGAAATACGCACGCACCCAACTCAAGTGTGGTTATAATGCTCAATTGACTTATGGATTGTATTGTATCTTAGCTTATAGAAAAAGTGAAGCATAACTTAAATGCCGTCTTTTTTTTAGAAAACATAAAAAAAATAAGTTATCATGTGGTTCCGTGCAATTAGGAATCACGTACAAGGGTCAAGGGTTTGTTTACTTATACGGAGTATGTTATATCCCCATTTATTATTACCGAGTATATTTTTGAAGGTAAATAATAATACGAGTACGTAAATGGAGGAGGGACACGATACATACATTTTTTGAGATGTTCTGATGTTGCTATGAAAAGTTACGCATGTACATATAGAGATTTGTTAAAATTTGAAATACATCACGATATTTTTGAGGTTTGCAAATTCACGCGAGCCGAGATACCTATTTTCTATAAGTAAAGAATATTTGATTGACTAAAATTTGTAACTGTAAATTCAAACTATAGGTGTTTAAATTTTTAAAAGCTGTTCATTTTTATAAAGTGTTTGATTTGATATAAAAATTTGTCATGTTCGGACTTTGTACACGAAATTTAATCAGTCGTATGTTTTTTTTCACTAATAAAACATGTAACAAATTTACACTAAAGTCACTTATAGGAGTACTAAAAAAAATTAGTGACAATTAGTCATAATTATCACAAAAATGGTACAAAAATTATATAACCGAGTACAAATAAGTCGGAGTTACAATAAAGTATTGTAAGACTCGACTCACACAAGAATTTGTGAAAAAAAAATATTTGGATGAAATTACTTTAGACTTAACTCAGCTGAATTGAAATTAAAAATAAGTTAAAGATTTAAAATGATCACCAATATTTGGATGAAATTACTTTAGACTTAACTCAGCTATAATATTTTTATAATAATATCTTAAAAATGTTTTATTGTTCATACATACGGAGAATACATTTTTTTTAATTTTTTTTTGAACGAAAAATAATTTCATTAATCAAAATCCATACGGCATCTACAATTAGCGGTAACAATCAAAGTATTCAAATTTAACCGAATCAAACAAAGTAAATACTTAATAAACAGAGAACATAAAACTTGATAATGACCGTTTCTGCATACCATCTATTATATCGTTGTTTATTGTTACAGCCTTCACGAGAGGTATATAGTTCTTCCCAAAATTTTAAGAGTAGATATTTCGTTTGACCAAATAATTTGTATACGATAAGAATTTCTCCCCAATTGCATAATCATATGAGAACTCAGGCAACCCGTAATTTTTCGCATACTCTAAAATACCAGATCAGAGCACGAATTATTTGGAAGTAAACCTACCAATAAGTGAGAACAAAAAACTCAACGATAGACGATAACGAAAACTCATCAATTTATGGGAATGAATTATTATAATTGAACGGAGTATACAATTTAGGAGTACAATGTTTTGGTATAAATTGTGTATGTTCAGAGATTGTGATAGGGTCAATGATCATATCACACGATCTTTTTTTAGTGCGTGAGCAACAAATGCAAGTGCAATATATAGTGACGTGTCATCTCCGTCTATATTTGCTTGAGATTATTGAACAATTATTTCCTAAATTTTGGTTATAAAGTATGACGTGGCAGTGTAGACGATACATTTTGTGTTATGCCAATACAACTTGGTTACGAATTTCATGGACGCCATAATGCCAGATGAAGTCGTTTCCATAATTGCATGCCCATACATTTTGTGTTATGCCAATACAACTTGCCAATTTTTTTTTTTAGTTTTAGAAAAAAAGGAATTATATACGGAGTACTTTATAATGTTAACGTACTCTATAAATTATTCCGTGTTTATGAACGTACGGACATTTTGATGATACCGTTATAAAATCGATCATGATTTTTTAATTATTAGTTTAGATTGAGAAATATGACATTAGATATCATGATCAGACCTTAAAATTGTATCCACACCTCCACACCCCAAACTTAAAATTTGTAACTATAGAATTTTATCGTATGTAGAAGTTTGGTTCTTATATTCTTATCACGTGCAATTAAAACGTCGCACTTCGTACTGCACAATAAGAAAATTAAAGATTTAAATTTGGTACACACTAACGGGTACGGAGTATGTTCTAATTAGATCACGTGATTATGTATTAGGTAACTTTGCTTATTCAATATTGCTAACAAAACGAAAAATATATGCAATTTAAAAAGTGTTAGAAAAAATCTAAAACTTTGCGACCGTACATAAATTGATCAATTTCGGTCCCGTGTAAAAACATAATTAACTTGACAACTTATCAGAGTCTTATAGTCGTATAGAGTATACAAATCGAATATAATATCTTTAAAAACGGACGGAAAAAAAGTTAAGTTATTATCAAATTCGATTTAAAAAATAAAAATAGATAATTAAAAACAAAGAGAGTAATTTATAAAATCATGAACAATTTTGCAAAGAGAATAATAAGAAGATTATCAAATTTGGATTTTGTTTAGATAAGGACTACCATAGTTGTCATGAAATCAAGTAAATTGATGTTTTTAAGAAAGTGATAAATAAGTACGAGTACTCCGTATCTCATAAAAAATACGGAGTATATGGTATAATGGTAATGACTAATTATGATCGATTTTTTAAAATGTTATTGTTAGATAAATATAGTTAGAAATTGTTTGAATTCTTTACAATTGAATTATGTAAAATATTATGTCTAGGTCACTACTTGTACGTATGAAATCTTTTGCATCAACGTTGAATTGATAATGACAGTATATAAGTATATAAGTCTTTTTTTTTTTTTTTTTGGTAAACAATGGACATTTTAAATATGTGTAAAGTATAGATTTTAACTTAGTTGTTGATCAGATCACTAGAATCGATTCAATTGCAACTTTATATTGTACTAAGATGTGCGTTGATTATTTACTATAATTCGTACGAGTGAAAATTTAAACCTTTTATTACAACGTGGAGAAAAAATTTTAAAAATGTGTTGTCACTTTTTAAAATTGTCATCAAGGTGTCAAATCTACTACTCACTCTGTCTCATCATTTGTTTATACTTCCCTCAAATCTCTCTCACAAAAAAGTCAAACTGTAAACAAATCTCCAGAACGATGGAGTACGTACCAACAACAATTACAGAGCACATCCTAAAATTTTATACGTTGTCTTTTACTTCCTCCGTTTCGCTTATTTATTCTCATTAGTATGACACAATTAAAGATTATATGTAGATGAATGAAAGCTAAAAGATTCATAAATGTAAGCATAATTAGGTTAACTTATCTCAGAATATATAGTACGGAGTATGAATATTGAAGCAAGAACGATATTAAATTACTCCGTAAAATAATGGAACGAGATTAACTAAGCCTAGATGATTATGTTAGTTTGTAAATAGAGTCAAATTGTATTACTCCGTATATAATGTTTGAAATAAAATCCAAGGAAAAACACTGACTTATACTATTAAAAAGGAATTACTTTTTTGGCAAATTATGTAACTAGTGCTATAAATGAAATAAATTATGTTTACATTGCATGAAGGCTACATGAATTGGATAAATTTTTTTTAACACACAAGTAGAAAAAATATGATGATTAGTTATTACGGAGTAATTGTAAAATTGTGGAGTGCAAAAGTTTTTAATAATTTAAGAAATGAACCAAACAAAAGTAGCACACAATTTTGTCTTCTTTTTTACTTTCCTTGGAAACAATAGATTTTGTGAGGAATTATAGGCCTTCTTTACTGACACGTGTCCTTCATCCATACGTTTACCTTGTTGCTACTCATCTGACAGATGTCGCTTATCTAGCACAGTTAAAATAATCATATCATTTTATATCTATTATTATATGTGTGATCATACACACAATAAGAGTAGCTAATGTTCCTAATAAAAGGGTAAAAATAAATTGATGTAATCATGTAATAAAGTTATGATAAATTTTAATATGAGATTATATTGTAATAAATTTATTGTATAACATGTATATTAATAATGTACGGAGCGGTCAATTAGTCAGTTTAATAATTTTCTTTAATAATTAGTTAATTACCGATATAACTCACGCATAGCGTGAGGCAGTTTCCAAAAGAACTCACTCTAAAAATTATCAAGTTTATACGGAGTATATAGTATGATTTATATCACCTTATACGAATTACGGAGTGTGTTATTTTAGTACTCCATAGGTGTCAAAGTCTTTTTCTATATATTGTCAATATTGATTTACTGCATTTTAACTGTTTTCACATAATAACACACACAATCACGCAATCTTAGGCAAAAGCAATACCTTAATATTTTATTAAGCGCGTTCATTAAAATAAAAGCACCATATAAGAAAATTTGCTCCATCAATTGTCATCTTAATTTGTTGTTCACTTTTTTTTTTTTCCAAGTCGTTTAAATAATACTCCTTCCATTTCATGATTTTCTTCCCATTTACTTCTGAATGTCAAACTTCTCAAACTTGTCCATCGATAACTAAAATTACAATAGAAATCATATAATGATTTATCACTAAAATAAAAATATGGTCAAAGTACCACCCAAGAGACCGTGGAAATGTAAATGGGAAGAAAATCTTGAAATGGATGAGTAATTAATCTTTTGTACGAAATAGTAAAATATAAGACGTATATAAAGCAATAATTTTAATTAGGGTTCTATCATGTGTCATAATGACACATGATAAGAAGTTAATTATGTAATAATCTTTCCAAATATTGTTTTAAGTATGGTTATCTGAAGTTTTATTTGTAATTTCTCATGAGATAATTATAAAAATCTTTTCTTAAGTAGCCTCTTAATCTCTTATACCGAGTACATCAAGTGTCATAAGTTAAAAGTGATGTAAGAGTCCAAAAGATTTACGGAGTATCAGTTTTGAGATATGTGTGTAGACATAAAAAAATGTCTATAATTAATTATTTCGAGTCAAAGTCAAACTCAACTGATTTAATCAAAATAAATAGCTCATTTTAACAAAAATGAGCTTGTAAGCCCAAGACTTTCAAGCCCACAACCAAGTCCTTGAATTTTTCTATAAATACTCCACTCTCCACTCATTTGAAAGAGGGAGAGTCATAAATCAGAAAATCACTTGCAAAACAGAAACACAAAACTTTCTGAAAACAAAATTCTCTTAAACTCAAAACCTCTCAAAAAATAAACTCCAAAACTCTCTTTTTAAAAGAGAAATCAAAACTCTTTTAATTCTCACAATTAAAAGAGAAAACTCATTCTTTAAAATCCGACGTCAAGCATTCAAGTGCAGTCAAGTTTTAAAGGAAAAGAAGACAGAAGACAAAAGAAGGAGAACCAAGTCTTTCAAGACCCTCTTTCGAAGTCAAGTCGAATTCAAGAACTAGTGTGGAAATCGAATCAGCGGATACATAAAATTGTAACCCAAATTCAAATTAATAAAATTATTGATTGTTCGCATTTATTTTGTGTTTTGTTAATTTATTTTGCAGATTACAAAATTTGTGATTACAAATTTGGCACACTCGGTGGGACCAATT
Organism: Dianthus caryophyllus; assembly: GCA_023091065.1. NCBI lineage: Eukaryota > Viridiplantae > Streptophyta > Magnoliopsida > Caryophyllales > Caryophyllaceae > Dianthus > Dianthus caryophyllus. The sequence goes on from JALGRB010000021.1 coordinate 1,746,396, forward strand.
TCACCACTCATCTCTTTTTCCACATCAAGTTCTCGAAGAAATCAAGTCCATGGCGTCAAGGAAGGTTTTTACCACGTCCGATGGTGTCGCGAAGTCCGCATCCGATGATGAAAGTTTCATCGCCCGTGAAGCCTCCTTTGGTGATCAATCGATTGGAATTCTCACGAGGGAAAGCGCAAGATTCGCTCTCGTCGACGTTCCAGGTGCAAGACTTCGATATGCGTCAGTTTCCACGAAGGCGCGTCCTCACAAGCCCGAAGTTGTCGCCACCGATGTGAACGAAGGCTTAAACGACGTAACAAGACCACTTGATTGTCCTATTTTTGACGCTACGCCTCCGATCCGAGTCGAAGACATGGAGGAAACGCCCGAGAAAATGACGATTTACACATGTCCGTTATTTGAAGAATATACGTCGTCGACCGATGACGAAATCGAAGAGCCGTCAAGTCGGTCATCATATTTTACGATTGCTCCCGTTATGATGACGCATGCCCTTACTCTCGAAGAAGAATTCGCTCAAATGAAAATAATGCTTGAAGAGCTGAAGCGCGAGAACGAAGAAAAAAAGTAAACAAATTTCAGCGTTGAAGAAGAAGTTAGAAGAGCGCCCAGAATCGTCGAAGCGTAAAGAGAAAAGCGACGACGATGCGTCCAACGATGGCGATAACGAATCGAATAAACATTGTTCAGGTGGATCATTAACCGTAGAAGACGTACAAGAAATGATCTCGAATGCTATAAGAATGCAATTTGGCGAAACCTGCGTGGCGCTACCACTACGTAAAGCCGTACACAAAAAGAATTGATCGCCTTGAAATTCCTTCTGGATACAAGCCACCAAAATTTCAATTGTTCGACGGACAAGGCAATCCAAAACAACACGTCGCCCACTTTGTCGAGACTTGCAACAATGCTGGCACGGAGGGCGATCTCTTAGTGAAACAGTTTGTTCGCAGTCTCAAAGGAGTCGCTTCGACCGTATATCGACTTGGCCCATCACCACCGACAATGGGGCAAATGGAAGACGAATTCCTCAACCGCTTCTATAATACTCGTCGTGTGGTCAGCATTGTCGAGCTAACCAAAACGAAGCAAAGAAAAGGCGAGTTGGTGATCGACTACATCAATCGTTGGCGTACACTAAGTTTGGAATGCAAAGATCGTCTTTCCGAAATTTCGGCGGTGGAAATGTGCATCCGAGGGATGAATTTGGACTTGGTTTACATTCTCCAAGGAATTAAGCCGAGGACGTTTCAAGAATTGGCGACACGAGCTCATGACATGGAGATCACCATCACTCGTCATGGGGGGAAGCTTTTTCGCGGTTCAAACTTTAGCCAAGAAATGGAGAACTTCACAAAGGTTGTAGATAACACTGGTATCGCGCCCATAAAAATCTTCGCAAGGCGCAATAAATACTTTATGTCCGATGAAGAGATGAAACAATGGCCATCCAAAAATGAGGGTGAAGGAAAAGAACAGTCTTCCACCGACGAGGATACTTCTGATAGAGAAGAAAACGAATTCCGTCACTAAAATTTCCTTAAAAAAAAAAAAAAAAAAAAAAAAAAAAAAGAAAAAAAAAAAAAAAAAACCTCCTAAGCAAGAGTTGAAACTGCAAGGTACGCTCCTAGGTACGAGCTGAAACTGCGAATCAAAGCTCCTAAGCACGAGCTTAAACTGTCAAAAAAAAACGCTCCTAAGCAAGAGCTAAAACTGTAAAAGACGCTCCTAAGCACGAGTTTTAAACTGCAAAAAAAAAAAAAAAAAAAAAAAAAAAAAAACGATCCAAAGCACGAGCTTAAATTGTTGAAGACGCTCCTAAGCACGAGCTTAAACTGTCGAAGACGCTCCTAAGTACGAGCTTAACCTGTCAAATATGAAGACGCTCCTAAGCAAGAGCTAAAACTGCAAAAAGACGCTCCTAAGCGCGAGTTTAAATTGTCGAAGACGCTCCTAAACATGAGCTTAAACTGTCGAAGACGCTCCTAAGCACGAGCTTAAACTGTTGATTAAGACTCCTTAGTACGAGAAAAAAAAAAAAAAAAAAAGCCACACCAAGACAAGAAAAATAAACGAAGCTCATATCGCAGGGGGCATCAAACGTCTAATTGAAAAAATAAAATAAAAAATACCCACGAAAACCCCTCAGTACACCCATGACCTATATAAAAAAAAAAATTGATCAACACTCAAAAAAAAAATCAATAAAATTTGATTGAATATATCAATTAAAGGTCAATTTCTTGGCTTCATATTGATCAAAATTAACGAGACCGTGAGAATTTCGTGAGGAAAAGCAGCTTCATTTTATTCACATCGTCAATCTTGACCCGACGAGAATACAGTGGAGCTAGCGACACCACTCGACGGAGATAAAGGGAACTAGAGCAGGGCAACAATCGTCACACACTCCGTAGTTGGCCGTCGACTGTCGTATCGCCTCGTACATCACAAGTGATTCAAAATTGTCTCGATCTCCATTAAAAGGGAGTCTTGCGCTCCATGGTTTGCTCTAGAGGCCATCAGGCGAAATCATCGTCTCATTCTTGCTTCGTAGTGGGAGTCGGGACCTCCAAGGGCGAGACGTCGATTCATTCTTACTCCGTAGTTGGGCACCAGGACCGCTGTGGGTGAGACGTCGATTCATCTTCACTCCGTGATTGGCTCGAGAGGACCGTCGTGGGCGAAACTTGACTCAACGTACTCCGTAGCTAGCGTCGTAGTTGGCTTGTGATAGCGTCAGGACTACCGGGGCGAAACGTCTACTCCTCCTTACTCCGAAATTGACGTCAGGTCTGTCGTGGGCGAAGAAATCGTCTCCGTCTTACTCCGTAATTGGAGTCACGATCAGTCGACCACCGTGGGTGAAGAAATCGTCTCGTTCTTACTCCGTAGTTGGCACCAGGACCACCGTGGGCGAGGCAACCTCCGTAGCTGGCTCGTCAGATCACCGTGGGCAAAGTAGCTCGAACATGGGCTGCTTGAATTCTGTAATCGACTCGTCAGACCATCGTGGATGACGCAAACTCCATAATCGACTCGTCTCGCTCGTCCTTCTCCATGGCTGACGACAGGACCGCCGGGGCATGAAGAACGTCAACTTGTTATTACTCCGGGTTCAGGAAAAACGTCACGCGTCACAATAGAGCTTCACTTGCCGTGGGGTGGTGTCGTCACGTGGTCGAAAGATGTCGTCGAACAAATACAAAAAGAGAGGTAAGTAAGTTATTAATTCAATTACGAAACAAAAATGTACCTGAGGCTTAGACGGCGGTATTCGTAGCGCAATCCGGGCGTGGATGAAGGCTGCGTAACGCGCAAACAGTGACTCTGGCCAGCGTGTCAATCTTTCGATGTAGACGTAACCGTACGCAAGACTTTTGTTTCTGGTGCTTTGTGTTATTAAAATTGCAAAAGCTCTAATTACTCCTTATTTTATAGTCTATGGGGATGGAGAATTTGTTTAGATATGGGTTCATTATTTTATTCTGTATCTACACAAAAATCTATATCTTTAATCAAACTCACATGCGAGTAAGGAGTGTATTAGCTCTATCTTTGCAAAGAATTAGGAGATTGTGTTTGAGTGAGCTTAGGATTTGAAAAGTCAACGTAGTAGTTTATACCTGCACTACTACAAGTCGCCTAAACTCAAATTTAGAGTGGACCGAGCTACTGATATACTAGTGTTGGTTTCCGTTTGTTAAACGAGCTCCTACAACAAGACGTGCATGCACTCGTAAATTTGCAAAAGTCGAAGAAAAATATATCGAGACTCACAAGTCGAAGAAAAATATATCGAGACTCACAAGTCGAAGAAAAATATATCGAGACTCACAAGTCAAAGAAAAATTCAAGACTCACAAGTCGAAGAAAAATATATCGAGACTCACAAGTCAAAGAAAAATTCAAGGCTCACAAGTCGAAGAAAATTCAAGACTCACAAGTCGAAGAAAATTGAAGACTCACAAGTCGAAGAAAAATATATCGAGACTCACAAGTCGAAGAAAATTAAAGACTCACAAGTCGAAGAAAAATATATCGAGACTCACAAGTCAAAGAAAAATTCAAGACTCACAAGTCGAAGAAAAATATATCGAGACTCACAAGTCGAAGAAAATTCAAGACTCACAGATCAAATATTTGGTCGAGACTTACAAGTCGCATTGATCGAGACCTCGCCACGCTGAAGCACATGAAACGTGTACGTGACAAGGTCTCGAGGGGGCAAATTTGTAGACATAAAAAAAATGTCTATAATTAATTATTTCGAGTCAAAGTCAAACCCGACTCATTTAATCAAAATAAATAGCTCATATTAACAAAATGAGCTTGTAAGCCCAAGACTTTCAAGCCCACAACCAAATCCTTGAATTTTAGTATAAATACTCTATTCTCCACTCATTTGAAAGAGGGAGAGTCATAAATCAGAAAATCACTTGCAAAACAGAAACACAAAACTTTCTGAAAACAAAATTCTCTTAAACTCAAAACCTCTCAAAAAATAAACTCCAAAACCCTCTTTTTAAAAGAGAAATCAAAACTCTTTTAATTCTCACAATTAAAAGAGAAAACTCATTCTTTAAAATCCGACGTCAAGCATTCAAGTGCAGTCAAGTTTTAAAGGAAAAGAAGACAAAGGAAAAGAAGACAGAAGACAAAAGAAGGAGAACCAAGTCTTTCAAGACCCTCTTTCGAAGTCAAGTCGAATTCAAGAACAAGTGTGGAAATCGAATCAGCGGATACATGAAATTGTAACCCAAATTCAAATTAATAAAATTATTGATTGTTCGCATTTATTTTGTGTTTTGTTAATTTATTTTGCAGATTACAAAATTTGTGATTACAATGTGATTTATCAATTTTTGGTTTCAATTTTGTTCGTTGAATGACTTATCAATTGAAAGACACGGTTTTGCTTAGCATTTTAAATTTTCATTTTGACTTTAATTTTGTCTGTTTCGCTGCTAGGTGATTTCCAAAGACTAATTAACTCTAAGGGTGTGTTTGGATAGCAAAATAGGAGGGAAAGGGAGGGGAGGGGAAATGAGGGAAGGGGAGGGAAGGGGAAGGAAGGGGAGGGGAGGGGAAATGGTGGTGTTTGGATACCATTTTCCCTCCAAATCTTGCCTATTTTGAAGGGAATCCAATTAGGCTTGGAGGAGGGAAAATGGATCCCTCCAAATCCCTCCCCCTCCATTTCCCTCCCTCCATTTTTTGTAACCAAACGATGGAAACTACATCCCTCCCTTTCCTTCCCCTTCCTTTCCCTTCATTTCCCTCAATCCAAACACACCCTAAGTCTCTAACGGACTAACTTAATAGTTTCGCTTCGATATTGTTCGATTCTATTACAAATGTTGTAGCCTAAAAATTTATATTTATATGTCCTTATCCATATCCTTAAACCCTTATATAAAAAGAATAGTGGAGGGTTTTGTATTTTTGAGCTACTTGTACAGTTGTACCTTAACTACATGATCAATATTTACGGTGATGCCACTGCTTCTTTTGTTCACTGTCTGTTAGAGTATATAATCGATCTTGGACCTTTAACCATCAGCTTAAACTTTTGGTTGAGTTGATTCCTGATACTGCCTTTTTTTTTTTTTTTTAGCTTGGTAAAATTTGTTTCCAAACTTTTCACTTCCAACTTTGGTAAAAATGTTACTCCATAATGTAGCTGCCACGTGGACCGTTACACCTTTGTCAATTATTATCAATTTTGGGGTTTTTTTGACAAATATTCCGTATAAAACATTAACACTGCGAACAAGAGGTAGCTCAAATGGTTAAAGCCTCTTTACCTCAACTTTGATTGAAGTTGGGGGTTTGATTCTCACCTGTAATACACGAAGTTAAATTAACTAGAACTAGATAATTTATTGAAATTACTGTGGGTTTGCAATATAGAAAAGTTCCAAATTCCACGATCTTCTTCGATCTTCAAACTGGAACGTATGGCTTTTCGGACCCGTCAAACAAAAATACCGGTTGGGATCGTCATAGTTTTTCAAACCCGTCGAAAATCAATCGAACGAAAAATCCACAATTTTTTGAACTCGTTTTAAAGTATTGTTAGGAGCGTCACAAATTTTCGAACCTAACAAGTCAACAAAAGTCAAAGGAAATACCATTCCTTGGAAACAATTAACGGGAAAAATAACCGTTACATTTGAAATATTTAGACAACGTCAAACTTTTTATTTATTTTTTGAAAACGTAGCATAAAAACTACTCCTTCTAACCAAGTCCATTTGCACCATTTCCTTTTTCACACTTGTCGAAATGTATTTTATAACGACAATATCTACAATTCTAAATTGTGACAAAATATAAAAACTTCGATATCAATGTTGTACTTATCAAGACAATCAAACAAGATCACATGATTACGTACATTTTTATTTATACATTACGAGTTATATCGAAAAATTATTCATCTAAGTGAAAAAAAAAAAAAAAAAAAAAAAAAAAAAAAAAAAGCATTGAATATAAATGGAGGGAGTAAAATTTAGATGACCCTTATTAGATGGTAGATTGTACGTACCATCTCATTGAGACAGTAACTATAGAGTTCAAGGGCCCAACAATACTCTAGAGAGGGGCTGAATAAAGGATTGTGCATTTTAAAAAAAAATACGAAAATATAAAGCGATATAAAATAAATTACGTAAATTAAATGACACAAGAATTTAACGTGGTTCAGCCATCATAACCAGTTTTTAACATTTAACACGGCCCCTACCGCTACCACTGGTCATCATAACCACCCTAAGACCCTCTGCCGTCTAACCACAAGTCAAGTCTAAGGAAGAATGTAACACCCCGACTCATTTCTTATATTTTATAATTTATTTCTCGTCGATTCATAATTAGTTTCATGTGATTTCCTCATTTTCATTTCGAGGGAATCGTTTTATAAGCTTGTGTTGTTAGTTAGTGAGTCAAGTGTTACGTCTATCGAGGTTAGAATCGAGTTAGGTGGTTAATGGTTGTTTAGTAGAGTTTAGAGTGTTTTGGCCAGAGAGAGTGGCGGGAGGGGAGGTCGCCTATTGGTCGCGGGAAAGGGAAAAGATGAGCCGAGATGAACAGAACCGTTTGCGCGAGCAGGGGCAAGCGAAGTGTGACCAACGCGCGGGCTAGGCGAGGGCAGGGTCTGCGATTTTCGTGTGTCGTGCATTGATCCGTGATGGTTTAGGACTTATTTTCTCAGCTTTTATGATTCTAATTTAGCCCTAATTTATCATTAACTCTCATTCACTCATCCTAGAACATCTAAACCCTCTCTTCTCTCTCATAATTCTCAATTAAATTCATCCAAGCTTCGTTCTTTCTACCCTAATTCAATTTCTTTCATTATTCTTTCGGTAATCCTTCGTTTAATAATTTGTACATCGTTTTTAGTTTAGTAGTAGTAGTATTACTATTATTCTTTATTATTAGGGTTAATTCTTATATTTTATGTGTGTTTTATTTTCATAATCAAAGGAGATGGAGAACTTAACGAGGAGGACACGGTTTACATTGAAGAGGAGGAAGCCTAATCGTTTGTGTGCTTCGAAAAGGTAACTAGGTGTAACCCTAGCCATATTTTGACATCTATGAGGCTTTAGTATTGTTGGGGTTGTTGTAATTGAATGTATGATGTTAAAGATGCGAACTTTGGCATGTTTGGATGAGTTATGTGTAATTGTGATTGAATTTGGAGTCGGCCTCATACTTATGATTCTAGAAGCATCTTCTAGGTTGTTTGTTCACTTGTGTGATGGTTATTATGATGCTAGATCACCTAAAGGTGGTAGTTTGGGTTAGTTTGATGAGTTTAGGTTTGCTAAGTTTGAGTTAGGTTGTTAATTATTCCGTGTTAAGCATGTTTCACTTGTAGTTTGATCATATTATGTTGAGAACGAATGTCAAATTGGATGGTTAACATGTGGTTGACTAAATGATGATTAATGTGATGATGGTTACGAATTGGTTCACGTTAAACTGACTTGTTTGAGTGTTTGAGTTAAGTTTGTGTACGGGTGCTGTTTGGCACGTACGCATACGTGAGGAGCTACAACGTTCTGTCGTCCTGCTTTGGGACGGATACCGCCCATAGTTCTCTCGACTGTTCCAGTTGTTCAGTTAGAGCTATTATGGGTTCTCGGCCGTTCTAGTTGTTTGGTTTTGAGACTATGGTTATTTATTATTATGTTTGGCACCGTTTCAGTTGTTCGGTGGGATTTGTAAGAGTTTTGTTATGTATTTTGTAGAGAGATGTGGGAGTAAGTAAGAGAGAAGTGAAGAGATGTTTCCTGAATGCGTGTTTTGTGAAAAATATGAAAGATATTTATAGTGTTTTCGTCTGAGTTATGAGTAGTAATTACAATTCTTATAAGTACACCAGTAAACACACTTAACATACGCTTAACTGTAGGAGGTCATTCATCATAGGTTATTACCATATATACGTTTTTTATTGAATAACTTCTCACAAAAAGTATTACTCTGGTATTTTATAGTTTTAATCGGAAGTAACGTTCAAAAAGGCATTATAGCTGATTGGCCGAATACGTCTCTAGTCGTCTTAGACTCTATTAGTGAGAAAATATATGAACTTACAATGACTAAACCACTCTTACAAAAATTTGTGATACCTATAAATTAATTAACAAAAAAAACGTAAATAAAGAAATAAGATTAACTGCGTCAATAAACTCACGCTAACGAAAAAAGTCGTCTCATAAGAGAGTTTGTCATAAAAATTACTCCGTAAAACATACCGGATAAGATTAAGTGAACATTAAATCATACACATACTCGACATAAAATTAGGGATTTAACGCCACGACTAATCCTAAATGTACTATACCACTCACTGCCTCTTAACATCGTAGGGCATTTCATTAGCGTTGAGTGGAAGAGTACATTTGTGAGTGACGACATTCTTGCTACAACAAAATTAAAACAACATTAAGGTTTACCCATGCTAATGCAATACTGTTTAGTACTCTACTAATATATGCAAACGCACAAAAGATGAGACCATAAAACATTCAATCTCAAGTCCCAAGGTAGCGTCACTGAATGTTCCTTGACAGAACCTTGCCGTCTCTACTACGGGGACGCAACTTACGGTCTTTAAAATCATCCAACCTTTGATAGAAACCATGGGTCGGATGCAAGATCCCGTCGCGACAAGACCCACAGCGAGTAGTGCTCTTACCATCTGCAACAATTACAAAAAGTGTTAAAAATAATCAAAATTTGTAATACTGAATACTGAGTACATATTACTCGGATTAAACTAGAAATCAGAATGTATTACTAGTATATAAGTAACAACATATAGAGTACTTGTCACTCTTTACCAGGTAAAGTACGGCATGTGTGGACAATGTACTTAGACGTGCTTCTACTAATCCTCAGCTCAGCAAAAAAGAGTTTCTCTGGTGAAGCTTCGGACGAGAGTTTCGCTGTGAAGTTAGAGTGCAACCAAAACTCCCCCTTCACAGTCGATTCATTGGTGGCAATGGGATCCACCAGCTTATAGCTTGTATGCTGTTATATTACAATAAAATGAAGTTGTTAGATGCAAGTTATAAAAATAAAAATAAAAACAAAAAATACCATAATCAACCGAGCATATAAACATACTTGTTTCTTGTTGTAATACTCCAACGCAGCTTCAGCGATCTTGATATTTTGGGAGCTATCATCAGCATCTTCGAATAAGTACGGCAACTGAGGCGGGGTGTCACAAGTAACGCCGGGCCTAAAAGGAATACGTGTAAAATTCAATTTAGCTTTACGCACAAACCAATCAATACAAACAGAGGATGAAATTACTTTGCTCGAAATCCAAACACAGATAAAATAAACTAGCGAGGACCAAACCCCATGATTAACGAGTAAATCACTATATAACCTTGAAGTAAAATCATTATAAAGATTAATTTTTTGGTGAGTCTATATACAAAACACACAAACACAATCTAACTTGTAATCAACAGTCACAATTTCGGTTTTTGAGGTTAAATTTTTGATACGATCGAAATTTTACCTTGAATACAACACATTCACATCAAAAGAATCATATATAATCAAACTTCATGGTGACATACTATTAAAGATCAAAACTATATGGTGAAATCATGCTAAAAATAAGAACTTTATCGCCGAACCTATAGGCAAAAACCTGCCTACGTACCCGTCATTTTTTTACCATTCTATTTTAACATTCGACGGTTAATTGACCTTTTTCCATTGCAAACAAACATAATTTCATCATCTTATCATCAAATTTTATGAATCAAACCATACAAAAACTATTGAGATTCAAGTCAATTCCAAACCAAAAACAGTAAATTTTAATCGTTGTAAAGATTGAAACTTTATGATAAAATTAGATTGAAACTGGAATATAAGAACATATACAAGAGAAAATAAGGGCAGCAGCAGCAGCAAGGAAGCCAAAAAAAAGGGGCAACTTTTCAAAGAGGTCGCTTTTGAAAGGGGAAATCAAAATAAGGTGACGTTCACGACATGATTCAAATAAAGACTTCTAAAACTTAGAATTCAATTTTGTTGGATAAAACGATAAGCAAAATTCCTTAATAATGACTTAAAAAAGCATAAAACTGGCAGAATATAAGAGATGTGTAACACACTAGAAGGGTTTTCGACAATGATAAACGTTGTTTGAGTTAGGTTACAAGTATTTTCTATTGTCCGCAAATATGGTGATTCAAGAATAATGCGACAAACTTGAGGTGCAATGAAAAAAGCAGGTGAGAAATATTACGGTAACTCATAGTCGTCGTCATCAAAGCGAGGGTGTTCGATGGATTCCTCAACCAAAACGCCATCCTCGACAAACAATCTGGTGTCGTAATCCGTGTAGAAAACATCCAACGACCTGTAAATATTCACGCAAAAAATTATCAACAACACATTGTTAGAAATTAATTCAAAGAAACAAGAAACGATTGCATTGTGATCGTCAGAAGCTGAATATGCAGGCTACAAGTTCAGAAGAAGTTGGCTGATTTTCAAGTGCAACAAAAGCATGCCATCTAAGAAGACTGTGACAACAACTTCGCAATCGCAATGATCAAAAATCGGCATTTCATGGAAGAACAAATTACTAATTTTTACGAAAACCCTAATTTCATGCTATCTTACTAATCTCACTAATTTTTACTAATTTCACAGTGAGAGATATAGAAGGGGAGAGTAAATTAGCACAGGTGATGGGCAGATTTGGACCGTCGACGGTCGGCAGATCGATAAATCCCCAAAAATTAGGGTTTTCGCCATTGATGTTCGTAAGAAAGCTAGACCGCCGATATTTTTACGAAATCGCTTTCACAAATCAAGCATCAATTCTAACTTTGAATCAAGGGGAAAAATAATTCTCGTATGAAACGGTTTGACGATAAACTTACCGACGTTTGCCGCCACTCAACAACCAGCCTCGAGTGTTAGTGTTGTCACGCACTTCAATTTCAGCTCCCATTGATTTTCCTTTCAAATTACAAACAGAAAACACAAATTAGTTGGTAAAATTAACAATTAGAGAGCTCAATTTCACAGAATTAAGTTCGAATTTTAGGAAAAGAGGAAGACCAAACGTCCAAACCCTAACCCTAATTTGTTACAGCAGTAAAGAGCGAGGTGCAAATTGAGAGTAAAGAATGTTTTGTTACATTCCTAAAATTGCGTAAAAGTATTTATTTATTTGAAAATAAAAAGGTAAATAAATAAGTTATCGTAAGTCTACTTGTACCCGTTTATATAGCTTTTGTACTATTTAAGTGATAATTACGATTAATTGTTACTAAATTTTTTTTAGTACGCCTGTAAGTGACTTTAGTAGATTTGTTTCATGATTTTGTACTCTTTTAACTGTAATTTGTAATTTGTACTTTGGTCTCACATTAATTTTGTGTAAGTTGCGTCTTACAGGAGAATTACTGATTTCAGAATATGTTCACTTGATTATGATAGGTACATTGGGATGGGTTTTTTTTGTTTTTTTTTTTCTTCATATTATTCACGGTACTTTTTTATTTTGTCAAATTACACATAATACCCAAGTTACGAGATTTGTTCACATGACGCCTCTTAAATTAATATTTTAGTACCCTATATACCCTTATTTAAACTTTTTTCTCCAAAAATTAACTGTCACACAACGGTTAACATTATATAACTAACATTGAAAAAATTAATAATGTACGAGTACTAATTATACAATCGTTAACATTATACAACAAACGTTAACAAATTATTTTCTAGAGGAAAAGTTAAAAAGATAGAGCACTAAAACACTAATTTTAAGGAGCGCTATAATATACCTCCTCCATTTCTTTGAATTCTATATATTTGATTTTTGCTTGTACGTCGATGCACGTTTTCTTTTGTTTATATTTTTAGTTACATAATTTTGAAAATTATAAAATTTGAATATTAATAATGCTCTCGAAAAGGCAATTAAAGCAAGATCTCACCTGATAAATAATTGGAAAGCTCTTATGCCATAAAGAATTGGAAAGCTCTTATGTATTCGATACAATTAGTTTACAATATACACCCATATTTATAGAGTAAGCTAAGCTAGAGTTAGGAAATAAAGTAATTAGCTAGAATTAGGAAATAAACTATACACTCAATATATTACAAGATATGTTTCCATATCGTCATACTCCCTCCATTCAAATCCAACACTTACATTCACTATTGGGGTGGTCTTCGAGGCGATACTCTGACCATCAATTTCTCTATGTATACATGAAAAATTCTCGTTAAAAAATTGATTTTGTGAAAAATTATATTATAATGTTTTCAAATATATTAATTTCATTTTGAATATTTTGTACTTCCTCCATTCCATTTGATTCTATACATATTCCTTTTTCGGAAATTCCAATCAATTCTATACATTTCTATTTTAGTCTTTACTTTATTAAACTAAAAGACCAATATACCCTTTACTAATACCCACTCAACCCACTTGCAAACAATAAAGTAGGGGTATTTAAGTAATTCCATTATCTACCCCACTTGATTTTCTTCTACCTTAATTACCGTGTTTTGGTCAAACGTATAGAATCAAACGGAATGGAGGAAGTATTTCACGATATATTTAAGGAGTCAAATTTAATGATGGTTGACTTTATAAAGCAAATGATGGTATTAGATTTGAATGGAGGGAGTATATGACTATTTTTTATTTTATATATCAGACGATATATCGAAGATTCTCCTCACTTATAAATAATGTCCAAAAATTAAATGTATAGAATTCAAAGAAATAGAAGTAGTGTATGAATAAACCTTATAAAGTTATACTTCCTCCATTCCATTTGATTCTATACATATTCCTTTTTCGGAAATTCCAATCAATTCTATACATTTCTATTTTAGTCTCTACTTTATTAAACTAAAAGACCAATATACCCTTCACTAATACCCACTCAACCCACTTGCAAACAATAAAGTAGGGGTATTTAAGTAATTCCTTTATCTACTCCACTTGATTTTCTTCTACCTTAATTACCGTGTTTTGGTCAAACGTATAGAATCAAACGGAATGGAGGAAGTAATTAAGTACATGTATAATTGGACAAAATTAGAGGATACATGTATAATTGGAGGATACCGTCAACGAGTCAAGTCAATTAAAATTCATATATTCTCCGAAGTGGTGAGTTGGTGGTGGAATAAACACAGTGAACCCAACATACTCCTTGTAAAAAGTTCCCAAATTTTTTCTTCAACATTCACAAAACATCGAAACAAGTTCAAAAGTTTCGAATTTTTCATCAAATTTTCGATCCATTTTCATCGAATTCATGTTATTCTAGGGTTCGATTGGTCATCAATTTTTATGCGACGTATTTTAATTCTGCAATTTGAGAATCATTCAGAAGACGAGAAGTTTCGATCGATTGTATTATATTTCACAGATTTTTGATCATTTTTTTTTTTTGTGAGTTTCAATGATGCGTGATGAAGGAACTAGCAGCGGCGGCCGTGAAGGCGGCGACAACGGTGGCGTTAGCGTTGTTATCGACGCCGGAAGACAGCGGAGCTCTTGTGGATACTGTAAATCCGGCAGACCTTCGAGCATTTCTCACGGTATAAACGTTTGAATTTATTATAAGCATATATTAAATTTTTGATGATTTGATTGTTATTTTGTGTTAATTTATGTATGAATTACTCTGTTGTGCTTCGTAGAGTTTTGTTATTGGAGTGTTTTGTAGAGTGTTTTCACTTGTGTTGATGATGATTAATCGTAGAAATCGGAAGCGAAATTCTGCGTTTTGTGTGATTGCTATTGTTACAATTTGTTACTTCTTGTGTGATGTTTCGAGATCATGTAATCTCGTAACGAAATCGTTCAGAATTGATGATATGTTGAAGGTAATTGGATGAGATTACAACATTCGTCGCATTTTTATCGTCTCCGTTTGACTTGGATGGCCAATTGACATGAACTATGATCATAAAATCCTCCAAATAAGTGTAGAGATACTTTTGATTTACTGATGTAATGATTTTTACATTGTCAAGAGAAAAGTCGTAACTATTGTAATGAATATGTGAGTCGCCTTTGATTTTGTTTGAGCTACAAAGATCGGTGGAGATAATTTGACTGAGATGAGGGCGAGTGTTTGCGTTTAGATGATAGGTCCTTCAATGGGGTTCGTCTACGTGGAAACTAACAAAAATGAGCATACTTCTTTGTTTAAAGGAGACAGGGAAAATTATATCTTCGTAGTGGTTGTTGAAGGATGGTGGAAAGCAGCCCAGTAGACAGTAGTGGTTCAATATGTTCGAATTTATTCACGAATTGAATTTATGTACCTAAGTGTTGTTGCGATGATTAATCGTGTGAATATTTTTGTCTTTGACTTGTATGAATGAGGACTCATTCTCAAGATGTTTTCCATGTTTTGAAAGTGTATTAATTGCTTAAAGCCACACTTTCTATCGTGAGAAAATGGAGGGAAGGTAGGGGTTCTAAATCCAATGGACGATAAATGGGAAATTGGGGAGAGTGAAACTATTTGTGTAAAGTTACAACCTCATGATTCATCGAACTTTATCAAGTTCGTTACTTTCTAAAATTCTCTGCTGCAGGAACTTGCTAAATGCCGTAATTTTGCTACGGGGAGGTTGTTTTAGTAGTGACAGTTGGTTTTCTGTAGAGCTTTATGATATATTTTATATTATAATTATCTTGCGGAGCTGATTGTTGAATGGTTAAGGTTATGAAATGATCATGCTTCTTGAACAAAATGTTCAGAATTTGCATTGCTCACGTTAGTTGCTCGATTGGATCCGTCTTTTGTTTGGTTTTACTTAACCTAACTTTGTGACTTTCTTTCAGGATTATGGGCACGCAGCCTTACGATTGGTGATTACCAAGGTTGGTTTCTTACGTCTTTGTCATATTAGTATTTCAGTGGTGTACAATGGATAGTTTGCCAAGTGATGATACAAACTACTATATCTGAAGATACATGCAGCTTTTAAATATAATATGGTAGGCTCTTTGACTTGAATAATTAGTGTGCCTAGTTAATTTAGATACAGTGGCAGGGCATGCTTTGATTCCTTGGCAATATCTTCTTTTATTGACACGATCTGAGATCAAGCAAAATGGTCCACTGAAATGGTTGCCCTTCTTTTTATTGCGAAGTATTTTGCTTGATGTTTGACGTAATTTCATTTGGGTCATATGAAAAAAAGGCTCTTTGTGTTAACTGGATCTGTTAACATAGGGAGAAGGGCTTAATGTTGCGTAAACCCTACTTCCCATCACCTTGCTAGTTGTGGTAACCCTTCAGGCACTCAGCGGCGTCGTGGTTGA
Source organism: Dianthus caryophyllus (assembly GCA_023091065.1). Lineage (NCBI taxonomy): Eukaryota > Viridiplantae > Streptophyta > Magnoliopsida > Caryophyllales > Caryophyllaceae > Dianthus > Dianthus caryophyllus. The sequence continues at coordinate 1,762,273 of JALGRB010000021.1, forward strand.
TTGAGATTGTCTGGTTCATTGAAGCCTGAAGTTGAATTGAATGAGTATTGCTTCGTTAAATTTAATTTGATGAATACAAAAGTGCATAATATAGTGTCGCCTCCTTCAGATAATGTGCACGCATTTACCTCGTGTCTTGTAACCATTGGCCATGTCGCCTTGGCGCTGCCCATCCTTTTTAAAACTAAGAATATTATACTCTGTATGAACTAGAAGATATATTCTTTGTTAGTTGCCTGCTTTCTGAATGCTTTGTGGTGAATTGGTTACTTCATAGGATTGTTTAAATATTCGATCTCTATCTGGCAGAACTACTAGACCGAGGTTGGAGAAGATCTGGTTGCTATGTTTACAAACCTGAGATGGAATCGACCTGCTGTCCGTCATATACAATAAGATTGAAGGCTGATAGTTTCACTCCTTCTAAAGAACAACAAAGAGTATATAGGAGAATGCAAAGGTACAATTTGATTAGCAAACAATATGATTCCTCGCTAAATGCAGGTTCTATTGTGGTTCACAATATGTTTAATTGATTATGTGGTGTTTATCTTATTTACTAAATCCTTATTTTTGAGGTAAATCCTTAGTAGTTAGAAACTGTTCGTATGGAAAAGAATCAAGGACTTTACAGTGTTAGAGACTATCTAGCTCAAGACACTTTATTTTGATAGTCATTGGCTTGTTTGCTATTTCAATATAATTTGATTCGATGATCAAACACTTTGATCTTTACCACTGCAGTCTCTAAATCAGTGTGCTACTAATCACACAATTATATGCTTTTGTGTAGATTCAAATCAAAACTTCCTTTTAACACCTAATCACACAATTATATGCTTTTGTGTAGATTCAAATCAAAACTTCCTTTTAACACCTAATACTTGTATAGGTATGTAGACGGACTATGGGATGGAAAGAAGCAAGAACTTCCTCATAAATCGGAAGACTTGCAAGGATCCTCTTATGGTGATGAATTCCCAAGCTCCTCAAAAATGGATTACCGGGAAACTAATGAAACGAAGAACAAAGAAGAAGAGCTGTTGGATTGTTTGTCCAATCAAATTGCACTTGCTATCCAGTTATTGGCCAGAAGTGGGGATTTCCCTTCTGATATTCAGTATCCTAAAGGCTTAGTAAAAAAGGTTTCTCCGACCAAAAAGAGGAGAATAGTTGAAGGAGCAGAAGATCTCTTATATACAAGCAATGTGTCGTTTCAGATTTCTGCTGTAATGAAGAAGACAGAGGCAACTGGATCCCTATCTGATCCATCCCCAAAGAATATTGCGGAAAAATTAGCAAGTGCTTTGCGACAATCAACTAAGTCGCCAGATTTTTCAGTAAAAGCCTGCAATGGACACATAAATTTCTACTCTTTAGTGAAGGAGACCCCTGGTGAGAAGGATAATCATCGTGTTCCTTCCTTTAGTGAATCTTCCACTCAGCATGAGAATAACAAAAACAGAGACGAGATGATCCCTGGAAACCTTCAGAAGAAGAAAAGGAAACTCGAGATTCTTATGAATAGGTCCAGCTTCGATCCAGAAGAGTTTGCCCTCTATAGAAAATATCAGACAAAAGTGCACAATGACGAGCCAGATAAAGTCTCTGAGAGCTCATACATGAATTTTTTGGTCGATACACCCTTGATATATATCCCACCAACTAGTAACAATACCGTTCCTCCCTGTGGGTTTGGGTCCTTCCACCAACAATATCGAATTGACGGCCAATTGATAGCGGTTGGGGTGATAGACGTCCTTCCCAAGTGTTTGTCGAGTAAATATTTATTCTGGGACCCTGATTTGGCTTTTCTATCCCTTGGTAAATACTCAGCACTGCAAGAAATTAGTTGGGTAAAAGAGACCCAACATCATTGCCCTAGTCTCGAGTACTATTATCTTGGCTATTATATTCATTCCTGCCCCAAAATGAGATATAAAGCCGCGTATAGTCCGTCAGAACTGTTATGTCCTCTTCGTTATGAGTAAGTTTCGTTTCACGACTTGACATCTCTTATTTGGCCAGGTCTTGTAACATTTTCGGAAGGAATTATGGAGTATGTCTTATGCCTTTTTTTCTTCCTTCTCATTTTGCATCTTCTTTCCTCTCCCTTCCCTTATGATATTGTCTCCAAACAAAGGGTATGACACACCTATGTTTTAATCTATTTTTATTGTTTCCATCCTTTTGTTTTTCTCTTGTCACATGGTTTGGACTTTTGACTCTTGAGTGGGGTTGTTAGACTTGGCAAACATGTCTATGGGTTAAGGTTAATTTGGGTCGGGTCAATTTTGGGTTTACCATACTTTGGCATAGGTTGGAATATGTTACTGCGACACTTCATTTAGCTGCCATGTTGCGTGTATCGTGTCCGACACGACACTTTGACACGTCATTTTAGAACAAGAAATTGAAAATTTCACGCAAAATAGCCGTCCCGACACGTGTCGGACACGTCGCTGTGTCGAAGAGTGTAACAGGTCTCAGTCATGCCGTGCACTTTGCGATGGTATTTTCATTTCCTGGAAGGCTGGAATGAGTGGGACTTAAGAACTGATTGTAGGCTGGTTGATACATTCAATGTGTATTGTTTTACCTCTCATCACTTTGAAGCCTAATCACCGACGCGTGTTTACTTTGTCGTAGGTGGGTTCCTTACGATTTTGCTAAGCCATTGCTGGACCGAAAAAAGTATGCTGTTCTGTCTGATTATGTCAATGCACAAAATGAGGCTTTGCCGTTAGCAGCAGAAGCAGAGAATTTATCGGAACAGCAACAGAATGACCTTGTGCATGAAGATTCTAACGACAGCAGCTTTTCCGATGACGAACTGTTTCCTGAAACAAGTGACCAAGATGCTGTTCCGTTTGAGTATGCCGATGTGGGTGATGTTTTGCTTGGTTTAAGAGAAACTTATGTTAGATACAAGGTAATGCGCCTACCATCAATGCCGTCTCACTGTTTAAAATAGTGTTACAGCCTTCAGTCACGTTCACACGTACCACTATGCCATACTGAAATATTGATCCTCTCATATGTGAAAAACCAAATACATGATATTAATATTCTCACTGATAGTTGGTACGTGGGACGACTAATCTGGGGGGCCTGTTTAGATAACATAATGTATCATTTTGTCAGAATTTTATGATTTTATCGAATTGTTGTAGTAAGTCCGCTTCTATTTTACAATTTCCATCTACTTTTGAGTTTTCACTGATATTGTTCCTTTCTGTCCTTTTTATTTTTTATTTTTTTTATTTTACGTTGAAGAAACTGAAGCGACGATTAGGGCCAAGGGATCAGGCAAAGCTGGAATACCAATTGGCAAGATACATGAAGGTCGTCGGTCAGGAGCTCTCAGAAAGAATGGTTTATTCTCTCATTTGATCAAAACAATCTTACATTAATTTATAATGTTTTGATTTATCACGTTGTTGAGTCTGAGACCTCCTGCTGGTATCCGTGCTCTTTTTCACACTGGCGATAAACTACTGACCCAATAAATTTCTGGACTACTGCAATAAGTTTTTACCGAGATGCTTTTGATCCGTCAACCCCTCCAACATTCGCTCGATCCTTCTGATTTCATGTTGCTGGTGCCGTTACTTGTTTGTGTGTAGTTTGGAGCGTACTTAGATCGGTGTGCATCTAATAATATTATCTCTCTGTACATAATATGTTCAGACAATAAATTTGTTCGATGTTTTGTTGTAATCAAAGATTTGAGTAGTTTCACAGTTCCTAAATTTATGGAAACGAAACTTCAAAAAATCATGGCTTTAGTTCAATTTATGTTTGTTTTTCTGGTGTTTTTTTATTTCTTATATTTGGATGCCAAACTCCTTCAATGTCTAATCATTTATGTGCGAAACAGAATGTATTATGTCAATCCAAGTATCTGATCTACTTTTATGCACACATCTTTTATATCGAAGATAAATTGTTTATGGTTAGTTTTGCACTAAGATAGTAAGACAGTAATTCTCTGGTATCTAGCAGTCACATTTATTTGAAAGAAGAGTTAGTATGGGACTGTTGTCTGCATGCGTCCTTTCATTAGTCGGTTAGTCCGTAATACGTAGAGGTGATAATCAGGTCAATCGGGACAGGGAATGGTTCGGGTCTGGTTGGTTGGATCATATAAGGTTCGGGCCATATTGGATCATGACTGTAGTTGGGTCGAGTCTGGTGGTAATCTTGGGTCAAGTCGGGTTCGATTCCGGATCAGACTTTATCGGGTAACGGGGTTATCATCTGGTTGGAAAGGGTCGGTTTTGGTTTTCAATAATTCGAATCCTATGAGGTCCAATTTGCCCGTATTTGGGTTGGGTCTCTCGGGTAGGTCTAGCTTGGCAACTCCAGTCATTCGCATGCAACCATAAGTCGAATGACCCGATTAAAAGTGGAGTTATTGCAAAAAATATCCTAACACCTGAAATCTTTGCATCATTGCAAAAATGATGTCTGACGTGTCTGATCTTGAGATAAAATAACTGCCTTGTAACGGTCAGAGGTGTGCATTGAAAAATAAATAAAAAAATAAACCTGATTATTTTGACATGTTCAACCTATGCGTTAATAATTAAACATAACATTAAAATTTGCATCATCAAATAATAAAACATAAGTAATCCTATATTTTCTGAGACAATAAAAGTATCTCAGAAACATACAGTTTTATTTTGGTAATTGTAGATTTATAATCTCCTAGATTTATTTCCACCTTTCTCCCTCTTTTGGATCCCTCGAAACATATCCGAAAACTTGGAATCAACTGTTTTCTTATATATGTTGAGGTGAGGGTATCTTTCTTTTGTTCCATTTCTGTATGTTGATTGTATTTTAGGTTCTGTTTGATGCCTTTGTTGGAAGAATCAAGAGCCAGTTACGTGTACGCGTTTTGGGATACAGAAATTGATCAGCAGGAGGTACCGATCTATTCTTCCTCGTTTTTGTCATGTTTGGTTCTTCTGTCGTCTGGCGCTTGAGCAATGTCCTCGTGGTCTTGTATTCTCGTCTATAATTGCATGTTAATGTGGGGTGTTTTTTTCTGATTTTGGGAACATTTTCTGAAATGAAGGAATTGTTATTGTGGTGGGCAGTTTTCTGAACAGACGGAAATATTAATCAAGAAGGCGGTGATTTTGTTGCCTGAATAATGGAGCAGTTCAGGCAGATTGGGGAGGTCCTAGGAAGCATGAAGGCGATGACAGTGTTGCAAGACGATAACCAGATAAACAAGAGGCAATGTTCTTTGTTATTTGACATGTATAATTTTGCGTTTAACACGCTGTCAGAGGAGATCAAACAGAACCTGAAATTAGAAGAAAAGAGCATGAAATGGAAGCCGTTGGAGCAGCCGTTGAAGGCGCTGCACCGGGTATTCAAAGAAGGAGAAACATATATCAAACAATGCATGGATAATAAAGATTGGTGGGTCAAAGCCATCAACTTTCACAATAACCGCGATTGTGTTGAGCTTCATGTTCACAATTTGCTGTGTTACTTCCCGATTGTTATCGAAGCCATTGAAACAGCGGGTGAAATCTCAGGGCTTGACATCGACGAGATGAAAAAGAAACGAATCATGTTGTCCAACAAATATGACACGACATGGAATGACCCGAAGCTTTTCAGGTGGAAATATGGAAAACAATACCTAATTTCCGAAGAAATTTGCCATAGACTAACTACCGCTTTTAAAGAGGATCAATGGGTACTTCTAGAGATGATAAAGGAGAAGAAGGTTTCCCCCCTCTGCCCCCTAACAAAGCAAGAACATTGGCTTTGTGACTTGCTCACGAAGAAAACAAATGGAGTAGAGACGCTCTTCCCATCTGCGGTCTTAACTCGCGCAAAGGATTACCAAGTAAGACGGCGTTTAGGTGGGGGGACGCAGTATAAGGAGATACAGTGGCTAGGAGAAAGCTACTTGTTGAGACACTTTTTCGGGGAACCAGGATTAATAAATAATTTAAATACCGAAATTTACACTCTACTCTCGATTTCCCACCCGAATGTTGTTCAGTACCTATGTGGGTTCCACGAAGAGGAGAAGAACGAGTACTTTCTCGTAATGGAGTTGGTAAATAAAGATCTTAGCAGTTACATAAAAGAGGTTTGCGGTCCTAAGAGGCAAATTCCTTTTTCGCTCCCGGCTGCTGTCGATATAATGCTGCAAGTTGCAAGAGGGATGGAGTATTTACACGCTCAGAAGATCTATCATGGAGATTTGAACCCGTCAAATGTTATGATTAAGCCGAAGTCTTCATTCTTAGAAGGCTACTTCACTGTGAAAATCTTGGGTTTTGGTTTGAAAGGTGTTAAAACCGTCTCGTCTAGGGGTTCCACACCCAATCAGAACGAAACGCTTCCATTTATTTGGTATGCTCCGGAAGTCCTGTCTGAGCAGGAAAGGCCAGGAAGCAGTTGTAAGAACAAATATTCCGAAAAAGCTGATGTTTATAGTTTTGGAATGCTTTGTTTCGAGCTTTTAACAGGGAAGGTTCCGTTCGAAGACGGGCATCTCCAAGGGGATACGATGAGTAGAAACATAAGGGCGGGTGAACGGCCGCTTTTCCCGTTTGCTCTGCCAAAATACCTTGCAAGCCTTACAAAAAAGTGCTGGCAAACCGACCCATCTCAGAGACCAAGTTTTGGGTCCATCTGTCGGATTTTACGATATGTGAAAAGGTTGATTGTGTTGAATCCACATTTAGCGCACCCTGAAATTCCATCGATCATTCAAGTAGACTTCTGTGAAATAGAATCAGGGTTCGTGAAAAAATTTCAGACGGAAGGTTCAGCTGACGTTAGTTCCGTTTCACACATCCCTTTTCAGTTGTTTTCTTACAGATTAGCGGAGAAAGAGAAGCTCAATAGTAACGTCCGAGAAAATAACTGGGATTCACATAGCGAGGTGGTTCTTCCGACAAATATAGATGATAATGTCAATGTACAGGATAACGGGTTTTCCGCAACTCGAGATACGAGGTCAGTTTGCTCGGATGTTCCCGACAACAGACTCCTCCTGAGTTTCAAGAAAGGTAGAGGAGTTGTCCCAGATGATCAGTTCTTCCGAAAGCGTGATACTCTGTCGATCTGTTTGGAAATTCCCGAGAAAAAGGTTTCAAATCTGAGGAAATCCAACAGCGTTTCATCAATGTCTTCGTCTTCACTGATGCAAAGATCATCCAGCACAGAAACTTCAGTAAAGAAACCTTCACCTCTGCAGAAATGTAACACGATTCCCTTCACGCACACAAGTGATACGAGGTCGGTGTGTAGTGAAATCCCTGAGAAGAAGGCCCCTGACAAAAAGTTTCCTTTTCTGAAGAAGTCTAACAGCGTCAGATCGAGCAAAGATCAAGGTCAGTCCATGTTTGAACCATCTTCTTCGTCTTAAGCTGCATGAAATTTTCTGAAGTTTTCTAAATTTATCAGAAACCATCCGAAATTTGCTGAAGTGTTTTCAAGTTTTTGACAAGTTAAAAAGGTAAAATAAGACGAGGAAAATAGGTCTTGAGAATGATATAAATGTTTGTTTTTATTCACTGTTTAAGTCTATTCAGTACTACCTATACTACAGAGGCACAGCGACACTCAAGCACGTAAAGTATGTTGTCCTTAACAATTTTGCTAACCTATGGAGTGCTTGAGGTGGTCGAATGTCTCAGAGATGCCCTTAATTCCTTCAGGAAGTGCCAACATATAAACTACAACAATCACGTCTATCCACTAATTTAAACGTTAATACAAACGCACATTGCTGAAGAATCTGCAATAAGAGGTCACATTTACTCGAGTCTATCTTGAGCTGTTAGTTGTTCTTGAAAGAGCGTAACAAAAGAAAGACAACCTGTTTATGATGATGTAAAACTGTAAAAGGGTCAAATGCACACATTCGTGCCCCTATATTAGAACCATAAAGAGACGGTTTTTAATTGATGGATGACAATTGGCGCGACAAACAGTCTAATAGACTTCTGAATTTATGAACTTGTCTTTAACTTTTCACGCCCCCATCATCAGATGGTGTGGCGTGTCCCTCAACAATCTTCTCGTGTGCAGGAAAAACATCAGGGCAAAGAAAAGGCGCATCAACGTTAAACCCAGTAGCTCAAAGTCCAAGAACAACTGTGCAGAAGCAGCCATCGACACCACATAGGACGTGTGGATGTAAACATAGACACGCCGGTCGGTCAAGTCCCAACTCAGAGGGTCACTAGTTTAACTACATACATTCCTCTCATCTACATTACTTTCTTCTCCTTTTTCGACTTACGTTGCATTATAACTGTTAGAATTCGTTGTCCTCAGTCTGGTAAAGTACCATGCATTTTTCAAACATTATGGTAAATTAGCTGCACATATTACTTATGATATATGATAAGTGTGTTTTGGTGATGTATATATGTAGCAGTCTCTACATTTTGTAATCAAATGTATTAAGTTTTGTTATTCAGTTCGATTTTTTTGATTTTTTTGCATGTGGAAGCTCGTGCTAATTTGCTAAAGCAGCAGCGTAAGCGTTGGCCATGTTCGTTGTATAAGACCGTTTTATTTCGGTCCTTACGTGCTTGATGCCAAAATTAAGCACATTTAGGTTCCAATCTAATTTATGTTTGGAGGTTTCAGATCGATAAGATTTTCGAGTTTGGTAGAGCCTTAATGCATGAACAACTTGCTCAAAGCTAGAACTTAGAAGTCTAGTCCATGTTCAATAATATCAGCCATACTTGCGTAATTTATTTGGATTCAATCATTCAATTTTGATGGGTGTCATGGGCCCATTCTGGCCCACCGAGTTGACATGCTAGTCGTATCGATACGCTGGCTGCGCAGCTCTGACGGCCATGGCCCAAATTTATTAATTGTGCATAGTACTCCGTTCTCGAGAAAGTATTATCTTCCTCTGTCCTAATCAATCGTTAATATATGTTTGGACTATCCTATAAAAGTCAAGCAGATAACACATGCATGACAATTCAATAGGCCGACCATAGATTCTACCAAACAAATTACAATCGATTTGTCTACGAGTACTTCAATTATACTAAGCCGTGTGAAACTGATGACGATGACCCATGAGGCCGTGACCCATACGCCCGAAAATTCTACACACGATTCATTACGATTAGAATGTCGTGTCTAGGCCGAGCCCGTGCTCATGTTCAAGGACTCTTTTGATTGCATAGGAAAAAGTGACCCCATTTTCCGTCCATGTATTATGTATATGTGGTGTTTAAAGGGTTTGTACTTTTGTAGGGTGAAGAAATGAAAATGATGTTTGGAGAAACAATAATAATAATAATGTTTTTGGAAGTATTTATTATTTTCCCCACAAGTGACATTATTTTTAGGGTAGCTTAAGGGTCACAATCTAAGCCAAACCCACACGTTCACATGGACAATAACAACTCTCTCTCGTTTCCATTCGTGTGAGCATCTCTTACTTCTGACATGACTTCATATCAATCCTCCTTCCCTATTCCCAATTTGGCTTACTGTAATTTTATCGTGAGACCGTTGTAAGTATACGATTTAACGTATTGAATTACAGTATTTTCCTTTTGTCTTATTTGTAGTACGGAATACTTCACTGTTTTATCGTGAGACTGTTAGAAGTATATGATTTAACGTATTAAAATACAGTATTTTCGTTTTGTCTGATTTGTAGTACTTTACTGTGTGTGCTTTTAGTATCTTATTATTTGCATCTATTTAATTAACAATTTAACGAACATGATGTTAGCAGGTTTTATTGAAACAATTCCTACAAAATTCTTCCAGAAATTAAATGTAGGTCGTTAAACATGAAATCGACTTTTTTAGTTGCAAGTGGATAATCAAACGTATGAAATTAATCATATTTATTACGGAGTACAAAACAGTCGAGGGCAACTTATTATCCAAGAGATGTAATTGCTAAGAGAACATAGTCATGCTAGTGTTGCTACCAAAAAACTTGTTACGGAGTACCATATGTACGTTATATATTCATAACTTTTTATCAACATAGAGTTCTTTATAACACATTAACATAAATGAGTCGTTTTCTATTCATATATTGTTAGTCTGTTACTGATGATTCATGTAAACACGTATAATTAAATATATTACGACATTTAATTTGCATACAACTACTCGAAAATTTAAATATAGAAAAACAAGTATCCAAGGAGGGAAAGGACGAGGAGATGGTGACCATATAGATTATGGGACATTGCACCATATCGCCATAATAGCAACGTTAAAGGCCCTACAAAGTCCCATAATCACACCCCCTCCTCGTGTGTTCGTTTTATTCCATTAGCTGGCATAACTATCATTCGTACAAATATATACTCCTTATCAATTTGAAGTAAATAATCGGTTTAAAATTTTGATTGAGATAAATTCAAACGTAATATTAATACATGTATAAATCTTTCGGAGAATTTAAGTTCAAATTTAAATAATTCTAAGAGTCTTAATCTATATACGTGACATCTTCTATTACTTATTATCCAAGAGATTATATTATTATATCAGACAACATGCACCTTTTAGTTAATTTTATAAAGACTTTTAATAAACAAATTATTATCTTACATGACTATAAGTTGCTAAACATGGCATACAAATGAATTGACAAGATAAGATTTAAATTTTAGATCATATGTCTAAAGATTTGGCCCTTAGCAAAGTAGCACTATCCCATAAAAGAAAAGAGTGTGACAAGTCAAGCTTAATTAAATAATAATAATAATAATAATAATAATAATAATAATAATAATAATAATAATAATAATAATAATAATATATAAGCCTTTTGGATCAAACATTATTTCGATTATTATTGATAAAAAGGGTCGATTGATATCGTGGTGTAGGCCAATTCATTGAATTTAGTAGGCCAATGTCTCTATTTATAATGTATGTACTTATGTACTTGTATCATTTCAAACTTTACATCGAGTACAAATCAATTATTAATTATTTAGACATCATAAGTGACATTTAAGTCAATGATATAAACAAATAAAAATGTGACAAAATGTTAGAAAAATTAGGACATAGGACTTGTGATCAATTACCTTTATTGTAAATATTATACCCTTCAAAAATTAATGTTTTTTTGGAAAATTGTTATGTGTTGAGACTTTAAGATCGTACACAAATATTGCATTGAGTATATTATAAAATTACTTTGGTTATTTTAAAGTCGACACTTCCTCTATTAAAATCAAGTAAAATTATATCATACACACTAGTGTATGATACTCCAAACACCCATGCATTTGAAATTACTATTTTGCCCTTAATAACTAAACCCTAAAACTATCACATTGTTGTACGTTAGTTGTTACTAAACTTTAGGGATTTATATATATATTTTTTTTCTTTTTCTTGTAACTGACTCTATTTGGTAAAATTATAAAACACTATACATTCATTTTTAGAACACCATATATTCATTTACAAAACTTAATATATTCAACTCTAAAACACCACATATATTCATTAACAAAACACTATACATTCATTTCTAAAACACTATATACATTTACAAAACACTAAATACTCATTTACAAAACACTATTTACATTTACAAAACACTAAATACTCATTTACAAAACACTATTTACAAAAAACTAAATACTCATTTAGATAGCGAACCACGTCGTCTCAACGTTGTTGGAATAGTTGACATAGATGTGTTTTGACGACTTGTTCCTTCACCTGATGTTTTCGAAATATCTCTTTTCGCCCTTAGCCTGGTTCGGGTCTCATTTGTTGAATCTCCACTACAGCTACCACTGCTACAAATCATAAAAAACAATAAACATTAACAAATTTATGTGCACTAAGATTAACACTATATTTTTATTTCTAAAACACTATGTATTCATTCACAAAACACTATATATTCATTAACAATATATTCATTAACAAAACACTATATATTCATTAACAAAACACTATTTAATTCATTTCTAAAACACTATATATTCATTTACAAAACTCAATATATTCAATTCTAAAACACTATATATTCATTAATAAAACACTATACATTCATTTCTAGAACACCATATATTCATTTACAAAACTTAATATATTCAATTCTAAAACACCACATATATTCATTAACAAAACACTATACATTAATTTCTAAAACACTATATACATTTACAAAACACTAAATACTCATTTACAAAACACTATATATTCATTAACTATATATTCATTAACAAAACACTATATATTCGTTTCTAAAACACTATATATTCATTTACAAAACACTATATAGTCATTAACTATATATTCATTAACAAAACACTATATATTCGTTTCTAAAACACTATATATTCATTTACAAAACACTATATAGTCATTATATATACACATTATATATTCATTTCAGTATATTCATTTTCAGAAAATACATCTCTAAAACAACATATTCAATTACTAAACTTACAAATTCATTTCATAATTCCGGAAAAAAATTGAAAAACTAATACTTTTAATTCATAATTTGAAAAAAAAATGCAACTTTGCCCAATTATATTTCCAAAACCTAACATATTCATAAACCCTAACTTAATAATCAACAATTTCCCCCAATTATTAAATCAAACATTGATAAATTCATAACCCTAAACCAAATAAAACAACAATGACAACAAAAAAAGTACCGAAATAATTTTCACCATTGAAAAATAATAAACGAAATTAAGACAAAAATACAACGAAATAAATACAAAAATCAAATTAAAACTCACCGATTAGTTCTTGCATGTCCTTTCATTGAATAATTGAGCAAATAATTAAAATTTAATGTATGTTTAGGTTGATTTTGGGTAAAAATTGAAGATTGAGAAGAAAAAAGGGGTAAATGGAAGTAGTTTTTTTTTTTTTTGAGAAAATGGAAGTAGTTTTGGTTTAGGGGGCTACGAATGCTTAAACCTCAACTGACTCTTTTTTTTTTTTTTTTTTAAAAAAAACTAGGTTAAAAGTGAAAAGGGTAAAAAGGTAACTACACATCATGGGTATTTGTAGTACCATACACACATGTGTATGGTATAATAATTGGTTGGCTCTATGACACATGTACTTTAATGACGACATTTTCTTCTGTTTTTTAATTTTTCTAAATAAAGGGCCTTTATTCGAGTGTATATTCGCAAGAAAGTATAGATAAAATTAAATCGATTTGATAATATAATAATGGCACTCTCAAAGTACCTTAATTAGTACCTTGAATTGATTAGGTATGTGGGATAATTAGTGCTTCCTAAAAACATAGCAATATATATATCATACATGTTGTCAAAATATTTACCAACAATTTAATCATTAGGAAATGTGTTAGTGGGGGATGTAAGAATTTCAAAAGTTAAAGATTCACGTGTTACTTATTATGGATGTCATGTGGTTTATCATTTTGTAATCGTTAAACTAGTTATCCCTATTTATACTAGTGTCCTTTATAAAAGATCGATAAGATATACGTAAACTATTTGGTGATAGTTTCATATGTCTGAAAAGGTATATTAATTATCATGAGTCATATGAAGCAGATGCTTGTTTACCAGAACAGGTCGAATAGTAAGGTACAAAGACAAAGACAGTGGGGAACAAGATGTTCTTCCCACTTGTCATCGTCTTTTTTACTATTATTGACTCCGTTCTTCATAACAATTCTGCTTCACACAAGACTTACACATTAATTATTAACAGCCAATTTCTAAGAAGTTTTAAATTTGTGTTTTGCTTTTGCTTATTATATTGGTTGTATAATTCATAGTACAGTACCACATTTTTGTCCGAATAATTATAGATGTTCACAATTAAAGTAATGAATATTCCTTTGATTGCTCAATGCTCAATATAAATATTTTAACGTTATTCCAATGATAAATTTCCATACATTTGTAAGATCCATGAAATAGACTGACTTAATTATTTAATTTAGCAAGAATACGTTTTAAACCCATAAACACAGGGTTTCGAACCTGTAACCTGCATCACTGGTACCAGAATTTTAACCATTAGGCTAAGACATTATCAATTTTAAAAACATTATTAAAACCACTTGAGCCTGCTCTTTCTTTTCATAGAATTTAACTTATAGAGAAATTTGAACTTATAAGTGAAATTGAAATTTTGAACTTATAGAAATTGGTGAAATGAAATTTGAACTTATAAGAAGAAATTAAATTAAGAATAGGGCCTTACTTAATAAGTTAAAATGTAATAGTCCCATTCGATAACGAAAAGACTCATTAAAAAAAAAACCTAGAAGTTTGGCCGAGGGAAAGGGCAAAATCAAATCAAAGTTGATTATAAATTCTTGAAATAAATTTAACATTAATTAGATGAGCATGCATGTGCCTTGGTGCATGGGAATTGCTTTAACAAAGGTTTGTGAGTTGTGACTGCTTTTACTATGTGCTTCCTTGAATACAATTGTATAGCTTACTCGCCTACTCACATACATCTACATAGGTCGTAACAATTTTACACTTATAAAAACAATAGTGGTCTTTTAATTCCGACTAAATATTGACTACAATGGGTTAATAATAAAGTTTTTTATTTTACAATTAACATCTGCGGAACAAGTGAATTACCGAAAAACACGTGTTATAACTTTTCACGGAATTTAGTTCCTGATACTCCGTATAATATACTATTTGACCAAACAATTATACTGATGAGCGATATGATAGGTACAGTATACCATATTACATATATGGTACAATAATATATACTAGAAGAAATGATACTCTAATAATTAGAGTAGATAAATGATACGGAGTATTATCAAATTTTCTAGTTAAATTCGATTTTTCTAGTTAAATGTTATGCGTTGTCTCGTTTGATCTTTCATTAATATAATTGGTCCTCAGGGTCTTTTCTCAAAAAAATAAAATAAAAATAAATGTTATGCGTTCATATTGAAGACATCATATCAATAACAACGATGTTACTCCGTACTATTCAAATATTAAAAGGAAAGAAAATGTTACTCCAGTATTATATTTTCTTTTTTGTAAATTATAATTATTTTTTTCCTATTTATGGTTCTTTTTCTTTTCCTAGAAAAATATTCTAATTTTATTATTTGTTATTCAATTTATATATATTTTGGATTAGATACACGGAATATGGGTTTGGATTCCATGCATTTAGAATTCCATACATTTGGTGACGGTTTATTATTAGTGGATATAAATATAGATTTGTGTTACATGGAATATAATCACATAACATTGGAAGGAAATAAAACTTTTATACTATTTTAAGTAAAAAATTCACCAAATACTTGAAACTTTCAGATGCAGAAAATTTCAATCCAATAAAATACGTTAAAAAAAACCCACTAATTCTTGTGTAAGTCAAGACTTACAATAAATTATTGTAAGTCCGCCTCATTTATGTACCCGATTATATAGCTTTTGGACTATTTAAGTGATAATTATGATTAATTGTTACTAAATTTTTAATCACATTAGTAGCTTTATTAGATTTATTTCACAAGTTTTGCACTCCCTTTAACTACACTGACTTTGGCCTCACGTTAACTTAATATAAGTTCAGCATTATAGGAGAATTACTGCTTAAAACCCGTATAAAACCTACTCCGGTATATTTTAAGAACTCTAGAGTATCTTTATACTTATTCCATATATGTGTATATATACGCCACCCAATCTATCCTACATTACCTTCAAAAACATTCTACACTACCTCGTTTTCCCGTACATCTAACAACACAAACATGTTATACTACGTAGTATTTTTCATACTACTACTACCAACACTCTTCCTCGTCGTCGTTCTCCACCACCGTCGTCGTAACCACCGCCTTCCGCCAGGGAACCTCGGCCTCCCCATCATCGGCGAAACCCTCCAACTCATCTCCGCCTACAAAACCGACAACCCCGAACCCTTCATCGACGAACGGGTCAAGCGGTTCGGACCCATTTTCACCACCCACATTTTTGGTGAACCAACTATATTTTCGGTCGAACCGGATTTCAACCGGTTTATTTTGCAAAATGAAGGGAAGTTGTTCGAGAGTAGTAACCCGGGTTCGGTTACGAGTTTGTTAGGTAAACATTCGTTGGTTTTAATGAAGGGGAGTTTACACAAACGTATGCATTTTTTAACCATGAGTTTCGCTAATTCCGGTATTATTCGACATCGTCATTTGGTCGATATCGATCGGTTGGTTCGGTTTTATTTGGGTTCGTGGTCGGACCGGGTTTTTCTCATGGATGAAGCCAAGAAGGTATTTTTTTGTTTTACTAAATTTTTCGGTTTGGAGTATCTAATCTAATTTATTTGATTGTAAGTCTCACGTGAGATCGTATTAGATACTTACTGTTTATTAGGAGATATCGCTAAAATAATTATTGTCGTTACTTGATACCACATTTCGATAAGCCTAAATTTGTTTCATATGAAAAATTATATTTATTTAGTTGTGTGTTAATAAAGTAAATGGAGAGAAAAAAAGATCTTCTAAAAATATATTTTCAACAAATATTTATTGTCCGAGGATGTGTTGGCCTAGTGATTAAGGTTGAGGTACCAGTGACGATAGGTCACAGGTTTGAATTCTCCTTGTCCCGTTATATTGTCCTCGTGGCTCATATTAAAAAAAAAAAAAAAACAAATATTTATTGTAAAATGGATAAAATTCTTTTTGTTAAACTAAAGCATTGTTTAGAAAACCGCATAAATTCGTGATAATGCTAGTGTTTTTTTTGTTTTTTTTAAAGAGAGTGTTTACGTGGATGTATTTTAGGGTTCGAACTTAAAACCTTAAAGAAGGTAAATCAATTTTGTATTGGTAATTTCGTAACAAATACTCGGGTAATAATTTGATGAATTACCTTTTTTTTTTTTTTTTTTTTTTATTACCTTTAAAGACCGCAAATATGCTTCTCTTATTTTATGTTGTTTATATATTGTCCGTTTACCTACGAATTTTCTAGGAACAATCTATAAATTTAGTAATAAACGTATATTTATAGAATAATAGTACTCCGTATATTTTACTTTGAAAATACAATTGATTAAATAACCATTTAAATGTAAATAAAAGACAAATATACCTAAAATAATTTTAATTTTGCATAGCTGGTCCTAAAATACCTTTCGAATTTAATTCGTGATTTTAAATAGAAAATATGAGCTTTGATCGCGATAGATATCAGCCGTCTTATGTGGTTATATTTTACGAAAATTGTTTTCTTCTTATATTTTCTTTTTAAGATTTTTTTGTGGGACCTCGGTTAACAATATAAGGTTTTTAGTGTCTCTAAATTTATTTTGGACACTAGTTTAGTTCCCCTGCAAATGCACGACTCATATAAATCAATGTATATTTTAGTTTTAGTTTTATAGTACAAATTCTGTTGATTTATATTTGTCGTTATTTTCAGATTACATTTTATTAAAACTTAACCCCTTTTTTTCAGGAAATTTTTTTTAATATATTTTGAATTATAGATACAAACATCATGGTCTACAAATTCAAATTAAAAACCTTCTTTGAATTTTTACACGTTTAACTCACAATTTTTTATTGAATTTTCATGGTTAACGATAGTCAAATTGGATGTCTTATATTATAATACTCTATTTGTTTTTTTTCCTACTTTTCCTATTTTTAAAATTTGTTAGAGTATAAATAAGGTATGTTTAATTAAGATGCATGAGATTTAGATGAGTTTAGAGTTAATTTTTTAGGATTATTTTGTAGTTGGAAAAGCACTTTGGAGGGAAAATTATTTCCCGACAAGGTAAGTTTCCTTGAACGGTTTCTCAATAAGTATATATAAAAGAAGATTATACGATATAATAACATATCCAATTGTTTAGTTTTGTAGTACGAATTTACGTATTTATATTGCACGACTAATATATAGTTTCAATCGATTTTCCCTGGCCTATATGTATCTTTCATAGTACTCCATTGTACATTGGTCATGTTTATCCTATTATATAAAACAATTTCATACACGTACTACGGAGTAATATTTACGGTTGTTTGATTGCAACAGTGAATATAAATAATGAAATTGAGATTAATCGTACTCCATATTAATTATGTAAATCTCTAATTTGTGATTAGAGATCAATTGAAATGACAATATATATCTCTAAAATAAAGTAACTAAATCGATGTTTAACTCTTGCAAATTACTCCGTATAAAATCAAATAAATATATTGTCCGTACAATGGAGTACTCGTATTATTTACTACGAGTAATATATACGAGTACTCCATATATAGTAGTAGTACCAACAATAATAGTTTAATAATTGGATATAAAGTTGTAGCCGATGATCATTGTGTTCCCGGCAACAATAAGTACATCCACATTTCTCATGATCTTTTTATTCCTTACTCTTTTATACTCCGAAAGTAATACGGAATATAAACTAAAAGTAAATCTATCATAAGATCGTTTTACGCTAATAAAATTTATCAGTTGTTGTTATTATTATTATTATTATTAATAAATGAGATACTAACAGATTCTATTATTATTAATATTTGATTAAGCTAATTAGTAGGTTTAATTAATTTGTTTGCAGATAACATTTGCATTAACAATGAAGCAGCTAGTGAGCTATGACCCATGTGAATGGACGGAAAGTCTTGGAAAAGAGTACCTTCATGTTATTGAAGGCTTCTTTGCTATTCCTAACTCTTTTTTCTCCAAAACTTATAATCGAGCAATTCAGGTCATTATTTATTCCATTTTATCATCTTTAAAATAATACCGAGTATATCAGAATAGATAGACTTTTTATCGCAATGATTTTTATTCAATGACACTGAACTTATATAGTTATATGTGCTACTGTAATAGTCAATTATTCTCATAGATTACATTTTTTAGCCGCCATGTGATCTTTTGGATGTAATTTTGATAAAGTGAACCGAACTTACTGTATTTGAATTGAATGAAAATTTATAAAATAAGCATCTAAATAGAACTTATCTAAATAGATTTGAACTGAATTAATCTAAAAATAAATCCAAAAGAACAGCGCATTAGTTTCCCCTTTAGTGTCACATTTTGCGATTGGATCATTTTGCAATTTATTTGACGCAAATTATTTTAGGCTAGAACAAAAGTAGCGGGAGCATTGAGCTCGGTGGTGCGCGAAAGGAGAAAATTGTGCGAGCTAGGAGAGCGAAAAGGCGACATGCTAGGGGCGTTGCTAGATGAGGAAGTCGAGGGCAAACGGTTGTCCGACGAAGTAATCGTGGATTTCTTAGTGTCTTTATTTGTAGGTGGGTCGGAGACTACGGCCACATGTATGACCCTAGCCATTAAATTTCTAACGGAAACTCCTCTAGCTCTTGCACAACTCAAGGTATCATTGAATCTCTTATTAATTTGTTATGTCTAATTTATTTTGCTTTCTCATAAACACCACTAGGGTCCACCATATTTATTTTCATATATGAAGTATATTTTCCAAATTATTATTTCCTCTGTCTCAGTCATTTGTTTACACTTCCCTTAAATTTTCCTCACAAAAAAGTCAAAGTGTAAATAATTTATACGAACATAGAGATTAGAGAGTAGTAAAAAAATTGGTAAATGCAACCGTTTAGAGAGACTACTATGAATGAAAAGTATAATTATCTTATTTTGGATTTAATTTCGCTGCATTGAACATAAATAAACTTATTAAAACTGAACTGAATTGAATAAATTTGAAATTGAGTAAAAAAAACCAAGCATAAGCTAGTGGTGACTGAAGAGGTGTTAAATTATTACTCTGTATATATTACTCCCTCCGTCTTGGTGATTTGTTTACATTTACTTTATACACATTTATCGATGTGAGGAGAGATGTAGAGAAAAAACTAATAGAATAATAATATAAGTACAAAGGGGGTCCCGCTTGCTTAAAATTATGAAATGTAATTGGTTAAGGGAGTAGGGACCCACCTCCCACATGGGTCACTCATGACCATTTATGGAAAGTGTAAACAAATGACCCGTAACCCCCTAAATAGAAAGTGTAAACAAATGACCGGGACGGAGGGAGTAGTAATAGTATTATTGGATCCCGAATATGACACGCGGTAACTAGTGATCGATTTACGTTCACCTATAATAATTTTAAGATATATTAGAAGTATAATTATATTTATATTTTTGATGTATGTTTAATAATATTAATATTTATTTTCAAAAATTGAGTAAAAATATTATAAACTTAACTACTCACTTAAATATATATACTCCGTAGAAAACTAACCCATATAAAGATCATGAGGTACTTCCTCTGATCCGTCAAATTTTGAACGTTTAACCATTTTTGGGAGGAAATTTTAATCAATTGTTAATAATCTGACCGATATGAAGGAGTAGTAGGCAATTAGTCATTACACAAGCTACTAGCCTAGGAGTTAGATCCACCCGTTGGTCAACAAGGAGGTGTTTACTACTCCATATTAAAAGTGGAAAAGAAATCGGATTAACAAATAAAAGATCATTAAAAAAGTATTATTATTGTGAAATAAACAACTTTATTTCCATCATCTAAGAAGATATAAATATGCTTTTTTGAAATTTGATGCATATTACATAATCATGTCATTGCACATGTACGTACTACATTGCAAAGGCAAAGCTATCTTATTATACGACTACTTTGTTGCGTATAATTAAATGACTCCAATTATCGCGATCACGTATAATTATTGCTTTTAATTATGTTGCATGTAATTAACGACTAAGAATCACGTATTCACCGTGAAATTTGTGTAACATGCAATGCACTCCATTAATGTGTACCTTTTTAATTTCATATACTTATACTCTCTCTGATTCAGTCATTATTTATTTACCTTTCTATTTTAAGAAAAAAATCTCAATCTGTTTGATCGTTTGTTTCTGATTTGACTTTTTCACTCATAAAAAAGTCAAGCGTAAACAATTCAATCAAACGGAGGAAATAAAAATCTTGCCTCCGTTCTAGTGATTTGTTTACAGTTTGACTTTTTTGTGAGGGGGATTTGAGTGAAGTGTAAACAAATGACCGGTACAAATGAAGTATCATTTTTATTTGACTTAAAAATAATTGTCAAACCAATTCTCAAGCAAAATCAACTAGCTTCCTACAATTAATTATTCTCTCTTTGGTCTCATAGAGTTTTAAGTGTTAAAATAGATTTTATACTCATTTCCAAAATAAAATTGTAAATTAATACGAGTAACTGAATTAGAGGGAATATCATTGCATTATTAGATAAATTTACACATACTCGTACAAAGTATAAATGTAAGACAATGACCAATAGTAATGATCTAAGTGTTAGTTTAGCGATACGATCATAACTATTCATTGTCTTTAAATAACCTATACGAAGTAATTTCTTTCGTATTACTTCCTCCATTTTTTTGGATTCTATACATTTGCTTTTTGCACGTACGTCGATGCACGTTTTCTTTTGTTTATATCTTTAGTTACATAATTCCGAAAATTATAAAATTTAAATATTAATAATGCTCTCGAAAATGCAATTAAAACAAGATCTCACATGACTATTTTTTATTTCATATATTAGACGATATATTGAAGATTCTCCTCATTTGTGAATAGTGTCCAAAAAGCAAATGTATACAATCCAAAAAAATGGAGGAAGTATATTATTTCACATTCAAATATCAATCGATATGTTCCACTTTTTTATATGGCTCATCTATATTATTATTACGAAGTACATGACATCAATCATTTAGCTTTATTATCTACATAACATAATTAAAAACGACATAATATTCAAACTCACAATCAACAAATTACGATTATTATTATTATTACTACTACTATTATTATTATTATAAGAAAGTTATTTACCAATTAAAGTAGTTTATTATCACCATTTTCCAATTAAAAAAGTAATAATAATAATAAAAAAAAAAGAGTATAGAATGAAAGATTTGGTAGGTAGGGGGGAGTGAAGTAGACAAAGTGGGTGTTGGGGGCAGCCACGTGAGGGTGGGGAAAAATAGTACAAAATGTACACCCAATTTTTATTTAATTATTATATTGAGGGACCAGAATACAATGACCCAAGTATACCCTACTACTCTTACTTTCACTCCTCCGTTTAGGTGAATTGTTTTACAGTTTGGCATTTTGTGAGGGAAAAATCAAATCAGAAACAAAGCGAATGGCTGAGACGGAGAGTCTTAGCTTCTACCAATTCAAGGGTATACTTGTCTCACCATTGTATCCTTCTTTAACTTTTACCGTTTTAGTTAGTTACCACAAGGTAATTACTCTTCTTCGTAAACATTTACTACGGTGGAGTTAAGCACGGTTGAACATTAACAAGTTCAGCTCAACTCTAATAAATTCAGTTTAATTCACTTCAACTCTAATAACTTGAAAAGAACGAATGTTCACACATTTTTTTATAGTTTTGTGAGTAGTAAGTCAAATATTAACAATTGACTGGAATATAAATAGTTGAACGGTTTGCAATGATGTTATTTTTATGTTTTATAAACATTATTGTCTTATTGAATATGAATGCAGATCATAACACTAACATTTTCTGTCGTAATATACACTTTTTATTGTACTTAAAGTAAATCGTAAAAAGTTGACTAAAACGAAAAGAATAATTAATATCTCTACTACGTAGCTTAAGTCGATATCAAACCCCTGGTGAAAAGTAAAAAAGGTAAAGGTGAATCTGATAAGAGTTAATGAGAGAAGTACAAAGTTAAATGCTTGATGTAAAATTGAAGTGCAGTAAATAAAAAAGAAGCTAGTATTTGAAAGAGGTAAATGTGGAACAAAAATGTCAGAAAATGAATGAGAAAGGTAAAAGTTGTAGAAGTAACAAGAGACAAATTCAATTCCACTTAGCATCTTCATGCTCACCTCTATTGTGTCAGAGTTTAGGTTTCAGTTTCACAGTCTACTCCCCTACCTTTGACCATCGTTCTTTCTCCCTCTTCAATTTTGTTTCCTTTTTATAATACTCAATCGGTCGGTGATTTAAGTGTAAAATTATCAGATTATTTGAGTTTGGTTTAAGATAGTATTAACGATTTAACAATAATATATAGTTGCTACTTCGAACAACTATTATCACCATCCTCAAAACGTCAAATTACAAACAACAAATAAAAACTCCAAGTTATATCTTTGTTTTCTTGCCAAATTCAGAGGGCACTGTCTTATCTCGACAGAAAATTCGATACAATTCGGGCATAAGAGTAAGGGTTGAATTGTTCTGTAAGGAAAACGTGATCAGATGATTCGGTGCTAATATTCGTAGTGTAAATTCTGTCCAGTGGTAAGTTAATATAACAGAATCTAGGGATAAAGTTGCGTATATCTGATCCTCTGACGTTAAAACATCGGAAAATGATGTTAAGATACTGTATGACTGACTATGTGGTTAACAGGTGGAGCATGAAAATATACGTGCTAAGAAAGGTGATAATGAAGCCTTGGTTTGGTCTGACTACGAATCCATGCCTTTTACTCAATGCGTAAGTCTTCTCTATCTCAGTCATTTGTTTATCTTTCTCTTAAATTTCACTCAAAAAAAATCAAACTGTAAGTCTGTAAACAATTTACTGGACAGATGAAGTATTATTTTGAGTTTTAACTCAAAAAAAGTGTCGTGTAAAACAAGTGATGCAAACAAGCGGGGATAAATTTTAATTTTTTAGGATCACTAACCACAATCGATGATGTAATTAATGGCTTAAAATTATTTCGATGACACGTTCAGGTAATTAACGAGACTTTGCGAGTAGCGAACATGATCGGAGGTGTATTCAGGCGCACGACATCCGATATTCACATTAAAGGTGCATAAATTTAGGGCAACAGTCCATTTTAACTTTGGGCCTCAAATTGAATTTGTGCTAAGTGATTGAAATTAGTGGGTTGTTGCTACATGAACAGGCTATACAATACCTAAAGGATGGAAAGTATTTGCATCGTTTCGAGGCGTACATATGGACGACAATAACTTTAAGGACGCACGGTTGTTCAATCCGTGGAGATGGCAGGTTTGTTGGCCATATCATCGCTTCATCACCGAACTAGAATGATATACTCGACGTTCATGGTTTTGACGGCGGTTTTTATTGTCGTGTGCAGAGTGACGCTGGAGCTACGCTACCTCTGGGAGTTTTTACTCCCTTCGGCGGAGGTCCTAGGTTGTGTCCCGGCTACAAGCTTGCTAGGGTGTCGGTTTCCGTCTTTCTACACTACCTCGTCACGAAATACAGGTGCCTTTTCTTTCCGTTCACTCCATAAAAAATCAATGTCGACAACACATTCTAGCCGGTCTACATAGGAACCGACTTGTATACACACTTTAAGTGATTTGTTTGAAATCGAGCATGATGTAGCGATACATGACACTTTCTCATTCTATGATTTTCCAACAGTTGGGAGCCTGCAGAGGAGGATAGATTAGTCTTCTTTCCGACGACCAGGACACAGAAGCGACTTCCCCTTAACGTGAGACGACGAGGCACAAGTATGTAAAGTGAGGACGAGATCAGTTAGTCATAGAACAGGCCGTAACAGGATTTTGGAAAGGATTACACAATTTGTTGAATATAAATTCAAATAAGAAAAGTAGAAAAGAAGCAGTTGCTCATATAGGGAAGCCATATAGGAAAGGAAAGCCGAAATGATATTCTTTCATTCACCAAGGAAATAGATTGTTTCACTAATCACTAGAATCTCGAAACACTCGATTCTTTCAGTCATTGTCGATTACTATTAAGATGGCTTCGTGTGTATTATCAACCAAAATACGTATGTATCTCGGTTAATTACATGGTTAATGGGTTAATCTCACACTTAACTATATTGAGTATTTATTTTTACTTTTTCGTCGTTTTACAATCTAAAAAATACGACATTCTAAACCGTACCTGAAAACTGTATATAAGACTGTTGTTGTAAACAACGCACGATAGTCAGAGCACGCTCTCCATTTCACACTGGCGTGCAGTTATTTTCATCTGTGCATACAAATCATGTAGCAAACTGTACATCTCAGTAGAATCGATATGCGATTCATCAGCAGCAACAAACTGATGCACTGCATTTTGCATTTCGATCCAACTCGATCCTGGACATCGTTTCTCAACACCAACTTCCCTCATCCTAGCCCTGATATTGGCGACCTCTTCCCAACGGTTTGCTTCAGCGTACATGTTAGCCAAAAGGGTATAGTAACCACAGTTTTCGGGCTCTAATTCTGTAAGTTTGCTAACAGCGAGCTCAGCCATATCTATGTTCGCGCACAGTTTACACCCACTTAACAACGCACCCCAAATTACTGAATTTGGTTCGATTTTCATACTTCTAATCACGTCCATTGCTTCGTCAAGCAACTTAGCTTTGCACATTAAATCAACCATGCAGCCATAGTGTTCTATACCTGGATGAATTTGAAAATCGTCAATCATTCTTTGAAAAAGTTCACGGCCTTTTTCAACTAGTCCTGCATGAGTACACGCACTGAGAACGCTGATAAATGTTACTCTGTTAGGTTTAACATTTGCCGTTATCATAGTTTCAAACATTTCTATAGCTGATCTTCCATGTCCATGAGCTGCAAGACCGTCAATGATCGAATTCCAACAAAACAAATTCTTTTCCTTTAGATTGAAAAACACAACGAGTGACCTGTCCAACCTCCCACACTTAGCATACATATCAATCAACGTAGAACCAATGTAAACATCAATCGAAAACCCCTTCTCGAAAATATAGAAATGCATCTTCCTTCCTAAGTCAAGAGCTCCAAGATGAGCGCAACACGAAATAATTGTAGCTAACGTTTTCTCATCAGGGCGTACTCCACTCTCAATCATCTCATCAAATACGGCCAAACCCCTTTTATATTCTTTATTTTGAGTGTAACAGGCGATCATGGTAGTCCACGAAACTAAGTCTTTCTCCGGCATTTGTCTAAACAACAATGTCGCCGACTCAACATCCCCTACACGAGCGTACCCACCAATCATCGCATTCCACGCAGTCGTATTCCTCTCAGGCATTTCATCAAATAACCGCCTCGCAGAACCCATGTCTCCTCCTCTAGCAAGAACACACACCATAGTAACCCACGCAAAACGATCTCTTTCAGGCATTTCGTCGAACACCTTACATGCTTCATCAAAACAAAAACATGGGTATTAAACCCATTTTTCCACACTTGACAATGAAGTCCTTCACCAAATTTCACCCCAAAAATTTGACCACAAGCTTTAATTAACGGCGAAAAAGTATAACTTGTTGGATAAACCCTAATTCTCAACATTTCTAAGTACAATTCTAAAGCTTGAATTGGTCTACCACTATAAATTAACCCTCTAATCAATGCATTAAATACAAAAACATTAGGAGAATTCATCTGGGAAAAGATTAATTTTGCATAATCAATCAAATTTAGGGAAGAACAAGTGGTTATGAAATTGTTCATCAAGTAACAATCATTAATTAGGTCATTTTTAATCAAATTAGATTGAATTGATTGTAAAGATGAAAGATTTGAGCAGTTTTTTAGGTGGGTGATTAATGATTCTGTGTGAATTAGCTTTTTGCGCGGGAAATTTGAAGAAAATATACGGTTTATGTAATAAACTGGGTGTTTTGAACAAAATTGAAAGATCATTGGAATCAATTAGCAATATATTTTGTTTATCTGCTCTGCACAATGTATGATTTCATCTTTGGATTTTCTATTAGATGGGTCCAGTGAATGTCAATTGGTGGGTCAACGCGGATATTGTTTCGTATCCGCCCTAATTAGGGTGGAGATAAGAGATACTTTAGTGGATCGTAAAGCGATGATGGATCCTAAAAGTGATATCCGTTGTGGGTTAGGGAGCGGTGGTGAATTTCATCCAAACACCGCCCCGCCCTCGTACGCACCTCTGTCCCGCCTCGCCCTTACCCGTCCCGCCTTACCTGCCCCGCCTATATCCGCCCCGCCCTTACCCGTCCCACCTATACCCGCCGCATCTATACCCGCCTTATCATATTCTTAAGAATAAAAATTAGAGAAATAATTAACACTTTGAATTTTTTTTTTTTTTTTTTTTTTTCTTTTGTACTTTAAATTTTGAAATATGAATACAACTAATACTCCATATTTTTAATTTGGTTCACTTTGATTGGTTATTTGAAATGTATTTTCTATGTGGCTAACACTTTACTCTTTTTTTTTTTTTTTTTTTTTGGTACTTCAAGATTTTGAAATATGAATACAACTAATACTCCATATTTTTTCAATTCATAAACTTTAAATGTGTGTCTTATGTATTTCAATTTGGTTTACTTTGATTGGTTATTTCAAATGTGTTTTCTAATGTGGCTATGTCGTTATTAGAAAATTTTCAGTAAAAAATTATTGAAATTTACGTTGTGATAATATGATTCTATGGGGTGGGTCTGTGGCTGGTGGGGCGGGTCTGGGGTGGATGGTGAGCAGTGGTGGGTCTAAAAAATTCCCCGTCAGGCGGGTGGTGGAGTATGGGTGGTCACCCGCCATGGGTGATGGGGCGGAGGTGGGTTTTTGTTGGTGGATGCGATGCTTCCCCCGTTCCTCCCGCCCCCGCCCTGTCTCAATGACATCCCTAGTGCACAAGATAAAAAAAAAATTCTAAAAGAAATATTCATTTTGAATTTTATCCTTAAAACATCCCGAAATAAATGATTAAGAAAATTAATACTCCGTATTTGCTATCTTAAATAAATTACTGTAAGTCCACCTCATTTGTATTAGATCATTTAGTTTTTTGTATCATTTTAGTGACAACTGACAAGTACGATTAATTGACACTATTTTTTTTTTTTGGAACCCCTATAAGTCATTTTAGTGGATTTATTTTATGTTTTTGTAACCTTTTAACTGTAATTTATACTTTGATCTCCACTGCAAACTCAAATTGTTAGTGGTAGAGTTGGTAAAAGCATCTCCAACGGACAACTACATTGTATTATAACTAGACTTGCCACATCGTTTTTCTAGGCTATTTTGCTTTTCGGCTAAAACAGCTCTAGTAGTGAGTTACAACATATTGTAGCTTGTATAGGTACTGCATCCTCACTTGACATACCAGGACCCGCGCTAACCTGCCGTAAAAGAAAACAACAGCCACAATCAGTGGGAAGTAACTAGGTGCTCCCCAGTCGTATTTCAACAAACAAGACATAACCAACAACACCATCAATCATCTCACCTGGCCTATGGCCTAAGATCACAGTACAATAAAAACAACAATAATAGCTTTAACAAAGCAACCATAATACAAGCTCAACCTCAACAGTTCTCAATACGGTCAACAATAATCAACATCAACGCAAGAGAAAGCACGGAGCACTGGATAGCCACATAACCGTGAGCTACCCCGGACCTCACCCTAACCGGTGATACCTCCAAACCCTATGGCGGAACCACATAACCGTGAATTCCCTTTCAATGGACCCACATAACCGTGAAATCCTCAACTGTCTTAATTTGGCCAAACCTCACCATAACCGGTGACGACATACAACTTACCATAGTCTCTAACCATAACCGGTTGAGAACCCAAAGGGCGGCATCCGTCCAAACTAGGACGTCGTAACTCCTCACGCACGAGCCATAACCGTACCCGTACGCACACTAGTCTCAAGCTTATAACAATCAACTCAATAACCTGAGTTAACTCAACCTCAACATCATCCAATACCAACAACCAATCCAACATCATCATCAATTCAATATACAAGCTTAACAATGACAATGTAATAGCAATATACAAGCTTAACAATGACAATGTATCCATCCATTTGTACGTATCACCTTTGGTGTGATTTTTATGAAATTTGCACATGTGCATGAAAGACAAGCATTAGTGAATGAATAAGTGAAGTCGTGGAGCAATGTGGTTATATCAAGAATTCAAGCAACATTATTTATCCTAAAAAAGAAATGCAAACAAATGTATAAATATCCTTAAAAAAATGTAAATAAAGAGATGAATAAGAGGCATTAACTTTTACAACACATTTCTAGGCAAAACACTTACCTCACGAACCAATCTACATGTTATACTACGATATAAGGTGATTCGAGGTTGGAACATTTTTTCGTGCGAATACGTTACTTTACAAACCATTGCAAGTGAACCAAGGATGTCTTGGCCTAGTGGTTAAGATTGAGGTACCCGTGACGATAGGTCAAAGGTTCGAATCCTCCCTCCCCCGTTGTATTGCCCTCGTGGCTCATATTGGACCAAAAAAAAAAAAAAAAAACAAACCACTGTAAGTGTCATGCTTCACTATAAAGTAAGTCACGCGTTTAGTGCGTTTTATAAGGTAATTTATATAACGCATGGCAATCTCTGATAAGTTACATTACTTGGTGTTGTAATCGACGTTACTTCTTATGAGAAAATAAATAAATAGAGGTGTCTCTTGCTCACTTAAAAATCACTCTTGTTTAGGTAAAATCTATGCAAAAATACCATTGATCTTCGTATTGAACACATTATTTTTATTATCATTTTCTTTCAAATATCATGAAATTTAATATGATTATTTCTTTGGAAATATGGCTATCTATTCCGATCATGGAAAATCTAATAAAGTTAAAGGTATCTAACCACTGCTTTATACTTCGTATTATTTTGTAGACGATCATTTATAGGGATGTCACTGGGGCGGAGCGGGGGTGGGGGTGGGGGAAGCATCTCCATCACCGCATCCACCAACAAAAACTCACCTCCACCCCCGCCCCATCATGCATAGCGGGTGACCACCCGTCCTCCACCACCCGCCCCCGCCCCACCCGCCCTTGATCGACCCGCCCCACAGAATCGTTTTATCATAACGTAAATTTCAATCATTTTTTACCGAAAATTTTCTAATAACGACATCGCCACATAGAAAAACACATTTCTAATAACCAATCAAAGTATCGTGAGTACCAAATTAAAATACATACGACACACATTTAAAGTTTATGAATTAAATAAATATCAATCTTACACCAATATTTTGATTGGTTAAAGTGTTAAATTTTTAAATTGTTAAAGTTTATGAAACAAAGTAAAGTTTTAAAGTGTTAAATTTTTCTTTAATTTATATTCTTAAGAATATGAACACGGCGGGTATAGGCGGGACAGGTAAAGGCGAGGTGGGGGCAGCGCGGGGCGGTGTTTGGATGAAATCCACCACCGCTCCACACCCACTAAAGTGTCTCCTACCTCCCCTTAACTGGGGCGGATGCGGGACGATATCCGCGTTCACACTGACATCCCTAATCCCCTATTTGCTTGAGTTAGTGTTACCATAAATTTTTATATGAGTGATTTTGTTAACTACTATCTAACGAGCCCAATACAATTTGATTGTTTGTATCAATGAAGGTGGTCGATTTGAAGATGCAGCCAACCATCTTTTCATTGCTACGATATCAAATCAGTGAATTACCGGGTATTTGTTTTCTTGCCTTTTTAACCTAGACTAGAAGTAAGAATATATGAAACTCAATGCTTCGTATTAATTAGTTACCATAGAATAGAATGAGCATAATCAAAGATAAATCTAATTTTTTCTCTAATATATTGATTTCACTTTCATAAACCATTACTTTTAGGGTTGAGTGTAGTCCGATAAATAGGACAAGTTTGGACTCAAGAATCGATTTACGGTTAAATGATTTTGGAAATAAAAATATTAATACCATGTGTTTAGTTCATTTTATTAATTGAAATTAAAGAAGTTATTTGTACTTCGTATTACTATTTTTTCTACTATTCTTCTTATCTTTTGTTTTTGGTATTTATGCCCGTAAGTTTGCTATAGTTCTCATAATTCCGCCTTTATAATTGATAAAATTATTAGAAACTTTTTTAAAAGTACGGAGTAGATTTTTATTTTTTTAGAAATTAAACACGTATAAGACCGCCTATTGTAGTATATGGTGTACAAATAGGCTATTGTAAGATGGTCTTACAATAATTTATTGTAAGACCGCCTATTGTAGTATATGGTGTACAAATAGGCTATTGTAAGACTATATTATTGTGAGACCGTTTACATATAATATAGTCTTACGATAATATAGTCTTACAATAATTCTTGTGTAAGATGGTATTACAATAATATATGTAAATGGTTATAATAATATAGTTCTACAATAATATAGTCATACGATAATTTATCCTAAACTCACACATCATACCTCATATCGTGTGGGGTTTATCAATAGTTCACCCACAAATTATACAGATGCAGTTACTCCTTTCACAATTTTCTTTTTCACATTTAATTCTTAATTTTAATTATAACCTCATCAACTTCAATCTTATAATGGTGAGCAGAGTTCTTGATTAGTGGTGTTAGACAATAACGGGATCCTCTAGAGTAACTTTACCGTAGAGTTATTCTAGAATTTTGGTTTTTAAATTAGATAATCATAATAAATTTATTTAATTTGATATTTCTCTTATACAAATACCCTCATATGCGTTCCTCATCGATTTTTTTTTCCCGAAAAAGGGTTTTTTTTTTGGGACGTTCCGACGGCTTCGCCGCCGAATTCGAACCAAAAGATACCCTACATAAACTTGGTGAACCCGTTTGGGTGATGGATGAAAAGAAATTTTTTATTCTATGCAAGTAATGTGACAAAAATGGAGTAACTCTACGGTAGAATTACTCCAGAGGATCTCTACACGACAATAACTTAAATTAAGAATTGCATTTTATGCAGTTAAAAAATAACTGTTGGGAAAACCTCTCATATATGCGCGTGCTTGGATTGAAGGGATTAAAAGGAAAGTAACTGAATGGAAATATTGGATCTTATTCCTTTCATTTGCTTACGATAAATGGGAGGAAGAAAATAGATGGGAGAAATTTGGAGAATCAATTTTTCCTCCTTCAAGTATAATCATAATCTCTCTTTATAATAGGAAAGATTTGAACGCAAATGATATCCAAACACTAATGTTTTATTCTCTTTTCTCCTCTTTCCCCTTTATTTTCCATTCCCTTGCTTCTTTTATCTTCCCTTCCCTCCGCTTTTATTATCCAAACACACCTTATGTGTTCATGGATGAACCAAACACACCTTAGATGAGAAAAATAATTATGGTAATTATAACAACATTTTGATCTTTGGTAATTGTGAGATAAAATTACTCAATCATTTAGCGAAACGGTCTCATAATGATTTTACTGTGAATTTTGAAAACAAAAATTACAAAAGGTAGAAGTTGTGAAAAACTGTAATATAAAATGTGAAAGTTGTGAATAAACCATTACCATTTTATTCCTACGACACTCACTAGCAAAGTAACAACATTTGTCATCACTCCACCACTATACTCGTCGAAAATCGACAATCTCATCGCAAGATCTCTTCTTTTGTAAACCATATTCTAAAACTTAGTGTTAATCAGTGAAGAAAACATATTAATGGTTTCATTGTTGTGATTGATGAAATCGAATATTGAGTATGAGTTGGTGATAAACTGGTAATGGAAATGTGCGCAAATTGAAAAGTTTTTGGTATTTTATAGTTTTAGTAACTCGTATACATTTCAGTATACATTTTCTTTAATAAAATTGAATTCATTTCACGTACAATAGGGTTAAATTTAAAATAAGAATCCAATAACTTTTTAAATCAATAATTATGTTATTTGTGAAAGCTAACATACATCGTAGTTATTTTTAAGAGTGTACGGAGTATCATACAATGAGATGAGTTGACCATAAAATTTGTAAAAAAGAAAAAAAAAATGTAGATTGGATGAAAGATAAAATTTACTTATACAATATATTTTAATTTTAAACTCAAACAATTTAATTTGTTGATGTCATATATATACCTAATATCTTATAATGTCTTTTCATCACAATATCATGCTTCTTTTATTATGCGATGTAGTTCTTAATATTGTATATTACTCCGTATGAACAAACACAAACTGATGGTTGGACACTCAAGATTGGTTTTATATTCTAACTCGTCCCTTCACACAAAAGGCCTTTGGGCTTGAAGTGAGACGCAACGATGACCCTCCCCATACCCGGTGCTATATTATTGCACTTTGAAATGAAGGGGTGACGAGTCTTGAGATTCAAACCCGTGACCTTTGGTTACAAGACTCTGATTCCATGTCAGGAACCAACTCAATCAAAAGTTAAAGCCGATGGTTAGAGGCTCAGGATCAATTATATACCCTAACACACCCTCTTACGCGAATACCCTTTAGGTTTAAGCGTTGACGCAACTACGTACAGACCCCTCCCCCAACTTTGTGTGATATATACTCCATCTCTTCAACTCCATTCGCATCAAAGAGAATTTGACATTATTCATTGAAGTGTAGAAGTTGCGGAATTTCTTACAATATATTGAACCAAACAAAGTCATGCTATATTTTCGTTCCGACATTTGCCTCGCCAAATGTGAAAAATGCAAGGGATGCAAATGGAGTTGAAGGGAGGGATTACCACTTTGAAAGTAAGAGGTGGTACACTACCCGAAAATTAAGCAAAAAAAACGCAAGAAACCCGTTTCAAATAAAAAATCCAACCGTTGTTTCTATGGCCGTTATTTATAATCAAAAACAACGCAAAAAAAATATACGAAACCGTTTTTTATATCAAAAATATCGTTTTATAAAAATTTGGCGGTTTTGATTAAAAACAACGGTTTTTTTTACAAAAAACCGTTTCTTAAAAACATTAAAAAAAACGGTTTTTAACAAAAAACCGTTTTTTTTAATATTAAAAAAAACGGTTTTTTAAAAAAACCGTTTTAAATAATCATTAAAAAAAACGGTTTTTTGTAAAAAACCGTTTTTTTTAATAATTATTAAAAAAAACGGTTTTTTTTAAAAAACCGTTATAAAAAATTGAATTTTTTTTTAAAAAAAAATAAAATTACGAAATTGCTATAATTACATATAAATTATCCAAAATACAATTTATATAAATACAATTTATATAAATTATCAAAATACAATTTATATAAATTATCAAAATACAATATAAATTATCAAAATACAATTTCTGCAAATTAAAAAATACAATATAAATTATCAGATTACGAAATTTCTAGAAAATGAAAATTGAATCCTGCAAAAAATTCAATCCGTACTCATTCAACAATAATAATATATATTTTTATAATACTACGATTTCGTTTGCATAGGTTACGTAGTATTATAAAAACAACAACAAATCGTTACAAAAGTTTAAGATACTTGCCTCTTTATATAGCTAAATACAAATTTTCCCCGCATATCTCGTTCCTCGTCGATTTCTTGCGCCATATATGATGTTCCAGGTGGATTTTTAGCGATATACTACAAAAAGAAAAAATATATAATTATCTTAGTGCGTAATAATAAAATAGATACTTGAAAGTTTAATCTAACCATCGTAGTTCAAGCCGTCGGAACCAACGCCATCGACGGACCCACCGTCCTTTGAACACCTAAGTAAGGTAGAGTGCAGCGGGATCTTTTTGTAGGTGAAAACGGATTTGTATTCCGACTGGCGGTGACCAAGGAATGGGCCGTCAAAGTTGGTAGGAGGTTATCGTTTGTCAAAACTTCAAACGGCCATAACTTCGCGCCAGAGTGTCCGATTGGGGCAAATTTTTTTTTCAAACTGCTTAACTTTTCGAGATCTACGCAATGGGCATGCCCCAAAGGGGCATTGACGTCCGAATAATTTTTCAAAAAATGCCTCTAAAAGGGTGTTTTGGCCCTTTGAAAGTTTTACGACGCAAACAAACCTCCAATACTAAATATCGTCCATCAACAACTCCGTATTACTACTTCATATTACCAAACATACATATTTACATACATACATACATACATATATATACTTAATTTACATATTACCAAACATACATATTTACATATTCCCAAACATACATATTTACATACATACATACATACATACATACATACATACATACATACATACATACATACATACACCGTGCCCCACCGTGCCCCACCCAGCCCCACCGTGCCCCACCCAGCCCCACCGTGCCCCACCAGCCCCACCGTGTCCATGCACCGTGCCCCACCCCTCACCCTAACCCTCAAACAACAACAACAACAACAACCACCTCGACAACATAACAACAACAACTAACAACCACCTCGACAACATAACAACAACAAGTGCTCAACAACAACAACAACAACAAGAAGAAGAAGAAGAAGAAGAAGAAGAAGAAGAAGAAGAAGAAGAAGAAGAAAAAGAAGAAGAAGAAGAACAACAACAACAACAACAACAACAACAACAACAAGTGCTCAACAACAACAAGAAGAAGAAGAAGAAGAAGAAGAATGAAAAACGAATGCATAATACAATACATAAAAAGAATGAAAAACGAATGAACAACAACAACAACAACAAAAACGTAACAACAACAACAACAACAACATCAACATGAATTAAACAACGTAAATTAGGGTATAAAAGTTAAAAAAAACGAACCTCTTATAAGCAATATAAATTAGGGTTTTCGCAAATTTCGATTTGGGTAACAAGAACTTAGGAATGAAGAAAACTAATTCGTGAAATAATTAAATATAATTATAGTGTTGATATATTTGGAATTGGAACGAAAATAATTGAGTACAAGAATGAAATTTTTTTTTTGATGAAAGAGAAAACATACGAAGGTTGAAGATGGAGTATGAGAGTAGTATAAAGAAAAAAAAAACGTTTAAACTGCCTATTTAAAAAAAAATTCAGCGCCAACTTAAAATTGCTCTGAAATAAACTATAAATAACGGTTTTTTTATATAAACCGTTGTTTATATTCATTTTTAATAACGGTTATATATATAAACCGTTTTAAATAGTAAAACATTATTTAAAACGGTTTATATATAAAAACCGTTTTATTTTGTTTTTTTTTTTTTTAATTTTGTGTTTTTTTTTTATTTTAAACGAATTATATAAGTTGTAATTTATGTTGTTTTATTATATATATGTATATATATATGAATATGATCTTTTTCATTAATTATGTTATTCCAAAATTTACATAGTATTAATAATGTAATTAGATTTTAGGTAAATATTTAAATATATGAGAAATTTAAACATAGTATTACTAATATATGTGTATTATATATTTAAATATAATTTTAGGTAAAAATTTAAATATATATGTATTATATATATATATATATATATATATATATATATATATATATATATATATAAATATATATATATATATATATATATATATATATATATATATAAATATATATATTAATAATGTAAGGAAAAGGATCATATAATATTATATACTTAGCTACCTAGAATTTATAGGTTTATTTATGGTAACAAAATAAATTAGGCTACTAAGCTATTAATTTAATTATATTTAGTATTAGAATTAGAATTAGTTTTAAAAATAAAATACCCACAAATAAAACGGTTTTTTTTACTATAAACCGTTTTATTTATGTATTTTTTAAAACGGTTTTTTGAAAAAACCCTTTTTTTTGGGTTTTTTTATTTTATTTTAAACGAATTATTATATATATACTTAAATTAGAAGCAAATAAATAGTAGTGTTAGATTAATTAGGAAATATGAAGTATTTTAAACTTACAAAACCTTTAAAAATATTTTAAATATAGTGATTTCTAATATTGTGATTTCTAATATAGTGATTTTAAAAACAAAGAATTAAAGAATATTATGAGTATAGTTATTTAAAACGAATTAGTATTGAATTAGTATTGGATTATATTATTATGTTTAAAAACAAAGTATTTTAAACATATATATAGCTTTTAAGGTAAATAAATTAGGATACATAAATATTATGAGTATAGTTATTTAAAACGAACTAGTATTGAATTATTTCGTTTTTTTTTTGGTTTTTAATTAAAAAAAACGGTTTTTATCTTTAAAAACCGTTTTTTATAGTTAACAAATACAACGGTTTTAAGCAAATAACCGTTTTTTTTAATACGAATTAAATATAACGCTTTTTTAATTACGTAACCGTTATTTAAAGTCTAACTAAAAACAACACATTTTAATAAAAACCGTTATTAATATCCCTTCCGTTGTTTTTAATTATTTTTTCGTTGTTTTTAGTGATGAGTTTGATTTGGCGCCTATACTTTTTACAACGGAAATTTTAATTGCGTTGTTTATAATATTATAAACAACGGAAAGGCTAATATGTGTTGTTTTTGCTCCGTTGTTTTTGCTCAGATTTGTAGTAGTGGTAAGATTCGAACCCGTGACCTTTTGTTACAAGACTCTGATACCATGTTAAGAACCAACTCAATCAAAAGTTAAAACTTATGGCTGAAAACTCAAGATTGATTGAATACTGTGACAGTGAGTACAAAAACAAATTAATTAGGTGTAAGATATATTTGTTACAACTATTACATACATTTGACAAATGTTTTACATGCCTTAAAAAAATAATATATGATGAAATGTGATTTAAATTTTTTTTTGGCATACTTTAGTTGTTGTTACAACGATACATTTATAAAAATTACGGAGTATATATCTATGTATTCAAAGCGTACATCGTAAAATAAGGTAGAATTAAATGTGGCTATTATTTAAGAAAAATGAGTTACTTTAGTGTCAATTGGTCACGGTATACTAAATTACTTAGGTAACCAATTATCAAAAATTCTTTGATCGATAAGATGGTCTTGTAATAAATTCTTTGTTTTTTTTTTTTTTTTTTTTTTTTTTTTTAAATCATTAGGTTTACGGTGTGAGACGGTCTCACCAAAAAATCTACTAATCAATTATCGACTCTTGTATATGGCATATAATAGATACGGAGTAGCTTTTTTTTTTTTTTTTTTTTTTTTTTTTTTTAAAGGGCATATAATAGATTGTTTGTTTGTAAATTAGAGGTCAAACTTAAAAATTATACTATGCAAAAAATGTGATGAACAAACTTCCATCAAAAAACGTGATCATTTTCTGAACAACTATGCAAAAAATGTGATCATTTTCTAAAACAAACTTCCATCAAAAAACGATTGCAGTTACTATATAACTCTTAACAAAAATAATTGCCACGTATAAAGACACGAGTATAATCAGGTGTGTTACTGTATAACTCTTAACAAAAATAATTGCCACGTATAAAGACACGAGTATAATCACGTGTGTTACTGTATAACTCTTAACAAAAATAATTGCCACGTATATATGTAACCAACTAATTTAGAAATGATAAATTGAACAAATATGGTTTAAAACCATTCATTAAAGTCTTCTATATTTATTTTTTTGAACATTGTTTTATTTTACCGAAAAAGGTCTTAAACTAATCAATTTATTTCATTTAGTTTCTTTCCAAAAGTAACCTAAAATTGAAATAATACACGTATGTAATTGCGCATGTCATATCCATAAAAATTACAGTATTTTAAAAGCGTTTTATATGAGAATTTGTATCACAACATACTTACAATTTTTTAAAATTTTATTTAGTGAATTAAAAATAGAACTAGTGTCATTTGTAAATAACGTGATCTGTTTTAAGTTTAAAATATATATAACTATTTTAAACACGAATTTTAAGTATACAACTCAATACTTGACACCTTAATTAAGGTTACAAGAAATTAAATGGTCAAATAGTCAACATGACAACATCAATATCAAATTAGTTTAAAATGAATAGTTGATAAAATTTTAACGATAAAAAATGTATTTCTAGTATCATTGTTAATTGTTGATTATCCTTTTAATGGCTATTTACTATGAAAATATTATTAGTATTATAAATCTATATCTATATTAATTATATATAACAAAAACCACCCACACAAATTTTTCCCGCCAATTTTCCCTCCAATTTTCCCTCCAACTTTTACATATTTTAATCCCTTTTATTTTATTTTATTTTATTTCCTTTTTGACTTATATAAGTAATAAGTCAATATCTTCTACGTACAAAGGAGTATATTTTTTCTTTTTATCTCTTTAACTATACATTTTTATTTAATATGTTTTCAGCATAACATTTTATCTCTTAAACTATCGATTTTTACTTAATGTTTTTTTAATAACATTCTTAGCGCATTTTACTATATTATTATAATAAATGATAAATTTTAAGACAATATATTAAATACTTTGATTTCTTACATTATGATATATTTTAAAATAAATTTATAACTATATTTGTATAATATTAATGTTCTTTTATTGTAATTGTTTTGTTACAATTTTCAACGTTTCTATCATCTAAATTTTGATAGTTGATTAAGAAAAAAGATACTTTCAAACCTATTAAACGGGTTAATTGGAAGACAATTACGGGTCAAATGATTTAAATTATTTCACAATACTTATTTGCTTTAAACAAGTCATATAAGCGAGTTACATGTTAAACAAATACGCAGTCAGGTTAAATATAGTTTGTTGTATTTTGGGTCTAAAAATAGATGTTTATTTAAGTTGCATTAGTTATATTATTATAATTACGAATTATTCTTATTTTAATTTAATATTAAATTCAATTATTAAATTTTTCAATTAACTATTAACCTATTTTCTATATCCCGTGCATTTATGCACGGGTATTATGCTAGTATGAATTATAAACATGTACTCCGTACATTGTATTTCAATGTTTTTAGACACTAATTTGGAAATTAATCATCTCATTTAGAACTTTGACGATCGCATCCAACATGATCTTCACCATGACAAAAAACTAGTCAAAATAATAAATTCACAAATATATTTTTTAATCATATTTTTATCCTTCTTAATACTTCACAAACATAGAAAAAAATCACAAAAATTGTTAATTGTTCTTCTAGGTACCCAAATGGTTGACTGTTATTGGTCCACATCGAACCATGCAAAATTATTTACGTCCAAATTCACATTTTTTGATCTATTCTCAAAAAAAGAAAAAAAAAAACTTTTATTTTGATTTTATTTTATTTCTTTTTTTATTTCATCATAAGTAATCTATTTTTTGTACATGTGTACGTTGATTAATACATAATTTTTATATATTTAATGACTTTTCCAAACAATATATATATATATACACTCATTTACACAATATTTTAACTAACTAAAAATATTATTATTAAAATTAAACTCTTGTATATTTACTTTGCAGAAAAATTCACCAAGCTCCTTCACTTTTATCTTCTACAACTTCCTAGCACTTCTCAAGGTACGTAATGTAATGTGACCACGTTAATTAATTACATCATGCATGCAATATTGCTTCTTTTAATTACTTTATTTCTTGTTATATCAGTTGAATTATGAACAAAATAAGCCATAAGTTGATAAATAATTTGGTTATTATTACATGTGATATGCAATGTATAACTTACTAGCTAGCTAATTGATTAATAATAATCGTGTTGATTTTATACAAATGCAGGAAATTTAAAATTATTCACTAGGGAAAACATGGAAGAAATAATGGTGATGATCGTCGGAGCTGGTCCAGCGGGTTTGGCATTAGCGGCATGCCTTACCCTGATGGCAATCCCGTTTATCCTACTGGAAAAAGAGGATTGCCATAACTCGCTTTGGAAGAAGAGGGCATACGACAGATGCCATCTTCACCTGGCGAAGGAGTTTTGTACACTCCCCCACAAGCCCCACTCGCGCCATACAAAAAAGTACATGTCTAGACTAGACTTCATTGAATACGTGGACGACTACGTGAGACATTTTGGTATATCACCAAGATATAATCATGCTGTCCAACACGCGTCATTTGATGAAGCGCTAGGAAAATGGGAAATAAAAGCCCTAGACACAACTTGTAACGTGACTAGGGTTTTTATCTCTTCGTTTTTAGTCGTAGCCACGGGTGAAAATGGTAAGGGCATAATTCCTGATATTCAGGGCGTAAAAGACTTTCAAGGCGACATTTTACATTCTAGCCAATATAAGTCCGGCTCTATATATCGTGAGAAGAGTGTCCTTGTTGTTGGATGTGGCAATTCGGGCATGGAGATCGCTTATGATCTTGCTAGCCATGGCGCGAACACGTCCATTGTCATAAGGAATCCGGTAATTAAATTAATTCTTTGATTAAAATTGTTAAACATGTCGATTCAAAAAATTTATTATAAGAATTCAAAGCATAAAATAGAATTAAGTTTGGTGATGTTGTTGCAGTTTCACGTGGTGACTAAAGGTATGATATGGGTCGCAATGCACTTACTAAAATACGTAGGTGTTACCGTCGTAGATATGCTCGTTTCGATAGCTACAAAAATAAAGTACGGTAATTTGTCAAAATACGGGATCCATCGACCCAAACAAGGCCCATTTTTACTTAAGTTCATCGAGGGACGGGCTCCGGTTATTGACATGGGAACCGTGGATAAGATCCGGTCAGGAGATATAAAGGTAAATTGGTGTATCCAAAATCTAAAATTATTAAATTTTTATACAATAAGATTATAATTTTATAACATACATTTTTTATAAAATGTTGATTGTATCAGGTTCGCCCGGGAATATTAAGGATTAATAAAAATAGCGTTGCATTTAGAGACAATGTTGAAGTCAATTTCGACGCTATTGTATTTGCAACCGGGTTTAAAAGCACTACGTGTGAGTGGCTCAAGGTATGTAAAATCATAGGAGTAACAAAAAATCAACTTATATATTACTCCGTAATCAATATAAATATATCGTAAAACAAATGATAAAAATATAAGTAAAAGAGGAATAATACATTGGCTTATAAAATGAGATACATTTTGAATTTTAAATTATACGAAGTATAAAAATTACTGTTTGTAAAATCCTTATGATTTTACACGGTTTACGATGGGTAATTTATCTACTCACCGGAAAAAAAAAACACTAAAAAACATTAATTGTTACCTTGTAGATAATATTACGACTTTAATATAGACAATGTCGAACTAATTTATTTTATATATACATAGGACTATGATTATATGTTAAAAGACGATGGATTTCCAAGAAATCGATATCCAAATCATTGGAAAGGAAGTAAACGACTGTATTGTGCCGGGTTATCAAGGATGGGACTACTAGGACTATCAACCGATGCTCAAGCCATTGCTCATGACATCGAGTCTACTTTACGGTTTACCGAATTTCAAAAATAATACTCCGTAATTATAATCTTTAATTTATTCGACATTGTATTATTTTACCATTTTCTTTTTATTGATAAGTATTGTATGGAATTAAAAGAGTACCCATGATTTTAGAATAAATATCGCCTTTTTGTATAGCGTCTCGATTGATTTTACTTTTCTATTCGAAAATAGGAGATGTGGGGGGTATTTTTAAAAAACTTTGTATTTAGTCTTACGTAAAGTTATTTGAAAACTTAATTTAATTTGTTTCTTACATAAAATATTTATTTGAGTTCCATTTATATTCAGAGTTATTCTAATTGGGCTTTTTATTATTCCATATTAATTTTTTCTAATAGTCTAACAACAGTTCAATTCGTACTTGTGAATAAATTATAAAGAAACGAAAAAATGCAATTTCATATACTCCATATATGAATTCCCTTGGGATAATCTATTTACTTAGTTTTGAGGTTATTGTGATAAATTAAAATATTGAGCAAATAATCATTTATAACAATCTATCACAAATTATATCATACAATAAACATGAACATACTTAAGTTGAATAATCTAATTCTAATAGGTTTTTACTCATAAATTTTTAAGTGGTTAAAAATAGATCAATTGCTCACATAATACACAAATACGTCGTCCGTACTTAACTAAAACAGGTATAGAACATACAATAATCTTATCATGCTCGAATATTCTAATTTATAGCTATCTCACCAAATGAGGTAGGTATCTCGAATCGACTACAACGATCTTACAATAGATAAACTCATAAAAGAATTGATGTTGATAAATGGGGTGTTGAGTATTAAACTTTTGATGACTTTTTGGCCCAAACTCAAAGGCCATTGTGAAAGCTATATAACGGCCTCTCTTGGGCCTTCCGAGGAGAACCAGGTAAAACGGATTCAGTATCGAATATAGTTCGTATTAAGATATAAGGTTTTTTCACAACTTTCATCTAATATACGGAGTAACACATTTTTCATAACTCTCATTTTTACACCCTTTATTACCATTTTTTGTAAAACTACGAGCAAATCAACTTTCCGGTGAAAAATTCGTCGGATTTCGTCCAATTAATTTATTTTTTTTCAGTTAATAATTTTCTATATTCAATTTTCACCCGTTTGCTGCATATTAATATATTTTTTCATTCTTCCGTTAGTATCACTAT
The DNA here is from genome assembly GCA_023091065.1 of Dianthus caryophyllus. Classification (NCBI taxonomy): domain Eukaryota; kingdom Viridiplantae; phylum Streptophyta; class Magnoliopsida; order Caryophyllales; family Caryophyllaceae; genus Dianthus; species Dianthus caryophyllus. The sequence continues at coordinate 1,805,647 of JALGRB010000021.1, forward strand.
TTTTTGAAATAATTAAGTGTAATAATAAAAATATTAAATTTGCCGGGATCCGACATGTTTTTTCACCGGAAAAGATGAATTGTTGGAGTTTAAAAAAAATTATTTATAAAAAGGTGAAAGTTTTGAAAAAAATTATGAAAGGTGAAAATTTAAGTTATATAAGGTGTAACTAGTTTTGGTTCCCGTGCAATGCACGAAATTGTTTTAAAAATATTTTTAAGAAGTTGAATTGGTATATATATATATTAGTAAATTACATTATATTCTATACTCCCTCCCATTTTATATGTTCTTCCCCTTCATTTTTTGGGATAAAAATTAAGAAAAAATAAATTGTGCTGAAAAATAGAAGTAGGGGGAAAATGGGGGTTAAGAAGTATGAGAGCCGTAGACCAAAAGGAAGATGGGAATAACAAATAAAATGGACCTGAAAAGAAAACTGGGAAGAAAATATAAATTGGGAGAGAGTATACAATTTTACAAATTACTTATCTAATACTTCATTTTTCTCAAAGGTTGTATCTAGTGATTACTAACATATTCAATTCGCTATAGGAATATTAATGATTTTTTTTTATTGTATTTATAAATTTAAAAAAGTTTCTCATAGTAAATCATATATGAGAAATCTCGAATTAATCTACAACTATAATATATTTTAACATATACAGACAATAATTTATACTTAATTTTCATGTTTGCAAACCATCAAGTTCAACGAAAATTAGGATGCGGACTAACAATATAATCCTATGAATTTGCATTTCATAATATTTACTTGTGTAGAAAACAATAGAAATCGTATTTGTGTATGAGAGAAACTAATATGATATATAAAAAAAGAATAGACCCACAACTTATAATGAGACACAAAAAATTACTCCATATATAAGACGGTTTCACAATAATTTTATTGTGAGACCTTTTACAATATGAGTAATTAATTAGCTATTATATTCAATTTTCTCATGTAATCTCATTTCAAAACTGATTAACGTATGAGACCTTATATATAAAATAAGATCACTAAAAATGAACTCTTAAGGCTAAATTCAATGTTTAAAAATTAAAAATTTTGGGAATAAGAAGATGCAAAAAATACTTTTGAATACAATACTACATAAATATATAGATTTAATTACAAAGTATACTATACAGCCGTAAATGTTTAAACCTTTAATCAATTTACAACTGTACAATTTTAAAACCTTTATATCCACAATATATATAGGCATAAATTGTTATGCATCGTATTGGATACATACATGCATTTTAATGACTTGCAGTTTTAAGCTTCCCTTACATATCATCAATCAATGCAACAGTACTCACTCCAATTCATCGTATCGTTTATGTCTATATTTTTATTTTTATCTATTATTATTAATATAATTCGTCATTTAGAAATTGGAATTTCTTGTGATCTTAAAACAATCAATAGTAAAAATGAATAATTTATAGATCAACACTAAATGTCACTTTAATGCAATACCATTAATCACATTCAATATTCAATAAACTTGTGATACTAATTGTGCGTTACTATATGGAAAAGGAAGACGTAAAGTCTATTATGAATTAAAATTATTTGCTTGCACTCCTTATTAATTTTGCTGTTTATTTTATTTTATTTTTATTTTATTTTACAAATGACATGTCATATATGACATGGTTAAATGAGAGATAAAAAATACACATGTGGCAATCATATAACCACTTCTTCATTTTCAACTTGCTTTCAACTTGCTTTCAACTTGCTTTTTTATTTTATTTTTATTTTATTTTATTTTACAAATGACATGTCATATATGACATGGTTAAATGAGAGATAAAAAATACACATGTGGCAATCATATAACCACTTCTTCATTTTCAACTTGCTTTCAACTTGCTTTTTTATATATTATATAGATATAACGGAAGCGTGATATTGTCCGTTTTGGGCCAAACCATCATGGATTTACTCTTGGGCTCAAAATGCCTCAGTTTGATAGTGTCCGTTTTGGGCCAAACTCTCACGGATTTGTTTTTGGACTCCTTAAACTGTTTTATACTATTATATTTGGTGAACACTTATATAAATGAGTTTTTCATCTTTTTTCCACCGATGTGGGACTTAGATTTGTACCCTAACAAGGTGGAATTTATGAAAAACCATAAAATATACGCAGTAGATGTAATATTAAATGAAAAACTTTTTTTTAATAAATGCAAATTTTCATGTAATATAAAGATTTTCGTCCTAATTTGAGACAATCGAAACGATAAGATAAAATCAAAGTGAATAGGAGAAATAAAAAATTGGTCCTAAGTTTCAAGTAACACAAATTCTTGTACTCCGTACACAAATTAAGCATCACTTGTTGACATCATGTACACAAATTAAGCCTCGTACTAATACTTACCAATGGGATGAAGAGCTATTTTTCTTTTGAGTTTTTTTAGTTGTTGAATACTACTCCGTAAGTTACTTTGAGTGATTATTTATTATCGTATCAAATGCCTATAATTTATTATCTATAATATAATTTGTGTTGACTTGCAAATATATGATTGAATGTAATGAAAATCATTAATAGATATATAAGTAAGGACATGTTCTTTCCAAATTTTATTTTCAAATTTCATTGTTTAGTTCTGCACTTTAGTTGATTCGATTCAACTCCATTCGATTCGATTTAGTTGATTCAATTCATTTGATTCGATTGATTCGATTTAAGACATCTATATTATTTAATTGAACTTCATTCAGTTTAGTTGATTCGATTATTGATTCGATTCGATTGATTCAGCGATTCGATTCGATTCAATTTCACAAAAAGTATGAAAGAACAGGTTCTAAATCTCTTTATTTGATTATATGCCAAATACTTTTTATGCACATGCACAACACAATGTAACACTTCATTTATCGATTTCATTAAATATGGTGTTGTGAATATTTATAAACCGTTATATGCATACAATATTCTTATTGTAGACTCAAGTCATCATTGTTTGTCGCAGTTTTATACGTGTACATTTAGTCTGGCTCACCAAAACTAAAAAATTCTCATTATGAGTTTCAATACTACCATATTTTTAGAATTTAGAACGTCCATTATTTTTAATATTTCATTATCGATTAATCTAGTAAATGTTAGTGTTGGAATATGTCGAGATATCGACGTACAATATTCAGGGATTATGAGATTTCGAATATCTCATATAAAATAATTATGATATTATTATAGAATAAATTATATGCACTATGTAATAATATCTTAGATTACTCCGTATTATATTAGGTTCTTTGCTATATAAAGCTTGTTTATTGTAAAATTAATTGTACAACTCAATAAAAATAATATCGAAACTCGTTTTATGAATTATATTTATGCTTAAAATCTATCGATTTGTGAGTGGTCGTCATTCATGGATTAAGCGCCACATTGTGTAAAATATTTATAGCTTGCAATGTACCCGTTTTACTATTATTGTTAATTATTTGTCGATCTCCAATTAAATGCCGTGCAACAACGTAGTTCAAATTGATGTACGAGCTTTATACCACAAATGTTGCATTTGATTCTTCAACATTCATGTCGTTGTTATTGATAAGTAATTAATTGCGAACTTGTGATGTGTTTTCATAATTTGTCACAACATTTATATCGATCTATGGCTTCGATATCCTATTCAATTTTAAATTCGTGGCTCGAATAATACAATTTTTTTCCTCTCTTCGTATATTACTGTATTTTTGATGGCTTTGAATTTAAAATTAACAAATTCGAATGCATTATTTAATATTTTGTACATGCTTTTAATACATAAATACTACACCGTAATATTAAATATCGTTTCATAAAAGTAGTACAGTGTTATATACTCTCTCTATTCAAATCTATTAACATTTCTTGCTTTCATATTTGTCGATGCACATTTTATAACGACAATATTTAAAATTCTAAATTATATAAAAATATAAAAATTTGATATTGATAGATGTTGTACTTATAAAGACAAATAAAACCAGATTTCACGTGATTATATTTTTATTTTTACTTTACGAGTTATATCGAAAATTTTTCATCTACGTAAATAGTGTCAAAAAATGATTGGATGCTATTGAATATGAATGAAAGGAGTAATTATCGATGACTTTTTAGTATAGCTATAAAATGCACTTATATGACAAGTAAGGTCTATTATACACGAATCAACTTTAGTAAGATGGTGGATTAGTGGTACTAAAGTAAGCACTCTATTTATAAAATATTACAAAAACAAAAAACATTTAATGCTAGATAAATATCAAGCAAAAGTGAACCATATGATAAACAAAAAATAATGGAACATTACAACCAATATAAACGGTGCACTTTCACAATATTTGAATACAATTAGCGCAACTACATAAATTTTTTAATGACATAAGACCTAATTTTGGTACTCCATCCTTTAATTGTACTTTATTCACTTCATGGTTTTATATAACGTGCATAAATTGGAATTTAATTGAATTAAAATAAAATTAATTATCTTTATGCAAATTTTTGCAGGAAATCGTCTAAAGATAAAATTGTATTTATACTTTAAGTAGCTTACTCTCCAAAACACTGAAATATAAGAAAAAACTAATGAGTACATAATTTTATTTTGAGACGATTTCATCCAACACTCGCGACTACATCTCTAGCGTAAATAAATGCGTAGTAATGCTTGGAAGATGGGACTATGGGAGTGTAATGACAACATCGGTAGTAAGTGCTCGATCTGACCACTTTTAAGTAGTGAAGACATAATTTTCATCAATGATCAACGATAATATAACCACATTGTACCCATTGCACTTACTCCGTATATTCGTTGAGGAGTTTAATTAGAAATTAAGTAACAACATTAAAAGTGATAGGTATAATAATTAAAGTTATAATATTATTACTTTGTATATTGTTTAATTGTTAGTTTTATTTTAATCATAAAGTACAAATACATTACAGAGTACTGGAGTACATTGTAACTATTTTTATAGGGATACCATCAATTTGATTGGGGGTTGTCTAGCCCGTCCACAACCAAGCCTCGTTTTATCAGGCTTGGATGTGACATGTTTATGGGGTACGAGATGGGTTGGGCCTATTATATGTGAACTTGGACCCGACTAGTCCATTTAAGCTGGATTTTTTTTTTTTTTTTTTTACGCATCTCTTTTTATTTTGACTTAGTATGAGACCATCTCACGTATATCATTAATGGATCGAATTCGTGTCGGATGAAGCGTCATTTACATGACTACATCCATCTATTCAAAAAAATCTACATCCAAGTATCCAAATTGTCCATCATCAATGAAACTTATAATGTACATCTTACCTCTCCAACATTCATGGGTGGACCAGGTGATAACTAATTGAGTGGATAATTAATAAATTGAACGTGAGTGTAAGATTTGAAGGATAAAAGGTTGTATTTTGTAAAAATGAAATCAAGGTTACTAAGTGTTAAATAAAATCAAACTGCAGGAAAATAATGTGCATATATAAGTTGATAAATTATACGGAGTATAAGTTTTTTTTTTTCCACCGATAATATATATGGAGTAATTTTTATTTTTAAAAACTAATATTTCGGGTATTGAATGAGGCTCAATACAACCCGTTATTCACGTACCCATCGTTCATTTCAGCTATGACTCGTTAATATCAGGATTTCATTCATCTTTCATCCATTTTATTTACGAGTATCATTTACTTATATCCAATTTTCATACTCTCTCCATCTCAATCATTTGTTTACGTATTTTATTTTGGAGTGTATCACCCATTTGTTTACCTTTCTATTTTAAGAAGTTTTTGCGACCCTAGTGTATAATCTTATCCCCTCTATTTTTCCACATATGCCGACAAATAAGATCTAATTAGAAAATAATTTATCCATAGCACAAGAGGTAAAAATGCCTTTTCATTAATTTCTTTACTCTTTATACCAAAATAAAAGGTAAACAAATAAACAAATAATAAGAAGTATATTTATTATTGACATGCTACACTTCCTTTTTTTTTGGTCAGATGTAAGGCACTAGGCCATTACAACGAGAAGAAGATGAATTCAAACCTAAAACTTATCACTCAGATACGTTAATTCTGACTATTAGGCCCTGACATCCTCGATATTTACCCGTACCCTTTTGATACGAGTGTTTGTGATCAAACACACGTTGGAAAAATTGGACAAAATAAGAGGACCCCACATAATAAATTAATTACCCCATTTCAGTTGAACTACCCCTCAAAACATAATAGAGAAATATCAATCATTCTCCTACCAAAATTCTACTCCACTTTACTGAGTATCATATAATATAATCTCCATTAAAAGTAGTAGTAGTTGAAGAAGACGAAGAAGAATTAAAAGGGGGGCAAAAATGGTGGGACCTACAAGACCACAATTCGTTTTGTTTGGATCTTCCATCGTTCAATTAAGCTTCAGTAATGGCGGTTGGGGCGCTAATCTCGCCGACATTTACGCTCGCAAGGTTTCCCCTTTTTTTATTTTCGGAAATTAGGGTTTTATTTTTGTTGGTTTGATCAATTTCGTGATTTTTTGTTCGTGCATTTTGTTTGATTGTTGAGTTTGAGTATTTGGGTATATTGATCTCTGTTAAAGTTACAATTTTTGATGTGATTGTTGTATTTTTTTTAATGTTATTATAGCTAGTCGTAAAGTTGTATGCATGTGACGGTCTTATTTGTAACTCGTTTGCAGACATTTATTTATTTTAGAGTAAATGGAGCTTTTTCAAAATTATGATTTAGGGAAAAAAGTTTTAAAATTTGCTACAAAGGTACAATTTTTTATGATAAAAAAGATGTGTTTTTTTTTTTCCCCAGAAAAAATCAGTAAGAATTTTGGTCTCAAAGTTGCCAGAAAATTATTTTTGGTTTTCATCAAAAATGGATTTTTGGTAGCAAGTTTTTTCAGAAAAAAAATTAATAATTTACCTTTTTTTTTTTCATTGGAATTAGATTATTATTTGTGCTATTTACAAAATTTGGAGGAAATTGTAAAAAGTTTGAAACTTGTTTTGAATGAAAAAAGGGTTTTCATTTTGATGAGCTGAAAATGAGGAGTGAAGTGGGAAAATTGAGTAATTATGAAAATTATTATCATTGTTTAATGATTTGTTGGAGGAGAAGTATAATAATGTAATGTAGTACAGTACATGATTTGATTATTATTAATATGAGACCATGGTCAAAGTGAACATTCTATGATTTTAAGCTTTGAAAGGATTATTTATTCGTTTTGAATTATTTTATGAGAGGGTTTCGATGATCTCGAAAGATGTGAAGTTATGTAGACGACGGTGGGAGCTGAAATTTGATAATGGTTGGAGATATAAACAACCATTTACTAGGTAGCTAGTTCCTCATCGTAAAATTCAGCGTCGTGTTTTTCTCATTGTAGTTGTGAGAACAATGCCCGCTTGATTTGTTGGCTCAGCTTCTATGCTCATCGGAAACTGTATGCCTGTTTGAGGGCTTAGGGATTTTTTAAAACCTACACGTAGAAAAACGTCTTTCGCAGAAGTTGTGCAGGTTGTTTATCATAGTCATCAGTTTTACGATTGTGTTTTTGCTAAGTTGAATGAATTAAAAAATAAAAAATCCTCCATTATGTAATCTATACTTCTCGTGAAACTAATTGTCTTTTTAATCCTATATTATATACATTTATCTTTTGAATCTTCCATTTCTTCGTTTTGGTTGTTTATCATTCTAATTGTCTGTGGTTTACATACTGTCTTTTCTTGTGCTTTTCGAGTTACACTGAGACATTGCCTCTATGCTCAGGCAGACATCATTTTGCGAGGATATAATGGATGGAACTCTCGCCGTGGACTGCAGGTCCTTGACAAAGTGTTTCCGAAGGTATGATGATGACACGTGAGCTTGCAATTTACTTAGATCTTTCTTGAAATTTTTAGACGTCAAACCTATAAAGTTCACTCTTGTGAAGTTCATTCCCTTGCTAGCTATGATATAACTCTATTATATGTCTCGATTATAGGATGCCTCTGTTCAGCCAGCATTGATCATAGTGTACTTTGGAGGGAACGATTCGATGGGAGCTCACCCATCAGGCCTTGGCCCACACGTGCCACTTCCTGAATACATCGAGAACATGAGAAAGATCGCAACTTATCTCAAGGTTCTACTGCGTGTGTGCTGTGTGTCTGTAATTCCTATGTGTCAATGTAGAATATAAGTCTAACTTAAACCTGCAATATGTAGGAACTTTCAGACACGACACGCGTCATTTTCCTTAGCAGTCCACCAGTGAACGAAGCCACTATTGAAGAAAATAGAAGGTTCTCTCTATTGTGTTTTGTTCGTTATTTTGTTACGTTAATTTCAGGAAATTAAAACTGCTGATAATATATCTTTCTGTTGAATCAGTCCGTATCTGTCGCATCTTCTTCGAACCAACGAACAATGCGGGAAATATACTGAAGCTCTTGTTGAGCTTTGCAGAGAAATGGATGTCAAAGTCATTGATCTTTGGACTGCAATCCAAAAGCGGGATGACTGGTTGACATCCTCTTTTATGTAAGTTTCTCGAACTTCCACTTTCGGTTTCATACATCATCAGAAGGGCTCGCAGTTGCTGTCATGCCAGTGTAGCATGCCATTACCAGCCACAAACTACCTTTTTAAAGTCTTCAAAATTACTACTCCGAATTTAAAAGCATTTTTATTAAATTTTTGCGAACGAAACCATTTTTGGTTGATAACAATGATGTTTTTTTACCAAGTAAAGAGATTTGGTCACAAAACAGTCAATAATTTATTTTTACTATCGTCGAAAATGGATTTTGGTTGCAAATTTCTAGCAAATTTTTTGAATAGGTAACTCGTAGAGTCATAGTAAATTTGAAAGGTTTTTTTTAAAGGTACGGAGTAGTAAGTTTGAAGAAAATGATTTTATAGGGTAGTTATTGATGATTGACTCTATCGACTACGGATTTGAATTTCATATAATGGCCACCAAACCTCGTGGGGAACAAGTGTACATGGATGTTAATTAACTCGCGCTATGAAGGTATCGGTTAACGGTTGTTGGTTGATAAACATCCCTGAACTTTTTTATAAATATTAAATACAACCAATTTCTAATGAAAGAAATGTACGAATACTTTTGAAGAACGCCAAGTCATGTTTTGCGAAGTATGCACGTCTTGAATGTAATCCTGTATTATTTTTCATGACAGAGACGGCATCCATCTATCAGCCGAAGGAAGCAATATCGTGACAGACGAGATACTGAAGGTGCTCAAAGAAGCAGACTGGAAACCGAGCTTGTATTGGAAATCCATGCCAACCGAGTTTTCAGAGGACTCCCAATATGATCTCGTAATTTCTGACGGGAAGCGCACTTTCAATCCGTCAAACTGGATTTTCCACAGGACAACGCATCTGTAACGACTTTGTAGATTATTTATTGTCGTACCTCCGAGTGATCCCTTCGCTGAAAACTATCTTTGCTCCATGATTTTCGTTCAAATGTTGCAAACACAGAACTGTAAGGCAATCCCTAGGTTCTTGCTCAAGTTATCTTAATTAGTTGCGTTCGTTCTCATGTAGCTGGTTCAACCCATTTTCATCACTGAATTCTGATTAAAGACGTGTTGTCGCGTTGGTCTGCACATGCTGCACGTTCCAAAAAAAAGCTCTGTCCGACGCATAAAATTTGTTGCTGATGGTACTCGACATGCAAAAAGTTTACCCCACATTTCTGCATGTTCATTTAAAGTCATGTGAAAAAAAATCTCATCTGAATAATCAACAGCATTTGTTCTACTCTTAACTTCCAACTACTGAAGTAGATATCTAAATTTAGTGCATGCACTGTATTAACTTCCAACACGATTTATCACGGCGACTTGATTTTAGTTGTCGTGTTTACTTCGGAACCTTTTATAATCGGAAAGTTTTTTGTTTAGGTCGCTAACATTGTCCTTCTATTCAACTTGCTATATCGGCGAGGTGTAGGACGTTAACGTCAATCATTACACTGCACTCTCTCAACTCAATTACACCACGACGGTGTCGAACAAGTAATGTCGGTTTATGGAATTCACCTCTCATTTCAACTGCGACTAGAGCACAAATACGATCAAACCTTTTAGAGACACCACAGTAGATGCCTCGACTAAACACCACTGTATTAACTTCCAGCAGGATTTATCATAGTATGCATGCCTCGACTAAACACCACCGTCTCCGAACTAAAAACCACGCTTTGCAAACCTTTTAGAGACACCATACGAAGTTCACATGCGTCAAATTTATCCATACAAAAGAAAAAAAAAAAGAAAAAAAAAAAGAAAAAGGTAAAATCTAAAAAAGCATTGGCGCTAGAAGGAGGGCTTGAACCTCCGACCTTGTGGTTAACAGCCACACGCTCTAACCAACTGAGCTATTCCAGCTTTTTGCTACCAATATCATTTCATTGTTATTTAATTTTAAAGAATGAGTAAATGCTGCTTTCATTTGGATTTTGTTCAATTATTGAACATTAATGAATTGGACGACTTGTCTCCGAAAATTAATGGACCAAAAACTTACACATGATTCAATGTTAATGTTAACGTAGATACTTGTGACATGTGAATTATTTAGTACAATACGGTTTCCTTTTTGCTATATACAATGTCGTTATTTCTTACGGTATAAAGTATGCAAAAAAAAAAAAAAAAAAAAAAAATCTACAGAGTTTTAAATTTATGTTGTTCGGTGTATAACAAAAAGGTATACACCAAACTATGGATTTCATAATATTTTGCCATATACTCCATATAGTAAGATATGTTGATTAAAATCTGAGAAATGACTCACTATATAAAATGAAACTATGAAAGACAAATGTATGTAAACTTTTATATTAATTTTTTTTTTTATTGGGTTCATGATTTTATTTATATATCTAATGTGAAATTAATATCTTAACATATAAAAAAGTCGAGATACTCTCACAATCAAGGAATATCATGCAAGGATTTTTTTATAGAATTATTGTATTTGATGCTATTTTAATTGGCAAAATATCAACTAGGAATAAGAGTAAAGAGAAATTGAATCCTGATAGATTTCAAAGTATAAGAATATAAAAGATGATGATAAGAGAAACACCAATGGAAAAAAAATAAAATAAAAAAAATCTTTGGATAAAAGTGTCGTTAGCCGATAATTATTTCGCATATGTTAAAAAAAAAAAAAAAATTAAAAACACACTAAATTTTACCTTTGTACAAAAATATTTCAATTATTTACTTTTATGAAAATCTTTTACGTCTAACAAATGTACATTAAAGATCATGAAGGAATAAATTGATTTGACGTATTTTTGAAGTCTCGATAAGTAGATGATTCTTATTAGATATTTTGTCGTGCAAATTAAATAGAAGTAATCAATTTACTGCCTATTACTGGTACATCTCAATCCAACTTTCTTTTAATTTTGGTCCTCGAGCTTTTCGCTCAATAGTAAAAGAACATGTTCCATTTTTATATTGTACCCCAATAATTGTTTAATTTTCAAATTGAATAACAAATACAAATAATGATATTCTTTCTCGTACATTGAAAATTTAACAATATTATTACTCGTAATATATACCTCGCATATATATTTAACAAATGTTAAACTTTCCACTAAGTAAAAGGGAGTAAAAATAAGTTTAGTATAACTAGTGTCAAAGTATTAAGATAATTTTTATTTTGAAAAGAAAATCATTTAAAATAATGCTCATTTTTGTCCAAATTATACTCATATTTGCTAGTACTCCGTATTTACTATGTGTTGATTAAAGCACGCACTAAAGACTCAAGGGATAACATTTTGCTCGGTTGATTTGTAAATAGAGTTACTTTACATGACACCAACATTCAGGGGGCGTTTGGTATGGTGGTTTCAGGAATGGGAAAGGGAGTTAGAAAGTTTAATTCCCTTAGTGGGTGTTTGTTTGGAAAAATTTGTCATTCCTTTTCCTCTAAAAACCTTTTCTAAATCTCCCTATGACTCTTTCATTCTTACCCCCCTCCCCCCCTTCTTTCAGTTTTAATTCTCCTCCATTCTCCATTCTCCATTCTCCCTTCTCTCTCCCTTCTCCCTTCAAAAAAAAAAAAAAAACCCTACAACTCTTTCCGGTGACTCTCCGGCGACTTTCCGGCGTCCGGCGACACCCTTGCTCCCTTGCACCGTCCTCCACCTCCTCCCACCGTGAGTAAGCTTTTCTCCTTTTTTTTTTTTTTTTTTTTTTTAGTTATTAAAATTATTGAATTATAGTGACACCTACGGCGTTTCCGGCGAACCCATGCCGCCACCGGCCATCCCGTGGCACCTACCCCCCCCCCCTGCCACCTCCTCCACCGCCATCCCACGTGAAGATTTGCCGTTCTTGCAAGCAGATCTGTAGTTTTTTTGTTTGTTTTATATTTATTATTATTACGAGTATTATTTTGTTATTATAAATGTATTAGTTATTATATTATAAATTGGGTGATTATATATTGTTATTATATTTATATTATAAATTTGGGTGATGTTTGTAATCTTCTTTGGCAATGTTTGTTATTTGTAAATTGTTATCGCAATAAAATTTTGTAAATTGTAAATGTTTGTAAATTGTTGGTAATGTTTGTAAATTGTTACGGAGTATATTATTTTGTTATTTGTAAATTGTTATATTATTTTGTTATCGCAATCAAATTTGCATTTTATGGCAATGTTCGTAAATTATTAATTTTCTTGTTTGTAGTTCTTTGAAAAAAAATGTGATTTTAATTAAGATAAATTCAATAAGTACAATTAAAAGTAAAAAAATAACTTCAGTTAAAAAAAATAGTTTCATTCCTCGATTAGCAAACAAATTTCAAAGTGTAATCCACAAGAATATCATTCCCTTTCCAGATTATACCAAACAGCAACCTAAATTCAGGGTAATCCCTTACTTTTCTCCCTGTTTCTCTTTCTGATTCCTTTTCTCTTTCCACTGCACATACCAAACGCCCCCTCATTCCTTACCTTACCTTACCTTAATATTCCATAGTAGATATTTTCAACCCAGTAAGTCTCCTGTGAGATTAACCTTACACTAAGTTAATGTCAGATCATAGTACAAATTGTAGTTAAAAGGGTACAAAAGTATGAAAAAAATCTACGAAAGTCACCTTTAGGGATACTAAAAAAAAATTAGTTACGATTAATAATAATTATTACTAAAATGGTACGAAAACTATATAATCAAGTACAAATGAAGCTGTGATGTCGCTGTGATATAGGCTTCCGCAGTGGAGAACTTGGTGAAGAAACTACGACTCGAGATTACTCATCTACGTAAAGCATTGGATGAATCGAGGTATGATAACGACTTACTGGCTGAGTTAATTCTGCTGCAAGCACAGAGTCGTAAAAATAAGTACCACTAATTATTTGTTTGATACCAGGTTAGATTCCGAGCACCTGCGTAGTCTCACCGAGAAGTAAGGGTAAAATGGGTACTAAAATTATCATTTAATAGCCCAAACAAAGATCAACGACTCAAATTCAATATTCATAGCTTCGGGTCCGTACATGGTAGTAACCATTAACCGAACCAAACATAATGGTAGTAGTTACGAAGTCGAAAACAATATGGATGTAAGTTTCAAGTTGGCAATAAACCATGGATGTAATCGTCAATTTACTCTTTTAAATATGAAAATGAATTTTCCAAGAGACATTTAAGTAGTCATTCATTGTAAATTACACCAATCTCTGAAGGTATATTCAAAGACATTAAAGTATTTTAATTTTTAATAAACTCAATTTTAATCGATTTATTAAATATATGTGTACCATAACCATAGAAAATCACAAAAAAAATTATAAATTTGACCCAATATTCACATCTACCGCTATACAACTTTAACAACCATATACCCATGATCACTTAGATCAACTAGTGAAAATTTTTTCTAACTTAACTAGAAGTTTTGAGTTCGTTCCCTGAAAACGCGTTAAAACTCATAAGTAAAGAGTTTTACGCCCCTTTGTGGTCCTACCGAACTCAAATTCTGACTAAATTATATTAACAAAAAACACATACAACCATATATTCCTACATTTCATTATATTTTTAATTTTTCTTCATTTAATACTTCCTCTGTTTCAGTCATTTATTTACACTTCTCTCAAATTTCCCTCACAAAAAAGTCAAACTGTAAACAATTCACTGAAACGGAAGGAGTATATAGGATGACATGAAACAAAAAATTCACATTGACTACTTGTAAACTTGCTTGACATCTCACATGCGTGACATACGCACCACACATCCAACATAAACAACACATTTCGCTTAAAACACCCAAATACGACGTCGTTTCTTATCATCTTACGTGGCGAATCACTTTTCTCCTTTTTTTTTGCACTTTATCCTGCCAAAATATCTCAGCCATTTAAGATATTTTCCCCCAACCCCTACTCTCACTCGCAGCGCGTGCAATATTCCATTTCCTTCCTTAAAATCGCCCTCTCTCACGCGCCAAATAAAAACTCCACCTCTATATAAACTCCTCTTCAATGGAAGCAAAAAAACAACAATCAATCAATCAATTGAATAAAAAATCAATTAAAAATTAGAGGAGAGAGAAATTTATTGACTTACATGTCGTCGGCTGCGGAGTCAAGCATGGACGACGGAGCTCGCCGGAAAACCGCCACCGGCGACGGCCGCCGGAGGAGGGGATCCGACGCCGGAGACGCGGCGGCGTGGAGCGCGTTTTCCGAGAGCTTCAGCGAAGTGCAGGCGGTGATTGATCGGAACAGAGAGCTGATTCAGCAGGCGAACGAGAATCACCAGTCTAGGATGCCGGATAATATGGTGAAGAACGTCGCGATTATCAACGAGTTGAATGGAAATATCTCGAAGGTCGCTTCGATTTACTCGGGTTTGTCGAGTAATTTTGCTGGAGACGTGCGTGAGCGTCGTCAGGGGAAGGCTAAGGACGGCGGTGGTGTGAGGAGGAATGATAGTTGACGGGTTTAGAATGTCGAGTTTTATATGAGCGATGCTATTTAACTTCTCGATCTGTTATGTAATTCTCGTGTAGTTTGTACTCGTACTAGTTTAATGATTCAAATGTAGCTGTATTTTTCGTAATAATTCCAAAATAAACTCTATGAAATAGAGTAGTAATTACATGTTCTTGATTTTGGTTTTTGGTCTTGATCTTTTCGCTGATGCCTGTTTCTGAAATACGCTCGAGGAAATACTTGAGTTACATGATAAACAATGGTACAAATTCAATGGGAAAAACGAAATGTCGTGAATATCACACATAGTTAATGACTTGAATTTGTTGTCGTAGTAGAATGACTGCTTGAACAGCATGATCTCCGTATCTATAAATATATCAAATGTGTCAAAACTCAATAAGGGGGATGTAAGTGTGTTGGTGATGGTTACAAAGCGAGTTCACCGGAGTCTAATATGACAACTTGGCTTCTTGGTGAACCATTTGCAGTGCCCTGTGCTTCGATCTTGTTTACGACGTCCATTCCCGAGAGTACTTCGCCAAACACCACATGTCGTCCATCCAACCTTACAAAAATGAAACGCGATTGATAAAGCTCGTGCATAAATTTTAGTGAAGTTGGTAGCATTTACTACATTCCAAAACGATAAATACTAGAGTACTATGCAGTAACTCTAGGGGATCGCTAGCCTGTTAAAAAAATGAAAACAAAGAGCAACGGTTTAGTGAGTGAGGTACCAGCTGGTTGTGACGGTTGTAATAAAGAACTGCGATCCGTTGGTATCGGGTCCAGCATTTGCCATCGAAAGGATTCCTAATCAAATACGACGCACGTAAAATTTGTTGTAAAATCATCTGATTCAAAGAGTCGGAAAAAGAGATTTATACATCCGATTGTGTACATAGTTACATACATCAGCCTCAATTTTGCTGAGCTGCACATAAATGGTGTTGAGCCATTTCGAGTTCAACCTTATATAATAAAAAAAAAAAAGCTCAACAAGCTTGTATGAAAATTCAACAATTTTAAAGCGGTTTTTACTGTTTTAGTACACGTACATGTATAAGTTTTTAACTGCAGACTTGCAGAGAGTCAAGCTTATCAATAGTCGTTTGTTCTTAATATAAATTTTACGACAGGGTAGACACTAGAGAGGAAAGCATGATGTCGACGTATCGCATATTTACAATTCATCGAATGTCCACACAGACACACACACACACACACACACACACACACACACACACACACACACACACACAAGCATAAACAGATAGATTATGTGAATAGAAGCTACCTGGACCAGTGTGCTTCAGTTTAAAGTTCTCGTCTGAAAACTTCTCGCCAAAGATTGATTCTCCACCACGGCCGTCACCCATAGTGAAATCACCTCCTTGTATCATAAAGCTCGGAATAATTCTGTGAAATTTGCTTCCTTTATAGTGCAGACGTTTACCACTATTTCCAGTGCCTTTCTCCCCTGAAGCGCGAAAAACTCGGGCATAAAACATTTAGCTTTGTGCATGGTGAAACGCAACTGCATAATATCACTGTAAAGTATTTTTTTTTTTTTCCCTAGAAAAATACTGTAATTGACTAATAGAATGTTCAAAGTCATAGTCGTATCTGACGGTTAGCGATACTTTTAGGACGAACTTAGGAAGCCAATTGATTAAAGTTACTAGAGTACGTACCTGTGCACAGCGCTCAGAAATTCTCTGCAAGATAGTAGATAAAATACGATTAAAAACACAGCATAAGTTTCAAGTTTTCATTAGAATACAATATTCGAAAATATCATACTTTAAGGGGAAAGGAAACGAATATAGTACCTACAGTCTTAGGAACTGTTTTCCCATAAAGGCCAATGATAATTCGACCTGAAGAATCAACAAAAAAAATTTATGAATAGCGACTTTGCTTCGTTGATCATACATATCTTACCATGGAGTAATATACAAGCACATTGTAGAGGTAGTTGTGTGGGTCCCGAGTCCCGACCATCCCGAGGTTGAAGTGTACATGGTCTAACCAATTTGTTACCTCAAAGATCAACCAAAAGTGTTTCCTCTCGTCCAAGATAAAACGTGTAAAGACCAACAATTTAAGGGTGATTGTGAAGGAGGATACACAGAGATGAGACGGAAGAGGATGAAGAGAAAGGGACAAGTTAACCCAGCGTCCACCTAGGGTAACGTAATGTATTAACCCCAAGTCGACGTAACAGTGTAATACTGTACTTCTCAAGCAATCACATTTCTATTTAACGGCTTTACACCGGATCCACCCCAAATTCCGTTTTCCTATTCTTGTTATAATCTTCATTTCCCCTTGATAATCACCGCAAATCTAAGCACATGAAAGTACATAAAGTTCGATGATTTTAAAGTAGTCGTACTCAACTTTCATACTAATCATGAACCTAGGCAAATTTTAGTTCATGTCTTAATGATGCAACAACAATTTCGACCCAAAATTTACTCCTTTGATCCCCAAGAAACGTGTTCCCTTCATCTTTTAATTTTTTTTTTTGCCCCTAACGTATCGATTAGTTCAGACCATTTAGCATAACTTCAGACAATTTCAGAAAACAACATACTTCAAACAATCAAGACGAAGATAACAGATGATTATTTCCAACAAAAAACGAAAACAACGCGTACCAGCAGAGTTTCCATCAATCTCAATATCAAAGTAAACCCGATTCGTCACCTTTTTCAGTTCATCATCAACCAATTCCTTCCCCTATATAGCAATTATTATTTCAATTCCAACTACACAATGTAAAAAACCAAGTAATTGCGAGAATTATATTATATTATATTCTCCGTTTCAGTCATTTATTTACCTTTCAATTTAGTAACGAGCGTTTTTTTCAAGAATCAATCAATCAATTTCCGTCAACTGAGAAAATCGAAAAGTAAACAAATGATTGAGACAGATGCAATATCAAATCAAACAAACAGTTTTGACAAGCTCACCTCACTGCTTACTGAATGCTGCTTACCACTTACGGAGTATCAAATTTTCCTCTGGATCATTCAAATTGTTCTACAATGCATATCAGCACAAATTAATTAATTATTAATTAATTAATTAATTAATAAACAAACCACATTAAAAATGAATATATGAATCTAATGAAATAATAATAATAATAATAATAATAATAAAAATTACCAGAACAACAAATAAGGTAGCGAGGAGAGCAAGAAGCCATATAACAGCAGTTACTGCAATCTTCTTTCGCATTTTTTTTTTTTTTTTTTTTTTTTTTTTTGGGTTTTCTATTTACTCGATTTGCTTTAAATTTTTTCTTTTTTAAGGAATTCATTAATTAATAAATGGTCGTATAGGATATTTACAATTGGTGTCAATCGGATACAATCTTTTTTTTTTTTTTTTGGATTTCCCAACCGATATCCGAATCCATTTGGGCCGATTAATTCAGGTTCGGAGCATGTCCCGAGGTTAAGGTTTTAAACTCCCCAACTGCCATGGAGATCGAACCTCGCCTCCGTACTGTTTCAAATGACATCACTGTGATCAAGACCTCGTTGGTAGATACAATCGATTTTTAAACATTAGACTTTCGTTATTTTTTAACACACCGAAATTTCTTTATTTATTTATTTTTTGTTATGGACTTAAACGGGTCATTTGGGACGGGTTTAGATCGGTTTATTCTTTGGGTTTGAACAAGGGCCGCAAGGCTATTAGCTTAGATCATGTGCAAATGTACGGATCATATAATTAAACTAAAAATTGTAGGTGTAAATTATTTAGGTAAGTCAATATCTTTAGGTGCACTGTAATTAATATAAAAAAATCGAATAAACTACCTAAATATGGTTTTTTTTTTTTTTTTTTTTTTTTTTTTTTTTTTTTTTTTGGTTTCCCAACCGATATCCGTACCCATTTGGGCCGACTAATTCGGTTTCGGAGCGTGTCCCGGGGTTAAGGTTTTAAACTCCTCCCAATCTAAGCTTGCATGAGATCGAACCTCGATTCCCTACCAAGTCTGAAATTTCGCACCACTAGACCAAGACCTCGTTGGTAACTACCTAAATATGTTAGTTACAACTATTACGTATCTTTATTGTACTAAAAGGCAGTTTTCGCTGACATCATCAATACCGCATGTCGCAATTTTGTGTATTTTTTTCCCGCCAAAACAGAATGCTGACATCATTCTCTATATTACACATTTTTAAGTTTAGGTTCATTATTTACAATTATTACTTCTCAATTATCATGTTCATACTTAGTAATTTAATCTATTAGGAGTAATTCGTTTATGAATCCATATTTTAAAGATCTAAAAAATATATTAAATAATTAGCTAGCTTTACCAGTTACCACTCTATATTCATTTCAAATTCATTACTTGCTTATTTTAAAAATAAATGTTAAGCATAAAATCTACGTATAAAAGTCTACAATATACTTTTTGTCATTATTTTTTCCCACTCTAACCTTTTTACTTCAAGAAAATACAAAATTTTCTCTTTTTAATTTTCTACCAAATCTTAAATCAATTTCATTCAAGTTTCTAAATTTTCAATCATGAATTTCAATCATAAATTCAATTAAATAATAATTATTTTTTAATTTCAATTTTGTGTAATCTGAGTTATAATTGAATGAAATCTCACATCTCAGAACACGTGAATATGCATCATACTCGTCATTGTTAGTAACAATCCTCTCGTTGTACATGTAAAACCCAATTACTAAAAATCGTCGACGTTTTACTACGAATCGTCGACCTTTTTTCAAAAAAAGACCAATACTACCCTCCTACTCTCTCTCTCTCTCCTTCTTTTTCTCTGTTTCAAAAAAAAGCAACCCTCTTTTCCTTACCACTCTTTTATCTAATCCAACTTTTCCTTACCACTCTTTGACCACCACCGCCGCGTCGATGACCTCACCACCGCCGGAGCAAGCCGCCGCCTCCACCACCGCCGTGCTCCTCATTGAAGTTCCACCACCGTCGTCCTCTCCACCACGAAATTAAAAGTATGTTTTCAAAAGTAGATCTAGGAAATAAAAAGTAGATCTAGGTTTAATTTTTTTGATTTTTACCCTTTTTGATTCGTTTTTTTCAGTTTTGTAAGTGATTTAGTTGTTTTTAAGCCTTATATTTCGATTTTTTGTGATTTGGTGTTGTTTTACATTCGTTTTTAGGGTTATTGTTTAGGTTTAATTATTTCGATTTTTGTCCTCTTTTGTTACGTTTTTTTCATTTTTTTGAAGTGATTTAGTTGTGTTTAGGCCTTATTTTTCGATTATTTGTGATTTGGGGTTGTTTTAAATTCGTTATTAGAATATGTTTTTTGAAGTGATTTAGTTTTTTGAAGTGATTTCGTTATTTACATTGTTATTTGGTCGATTTGTTGTTGTTTATATGTTATTGGTTGTTGATTGTTGGATGTTGGATGATTTTGTGTTATGAAATTCGTGGGAAAGGGGGTTACGTCGATGAATGTCGACGTTTGAAATGGATTTGACGACGAATATTGTCGTGTGAAATGGTGGGGATGATGAATTTTGACGTCTAAATTGGTTGTTGGTGATGAATGTAGACGTTTGTGATGGTGTAGGTTGATAAATGTGTTCGTCCTACCATGGTAGGACAGCCCAGATTTTTGTCCTACCATGGTTGGACTTTGAATGTTAAGGTCTGTCCATGGTAGGACAGCCCAGAATTTTGTCTGACCATGGAGAGGACAATTTTCTAAGCTGTCCTACCATGGACAAACCTCTGGTATTCTGTTTTTTAATTTTATTCTTGTTCGTAGTTGTTTAATTATTGTAGTTGACTTAATAATTCCATTATTGCAGATGAGAGAGCGAGGGAAAGACCGAGGGAAGGGTATTATGGTCCCCCCGGTGCGTACGAATATTACGAAGGTTCCCGCTACGAAGCGCAAAACCCAACCCAAGACTGAAATGTCAATTGTAAATAATTGAAATGTCAATTGTATGGCGTTTAAGTTTTAAGGCAAATGTGAAATGACTCTGTTAACAATGGTGTACATTCATTCTACGGGACTTTATGTACTAGGCTACAAATTTTTTGCTCAATAAAATGACCAATTTTTATTTTTTTGTTTTAGTGTGAAATTATTTTAGAGCGGTATTATTCATAAAATTCTACGCTTTCAACATTGATTGTGAATGATGAATTGAGTTAACATAAACAATAGCCAAATTTCTATTACGGAGTACTCTGTATCTCTAATGAATAGTTTATATTCACACGATTATTTACCTATATTTACCGAAATTTTAAAATATGATTAGGTTCATAGAATTCTTTCACAAAATTTTCTAATTTGACACTCTTATTGTAATAATCTAATAAGAAAAGGTAGATTAATAATCTAATAAGAAAAGGTAGATTAAGACTTGTTAACAGCAATTATGAATTATTGCCCCTAAAAGAGGTAACCCTTTTTAGATTTTATTTTTATAATGATATGCATTCGATTGAATTCATAACTTAATTAGACTAATTTTATTAATTAACATTTCGTCTACAATAAGTCGGTTCAGTCGAATGACCAGAGGATTAGTGCCTTAGTGGCGTAGAAGCATGGCAAGTGTCAAGTGTCAATCCGTTTTATGCGCATCAAAAGTTTGGAACTCTTAAATCGTATATACATTATTTTCGTCTTTTGCCAGTTTGATTTTTCTGCTAGGTAAAAACTTGTATGAAGCGCTTTAAAATTCAAATGGAGGTAGCATTTGGTAATCCGTGACTCTAATTCTTGATGTTTCTTGGAACATGGCAAAACATTATGAAGTGTACGGAAACTTGTTCGGGCTACTAACGGCACTTCCCGTGGATAGGACAAAACACCAAAATCCTCAAATGAATAAAGGGTTATAATCAACGTCGTCACCACGAAAATCCTCAAATGAATCCTGTGAAAAGTAAAAAAAACAAATATAACGCTTTAAAACTACGAATTATGCAAATAGAAATACGATTAAAGTCTAACCATGGATAGGACAAAATACTGGGCTGTCCTCCCATGGTAAGACGATGAAATGTTTCGTCTATAACCATAAATGACTCAATTCTGGACGTCCATCCACAGGTAGAAAAAATTCTGGGTTGTCCATCCACGGGTAGACAAAAGTGCAGAATTTTATCTACCCATGGACACACGTGTATATTCATAAGCGTTTACCATGTTACACGTTACAATTCAAAGTCGTTACCAGTTTAGACGTCCACATTCAAAAGGCTACCATGGATGGACAAATGGATTCAAAGTCCATCCATGGTTGGACGATGAGTTTCGTCCTTTTTTTTCAAAACGAAATATTTTTTTTCCCGACTTTTCAACCAAAACGCAAGGATTTCTACTTTCCAACAATGCACTATATCAAATATGTTCTAACAACCATAAACCGTTCATATTAAACGATTATGTAACGTTATTACATCTAAATAATTCTAAATTACAAGATTAAATTTTTTTAAAAACATAAACAATGAAAATTTCAAAAAGGTAAGCTAACATACCACCGAATCGGCATCCGACATTGTGTTTCAACTTTGAGTTATCGTGTTCTACTAATCTTTAACTTCTAGTGTAAAACCATGTTGAATTTTTGGAAATGTAAAGATTTTTGGGAAAATATTAAATGGAAAAAAGAGAGAAATTGAGAGAAAAAGGAGAAAAAAAAGAGGAGAGAGAGAGAGCTGAAAAAAATGAAAGGGCATTTTGGTAGTTTCCATAAAAAACGTCGACGATTCGTAGTAAAACGTCGACGATTTTTAGTAACCCCCAAAACATTTTCATTGGAGAATTGTTTGAAGTATTTACGTGTACATGACCTCAAGTAGAGATAAAATTACTATACTGCCAAGGGTTGAACTCATTTAATTTGTTCGGACATCTTCCACCTCAATATCTTCCGAATTGTCTACAACGAGAATTAATAGATCATTATTACTTCATTGAATTATGATTAAAAATTTAAAAACTTAAATGAAATTGATTTAAGATTTTTTAGAAAATAAAAAAGAGAGAATTTTGTATATTTTTGGAGTTCCAAGGGTAGGGTCAGAAAAATAATGACAAAAAGTATATAATTTGGGTAAAATCCGTATATGAAAAATCAATTACGATAAAATTTATGCACTTTATATATTTTAGTTTTTTTTTTTTTGGGAAATTCTCATTTGTGCCCCTGAAAAAATGACTTTTCTCACTGTACTTCTGATTCTCATGTCTGATTATACCCCTGAACTTTATTAGTGAATATCAAGCATGACCAAAATTGATTTAGACGTTAATTGGAGTAAATTAATTGCCTTCTTGGCACTAATTAAGCACATGACATGGATTCCAATTATGCTACACCAATTAAGAAACTCGTTTTTATGATCTTTTTCCTAATTTTCGCCAAAATTAATTGGATTTTAAGGTGACATTTAATAGCTCCAATTAACATTTAAACCACTTCTGGTCACATATGACCTTCACTATTAAATGTCAAGGGTATAGCTGAGATTAAGAGAATTGCAGGGGTACAAGTGAGAAAAGTCATTCCTTCAGGGGCACAGATGAGAATTACCCTTTTTCTTTTCTTTTTTTTTTTTTTTTTTTTTTTTTTTATAATATTTCATTTTTCATTAAATTACTATTTTATTGTCTTCACTTACTTTATTATAACAACCGTGCATTGATGCACAAGATCTGAACTAGTAGGTACCTTAACACAAACTCTGTTTGGTTAAATTCAAGCTATCAATTTTTTAGTGGTGGTATTTGTATATTTGTTTGTTTCGATTGTTGGTGTTAATCGGTTAGTACCGTGAGAAAAAGACTTATCGGGTTTTGGAGTATGTACACGAGACGATATGTCACTCAAAATGCTTCCAAACAAGAGAGTGACCAAGGCCATATGCAATCACCCATGATTTCGTTAACGAAGTAACGTCAGCATCACGCAATTACAAAACTGAAAAAACAAAAAGACCATAAAAAGTGATCACTTATATCTTTGTTGTGGCCATTATTGAGTACAAAGTGACTACTTTAAAATGGTGACAAAAAAAATTGTTTTAAAGTGGTCGTTACAAGTGTTCAAGTGATAACTTTTGAAGCGTCAATCGTGACTATGATATTTTTCGTCGTAAATTTCCATCATATTTTTTCTATTTTTCAACCTTAAATCATTTTGCCACGGATATGAAAGAATTGTAACTATGTTGATATTTTGGTGGCTTGATTTGTGGCTTAATAAATATTTTTGATTTGTGGTTTGATTTGTGGCGTAATAAATATTTTTGCCACACGATTAACTGTTTATCTGCCACGAGTGATTATTTGTTACATAATTATTTTTCTCGTGAAATAAAATTTTCTTGTGTCAATCAAAATTGTTTTTTTCTCGTGAGATAAATTTTCTCGTCTAAACAAGAATACGGCGTGGGCGCGTCGATTCCGAGAACAAAGAACCACTGCGGGCTTGGGGTCGCTGGCCGATTCCTGGAGCAAAGAGTCCCGGGACCTGATCACTCCAAGAAGAACGGGTTCTTCCACCCAAGAAAACTCCAGATAGTCGTTGTATCCAAGATTTCGATGCATTTTGAAATCGGCAAAAAATCATGAAAAGCATATCGTCTTGCACGACCGTTGAATCGTGAACCGAATGTCGCATCATAAACCCGATTGTCAGCAGAATCTCGATCTAGAATTTGTATGGGAAGACCATCGGCTTCTTCTACGGCCTCACGTTGATCAACCGTCAACATTGGCGCCATTAACTGTTCGTAGAACATAATCCTCACCTCAAGTTCTTTACGACGGAGGACCTTATCTCGCGACATATCCACCCGTCGTTCCATGGTTATTTTTTTGATGAGAGAGAAAGAGTGTTTTATTTGTTTATTTTTTTATTTTTTTGGCAAGAAGATGAAAGAGTGTTTTAATGATGATGATGTTTAATGATTTATTTTTAATGTCAGAACCCAAAAATTTATCTCACAAGTAAAAAACAATTTTGATTGACACAAGAAAATTTTATTTCACGAGAAAAATAATTATGTAATAAATAATCACTCGTGGCAGATAAATAGTTAATCGTGTGGCAAAAATATTTATTAAGCCACAAATCAAACCACAAATCAAAAATATTTATTTAGCCACAAATCAAGCCACAAAAATGTCAACATAGTTACAATTCTTTCATATCCGTGGCAAAATGATTTAAGATTGAAAAATAGAAAAAATATGATGGAAATTTACGACGAAAAATATCATAGTCACGATTGACGCTTCAAAAGTTATCACTTGAACAATTGTAACGACCACTTTAAAACATTTTTTTGTCACCATTTTAAAGTAGTCACTTTGTACTCAATAATGGTCACGACAAAGATATAAGTGATCACTTTTTATGCGTCTTTTTGTTTTTTCGGTTTTGTAATTGCGTGATGCTGACGTTATTTCGTTAACGAAATCATGGGTGATTGCATATGGCCTTGGTCACTCTCTTGTTTGGAAGCATTTTGAGTGACATATGTCTCGTGTACATACTCCAAAACCCGATAAGTCTTTTTCTCACGGTACTAACCGATTAACACCAACAATCGAAACAAACAAATATACAAATGCCACCACTAAAAAATTGATAGCTTGAATTTAACCAATCAGAGTTTGTGTTAAGGTACCTACTAGTTCAGATCTTGTGCATCAATGCACGGTTGTTATAATAAAGTAAGTGAAGACAATAAAATAGTAATTTAATGAAAAATGAAATATTATAAAAAAAACAACTAAAATATATGAAGTGCATAAATTTTATCGTAATTGGTTTTTCATATACGAAATTTACTCAAGTTGTATACTTTTTGTCATTATTTTCATCACCCACCCTTGGAACTCCAAAAATATACAAAATTATCACTTTTTTATTTTCTAAAAAATCTTAAATCAATTTCATTAAAGTTTTTAAATTTTTAATCATAATTCAATGAAGTAATAATGATCTATTAATTCTCGTTGTAGACAGTTCGGATGATATTGAGGTGGAAGATGTCCGAACAAATTAAATGAGTTCAACCCTTGGCAGTATAGTAATTTATCTGCTGCTTGAGGTCATGTACACCTAAATACTTCAAACAATTCTCCAATGAAAATGTTTTACATGTACAACGAGAGGATTGTTACTAACAATGACGAGTATGATGATATTCACGTGTTCTGAGATCTGAGATTTCATTCAATTATAACTCAGATTACACAAAATTGAAATTAAAAAATAATTATTATTTAATTGAATTTATGATTGAAATTCATGATTGAAAATTTAGAAACTTGAATAAAATTGATTTAAGATTTGGTAGAAAATTAAAAAGAGAAAATTTTGTATTTTCTTGAAATAAAAAGGTTATAGTGGGAAAAACAATGACAAAAAGTATACTGTAGACTTTTATAAGTAGATTTTATGCTCAACATTTATTTTTAAAATAAGCAAGTAATGAATTTGAAATGAATATAGAGCTGGTAAAGCTAGCTAATTATTAAATATATTTTTTAGATCTTTAAAATATGGATTCATAAACGAATTACTCCTAATAGATTAAATTACTAAGTATGAACATGATAATTGAGAAGTAGTAATTGTAAATAATGAACCTAAACTTAAAAATGTGTAATATAGATAATGATGTCAGCATTTTGTTTTGGCAGGAAAAAAATACACAAAATCGCAACATGCGGTATTGATGTTGTCAGCGAAAATTGCCTTTTAGTACAATAAAGATACGTAATAGTTGTAACTAACATATTTAGGTAGTTTATTTTGATTTTTTTTTATATTAATTACAGTTAGACACATCAGCGAATTGATCAGGCGGAGTTCGGGTTAGAGTAACTATTATACTGCAACATACTTGTCTGGTCGGATGTATTTCGGGTTCGGGTAGTATACAGGTCGGGTGTACATGGGTTCCAGGTCGGGTTAGGGTCTAAAATCAGCACTAACCAAGCTAGTATTATGCAGAACAGTGGACTTTAAGTTTCTTAAGAAATACACAGAGCGGCCAAGAAACAGCAGTATGTATGTATCATCATGAAAAAATGTTGTGTACAAAACATGTTGGAGAAACTGATAAATACAGCGCAAGTGAAAATAACCCTTACATCATTTAAGAAAAGCGTACTAAGACGTTATGACACTCGAATTGAACAACTGATCGAAGCCCTCGGTATCTCCTTCAATGTCCTGCAGGAACCAAGTCCTACAATAACCAAGTCCTGCAAAATTGACGCTTTCTTTAGAATCATTCTTATTATACTAAGCTCTCGCGCTGCCCCCAAGTACTGCATTATCACAATTCGTTTGAGATGAGTCGGAAAACATAGAGGTGTTGTTCAAGTAAACAAGTACACGACTTCCAAATCGTTTAGCTCATCTCGACCAGATTAATTGCGTCCCTGAAAATTATACAAGAAAAGTATAAAAAAATCAATTACTTCCGCGATTGTAGTCTGAGCTTTTCTAATCTGTTGATGTAATTGATTCTAGAAAAAGGAAATCAACTTTGACATATGAACTATCATAGTCATCTGTGAATCCATGATCAATAATAAATACAAAGTGTAAACTGATATTCACATATGAATTAAGTAACGAATTATTCCAAAAGGAAATCTTATGACAAATGCATTTCAGTTGGAGTAAAAGTTGCATGTATTTAAACAATTACGTTCAGATACACCTCATAGATAGCTCTAATCTCTTAAGAGAAGGTATCGTCAACAATGAGAAGGAAACGAAGGTAAAGTAGGTTCTAGGAAATGAGGGGGATTTTAGCATCGTCGATGAAGAGTCTATGGATCCGAGTTTAAGGGAAAAGTACCCAAGAGGGGCGGGGTTAATTGGGTGCTTGAAAAAACTTTTTCTAGTTTTCATGACTAAAAGATTTATCACGTTTCTAAGACTTAGAATTAATTACGTTTAATTCAATATAAGTCTACTGGAAACGCTGAATGATTACTGAGAAACCTGTTGGAAACGTAGATAAGTTGCTGGGAAACGTAATGGAAACGTAGTAAATCAAACTTGAAACGTAAGTGAAAATACTTGAAAATGTAAAACGAAAGTAAAGTACGCAGCGGGTTTTGAAGTGGTTCAGTCTCACACTCCGAGACCTACGTCCTCTATTCTCTTATTAATATATTAGTACCTACTCCGGATTACAATATATTAATCACTCTACAACTCTTTCAAGTTGCACTCTTTCTCTTAAGCAAAAGAAAGCTAGTTGTGTCTCAACAATTGTTCACAAGAGAACGGATACGAGACGGTGCTAGCACAATTGACTTGAGTAACAATTTAACAACATGAGATTTTGTTTCAAAAGGCCTTTTAAGAGTTTTCGCAAATAAGGATGATGAATGCTTAAAACAGATTTGCAAAATGCTTAGATTAAAAATTAATGCTCGAAAAGGTAAGAATGATTTCCAAAAACTGATCTTAAATAGAAGTAAAGAATATTGCAAAAGATTGTTACCAAAACCGAAATCAAATAAAGTGGAAAGTATATTCTAAAAAGGTTTTGTTTCCAAAGAAGATGAATGCAATATTTCGGAAGTATCTTTACTTCTTAGCCAAGTATAAAATCATTTTAAATATTGTAAAAGATATTTCAAAAGATAAGAATTATATAAAGCAGATTTCGTGAAAATATCTTTTCCAAATCAGTTTTTCGAAAATAGCCTTTTGTGCGTTTCTAGCAAAGTCACAGGAAACGCAGCATGTACTCCACGATTCCAGTGTCTTGTTGTGGAAACGTGCGTTTCCAGAAACGACACTGCAACCTTAGAGTGAAACGTAAGTTTCTCTTGTTGTTTTACCATTACCCTCGTCATTACAAGGACTATATGTATACATTACGAACTAGTGTTTCATGAGATGTTATATAGCCTTGATTTGATTCGCGTTTCCCAAGAATGAAGCTTGATTCTTACTTGAAGGCTTCACAACCTACTAAGTATCATAAACACTAACAATGGATTATAGCATAGTAAACAAAAATTAAAGTCATCATCAAAACTAAACGACGAGGTCGAGTCAACAAATTCCCAGATTAAGATTGGAATCAAGCTTCAAAACCTGCAATGATGAACAAGCGAAAAGGGCAGGAGGAATTTCATGATAGGAAGGGTTTGTAACAAAAACGCAGAGGTCAAGCTCCATAAGGCCGACGTGGTGTAGCGGATAAGAGATACATGTATTAAGACGGGATGGAGACAAATGAAGGGAAGTTATTGTGATATTGATAGTTCAGGTCGTCCACGTCCAGGTGAAAGTCTAAAACGGGAAAGAGGGTGAGACAATTTTTGGAGGACATGATCAACAAATAACACGAAAAGGAGGTAGCGGTCACAATGTGGGTAAAAATGATAATCAAACTCCCGAGATACCCTGACATACTCCTATCACAATTCGTTTGAGATGACTCAATAAACATTAATGTGTTGTTTCAGTCAACAAGCCACTTGATCTACGAGACGTATATATTATTTCACCAACCCCTCTCAAATAAATTCAACTCGAACCTGGGATAATGAGTACCGACCGAGCTAGTACAACATATGTAAGTATCATCATGAAAATGTGCTGCAGACGTAACACATGTAATTGGTTAAATAGCCATGTAAAACTCATCAATACACTATTTGAGATACCTCCGATAAGGGTATAAGTTTCTTTGCACTCGAATTGAACAGTCGATCAAAGCCCTTGGTATATCCTTCAATGTCCTCTCAAGTAACAATATATCACTATCGGCATTCCGTACTTCAATATCCAGCTCCTGCAAAATTGATGCCTTCTGCAGAAATGACCTTATTACATTAAGCTCCTGCGATACCCCGAAGTACTCCTTGATCAGAATTCGTTTGAGATGGAGTCAGTAAACATTGGGGTGTTGTTTCAGTAAACAAAAAGCCGTCGTCTTCTAAGCTGTATGTGTCACTATACCTTCTGCAGTTAAAGCCCTGAAATTATACATCAAAAAAATATTAAAAAAAAAAAAAAAAAACTTGATTCCGCAATGGCTGCATCTAAAGTAATCTAATTTGGGTGTATACTCCATTGTAGAAAAATAGATTTGTATGATAATTTACCACATAGAAAAGGAATGAACCAAGGATGCATTAACCTAGAGGTTAAGGTTGAGGTAACAACGACAATAGGTAAATAATATTTCAGTTCCTTAATGGGTAAACTTCACTAACGTCACCAAATTTCAACTTTATGGAATCCATATCCATGTTTCACCGCGAACATATTTCCGTAACAACATGCACACGTAACTAACCTTCGGGAAAACGAGCGTCTCTAAGTTAGGCGTACATAAGAGAGTCTCCGTCAGGATCTCATTCCATCTCCCATAAAGATAATGAAAACCCAGCTCTAAGATTTTTAAGTTACGGAACACAGGTATCTGATTTTTCAACTCGCCTCCAAAATACAAGTTCTGCGATCAAAAGGGACACAAATTGTTGATTATTACATATTAATAGAATAAGAAGAAGCGCCGGTTTGGCGCTCCTCACTTGTAAGACGGAAAAAAAATGCTTAACGCATGTTCAAAACTTAGAGATTTAAATTATTAGAAATAACAAAAACCTCGACAAAATGACCAAGCAGAGATAAATGTGTAGCATTAGATAGCATTCTGACAAGCCCAAGCTGTAAATGAATAACCTTCTGCAAAGGATGCCCGACTGAGACGATAGCTTGAACAAGAGCACTCATATATGTGATAGAGTAACAATGTGCTACATTGTCGAGATAGTGAAAATACTCCAGATTAGGGGTATCAATAAGCACGAGGTCAGAGTTCAGCTCTTCATCGCATTTTAATATGGATAGCTCCAATCTCTTAAGAGAAGGAGAAGATATGGAAAGACGATGAGATTGGACCCACCAGCAATAATGAATCATGAGGTCTTCAAGGAAAGGAGAAGTTGAAATTAATCGAGGAATGAAGGCATCGTCAACAATGAGAAGGAAAAGGAGGTGAAGTAGGTTCAAGTTAGGCAGAGAAATGAGGGGGATTTTAGCACCGTCGAGCTTAAGATTGGAATCAAGCTTCAAAACTCGCAATGATCTACAAGAGAAAAGAGCAGGAGGAATTTGATGATCGGAAGGGTTGGTAACATGAATACGCAGGTCAAGTTCAATAAGGCCGACGTGGTGTAGAGGATAAGAGATCCATGTATTAAGACGTGGTGTAGAGGAATTTGATGATCGGAAGGGATGGAGACAGACGGGATGGAGACAGATGAGTCAGTATAGAATGAGAGAATGAGCGTATGATTATTTTTGAAAAATATGTTATTTTTCATTTATATAACGGTTATATTTGAACAAAGTATTTGTAAATTTGACAACAATATATATAATGACCAACACATGTGAGAAATTTTCTCCTTAATTTTTCGTGATTGGTTTTCAATTATTAATATTCTTGTAAGTGTTGTTTGGTAATCTTATTAATTAATGAATTAGTCGTTGTCATTAAAAAATTCCTGCTATTGTATTGGTAATTGACTACTTGTACATGCTCTAAGGCCATGTTTTTCTTGGCTTAATTTTTGCTTCTATAATTACAACTCAGTTCTTATAAACTCAGTCCGACTTCTATAATAATTCAACTATAATAAATTCAGCTCATATCCTATAAATTCAGCTTTAATAAGTTCAGCTCTAGAGATGTCAATAAGGCGGGGACAGGGCGGGGATGGAGGCGGAGAAAGGTCCTCCGCCTCCGTATCCACCAACTTACATGCATTCGTACAATAGCTCCACGACTCGTGGCGAGGGACATTTTTCAAAAACATACATGCCTGGTATTCACGTGGATATCCAAGTGGATACCACTTATCCTTTGCTTCCGTGTTAAAAACCCTTCCTACCATGAAATTCCTCTTGCCCTTTTCGCTGGCGCCCTAGAGGCTATTAAAGTGGGCATCCCGCCTATCGCTGTTGCCGGTGTGGCGCTCGAGGCGTTTCCCTTTCCCCTTGCACCAGCTGAACTGCCTACACTTGACTTTAATGTGGAAAGACCTTCTATCTTCAGTAAGAAAATCTGATAGATAGATCACAAGATACAAGTCCTATCTTAGTTTCAATAAATAAATACTTATCCAAACGCGAAAGTAGTAATTAACACCTTTAACTTTGTCCATATGTGAAATTAGGTCCCATAACTTTCATTTATGGTAATTGAACCCCGTTATTTACATAGAAAGTCAAATTCAATTCAACTTTTGATTTTATATGAATTTTGCACAAAAAAATCATTTACAATAAAATTAATAAAAAGTAAATTACAATTTTACAATTATAGAACTTTAATACTCATACCATATATATTAGAAGCACATTTTCTAAATTTTTTTTACAAATATAGACTTTATCATAAAATAAAATCAAACCTTATTTTTTTAACTAAAAGTTCACCATGAATCCATTTCATATTGATAACTTACAAATTAAACACTTGGAAAATATTATAAATTTTTGATTTATTTGTCTATCACATTAATTAGATATTCAAGAAATGATATACTATTGTTTATTTTAACCTTTATAAAATTAGAGTATAATTTCATGAGTTATGGATACATATATCATAAATTACATAATGATTGTATTTTATTTTCTTTTTAAAAAAAGTGCCTTTTTATTATATTTAGTATGAGTATTAAAGATAAATAGTTATAAAATTGTAAATTATTCTTCTTAATTTTATTATAATTTTTTTTGGCAATATTCACGAAAAATCAAAAATAGATTTGAATTTT
The DNA here is from genome assembly GCA_023091065.1 of Dianthus caryophyllus. NCBI lineage: Eukaryota > Viridiplantae > Streptophyta > Magnoliopsida > Caryophyllales > Caryophyllaceae > Dianthus > Dianthus caryophyllus. The sequence continues at coordinate 1,838,562 of JALGRB010000021.1, forward strand.
ACTTTTTATGCAAGTAATGGGGTTGAATTATTACAAATAAAAGTTATGTACTTAATTTCACATATAAGCAAAGTTAAGGTATTAATCACCACTTTCGTCCTTATCCAAATGGAAATATTGATTTGAAGAAGAATTTTTCGGGATGTATAGTTGTATCTTGTGGTGGACCTTGTACTTCGCTCCCTGTTTTTTCTTCGGTTTCTGCCTTCTCTTCGGGTGTTTGTCTCTGTCATGTCCAGTTATCTAGCCCAAATTTGGTCTCTATTGCTTGTCCTTCGGTGAATGCTTCTTCAGTATTCTTAGGAGTAAGTCGATTGTCTTCTTTAAGGAGCGCTTTCCTCGGTCTTTTGTCTACGTTAGAGAGAATTATGACTTAGGTTTGTCCCACGTAAGAATTTCTGCAGCCATGTTTTTGTGCGATCAATTTTGATGATTTTCAGTGTTTAGTTATGTATATAAGACATACGGAGTACTTTTTTAGTTCGAGAAGTTCTGTTGAGTAATAATCGTAGTTGTTTCTTAAGAAATAAATAGTCGTTATGAAACAAGATTGTTTGGTTAAACACACATGTGAAACATAAATGCACCCGCAAGGGTGTGGTCTAGTGGTTAAAACATGGGTGAAATTCCCATGGGTCTCAGGTTCGATTCCCTCCAAGAGCAATCTTGTGGGGAATGTTAGAAACTTGAGGCTATGCCTAATCAGATCACGAGCCCATAGGTGTATGGTTCTGTTATCATCATGCACGCCGGGTTTACCAGTCGCACCAAAGGTAGCATGGCGGGTTCCCAATGCGTTATACCAAAAAAAAAAAAAAGAAAAAACAATACGTTAGTTGAGAAAAAGGTATAAAGATGTTATGAGACTGGATTTGAACAACTAATTCAAGCCCTTGGCATCTCCTTCAATGTCCTGTCAAGTAACATACGATCATGAGCAAACGATTTACGTACTTCAATATATAACTCCTGCAAATTTGACGCCTTCTTTAGAACAAGGGCCACAAGGCTACTAGCTTAGATCATATGCAAATGTACGGATCACATAATTAAACAAAAAGTTGTAGGTGTAAATTATATAGGTAAGTCAATATCTTTAGGTGTAGTGTAATTAATACTCCCTGCAGGCTATGGCATGTATGGTTTGCAGGCTATCATACACGCTCGGGGGGTTTACCCAGTGCGCACCTAAGGTAGCGGCTGCGGGTACCCAAGTTATCCAAAAAAAAAAAAAAAATACTTCCTGCATCCCAAAATAATTGTCCCATTTTTACCAAAAGTTTTTCCAAATTAATTGTCTCCTTTCTATTTATAGTATGTTTTAACAAAAGATTTAAAAAAAAATTCATTTTCATTATCACTTCTTAAATCCACCCAAAATAGAAAAGGGACAATTATTTTGGAATAAAGGGAGTATAAAAAAATCAATTAAACTACATAAATATGTTAGTTACTATTACGTATAGTTACCCTAACAAACTCTTTTTTTTTTTGATAAGGTAAAGAAACTAGGTCGATCCTCTAAGGTAGGACCAACCTATCTCATCCTTTCGGATGAAGTTTTGATAAAAAACAATATTTGTAACTAAAATTTGGGTGAAAATGTGATTGATACACTATAATTGAAAAAAGACAACCAATTATTTGAAACGAAGGAAGTAATATTTAATTTTGCTTAAAAGTTGAATAATACGGAATATCTCAATTATCATATACTTAGTATTACCCATTATCCATTACCCATTACCCATTAATATCTCAATTATCGACCCAAAACTTTAAAGTTTTTAAAGAAAACTTTGAAACGTTTTTGAAATTTTTTTATAAATTCCAACATTAGAACATAAATCAACCATAGTATTTAAAAATTTGACATGAGGATATTGGTAAAATTCCATTTATTGGATTTGATAAATATTAAAATTTCAAATTTTATTTTAGCGCCAAATTTTGAGGCTAAATTGCTAGTGATCTGAATCTGACCCGAATTCGATTGACTCGAAATTTTTTGTCTTAGTAACTCAACACGATACGACCCAGACCCGACCTCAATATTGTTATGACCCACTCTGACGAACCCGCTACGACCCGAACCCAACCCAAACACACTGTTATGACCCAAATTGACTCAAACCCGATATAATATGAGCCGATACGATCTGACTCAAACCCAACCCAAATTGATTTTTGGTAGTTTTTTTTAGAATAGAAAATAATTAGGATAATCTTCAAATTTTTAAAAGAAAGGTAATATTTGAAAGAGGTAGTTTTTGAAAGAGAAGTATAAATACGTGCGTTAAATCAACCATCAAACTCTAATTCGATCGAAGCTAATTCATAAATTATCGGAGTTTCACACACATCGTTTGTTTTCTTCTTTCTAGCGTCGTTGCTTAGATCAGGTATTTATTTGTTAATTTTTATCCCAATTTTTATCCAGTTAATTGAAGATGTTGTTGATTTAATTGAATTCTACTTGATCTATTGATTAATTGAAGATGTTGTTTTTATTGAATCATTGATAATTGATCTCATGCATGTGTTTAACTATTTGGATTGAATTCTACTTGTTCTATTGGTTAATTGAAGTTGTTGAAAAACAAATTTGTGTTAATTAATTAATTAATTTGTTAATCAATCAGCTTAGCTTAATTTGCTCTAAGCTGTGTTAATTAATTTGCTCTAAGCTGTGCTCTTGAGGCGGCTCATGCTAATCAATCAGCTTAAGTTAATTAATTTATTTGTAAAAGTGTTTGTTTGTATCTATTGATTGCAGTTGTATTATAAATTGGTACAGCAAGCGATGATGAAAGTTTGCGATACAAGTAGATGGTTAGCACTTCGGCCATGTTCGGCAGATAGATTAAGCAGCTTGCCTGATGAATTGTTGGATCGAATATTGTCGAGGCTCTCAATTAAGGATGTGGCTGTTGTCCAAGTTTTATCTAAGACAATGTGCCGACGTGCTTTTTCCGTTTTAACAACTGTCGACTTTGATTATTATTATTCCTCAAATTGTCCCCGCTACTCTCTTTTCGTGTCATTTGTCGATCATGTCCTCCAAAAATTGTCTCACCCTCTTTCGCGTTTTAGACTTCACCTTGATGTGGACAGGAAATACGATGTAAACCCTTACCAACGTCATAATAAGTTCCCTCATCTGTCTCCATCCTGTCTTAATACATGGATCTCTTATCCACTGCACCACGTCGGCCTCAGTGAACTTGACCTGTGCATTCATGTTACCAACCCTTCCCATCATCAAATTCCGCCTGCCCTTTTTGCTTGTAAATCATTGCTGGTTTTGAAGCTTGATTCCAATCTTAAGCTCGACGGTCTTTGAAATCCCTCTCATTTGTCTCCCTAACTTGAACCTACTTCACCTCCGTTTCCTTCTCATTGCTGACGATGCCATCATTCCTCGATTAATTTCAACTTCCCCTTTCCTTGAAGACCTCACTATTGCTTTTTGCTGGTGGGCCCAATCTTATCGTCTCTCAATTTCTTCTCCTTCTCTTAGGAGATTGGAGCTATGCATTGCTAAATGCGATGAAGAGCTGAACTCTGATCTCGTGCATATTGATACCCCTAATTTGGAGTATTTTTACTATAACGACAATTTAGCATGTTGTTACTCAGTCACATATATGAGTGCTCTTGTTCAAGCTACCTTCATAGTTGGGTGTCCTTGGAAAGATGGCTCAGATGAAGATCTTCTTCGTGTACAGCTTACGCTTGCCAGAAAGCTATCTAATGCTACACATTTATCTCTGCTTGGTCGTTTTGTCGAGGTTTTTGTTCTTTCTAATAGTTTATAGCTCTCAGTTATGAACATGCGTTTTGCGTTTTCTTTTCCTGTTACAAATGAGGAGTGCCAAACCGGCACTTCTTCTTATTCTATCACTATGTAATAATCAACTATTTGTGTTCCTTTCGACTGCAGAACATGTATTATGGAGGCGAGTTGAAAAATCAGCTACCTCTGTTTCGTAATTTAAAAACCTTAGAGCTGAGTTGGGATTTTACTTATGGCAGATGGGATGAAATCCTGACGGAGACTCTCTTATGTATGCCTAACTTAGAGACGCTTGCTTTCCCGCAGGTTAGTTACGCGTGCATGTCGTTATGAAAATACGTTCAATCATATAACTGTGAAACATGGATTTGGATTTCATAAGGTTGAAATTTGATGAAGTTAGTGAAGTTTACCCCATAAAGAACTGATATATTATTTCGTCCCTTTTCTATGTGGTAAAATATCATACAAATGTATTTTTCTATATAATAATACGGAGTACTTCATACTCTGTAGTAAACTTCACCAAATTCCTCAAATTTCAACTTCATGGAATCCAATCTCAAAAAACATATAGTCAAATATGAACTGGATTAGTTTTAGTTTTTTTAGTTAGACTTATACGGAGTACATGGTGAAGATTATGTGAGATTACTCACTTAGGTGCGAACAGTGAGAAATGTCAATATACATTTCAAACACGCATCAGGTGCATTCGAAAAACACGCAAAGTAGATTACATGAGATTCACTTCAACTATGCTTTAGGTACATTCGAAACAATGAGATATGTTTATGTGTTTTTGTAGTATGTTGCGAATTCTAAAAGAGGAATGTACATAAGGTGTATATAAATTTTGAATGTAATTTCTTAATTGCACGCAACTTTTACCCAAAATCGCACACATTTTGCCATAATCTCTTTTGCTAGATTTGATTACATTATTTAGATGTGAATAGTGGCTTACACTTTCTGGTGATATATCACATATGATTATGATAGTTGATTTTAAGATTCATATGGAGTATTTATTTGTCGGACTCATGCAGGTTATATGTGAAAGTGGATTTACGCTTTTTCTAGAATAGGTTAGATGCAGCAATTGCGGAATCAAGTAATTTTTTGATTTTTTTTTCAATGTATTATTTCAGGGCTTTGGCTGCTTCTATAATGAGACAGACAATATGGAAGACGTGGACTTGTTTATTGAAATAACACCCCAATGTTTACTGACTCATCTCAAACGAATTCTGATAAAGGAGTGTGTAGGGGTACCGCGGGAGCTTAAATTAATAAAAGCACTTTTAAAGAAGGCATCAATTTTGCAGGAGTTGGATATTGGAGTACATCAATCGTTTGCTCGTCATCATAAGTTGTTACTTGAGAGGACATTGAAGGATATACCAAGGGCTTCGATCAGCTGTTCAATTCGAGTGTCATAACATCTTATACGCTTTTCTCGGATAATGTAATGGTACGCTTTTCTCGAATAATGTAATGGTTATCTTCATTTACAGTGTATATATGAGTTTCACATGGTTATTTAACCAATTACGGAGTATATGTTTTACGTGCGCAACTCATTTTCATGGTATTACGTACATATGTTGTTTCTTAAAAAACTTAGCATTGACTAATACTGCTGATAGATTGTTGTCTCGCTAATTGTCTTTTACTTGTAATTGTTGCTCGACAAAATTGTCTTTTGTCGTATCGTTTAGATTCAGCAGTCACTTCTGCAAGGCATATATATCTTCATATATTGCCATATAAAATTAATATGTCAATAATAAAATATTACATATCTATATGGAGTATATGGCAATTATATGAATATATATACAGAAATCTGAAATAAATTTTCAAAAAAAAAGTATTAGAGTTACAAAGTCCTATTGAATTGTCGCTTGTAAATGTAGCGTTTCTGGTTCAATACCATCGCATTCCCAGTTTAACTATTGTTGCCATTATAATGCTTTTTGTGTCCATTTTTGAATGGTTACGCTTAAATCCTGAATATCCGTTGTACGATGTGTGCGTATAGCGGTTTCATTGAAGAATAGATAAAGTTTGGATCGTTGAAACTCTCTCATGAGTGCGTTTTTTGAGGATTAGTTTCTGTGGTAGGTTATTTCTTGTTGGATGGATGATGTTTAATTTCATCAATTCTTTTGTTTGAAGACTTAAGTTTCTGTCACTTTCTTCTCCGTTATCTATTTCATACTTCAGTCATATCCATATTGAAGACGGTAACATTAACTCGTGGTACAGTCATGTCGGAATTGATTTTGCTTTTTCGGATTGTGAGGAATTTGCGCACTAACGAGTACCAAAGTTATAAAAATGTTGGTAAACTTTTCAATGATGTACTTGTATTTCTGTAGGCTGAGGAGCTTCAGAATATGCTGGTGCCAGATTGGTTGAGTTCACGAATTACGAGAGCGTCTTAGAATGTACCAGATGGGTGTACCCTGCCATCCTTGCTTAAGAGCAAAACAGACGCTATGTCGTCTTCGTAAAATATTTATAACTTGCAGTGTGACTATCAGTGCTACGCTTTTGTAACAAAACAATTTATGTTCTGTATATGTTTAGTTGACATTACGAGTTCACTGCCGCATTGTTGGGATCATCCGCCATGGCTGCTGCTGCTATTTTGGTGGCGACACGGTGCACTTTGGCCTCTGTCATCAGTTCCGCGCAGTCAATGTAATTAACATGTAACTCGCTTATTCGACCCGTAATTGTCTTTTAATTAACCCGTTTATTAGGTTTTAAAGTGTCAGTTTAGATTTTTCTTAATTAACTATCAAAATTTAGATGATAAAATCATTGAAAATTGTAACAAAACAATTAGAATAATGGAACATTTAAATTCTTTTTATACAAATATAGTTATGAATTTATTTTAAAATATCATAATGTGGCAAAACCCGATCAAATTATCACAATACATTGTCTTAAATTCATCATTTATTATAATAATTTTGTAAAACGTGCTTAGAATGTTATATTGAAAAAACATTGAATAAAAATAGATAGTTTAAGAGAGAAAAATAAAAAAAATACTTTGTTGTATATAAAAGATATTGACTTACTTATATGACATAATTTCAAAAAGGAAATAAAATAAAATAAAATAAAAGGGATAAAAAAAAAGTTGGAGGGAAAATTGGAGGAAAAATTTGTGTAGGATGGTTTTTGTTATATATAATTAACTAGTTGGCGTGCCCGTCCCCGTCCGGGCCATCTATAATTATTATTAAGATTTAAAAATAAGTATAAAATGTTATTTTTATATATTTTTTCTAGTTTATATATTTACTAATTATGATATAATTTTATATGATATTTAATATGACAAAATTTCTAAAATATAAATACTAAGGCCATGTTCTTTTTGGCTTAAACTGTATTTAATATGATAATTTTCTAAAATCTATTATTTATCATATTTGTTTTTCGTTTATTTGCTAATTATATTTTATAATACTTACCTAATACTATTTTTTTCCCTTAACTTATTTCAACAATTATTTTACTTTTTAAAATTATATGAATTACCATATTTTTTTTTTTTTTTTTTATTTTTTTTTTTAAAAATATAACTTACTTATATTTTTCTCCCTTAACTTGTATATTTAATCCAATATATTTAAGGCAAAATATATATACTACAATTTTGGTATCCTACAATTTTAAGGATTTCAATTGTAGAATTAGTATTATATTTTAGATTACATATGTTAATTATACTACATCATCTTTTTTTTTTTTTTTTTTGTTAATTACATATATTCTCTTTTTGTTACGTTAAAATGAGGTAATAAAGAAATTGGAATTTTGTCATTAAATCAAACTTTACCCTATCATTATAATAAACATGTTTTTTTATTCTTAATTAACAGATGTTCTCATACAAAATTGAGATGAACAATTGAATCAAAACTTAATACTATTAAACTAACTAACAGATTATGCATTAAGCATTACAAATATTATTATACAACCATATCTAATTAATTGATTTAAAAATAAGATAATCGATAGATATTGTACATCACTTTTACCTTTCATTTTACATATTCTTACCTTTCATGTTACATATTCTTAACTTTCATGTTACATATTCATTAGTTTTGCTATTGGTTTATAATCAAGTTTGTTCAAGAAAAAATTTCAAATCTTGAACGTAAAATATAAATCTATGAAATACAAAGAAAAAAGGATCAGCAGTAATTTAATCAAGCTATGTTTAAGTATCATACATAATAATTAAGAAATTAAAATATTCAAATTTTAAACACTCTTATCAAATACGCCGTAAAAAAAAATTAACACAAATTGTAATCATAATTAAAACATAATAAAGTAAAACTATTTAACATAAGACGTCTGTGAAGATCTAAATTAAAGTTTTTGATCTATATATATACAAAAAGGGATGGATACTTACCTAAATATTAAATAAGAAAATTAAGTGTCATATAATTGTTTATTTTGAAATTATAATTTTTTTTTTCTCAATTAAAAACATCTTCAATTAATTTTTTTTTTTTGGAAAGTTCTAATATAGTAAAGATTTCAATTGTAGATTTAGTTTTATATTTTAATTTACATATGCTAATATTTTTTCATCTAAAATCCTAGCAATAGTAGAATTATAAATAATACTTATACTAATTTTTAGGCCAAATTATATTATAATGAACGTCACCATGTAGACTTCGCTTATATATATATATTAGATATAGATTTATATGTTGATAAGTAGAACTTGCTATGACTTGATTTTTTTTTTATTATTATATTTGGTACATACCATTTAATTTTATAATCGGGTTAAAAAAGTTATTTTCTGATACAAGAGGTGCAATGAAGAGGAGGAATTCGAACTAGTTATGCTGCTCATTTGTCCAAGATACCTTAGTCCTGGCTATAAGGACATCTTCGGTTATATGGTTTTTTTCTACTCCATATAACATATGCCGGACCCAATAGGACGTAAATTTAGAGAAAATACGGAGATATTTTTTTTAATTTAAGATAACTTTATTCATTTTTTTCTTTTTTTATATTTATAAATCATATACTTAAACATGACTATTGAATAAACCTGTCAAAGGGATCGAGCGGGTTGAGTTCGAGTTCGGGTGGGTCAAAATACAGGTCGGGTCAAAAATATGAATTTTCGGTTGAGTTACGATAAAAAAAAAAAAAAACGCTATTGTTCAAATATATTCAAAATTTATTCACTTGTACTTTTTTCTGCCATAATTTTTCCACCTACCGTCCTTTCAGAAATCAAACAATTCTCTCTTTCTTAAACTTGTAAATTCAACCTAAAATCATCAAAACTTGATCAATTTCTTTCACAGTTCATCCAATTTTAAAATATAAATTCAAAATATGAATATAAATCAATAAATTTTATGTTTTTATGAATTATATTGATTAAAGTATGAGTTTTATGTTAAATTATTTTGATTAAATTTGGGGTTTTATCAGGGTGCTTTCCATGGTTGTCAAGGCTAGGCTGTGGTCACGGTTCGTGGGGGGTGTTTTTAGTTGTGGGGCCGGGCTGTGGTCGTGGGGCGGTGGTTGCACTGTGGTTAGGGAAGGCTTAGGGTCGGGGTGGGTAGGCTTTAAGGTGGCCTAGGTAGGGTTGGCCCGCTGGTAGGGGAGGCCAAGGGGGCGGTGGTGCTGGACTGCCCAAGGGGAGTGTAGCGGTGGTGGGGATAACCGGCATGGTGTACGACGGTGTTGGGCTGAACAGATGGTGCTACCTAACTAAAAATTAGGTACAGTTGAATAGTAACGTCATTTTTTTAGGGTACAATTGAATAATACACTAAAAATATAATTAAAATACGGGTTCAAAAAATTTGTTCAGTTGATATTAATACTACTGTAAAGGTAAGATGAATAATACACAATAATAAGTCTAAATTATAAAAGTAATACTCCGTACCGTATAAATGTATAATTAAATAATTTAAATTTACGAATATGATTTTCCGTATACGGATTTTACTCCCGTCATATACTTTTTTCATTTTTTTTCCCTTTCATACCCTTTTTTACTCATTCTCTATACAAAATTCTCTCTTTTATTTTTCTAAGTTTACTTAACCTAAATTCATCCAATTTTCAATTATTTCAATTAATAATTTTAATAATCAATTCAACAAAGTAGTAATTCAATTCAATTTCAATTTATTTCTTAAAGTTATGTTAATTTTATGAGTTAATCTTGATTCTTGATAATTTTTGGGTTAAAAATCAAATTAGGGTTCATAGAAAATTAAAATTAGGGTTTGTAGCGAGGCGATTGGGGCGGCAGGAAGCGGCGGCCGGTGGCCGGAGATAGGTCGGCGGCGGTCGGCGGCTGGAGATGGGGGCGGCGGCACCCACCACCACCACCATCACTTTCATTTTCCTTAATTTATTTTCAATTAAACTCAAATTCTTCTTCTAACATCTTACCACCACCGCCACCACCCACTCGCCGCTTCCACCGCCGCTGGCCGCCGCCCGCCTCCACCGGCGCCTGCCCGCCTTTGGCCCACCGCCTCCCTATCGCCACCATTACCACCACCTTTACCCTTGTTTTTTTCAATTTAAACTAAGATTCACCCAATTTACTTATAGATCAATTAAAATTTAAAAAGCGATAATTTAACACATTATTAAAATTATAAGATGTTATTAGTAGATCAAAACATTAATTTTGGTTTATAATTAGCGATTGGGAAGATCTTGAGTTTTAATCAAGTAAAGAGAAAATAGAGAGAGAATTGTATATTTTGAGAGTAATAAAAAGGGTAGGCATGGAAAAAAAATGAAAAAAGTATATCGAGGGAGTAAATTGCGTATACGGAAAATCAATACCCTAAATTTAAATATAAATTAAATATGAGAATTTAAAATAGGCGTACAATTTCGTAATTCCATAATAACGGATTCATAATAAACAAATTCATCTTCTTCTTCTTCTTCTCCTCAATCAATTAAAACCCAGAAACAAACCCAGAAACAAAAAACTTCAACAAAATGGAGGGTCAAGTTTACGATAAAAAGCCGACAAAACGGGAAGTCGGTCGGGGTGAATTGCCATTAAACGTTGATTTTTTCGATAAGTTTTTATCTCCTGCGCTGAATGAGGATAGAATTCGTGAATTCGATGAATTGAATGTTATCGAGATTAAACTGATTGACATGGATTCAGCCGAATCCAAGATGTATAAGACTGAATTCAAGCGCACTTTCCGCGGCCCCAAGTGGAGGATACACGGTTTAGACGGTTGGCGAACTTACGCCGGCGATCGCGGGTTTCGATTGGGAGACACCATTCGTTTCTGTTGGTTGGATAATTGACAGTCTTTTGGGAAATCCTACGCAAACATTGGGCTGTTGTTTTAGTAAACAAGTCCACGTCTTTCGAATTGTTTATCTCTTTCTCGATCATAGCAAAACAGTCCTGAATTCGTTTATCTCAATTCCTGCAAAATTAACGCTTTCTTTTACAACTTTTTTTTTTTTATTATACCAAGCTCACGTGCTGTCCCCAAGTACTCCTTTGTCTCAATACGTTTGAGATGAGTCGGTAAACATTGGGGGTGTTGTTTCGGTAGACAAGTCCACGACTTCCATATCGTTTATCTCATCCCCGACGTCATCAACGACTCCCTGAAATTATACAGGAAAAAAGATCAAAAAATCAATAACTTCCACGATTGTAGTCTGAGCTTTCCTAATCTGACAGAATAATCGATTCTAGAGAAAGGGTAAATCAACTTTCACATATCAACCTACATGAATCGTATAAATAAATAGGAATTTTAAATCAACTATCATAGTCTTCTGTTATTAATCATCAGAAAATGTAAACTGATATTCACATATGAATTATGTAACCAATTCTACCAAAAGGAAATTCTATGACAAAACGCATTTCAGTTGGAGTAAGACTCGCGTGCAATTAAACAATCGCGTTAGTGAAAAGAGGTATGTCTTCAGTGAGACTGTCTCTGAACTCTGAGGGGATAAGATTAGCAAAGAACCTGAAAAAAAAAAAAGAATTAGTTGGCAGAAAATCAGCTCTAAACACGAGAACCATGCGATATAGACGTGTACAGATTGAAAGATAAAAACTGACTAATACAACTTCTGATACCAAAACTGCCTGAAATTTGATCCCATGGACTCTTGAACAGAGGACAAAGCCGTTCTAAAGAGCTAAAGCCACGTGAAATCTTTCCAGCCCGAAACAAAGACAGAGTCAGCAAACCAAACGATCACTCCATCAGAGCACAGCAAACTCACCATTGACTAATGTTACTTCGACACTTCATGTAAGCCCACACACTTGTGTTCGACACTTGATCCTTGAACATCGGTATGATACTCTGACACTTCATTTTAGACCAAAAACTTGACAAATTTTCATAAAATAGCCGCGTGTCCGACAATTTGGGGAAGATCACGAGGAGTTTGGGGAATTTCATCAAGCTACTGCAATCAACAATTCATCCTTTCCTTTGATTAATACTAAACCTAATGCACCCGATTGTAATATAGTTACCCGAAAATAGTTTATGTTGTGTCAGCAAAGCTTACAGTTTTGCGAAGCGGAGGGATAAAGAACTTATATTTGTCGTGTCAAACAGAATCCATGGCAAGCAACTGGTACCTGAGATAATGAGCAGCAGCCGAGATACGCATGTCAAACAGAATCCGTGTGTAATTAGCTATTCGTAGATCAAGTGACTTGTTCATTGAAACAACACCCCAATGTTTACTGACTCATCTCAAACAAATTGTGTTTAAAGGAGTACATCGGGGTTGCTCGGGAGTTTTAATATAATAAAAGAATTTTTACAAAGGCAACAATTTTGCAGGAGTTGGTTATTGTAGTACGTAAAATCGCTTGCTTATGATCCGTTACCTAAGATATACAAAGAGCTTCGACTGGTTGTTCAATTCGAGTGTCACAGCATCTTACACTCTTTTCTTGAATAATGTAATGGTTATTTTCACTTATGGTGTATTTCTGTGTTTCACTTGCGTTTTTAACCAATGTAGGCAATGCATTTTCATGATGATACATCATACATAGACTTATTTGGTAACAGTTCTATTTATTTCTTGGAAACTTATTGTTCTACATAATACTATCTCGGCTGCTGCTCATTATCCCAGGTTCGAGTTGCTTGCGATGGATTCTGTTTGACATCGCAAAACTGTAATCTTTGCTGACACGACATAAACTATTTCCGAGTAATTATATTACACTCGGGTGCATTAGGTTTAGTATTAGTCAAAGGAAAGGATGAATTGTTGATTACTTACCTGACAGCTAACAGTTTCAACAGGTCTGAGGGCATAGATCTTCTGCAAGACATCAGGTAAAGCATTTGTTGTGCTCGTTTTTCTCGGATTTAATTGAGTTTTCTACAGTGAAAATTTGAGTGAGATCAACGATGAGCTTTAATGGCTTGTCTTATATCACTGCTACATAAGACGACCCTAAAGATTTCGTCATGACACTTACTATAGTGAGCTTCAATAAATTATGCTCAGACCTGACCGACAGGTGTCGAGGTGCGTATTTCATGACAGTAGAAATCCTGCTTAAGGTTTCGATAGCCTTTGCCCAATTGCTGATTAAAGCTCAGATTGAAGACACGTGTCAAAACGTCCTTAAAGGCAAAATCTTGTGAAGAAGATGCCTCGGTAAAGCCTGTAAATGCAGAAACAACCTTGACGAAGTCATTGTAGTTGACGTTGGAGTTCAGTTATGCACATCTATACAATGCCAATTTTCGAAACATTCTCAGATTAAAAATATCAACACTAAAAGGCAAAAAATCAGAAGAAACTTCGAAAAACAATACTCCGTAATTTTCAGTAGATAAACGAGATAAATAAATGCCTTTTTCTATGAAGTTGGGTAACTTGATTTACTGAGAGTCTGGTGGAGAATAGGCTGGTGGTGTCATGACGAAAATCATCCCGAGAACTACAACTCAGCCATCTTCCAAATTGGAAGTGTTTTCTACCAAAACGGAAGGGCAGACAAGCGGTAAAATCAACATTTTTCAGAGTAAAAGAAAGTTTGTGAGGGATAACAAGTCGTTTGGGAGCTTTCGGCCTGACGAAATTCCTCCAACTCCTCGTGATCATCAGTATCTATGCTTGATGAAACTTTGGGTTCGGACCGTGCCACTTTCATAATGTAAAGAAAAATAGACAGAATCAAACGCTAAATCAATAACTACAGACTGAACTTATTTTAGTCCAGCAAATTGTATACCAATCTTACGAAAATTCAGCACAGAAAATGCAAGACGAATGTGAACAACTCTCTACAGAGTTGGCCTCAACATGGGATGACGAGCACGAACCAAGCTAGTATTATGCAGAACAGTGGACTTTAAGTTTCTTAAGAAATACACAGAGCGGCCAAGAAACAGCAGTATGTATGTATCATCATGAAAAAGTGTTGCGTACAAAACACGTTGGAGAAACTGATAAATACAGCGCAAGTGAAAATAACCCATACATCATTTAAGAAAAGCGTACTAAGACGTTATGACACTTGAATTGAACAACTGATCGAAGCCCTCTGTATCTCCTTCAATGTCCTGCAGTACTCAGTCCTACAATAACCAAGTCCTGCAAAATTGACGCTTTCTTTAGAATCATTCTTATTATACTAAGCTCTCGCGCTGCCCCAAGTACTGCATTATCACAATTCGTTTGAGATGAGTCGGTAAACATAGGGGTGTTGTTCAAGTAAACAAGTACACGACTTCCAAATCGTTTATCTCATCTCGACCAGATTAATTGCGTCCCTGAAAATTATACAAGAAAAGTATAAAAAAATCAATTACTTCCGCGATTGTAGTCTGAGCTTTTCTAATCTTATGACAAATGCATTTCAGTTGGAGTAAAAGTTGCATGCAATTAAACAATTACGTTCAGATACACCTTATAGTTTTAGAACTCGAAACATACCACAATAACACACAAACATACCTCATCATTTGGAATATGCCTAAAGTATACTTGAGTGCATTTGAAAACATAAATCTTTATAGTTTATATGTCTAAGCAAATATTTAATGCAAAAGAATGCTATACTTCAATTTTCACAGCAAATATACGTGACGGTGTAACAACGTGCTAAATTGTCGTTATAGTAAAAATACTCCAAAATAGGGGTATCAATAAGCACGAGGTCAGTGTTTAGCGATTCATCCGAGTTTGAATAGATAGCTCTAATCTCTTAAGAGAAGGTATCGTCAACAATGAGAAGGAAACGAAGGTAAAGTAGTTTCTAGGAAATGAGGGGGATTTTAGCATCGTCGAGATTAAGATTGGAATCAAGCTTCAAAACCTGCAATGATGAACAAGCGAAAAGGGCAGGAGGAATTTCATGATAGGAAGGGTTTGTAACAAAAACGCAGAGGTCAAGCTCCGTAAGGCCAACGTGGTGTAGCGGATAAGAGATGCATGTATTAAGACGGGATGGAGACAAATGAAGGGAAGTTGTTGTGATATTGATAGTTCAGGTCGTCCACGTCCAGGTGAAAGTCTAAAACGGGAAAGAGGGTGGGACAATTTTTGGAGGACATGATCAACAAATAACACGAAAAGGAGGTAGCTGTCAAAATGTGGGTAAAAATGATAATCAAACTCCCGAGATACCCTGACATACTCCTATCACAATTCATTTGAGATGACTCAATAAACATTAATGTGTTGTTTCAGTCAACAAGCCACTTGATCTACGAGACGTATATATGATTTCACCAACCCCTCTCAAATAAATTCAACTCGAACCTGGGATAATGAGTACCGACTGAGCTAGTACAACATATGTAAGTATCATCATGAAAATGTGCTGCAGACGTAACACATGTAATTGGTTAAATAGCCATGTAAAACTCATCAATACACTATTTGAGATACCTCAGATAAGGGTATAAGTTTCTTTGCACTCGAATTGAACAGTCAATCGAAGCCCTTGGTATATCCTTCAATGTCCTCTCAAGTAACAATAAATCACTATCGGCATTCCATACTTCAATATCCAGCTCCTGCAAAATTGATGCCTTCTGCGATACCCCGAAGTACTCCTTGATCAGAAGTCGTTTGAGATGAGTCAGTAAACAAAAAGCCGTCGTCTTCTAAGCTGTATGTGTCACTATACCTTCTGCAGTCAAAGCCCTGAAATTATACATCAAAAAAATATTTAAAAAACAAGAAACTTGATTCCGCAATGGCTGCATCTAACGTAATCTAATTTGGGTGTATACTCCATTCTAGAAAAATAGATTTGTATGATAATTTACCACATAGAAAAGGAATGAACCAAGGATGCATTAACTTAGCGGTTAAGGTTGAGGTACCAACGACAATAGGTAAATAATATTTCAGTTCCTTATTGGGTAAACTTCACTAACGTCACCAAATTTCAACTTTATGGAATCCATATCCATGTTTCACCGCGAACATATTTCCGTAACAACATGCACACGTAACTAACCTTCGGGAAAACGAGCGTCTCTAAGTTAGGCGTACATAAGAGAGTCTCCGTCAGGATCTCATTCCATCTCCCATAAAGATAATGAAAACTCAGCTCTAAGATTTTTAAGTTACGGAACACAGGTATCTGATTTTTCAACTCGCCTCCAAAATACAAGTTCTGCGGTCAAAAGGGACACAAATTGTTGATTATTACATATTAATAGAATAAGAAGAAGCGCCGGTTTGGCGCTCCTCACTTGTAAGACTGAAAAAAAATGCTTAACGCATGTTCAAAACTTAAGAGATTTAAATTATTAGAAATAACAAAAACCTCGACAAAATGATCCAGCAGAGATAAATGTGTAGCATTAGATAGCATTCTGACAAACCCAAGCTGTAAATGAAGAACCTTCTCATAGGGGTCATCTTGCAAAGGATGCCCGACTCCGACGATAGCTTGAACAAGAGCACTCATATATGTGAGTGAGTAACAATGTGCTACATTGTCGAGATAGTAAAAATACTCCAGATTAGGGGTATCAATAAGCACGAGGTCAGAGTTCAGCTCTTCATCGCATTTCATTATGGATAGCTCCAATCTCTTAAGAGAAGGAGAAGAGATGGAAAGACGATGAGATTGGACCCACCAGCAATAATGAATCATGAGGTCTTCAAGGAAAGGAGAAGTTGAAATTAATCGAGCAATGAAGGCATCGTCAACAATGAGAAGGAAAAGGAGGTGAAGTAGGTTCAAGTTAGGCAGAGAAATGAGGGGGATTTTAGCACCGTCGAGCTTAAGATTGGAATCAAGCTTCAAAACCCGCAATGATCTACAAGAGAAAAGAGCAGGAGGAATTTGATGATCGGAAGGGTTGGTAACATGAATACGCAGGTCAAGTTCAATAAGGCCGACGTGGTGTAGAGGATAAGAGATCCATGTATTAAGACGGGATGGAGACAGATGAGGGTATTGATGATGTTTTTCATAAGGGCATAGATCGTACTCCCGGTCCCGGTTCACAGCGAGGTGAAGTCTAAAACGGGAAAGAGGAAGAGACAATTTTTGAAGGACATGATCAACAAATGACACGAAAAGGAGGTAGCGGGGACAATGTGGGGAATAACAATAATCAAAGTTGACAGTTGTTAACACGGAGAAAGCACGTCGGCTCATTTTCTTAGATAAAACTTGGATGACAGCCACATCTTTGATTGGGAGGCTCGACAATATTCGATCCAACAATTCATCGGGCAAGCTGCTTAATCTATCTGCCGTACATGGCCGAAGTGCTAACCATCTACTTGTATCGCAAACTTTCATTGTCAATTGTTGTACCAATTTATACAACTGCAACGAATATACAAAAGAAATTTAACAACTTCAATTAACCAATACATCAAGTAGAATTCAATCCAAATAGTTCAAGTAGAATTCAATAAAATCGACAACATCTTCAATTAATCAATAGATAAAGTAAAATTCAATTAAATCAACATCTTCAATTAACTGGATAAAAATTGGGATAAATTAACAAATAAATACCTGAACAAAGTAACGATGCTAGGAAAAAGAAAACGATTTCTGTGATGCTGATGACGTTGGATTAGGTCCGATGAAGCTTCAATCGAGGAACTGTACAGTGAATTTGGGGATTTAGGGTTTTCAGTGAAAGTTGTGAATTTGGGGATTTAGGGTTTAAGATATGAATTTCGGTGGCGGGAGAGTTTGTTGGTTGTGAGTTTAATTTGTCCATTTTTTTTTTATTTTTTTTTCGTTTATTTGAGTTTCGGTTATCTACACGAGATAACAATAATTTATTTGTAAATTTTACGGTGAGTCAGTATAGAATGAGAGAATGAGCGTATGATTATTTTTGAAAAATATGTTATTTTTCATTTGTATAACGGTTATATTTGAACAAAGTATTTGTAAATTTGACAACAATATATATAATGACCAACACATGTGAGAAATTTTCTCCTTAATTTTTCGTGATTGGTTTTCAATTATTAATATTCTTGTAAGTGTTGTTTGGTAATCTTATTAATTAATGAATTAGTCGTTGTCATTAAAAAATTCCTGCTATTGTATTGGTAATTGACTACTTGTACATGCTCTAAGGCCATGTTTTTCTTGGCTTAATTTTTGCTTCTATAATTACAACTCAGTTCTTATAAACTCAGTCCGACTTCTATAATAATTCAACTATAATAAATTCAGCTCATATCCTATAAATTCAGCTTTAATAAGTTCAGCTCTAGAGATGTCAATAAGGCAGGGACAGGGCGGGGATGGAGGCGGAGAAAGGTCCTCCGCCTCCGTATCCACCAACTTACATGCATTCGTACAATAGCTCCACGACTCGTGGCGAGGGACATTTTTCAAAAACATACATGCCTGGTATTCACGTGGATATCCAAGTGGATACCACTTATCCTTTGCTTCCGTGTTAAAAACCCTTCCTACTATGAAATTCCTCTTGCCCTTTTCGCTGGCGCCCTAGAGGCTATTAAAGTGGGCATCCCGCCTATCGCTGTTGCCGGTGTGGCGCTCGAGGCGTTTCCCTTTCCCCTTGCACCAGCTGAACTGCCTACACTTGACTTTAATGTGGAAAGACCTTCTATCTTCAGTAAGAAAATCTGATAGATAGATCACAAGATACAAGTCCTATCTTAGTTTCAATAAATAAATACTTATCCAAACGCGAAAGTAGTAATTAACACCTTTAACTTTGTCCATATGTAGTATGGCAGTCAAAATACCTCTCTCTAAAAAAAAAGCTCCTCCTTCTCTCTAAAAAGAAAAACCCTAAAACTTCAATCTTCTTCTGCAAACCGCCGCTGCCGCCACCCCCGTCTAATCCTCTATCATTTTCAGGCCATTTCCGCCGGAGATTTGGCCATTTTTATTGGCCTATCTCTGGCGGATCAATCCTCGAAGCTACATAAACCCTCTCCTTGGGTTTTGGGTATGCATGCAAGCCACACCACGCCTTGACTCCTGATCCTTCATGATCCGTCTCCGTCTGCCTTTTGGCTTCGCACCTCCTGTTCTGGCAGTGACTTGTTAGCACCGGCGAGGTGATTTAATCCTGTGTTGTTGAAGAAGAAGATGGTGTGGAAGTATTATAGATGTCGATGAAGCAGTTATGAGCCTTAAGATGGCAGCCGATATTTGAAGATCACCAGATCGCTGTTTTCCCATTATTTGGGCGTTCTTTACCCGGTTATCTATTTATCTTTCTTCCAATTTCTTAACTTTTCTGTCAAAAAATGATTTTCTTAAAGTAAAAAATGTTTTCAATAAAAATAAATTGCTTTCAATAATCTGGTTTTTTCACGTTTTTTAAAAGAAATGAAAACGCGTCCGGGTGGGGGGGTTTACGACTTTCAGTAAATTAAGATTAGAAATGTCTTTCATAATTGAAGCAATTCCTCAAGTAAAAGATGAAATGTTAAGTGGATTTTAATCCTAATGAATCTAATCTTAAAACAAAAATGGTTTTTTAATGAATCTTAAAAAAATAATGGTTTTTATTGAATCTTAAAACAAAAATGATTCTTCCTTAGGTATAGGTGGTCTTGGTGATTCTTCTGTTGGCTCTTGGTTTTTTGGTCATCTTTTGTTTTCTGGATCATAAGTTTTGGGCTTATATTTTTCATGGTCTTTAGTTGTCGACGTCGGTCTTGAGGTGGTTGTGTGTACCTTTTGGTTGTTTGGAGATGTTGGATCGTGTTTCTGTCGGGCCTTTTTTGCGATTGCATGTAGTTTCTGGTATCGTCTAAGCTTCGTGGGTTGTCTGGGGCTGTAATGATTTTGTTTGATTGGCGATTGTGGTTGGCTTGGGAGCGGTGGTTTTAACCCCGTATTATGTATCTGTTGGGTGAGTCTTTAATAATAAACGCTCTATGGAGTTTGGGTGTCCTGTCCCAACTCTCACGAGCTCCCTTTGTCCTTTTTGGGATGAACTCGCTAGGGTCGATAAGGGTGTCTTGTCCCTTTTCTGGTAGCCTTTTACTGTATTCTGTCGTTATTTGTCGTGGTTCTCCTATGCCCTCTATGAAGCAGGGTGTCCTGTCCCTCTATTTGTGGTGGTTCTCCTATGCTAGTGTCGTAGGGTATATGCCTTCGGTTTGTGTTGGTTACACCCAAGATAGACTTCTTGTGGTGGTTGTGGCCAGGGGATTGGTCGAGGGGCGTGATTTGTTCCCTCCTTTGTGCTTCCGGATTGCCTTTGGCTTGTCTACTACTGTCTACACAGCTCGATCACCAAGTTGTAGGAGATATTTCTCCCATCGAGGCAAACTTTCTTGGTTTGCTTTCACTATGTTATTTCTACGCCTTCCAGGCGTAAGTGCAACTTGTCCTTGTCGCTTAATAGTTCAAGTGGTTAGCTGGTCTATGAGGTTTTTTCGTTATGCCAAGGAGTTACAAGATGATGCTCGTGCCCATTCTACCGTACTCCATCAACACATCTCCTATAATCGAATCTCTTATAGTAGTTCTATTTCTATGTTTGCTTTTGTTTTTGTATTTTTAGTTTGTAAGTACGGATTGGAGTGCCGTACATTTAGTCGTTAAACACTCCTTCTCCAGCTGGCCAAAAAAAAAAAAAAAAAAAAAAAAAAAAAAAAACTTTGTCCATATGTGAAATTAGGTCCCATAACTTTCATTTATGGTAATTGAACCCCGTTATTTACATAGAAAGTCAAATTCAATTCAACTTTTGATTTTATATGAATTTTGCACAAAAAAATCATTTACAATAAAATTAATAAAAAGTAAATTACAATTTTACAATTATAGAACTTTAATACTCATACCATATATATTAGAAGCACATTTTCTAAATTTTTTTTTACAAATATAGACTTTATCATAAAATAAAATCAAACCTCATTTTTTTAACTAAAAGTTCACCATGAATCCATTTCATATTGATAACTTACAAATTAAACACTTGGAAAATATTATAAATTTTTGATTTATTTGTCTATCACATTAATCAGATATTCAAGAAATGATATACTATTGTTTATTTTAACCTTTATAAAATTAGAGTATAATTTCATGAGTTATGGATACATATATCATAAATTACATAATGATTGTATTTTATTTTTTTTTTTAAAAAAGTGCCTTTTATTATATTTAGTATGAGTATTAAAGATAAATAGTTATAAAATTGTAATTTATTCTTCTTAATTTTATTATAATTTTTTTTGGCAATATTCACGAAAAATCAAAAATAGATTTGAATTTTACTTTTTATGCAAGTAATGGGGTTGAATTATTACAAATAAAAGTTATGGGGCCTAATTTCACATATGGGCAAAGTTAAGGGTATTAATCACCACTTTCGTCCTTATCCAAATGGAAATATTGATTTGAAGAAGAATTTTTCGGGATGTATAGTTGTATCTTGTGGTGGACCTTGTACTTCGCTCCCTGTTTTTTCTTCGGTTTCTGCCTTCTCTTCGGGTGTTTGTCTCTGTCATGTCCAGTTATCTAGCCCAAATTTGGTCTCTATTGCTTGTCCTTCGGTGAATGCTTCTTCAGTATTCTTAGGAGTAAGTCGATTGTCTTCTTTAAGGAGCGCTTTCCTCGGTCTTTTGTCTACGTTAGAGAGAATTATGACTTAGGTTTGTCCCACGTAAGAATTTCTGCAGCCATGTTTTTGTGCGATCAATTTTGATGATTTTCAGTGTTTAGTTATGTATATAAGACATACGGAGTACTTTTTTAGTTCGAGAAGTTCTGTTGAGTAATAATTGTACTCCCTCCGTCCCGGTCATTTGTTTACACTTTCTATTTAGGGGGTTATGGGTCATTTGTTTACACTTTCCATAAATGGTCATGGGTGACCCATGTGGGAGGTGGACCCCGACTCCCTTAACCAATTACATTTCATAATTTTAAGCAAGCGGGACCCCTTTGTACTTATATTATTATTTTATTAGTTTTTTCTCTACATCTCTCCTCACATCGATAAATGTGTATAAAGTAAATGTAAACAAGTCACCGAAACGGAGGGAGTAGTTGTTTCTTAAGAAATAAATAGTCGTTATGAAACAAGATTGTTTGGTTAAACACACATGTGAAACATAAATGCACCCGCAAGGGTGTGGTCTAGTGGTTAAAACATGGGTGAAATTCCCATGGGTCTCAGGTTCGATTCCCTCCAAGAGCAATCTTGTGGGGAATGTTAGAAACTTGAGGCTATGCCTAATCAGATCACGAGCCTGTCGCCCTGGGAGCAATCTTGTGGGGAATGTTAGAAACTTGAGGCTATGCCTAATCAGATCACGAGCCTGTCGCCCTGGTAAAAAGGGTGGCTATCCTGGCGTGTATGGTTTGCAGGCTATCATGCACGCTCGGGGGGTTTACCCAGTGCACACCAAAGGTAGCGGCTGCGGGTTCCCCACGTTATACCAAAAAAAAAAAAAAAAAAAAAAAAAAAAACAATACGTTAGTTGAGAAAAAGGTATAAAGATGTTATGAGACTGGATTTGAACAACTAATTCAAGCCCTTGTGAGGATACCGGATTAGGGGGATCCCTTCTCGACGCCCCGCTCGCGCCCGCCCTCGAAAAATGTCATGGGGCGGAATGCACGGCGCGGGAAAAATGCGTGCGATGAATTTTGCAAGAAGCTCGCTCGCGGGAGCTTCGCACTTTTTAGGTGCTTACTCGCTCGAGCGTTCTTTTGCTTTATGGGGGAGTGTCATTGCATGTGATTATAACAAAAAGAAATACAAAAATCCTTTTGAAATGTATTTTTGGAGTCGCCACCAAATATTAAAGGAATTTGGAACCTATTCAACGCATCTTAAAATCATAAGACACGAAGGTCTCAGATTTCAAGGTGCGTCGATACCTATCCTTCTGAGGCTATTGTGAAACCAGAGAGGATTCGGAATGAGGTTACTTTTTGAAAGTTTTGACAAAATGTTTTATGAAAACTGTGATAAAAAAGCCTACGTAAAAGTAGTCTTTACTAATTTGAAAACATATGCTTTAATTTCGATATTTGGGCTAATAGGACGCTACGTACAAATGCAAATATATGACTCGACAAATATGTAAAATAAATGTAAGCCGTCATAGCTATGACGATTTGCTATAGGAAATATACGTAAAATTGCTAATTCACTGTATTTGAATTAGTAACTAAACGTTATTCTCCGACTTGTGTTCAATTCTAAGATTTTGTAAAAACCCTCGGTTTTGCATGTTTAAAAGACTATATGAAACGGTACAGTTAAATGTCGAATCCGTGTTTTAGTCGTAATTTAATGCATGAATTGAGAATTTGCATAATGTAAAAGTGGTGTTTAATTTAGTGATTTTGAGTCGTTTGTTTATGCGATATTGGCGGGGTTTAGACGAATCTTTGATTCGAATTACTACAACCGTATTGCGAATACGGGTTCGTTAATGCCAATATCGGGGTGGGTTAAAGTAACCCTATAAGTCTCGGGCCTTGTCAAGGTAAAATTTCTTTCCCTTGAAATGCAAAGACGGTTTTTAGAGTGGAGATTTATAAGTGCGAGAGGCTTTTTGTGAGTATAAGTATCGGTTTTGAAAATGATGTGTATTGGTAATGTGTTGTGTTCATGTCTTGTGAGTTGCTTGGTGTTGTTGCAAGATGTCTTGAAAATGGTCGAACAAGGGCTGCTATTTATAGCAAATGCTTCGTGTTTTATGCCTAATTGATCAGAAAATCGCCAAAGGAACCAAATAAAGATAAAATCGCCAATTGTCGTGGAGGACACAAAATCGCCCGTAAGTCTGGCGATTTTATGGTAAATCGCCAAGATTCCGCGATTTTCCCTTGTTTTCCGAGTTTGTTCTTGTAGTAATACGTTATCGTAGGTGTGAGGCTATGACCGACTTTGTCGAGCATGTTGGTGTAACTTTGTCGACTTTGGTGTTGCAATTTGATCAAATTGATCAAGTTGTTGAATCAACTTGGTTTTGTTCCGATTTTTGTGTTTCGTGTTTAGTGTTTGGTTTTTAAATCGTGTTTTTCGATCTTAGCTCAAGTAAAATAATATTATAACGTATTATTTTACGACTTTGTGAGATTTTGTTTTGTAAGAATGTGACCCGGGACGCATTTCGCCCGCCGGGTGCTTGGGCCTTTTATGTGTTTGGCCGTTTTGTGTGTCTGAGTCGTTTTTGTGTTCTTAGGCCATTTTGTGAGGCGTCTTTGCGTCGTGCTCGTGCGTATTGTGTCGACTTACGATTAAAAATGACTAAATTAATATTCATTTTTACGAAATATGCAAATTCAAATTAATGTCGTTAGAAATGACTAAAATGTTTTAGACAACTTATGTACCGCTTCGCCTTATTTAAAACATGCGTGAAAAGTCCTTTTCACATCGGGTTTGTTTTTGGGGGAATGCGGATACGGTATCTACAGAGCCCCAGTTTGGTGAGCTTGGACTAAAGCGCTAGTCAAACTTAGAAGATAGTATCCACCATTACTGATCTCGATACTACCTGGCGACGCTAAGTATGTGTCTCGGGAGAGACGAGGACTTAGTGCCGGAATGCGAGGAGGGCGGCATGTTTAAGGACATGGCGGTCTGCATGTTTAAGGGCTTCTTGACTCGTTGTTTGGATGTGATTCGATGGCGTTTTGTAGCTTGGCCATCTCCTGCGTCTTGCGTGTCTGCTGCGTGCTTGCTTGTGTATTTGCGTTTTGATTTGAATAAAAGTGTGTATTTTGTTTTTGCTTTATGTGTATTTATTTGAGAAATATACGTATTCGACTCGTGAGGAGTACACGTATTTGTGATTTGTAACTTGTAAAGGGTGTATTCGTTTTTGAAAATATACGTATTTAACTCGTGAGGAGTATACGTATTTTTGATTTTGTGACTCGTGAAGAGCGTATTCGTTTTTGAAAATATACGTATTTAACTCGTGAGGAGTATACGTATTTGTGATTTGTAACTCGTAAAGAGTGTATTTGTTTTGAAAAATATACGTATTGAACTCGTGAGGAGTTTATGTATTTTTGATTTTGCGACTCGTAAAGAGTGTATTTGTTTTGACAAATATACGTATTGAACTCGTGAGGAGTATATGTATTTTTGATTTTGCGACTCGTAAAGAGTGTATTTGTTTTGACAAATATACGTATTTAACTTGTGGGAAATATACGTATTTTTGATTTTGTGACTCGTGAAGAGCGTATTTGTTTTGAAAAATATACGTATTTAACTTGTGGGAAATATACGTATTTTGATTTTGCGACTCGTAAAGAGTGTATTTGTTTTGAAAAATATACGTATTGCACTCGTGAGGAGTATACGTGTTTTTGATTTTGTGACTCGTAAAGAGCGTATTAGTTTTTTGAAAAATATACGTATTGAACTCGTGATGAGTATACGTATTTTGATTTGTGACTCGTAAAGAGCGTATTTGTTTTTTGAAAAATATACGTATTTAACTCGTGAGGAGTATATGTATTTTGATTTGTGACTCGTAAAGAGTGTATTTGTTTTTTGAAAATATACGTATTTAACTTGTGGGAAATATACGTATTTTGATTTTGTGACTCGTAAAGAGTGTACTTGTTTTTGAAAATATACGTATTTAACTTGTGGGAAATATACGTATTTTGATTTTGTGACTCGTAAAGAGTGTACCTGTTTTTGAAAATATACGTATTTAACTCGTGAGGAGTATGCGTATTTTGATTTGTGACTCGTAAAGAGTGTATTTGTTTTTGAAAATATACGTATTTAACTCGTGAGGAGTATACGTATTTTGATTTTGTGACTCGTAAAGAGTGTATTTGTTTTTGAAAATATACGTATTTAACTCGTGAGGAGTATACGTATTTTGATTTTGTGACTCGTAAAGAGTGTATTTGTTTTTGAAAAAATATACGTATTTAACTCGTGAGGAGTATACGTATTTTGATTTTGTGACTCGTAAAGAGTGTATTTGTTTTTGAAAATATACGTATTTAACTCGTGAGGAGTATACGTATTTTGATTTTGTGACTCGTAAAGAGTGTATTTGTTTTTGAAAAAATATACGTATTTAACTCGTGAGGAGTATACGTATTTTTGATTTTGTGACTCGTAAAGAGTGCATTTGTTTTGAAAAGTATACGTATTTAACTCGTGAGGAGTATACGTATTTTTGATTTTGTGACTCGTAAAGAGTGTATTTGTTTTGGAAAGTATACGTATTTAACTCGTGAGGAGTATACGTATTTCTGATTTTGTGACTCGTAAAGAGTGTATTTGTGTTGTTATCTTGTAAAATTTGAGCTCTCGGCTTGTAACGAGCATGTGTATTCTCGTGTTTTGTCACAGTAGCGCATAAAAGAGTGAATTAATAGCGTAATGGACCGTAATAGCCAGTCCAAACTAAAATTTGACCCGTGCCTGACCACTTAATCGCCAGACCTCTGGCGATTTAGTGTGTGTGTGTGTGTGCGTTTTTGTTCAAAAACACGGGAAGGAGGGAGGAAGAGCATAGCAGCCGAAAAACAAACCCACAACACCTTCAAATCGAAAAACTCGTTTTCAGCGATTTTTCAACCAAAATTCGTGATTCCGCCTCCTACGATTCGCAATGGACCAAGGTATGCACTTAATCAAGTTGCTAATTCGTGTTTTGAAGTCGATTTGAGTCGGTTTTAACTGAAAATTCGTTTTTTTTTTTTTTTTAGGGTTCATGTCGATTTGTTTTGCATGATTCGAATTTTGCTATCATTGTTGCTTGAAATCGATGCTTGAGAGTAGTAAGAAGCTTGTCTTGCTATTGTTGATGATTGTATGTGAAAAACTCGTGCCTCGGAGCTGTTTTTCGTGTAGAAGGTCGAGGGCATTTTGGTCATTTTTCGTCTTTGTCTCGAAACACGCTCAAAGTTTCAATGTAGGTTACCCATTAGTGGTATAATGCTTGGGTAAATTTGTTTCGTCGAAATTGGCGCGAAAGTCGGGTTTTTTGGGCTAAAAACCGTGTGACAGGGGGTTTCGTCGGGGTTTTGCTCTGTTTTTGTCGTGTAAAAGCGACAGGTTGGTTGTTTTTGAAATGTCAGTATGCTAATGACAAGGCTATGGGTGTCTTGTGTGTGAAGCGGTTTGAAAATCTGTAATTTTCGTGTGTTTTTGTGTGGAGATTTCTTGGGTGAAATTTTCGGTCCGAAACTTGTCGAAAATTTTTGTCTTAGGTCATGATGACTTGTATGGTGTATGGCTTGCCCATTTTTGTTGAGCATCGTGATTTGGAGGTGTTTTGGAGGCGTTTGGAGGCGTTTTGGAGGCGTTTTGGAGCGTTTTTGTGTATTTGAGCTAGGCTTCTTGAAGCCGTTTTCCTTGCTTCTCGTGCTTGAGTCTAGGGCGTATTGTCATGTAAGTGTTTGGGTTGGCTAGGATGTTGTTTCGTAGGAAGCTAGGGCCTCTTTGGTCAAGGAAAGGCCATGAAAAAGGCCGTTTTGTAGGCTGCGTGCGTTTACAAAAGCTATTCGGTCGATGTGTTGGGCATGATTTATCTGAAACTTTTTGTAGGTGTTCATTATGGCTTGTATGTCGATAATGTCATGCAATGGGCGTTTCTGTGTCTCTGCGCTGTTTTAGCCTTATCTGTCAAAAATAAGCCTAAAGCGTATTTTCTGTTGTTTTGCTTGGTTTCTTTGTCATTTTGTACCTTCTAGCTCTTTGTATTGGCTGTGTATGACATATATGTCGATAATGCATTCAGATTCTGCGTTGCTTTTGGCCTTGTCTTTCAAAAATAGGCCTAAAGCTTGTTTTTTGCTGTATCGTCTGTTTTTTTTCTTTGCATCTGCACACCGTTGTTCTTCGAATTTGCTGTGTATGCTGCCTGCGTTGGATATGTGTCACCCAGTGTGTATTTTCGGGTCTCTGCTTCATTTTAGCCTTTTTCACAAAGATAGGCTCAAGATTGTTTTCTTTGCTTTGCTTGATTTTCTCTGTCGCCTGCATCCTTGCTCCTTGGATTAAATGTGTATGACGTAGATATCGTGGTATGCATGTCATTAAAAATGTATTTCAGATTTCTTTTCGCTTTTTAGCCCTTTACATCAAAGATAGGCCTAAGGCTTGCTTTTCATTACCTTTGCGCGCGTGCATCCTTCTGTTGGTCATGAACTTGCTTTGATTGAATTGTACTTTGTTTTATCATATGGTTGCGTTGCTTAAAAGCGTTTCTTGATTCGGTGCAGGTGACCCTGAGATCGTGATACCTACGACCAGTCTATCACGGGATGTCATTGAGAACATTGACTTTATCGCAGGGAGGAGCGTCTGCCGATGTCCGGCTGCGTCATCACGCGACCACGAAGGTCCGTCGCGATCGATCTGTTCAAAACTCCTCTATTTTGGCCTTGAACGAGGTGCGGGTTTCAGTCTCCTATGCCTCTATTGGCGAGCACGATTACTCTTGTGGGGCGGCCTTCGTTGGTGATCTGGCGTCTTTGTAGATCTGGCCGGGGTTCCTGTGGAGCCGGCTGTAGAGTTACCTATGCCCCGTAGGTGGGCCGGGGCTAATGTTGAGTTACTAGGGCTCGCTGCTAGTGGGCTTGGGGCCTGTTAGTCGCCTAGGCCCTCTGTTGGCGGCGTGGAGTTGGTTCTGTACCTTCGCCAGGTGTTGGGAGTGGGCGAGGGGTTCCTGGCCGTTGGTGTCCGCCGTAGGGAAGAGTAGAGGTAGGTCGTGGAGGTGGACGTAAGAATGATAGGCCTAGTAGGAAGCGTAAAGTAGCTGATGTTGCTGGTAGTGCTGAGGGTGGTGTTCGGACGCGTGGTCGTCGTGCAGCAGAGGCTAGTGGTAGTTGTGAGCGAGGTGAGGATAATAGTGCTGGTGTTTCAGGTGAGGTGGGCTACGATGAGCTGGAGATGATCCTGCTGTTGATAAGCCGAGAGGCGTGGTCGTTCTCGTCGACGGTGGTGTCTTTGAGAGTGATCCCGAGTCAGGAGGAGCGGGGTGATGAAGCAGTCGTGGATGATGCGCTGCGAGGTGGTGAGTTCTGCAGTCTTTGTAGGTGGTCTTTGATGAGGAGGTTGCGAGAGGTGAGGTTCGCCGTCTTTGTTGATGGGATGGCCAGTTGATAAGGTAAAAGAGTCTGTATTCCTTTTTATGCTTTATGTTCTGCTTTGCTTGTGTTTCTTGATCTTGATTCATTTCTCGTTTTTGTAGTTTGTTCCTAATCCTTGGCGAATTATGCGGATGTCCTGCGTCGATTGCATTCACTTTGCTCTTCGCGATACACGAGGTTGTACATTGCGACTCGGTATGACTCGTCTTGGTTCTTAAGCGGCGTCTGTCGTATGAACAACTAGAGGTAAGTTTATGCGTGCTGTGGCCCTCCCAAGGTCCTTTTATGCAGGCCAGGATCGCCGATGTTCGCCGCGATGTATATTGCGAGGGTGAATCGGACTCTCTGAGGTTGGATGAGGATTATCCGTCGTGGCGCGTCTTGCTTTGCTTTCTTTGTTATTGAGGTTTCTTCTTTGTTTTTGTGTTTGCTTGTGCATATGGCTTTAAAAAAGCAAAAATTGATCGTGATTTTTGTATCTTGTAGCCACGTGACCCTGACCTTGAGGTTCGGCCTCCTCCTTTCTATGAGCGTCTGGATTTTGAGCATGATGATGGCTGTCGGCATTCGATGGCGCTGCCGCAGTACTAATCTGCGATGACTGACGCTGGCATGGATAGTTGGAGCCCTCGGGTGAAGCAGGTATGACTGTGCTTGCGTGTTATGTAGTATATAGCCTCAAGTTTGAGTACGAATTTGAGGTAAAGTCGTTAGTTAAACTTTAAATGAAGCTGCTTTTGATGATAGCCCCCAGTTTGAGTTAGATTTTGTCCAAAAATCGTAATCAAACTTTGTTGAAACTGCTTTTGATCATAGCCCCCACTTTGAGTTAGATTTTGTCCTAAAATCGTAATCAAACTTTGTTGAAACTGCTTTTGATTATAGCCCCCAGTTTGAGTTAGATTTTGTCCTAAAATCGTAATCAAACTTTGTTGAAGTCTTTTGATTATAGCCCCCAGTTTGAGTTAGATTTTGTCCTAAAATCGTAATCAAACTTTGTTGAAGCTGCTTTTGATTATAGCCCCCAGTTTGAGTTAGATTTTGTCCTAAAATCGTAATCAAACTTTGTTGAAGCTGCTTTTGATTATAGCCCCCAGTTTGAGTTAGATTTTGTCCTAAAATCGTAATCAAACTTTGTTGAAGCTGCTTTTGATTATAGCCCCCCAGTTTGAGTAAATGAAGGCGGTACTTGCTTGCAGGTTACGGTGGATGTGCATAAGAACTTGTGGAGGATGGCAAACCGGTGGCGAGTGGCGGTGAACGAGAAAGCGGTCGCGCTTTGCGGCGATGCGTGTCGAGTTGGAAGGTGCAGCGCAGCGAGCCAGATAGATCTAGAGGCGGGCGGGTTGCTAGACTTCAGCGTGAAGCGGGGAGTTAGGCCTTATCGTTACGAGATTGACTCATTGCGTGCGGGCTTAGTCGTCGAGATCATGCGGTGATTTGGGGCGTGTCTTTAGGATCGTCGGTTTATATCTATGGACTTGTTTGATTTTGTGATCGTTTTGTCGGTATTTGGACATGTAGGATCTCGTGTCGAGTCAATTTTGTGATCGCGGCTTGACGCGAGTAGGCTTTGCGACTTCTTGTGCGTGTTTTGGATATTTTGTATGTCCAGTACTTGTAGGGGTCGCATGCGTCGATTCGTGTCCATGGCTTGATACTGAGTAGGTTATGTGACCTCGTCAGCCGCTTTGATTATATAGCGGTGTATTTTTTTGACTATGGTAAGCTCCTCTGTTGGCATAGCTTTCGCGATTTAATGGTCTGCGTCTGGCGCCATAAGCCTTGTCGGTTATTTTGCCTCGTTTCGTAGTATGGCCGCTTGTGTCGTCGCTTTCATTTGAAACCTTCGCGACTTGCTCATCTAGTGTTCCTGCAATTAGGCGTTAGTCGTAAAGAACACAAATCTCGATTGAGATTTTCGACCGTAATAAGAGTATGCATGCTTAAAATATTTGTACAAAATATGCCATTTTGAGAAAAATATTTTGAGGCCGTGAAAGACACTTTGACGTTCGTAAAAATGTGAATTAAGAACGTCGTGCTTTAACGTAAGCTTGCGAAACGCGACGATTGAATTTTGTGAGGACCGTAAAGGTGTTTTTGTCGTTCGTAAAAATGTGAATTAAGAACGTAGTGTTTTAACGTAAGCTGCGAAATCGACGATTGAATTTCGTGAGGCGTAAAGGTGTTTTTGACGTTCGTAAAAATGTGAATTAAGAACGTCGTGTTTTAATGTGAGCTTGCGAAATGCGACGGTTGAATTTTGTGAAATGTATGTGTAAAATAATAGTCGAAAGTCGACGATAAAATGACACAATCAAGGACAATGATAGGGATGTAAGTGACTGTGACACGTGCATCAGTAAAGCCTCCGGCTTGGTGGCGTATGGTTGCTTCAGTGGCTTGTCGTTGTTCCTTGATAATTGCATCCTGAGGTTGGGTTCTCCTTAGTCGATCTAGGCTGCTTGTTTGTTGTTTCTGTTGAGTCTTCAATTTGGACTTACAAAGACTTGGCCGCTTGTTTCTGCGCGTTGGTACTTCTTGCCCTTGGGGCTTCGGCCCCTTGCTTATTGATTTCTAAGCTTTTGACTTCTGAGCTTTTGACTTCTTAAGCTTTCGACTTCTTAAGCTTTCGGAGTTTTGAGATGGCGACTTTGGTTCTTGATCTTTGTTCCTTGTATTCCCGTTTGATTTGAGGATTTCTCACGCCCTATGTGGCTTGGGCTTGAGCTCGGACCTTGCTAAACTTTGTGGCTCGGTGGTCACTCGTGATCATGTGTTTATCACGCAGGACTCCTTTGACAAGTTCGTTTGCTTATTTAGGCACGCGATCGAGTACGCGGAGGGCGCTCCAGGAATACTCATACTTCAGGTCGCGATCAAATTCATGATTACTGTGGAGCTCCAAATTAGTGGATCCTCCTCCAAAAGCAGCGGAGTAGTAAACCACAAGCAGACTAGTGAACCTTAGGTGTTTAGTCGTCGAGAGCCTTCTTTGTCTTTGTGTCTTTGATTTAGTTGTTGACTTGGACCTTCGTATCCGGCCTAGACCTCCTTAGGATAGCTGTTCCTGGGATGCAATGTATGTCGGTGTAAAATTGTGTCTTTTATGGGAAAAGTGTGTAAAAAGGGAAACTGAGTTGTAGGCAAACTCATTCCTTTATTGATTTGTTAAAATTGTCGTACGCCGGAGACTCGATTGCCCTAGACTGACAGAGATTGACTTAAAAACTCGACCCGTATTTAAAAGACTCGAATTGCTTGAGGGATCGCGGATCGTCAATGGTGCTTGAGTGGATGCCTAGTAAAAGAGGTGACGCGTTTTTGTGGGACGACTCGTAAAAGAGGTTACGTGTTTTGACCCGTAAAAGAGGTTTGGTGTTTTGATGGACTCGTAAAAGAGGTTTGGCGTTTTGTTTGACTCGTGAAAGAGGTTTAGGTGTTTTTGTGGGACTCGTAAAGAGGTTACGTGTTTTGACTCGTAAAAGAGGTTTGGTGTTTTGTTTGACTCGTGAAAGAGGTTTAGGTGTTTTTGTGGGACGACTCGTAAAAGAGGTTACGTGTTTTGACTCGTAAAAGAGGTTCGGTGTTTTGCTAGACTCGTAAAAGAGGTTTGGTGTTTTGTTTGTTTAGGTGTTTTTGTGGGACGACTCGTAAAAGAGGTTACGTGTTTTGACTCGTAAAAGAGGTTCGGTGTTTTGCTAGACTCGTAAAAGAGGGTACGTGTTTTGACTCGTAAAAGAGGGTTGGTGTTTTGCTAGGACTCGTAAAGAGGTTTAGAGGTTGTGCCTATAGTATGAGGTGGTTTTTAAGGTATTGTTGAACCAGTTTTTGCGCGCGTGAGGCGATTCATGTTGTTGTTGAATTGTTTTTTGCTTGAGGCTGTTATAGGTGTTGCTGAAACGTTTTTTGCGTGAGGCAATTTGAGGTTTTTAAACCGTTTTTGCGTGAGGCAGTTTGAGGTGTTGCTAAATTGTTTTTGCGATAAATGTATTATGACGATACGTCAGTCGTATAATGCATTTATGTTTTGTAAAGGATCGGAAATGTAGTGATTATTTCCGATCGGTTTTGAACATCGTGGTGTAATGTTGGTCAGGTTCAGTTGACTATAGGTCAATGACCCTGACCGTATGCTTAAAAGTATGCTTTTTTGAAAAATGTTTGAACATGTACTTTCAAAATTGACGTCTTTTGAAAGTATAATGCTCTATGAAAAATGTTTTTGCATGCATTTGTTTGGAAGACGACCATAGCGAGGGTGCTATAGCTTTGGATTTGTACGTATAGACGCGGGTTTTTGGCTTTAGGGTAAGGTTCCTTCCGGTCATTCCCGCAACGTTTGTGTAGAGTTATCCGCAAGATCACACACATCAGTGTGGATTCAATACGGGGTCTAGAGCGTTCGAGTTTGACCTGCTACGATTCACTTGTACGGATACCATACTTGTGATCGTGGAAGGGTGAGAGATCGACGTGTCCAGAGTATACACGCTAGAAGCGTGTTCTTACTGGGCCGTCCTCGAAGGGCGTGGTTATGAATCGTAAGGATTCGACTCAAACGTACTATTGCCCAAATATCGAAAGCAGAAATGTTTTCAAAGTTTCAAGTTTCACTTCTTTATGTTTTTAAAATAAAATGAAAAGTTAATTTTCAAAAAATAAAAAAACATGCTCGTCCCCAGCGGAGTCGCCAACTGAGGATACCGGATTAGGGGGATCCCTTCTCGACGCCATTGCGCCCGCCTCGAAAAATGTCATGGGGCGGAATGCACAAAAATGCGTGCGATGAATTTTGCAAGAAGCTCGCTCGCGGGAGCTTCGCACTTTTTAGGTGCTTACTCGCTCGAGCGTTCTTTTGCTTTATGGGGGAGTGTCATTGCATGTGATTATAACAAAAAGAAATACAAAAATCCTTTTGAAATGTATTTTTGGAGTCGCCACCAAATATTAAAGGAATTTGGAACCTATTCAACGCATCTTAAAATCATAAGACACGAAGGTCTCAGATTTCAAGGTGCGTCGATACCTATCCTTCTGAGGCTATTATGAAACCAGAGAGGATTCGGAGTGAGGTTACTTTTTGAAAGTTTTGACAAAATGTTTTATGAAAACTGTGATCAAAAAGCCTACGTAAAAGTAGTCTTTACTAATTTGAAAACATATGCTTTAATTTCGATATTTGGGCTAATAGGACGCTACGTACAAATGCAAATATATGACTCGACAAATATGTAAAATAAATGTAAGCCGTCATAGCTATGACGATTTGCTATAGGAAATATACGTAAAATTGCTAATTCACTGTATTTGAATTAGTAACTAAACGTTATTCTCCGACTTGTGTTCAATTCTAAGATTTTGTAAAAACCCTCGGTTTTGCATGTTTAAAAGACTATATGAAACGGTACAGTTAAATGTCGAATCCGTGTTTTAGTCGTAATTTAATGCATGAATTGAGAATTTGCATAATGTAAAAGTGGTGTTTAATTTAGTGATTTTGAGTCGTTTGTTTATGCGATATTGGCGGGGTTTAGACGAATCTTTGATTCGAATTACTACAACCGTATTGCGAATACGGGTTCGTTAATGCCAATATCGGGGTGGGTTAAAGTAACCCTATAAGTCTCGGACGCCCAATCTGAAGGTAAAATTTCTTTACCTTGAAATGCAAAGACGGTTTTTAGAGTGGAGATTTATAAGTGCGAGAGGCTTTTTGTGAGTATAAGTATCGGTTTTGAAAATGATGTGTATTGGTAATGTGTTGTGTTCATGTCTTGTGAGTTGCTTGGTGTTGTTGCAAGATGTCTTGAAAATGGTCGAACAAGGGCTGCTATTTATAGCAAATGCTTCGTGTTTTATGCCTAATTGATCAGAAAATCGCCAGTGAACCAGCGATTAAAGATAAAATCGCCAGAATTGTCAGGGGAGGACCACAAAATCGCCAGAAGTCTGGCGATTTTATGGTAAATCGCCAGTATTCTGGCGATTTTCCCTTGTTTTCTCGACGGATTTGTTCTTGGTAATGTCGTTATCGTAGGTGTGAGGCTATGGTGACTTTGTCGAGCATGTTGGGCCGTAACTGCTGACTTTGGTGTTGCAATTTGATCAAATTGATCAAGTTGTTGAATCAACTTGGTTTTGTTCCGATTTTCGTGTTTCGTGTTTCGTGTTTCGGTTTTTCGTCGTGTTTTTCGATCTTAGCTCGAAGTAAAATAATATTGTAACGTATTATTTTACGACTTTGTGGGATTTTGTTTTGTAAGAATGTGACCCGGGACGCATTTCGGCCCGCTCGGGTGCTTGGGCCTTTTTATGTGTTTTGGGCCGTTTTTGTGTGTGTGTGGGTCGTTTTTGTGTTCTTGGGCCATTTTTGTGAGGCGTCTTTGTGTCGTGCTCGTGCGTATTGTGTCGACTTACGATTAAAATGACTAAATTAATATTCATTTTTACGAAATATGCAAATTCAAATTAATACGTTAAAAATGACTAAAATGTTTTAGACACTTATGTACCGTTTCGTCTTATTTAAAACATGCGTGAAAAGTCCTTTTCGTCATCGGGTTTGTTTTTGGGGGGTACGGATACGGGTATCTACACCTTGGCATCTCCTTCAATGTCCTGTCAAGTAACATACGATCATGAGCAAACGATTTACGTACTTCAATATATAACTCCTGCAAATTTGACGCCTTCTTTAGAACAAGGGCCACAAGGCTACTAGCTTAGATCATATGCAAATGTACGGATCACATAATTAAACAAAAAGTTGTAGGTGTAAATTATATAGGTAAGTCAATATCTTTAGGTGTAGTGTAATTAATACTCCCTGCAGGCTATGGCATGTATGGTTTCTATTATCATACTGTACGCGGGTTTACCTGAGTCTTGCTAAGGTAGCTGGTACCCAAGTTATCCAAAAAAAAAAAAAAAAAATACTCTGCATCCCAAAATAATTGTCCCATTTTTACCAAAAGTTTTTCCAAATTAATTGTCTCCTTTCTATTTATAGTATGTTTTAACAAAAGATTTAAAAAAAAATTCATTTTCATTATCACTTCTTAAATCCACCCAAAATAGTAAAGGGGCAATTATTTTGGAATAAAGGGAGTATAAAAAAATCAATTAAACTACATAAATATGTTAGTTACTATTACGTATAGTTACCCTAACAAACTCTGATTGGTTGTATTTGAGGTATTTTATCCAAAGTTTTCATGTTTGATACTTTACTTTTTCCGTTCAAATCATTTGTAACTAAAATTTGGGTGAAAATGTGATTGATACACTACAATTGAAAAAAGACAACAAATTATTTGAAACGAAGGAAGTAATATTTAATTTTGCTTAAAAGTTAAATAATACGGAATATCTCAATTATCATATCCTTAGTATTACCCATTACCCATTACCCATTACCCATTACCCATTACCCATTAATATCTCAATTATCGACCCAAAACTTTAAAGTTTTTAAAGAAAACTTTGAAACGTTTTTGAAATTTTTTATAAATTCCAACATTAGAACATAAATCAACCATAGTATTTAAAAATTTGACATGAGGATATTGGTAAAATTCCATTTATTGGATTTGATAAATATTAAAATTTCAAATTTTATTTTAGCGCCAAATTTTGAGGCTAAATTGCTAGTGATCTGAATCTGACCCGAATTCGATTGACTCGAAATTTTTTGTCTTAGTAACTCAACACGATACGACCCAGACCCGACCTCAATATTGTTATGACCCACTGACGAACCCGCTACGACCGAACCCAACCCAAACACACTGTTATGACCCAAATCGACTCAAACACGATATAATATGAGCCGATACGATCTGACTCAAACCCAACCCAAATTGATTTTTGGTAGTTTTTTTTAGAATAGAAAATAATTAGGATAATCTTCAAATTTTTAAAAGAAAGGTAATATTTGAAAGAGGTAGTTTTTGAAAGAGAAGTATAAATACGTGCGTTAAATCAACCATCAAACTCTAATTCGATCGAAGCTAATTCATAAATTATCGGAGTTTCACACACATCGTTTGTTTTCTTCTTTCTAGCGTCGTTGCTTAGATCAGGTATTTATTTGTTAATTTTTATCCCAATTTTTATCCAGTTAATTGAAGATGTTGTTGATTTAATTGAATTCTACTTGATCTATTGATTAATTGAAGATGTTGTTTTTATTGAATCATTGATAATTGATCTCATGCATGTGTTTAACTATTTGGATTGAATTCTACTTGTTCTATTGGTTAATTGAAGTTGTTGAAAAACAAATTTGTGTTAATTAATTAATTAATTTGTTAATCAATCAGCTTAGCTTAATTTGCTCTAAGCTGTGTTAATTAATTTGCTCTAAGCTGTGCTCTTGAGGCGGCTCATGCTAATCAATCAGCTTAAGTTAATTAATTTATTTGTAAAAGTGTTTGTTTGTATCTATTGATTGCAGTTGTATTATAAATTGGTTCAGCAA
The DNA here is from genome assembly GCA_023091065.1 of Dianthus caryophyllus. NCBI lineage: Eukaryota > Viridiplantae > Streptophyta > Magnoliopsida > Caryophyllales > Caryophyllaceae > Dianthus > Dianthus caryophyllus. Next base: position 1,876,464 of record JALGRB010000021.1, read on the forward strand.
GCGATGATGAAAGTTTGCGATACAAGTAGATGGTTAGCACTTCGGCCATGTTCGGCAGATAGATTAAGCAGCTTGCCTGATGAATTGTTGGATCGAATATTCTCGAGGCTCTCAATTAAGGATGTGGCTGTTGTCCAAGTTTTATCTAAGACAATGTGCCGACGTGCTTTTTCCGTTTTAACAACTGTCGACTTTGATTATTATTATTCCTCAAATTGTCCCCGCTACTCTCTTTTCGTGTCATTTGTCGATCATGTCCTCCAAAAATTGTCTCACCCTCTTTCGCGTTTTAGACTTCACCTTGATGTGGACAGGAAATACGATGTAAACCCTTACCAACGTCATAATAAGTTCCCTCATCTGTCTCCATCCTGTCTTAATACATGGATCTCTTATCCACTGCACCACGTCGGCCTCAGTGAACTTGACCTGTGCATTCATGTTACCAACCCTTCCCATCATCAAATTCCGCCTGCCCTTTTTGCTTGTAAATCATTGCTGGTTTTGAAGCTTGATTCCAATCTTAAGCTCGACGGTGCTGAAATCCCTCTCATTTGTCTCCCTAACTTGAACCTACTTCACCTCCGTTTCCTTCTCATTGCTGACGATGCCATCATTCCTCGATTAATTTCAACTTCCCCTTTCCTTGAAGACCTCACTATTGCTTTTTGCTGGTGGGCCCAATCTTATCGTCTCTCAATTTCTTCTCCTTCTCTTAGGAGATTGGAGCTATGCATTGCTAAATGCGATGAAGAGCTGAACTCTGATCTCGTGCATATTGATACCCCTAATTTGGAGTATTTTTACTATAACGACAATTTAGCATGTTGTTACTCAGTCACATATATGAGTGCTCTTGTTCAAGCTACCTTCATAGTTGGGTGTCCTTGGAAAGATGGCTCAGATGAAGATCTTCTTCGTGTACAGCTTACGCTTGCCAGAAAGCTATCTAATGCTACACATTTATCTCTGCTTGGTCGTTTTGTCGAGGTTTTTGTTCTTTCTAATAGTTTATAGCTCTCAGTTATGAACATGCGTTTTGCTTTTTCTTTTCCTGTTACAAATGAGGAGTGCCAAACCGGCACTTCTTCTTATTCTATCACTATGTAATAATCAACTATTTGTGTTCCTTTCGACTGCAGAACATGTATTATGGAGGCGAGTTGAAAAATCAGCTACCTCTGTTTCGTAATTTAAAAACCTTAGAGCTGAGTTGGGATTTTACTTATGGCAGATGGGATGAAATCCTGACGGAGACTCTCTTATGTATGCCTAACTTAGAGACGCTTGCTTTCCCGCAGGTTAGTTACGCGTGCATGTCGTTATGAAAATACGTTCAATCATATAACTGTGAAACATGGATTTGGATTTCATAAGGTTGAAATTTGATGAAGTTAGTGAAGTTTACCCCATAAAGAACTGATATATTATTTTGTCCCTTTTCTATGTGGTAAAATATCATACAAATGTATTTTTCTATATCATACAAATGTATTTTTCTATATAGTACGGAGTACTTCATACTCTGTAGTAAACTTCACCAAATTCCTCAAATTTCAACTTCATGGAATCCAATCCCAAAAAACATATAGTCAAATATGAACTGTATTAATTTTAGTTTTTTTAGTTAGACTTATACGGAGTACATGGTGAAGATTAAGTGAGATTACTCACTTAGGTGCGAACAGTGAGAAATGTCCATATACATTTCAAATACGCATCAGGTGCATTCGAAAAACACGCAAAGTAGATTACATGAGATTCACTTCAACTATGCTTTAGGTACATTCGAAACAATGAGATATGTTTATGTGTTTTTGTAGTATGTTGCGAATTCTAAAAGAGGAATGTACATAAGGTGTATATAAATTTTGAATGTAATTTCTTAATTGCATGCAACTTTTACCCAAAATCGCACACATTTTGCCATAAAATCTCCTTTGCTAGATTTGATTACATAATTTTGAATGTAGTATCTTGGCTTACACTTGCTGGTGATATATCACATATGATTATGATAGTTGATTTTAAGATTCATATGGAGTATTTATTTATAGGACTCATGCAGGTTATATGTGGAAGTGGATTTACGCTTTTTCTAGAATCGATTATCTCGCCAGATTAGAGTAGCTTATATGCAGCAATTGCGGAATCAAGTAATTTTTTTGATTTTTTTTTTTTCAATGTATAATTTCAGGGCTTTGACTGCTTCGATAGTGATATAGACAATATGGAAGACGTGGACTTGTTTACTGAAACAACACCCCAATGTTTACTGACTCGTCTCAAACGAATTCTGATAAAGGAGTGTTTAGGGGTACCGCGGGAGCTTAATATAATAAAAGCATTTCTGAAGAAGGCATCAATTTTGCAGGAGTTGGATATTGGAGTACGTCAATCGTTTGCTCGTGATCATAAGTTGTTACTTGAGAGGACATTGAAGGATATACCAAGGGCTTCGATCAGCTGTTCAATTCGAGTGTCATAACATCTTATACGCTTTTCTCGGATAATGTAATGGTACGCTTTTCTCGAATAATGTAATGGTTATCTTCATTTACAGTGTATATATGAGTTTCACATGGTTATTTAAACAATTATATGTTTTACGTGTGCAACTCATTTTCATGGTATTACGTACATATGTTGTTTCTTAAGAAACTTAGCATTGACTAATACTGCTGATAGATTGTTGTCTCGCTAATTGTCTTTTACCTGTAATTGTTACTCGACAAAATTGTCTTTTGTCGTATCGTTTAGATTCACTAGTCACTTCTGCTAGGCATATATATCTTCATATATTGCCATATAAAATTAATATGTCAATAATAAAATATTAGAGTGAATTGTCATAATCTTAATATGTCAATAATAAAATTAATATGTCAATAATAATAATATATTGGCATAATCTTATATGGAGTATATGGGAATATATTGAAAGAAAGTTTCAAAAAAAAGTATTAGAGTTACAAAGTCCAAGTGAATTGTCGCTTGTAAACGTAGCGTTTCTGGTTTAACTATTGTTGCCATTATAATGCTTTTTGTGTCCATTATTGAATAGTTACGTTTTAATCCCGAATATCCGTTGTACGATGTGTGCGTGTAGCGGTTTCATTGAAGAATTGATAAAGTTTGGATCGTTGAAACTTTCTCATGAGTGCGTTTTTTGAGGATTAGTTTCTGTGGTGGATTATTTCTTGTTGGATGGATGATGTTAATTTCATCAATTCTTTTGTTTGAAGACTTTAAGTTTCAAAGCAAGCATAGTTTTGATGGACCGATTCTGCCACTTTCTTCTCCGTTATCTAATTTCATACATCAGTCATATCCATATTGAAGACGCTAGCATTAACCCTTGGTACAGTCATGTCGGAATTGATTTTGCTTTTTCAGATTGTGAGGAATTTGCGCACTAACGAGTACCAAAGTTATAAAAATGTCGGTAACTTTTCAATGATGTACTTGTATTTCTGTAGGCTGAGGAGCTTCAGAATTTGCTGGAGCCAGATTGGTTGAGTTCACGAATTACGAGAGTGTCTTAGAAATGTACCTGATGGGTGTGCCCTGCCATCCTTGGTTAAGAGCAAAACAGACTCTATGTCGTGTTCTTAAAATATTTATAACTTACAGCGTGACTATCAATGCTACGCTTTTGTAACAAAACAATTTATGTTCTGTACATGTTTAGTTGACATTATGAGATCACTGCCACATGGTTGGGATCATCCGCCATGGCTGCCGCTGCAATTTTGGTGGCTACATGGTGCACTTTGGCCTATGTCATCAGTTCTGCTGTCAGTGTTCAGTCTCATGGTGATATCAGACGCTCACGAGTCACAGCAGCTGCTCCAACTAGTGATATCAGACGCTCATGAGTCACACCAGCTGCTCCAACTACTCGAACTCAGTTACATGTTCACATATCAATATAATTTATATTTTGATGAGTAGAACTTGCTATGACTTGATTGTTTTAATATTTGGAACTTACCATTTAGTTTTATTTTTTAGGTTTTTTGTCCGATGGTACCTTTATTTAAGGTCATTTTATTTTGTTTTTTGTTTTATTTTTCGATTTTGTTAAAAAGTACCAAATAACGGGATTCGGTAAATAAAGTCAACTTTCCGGTTGTTGACCTTTAATTTTCTTCATTTTATTTGTTAAAGCATACCTTCAATTAGTTTATTTTGTTAACATAAACTTAATTTGTTAAATTCTTCAATCAATTCCATAATTATTAGTAAACTAACCTAATTTGACATTTCTTCTTCTTCTCCTTCTTTTTCTTCTTTAATTTAACCTCTTTCACCATCTTTCAATTAAAGTCATCCAAATTAGTCAACATTAATTAATTATTTCATTACTTTCTTAAATCTTTTTTTATCATCCTCATTTAAGATCTTTTCAATGACTACTTTTACTTGACAGCTTAGAGAACATCTTTAGGTCGGTTATGTTTTGGGGAAATTAGAATTAGAATTATGTAGGTTTTAACAAATAGAGGCATAATTTATTAGGTTTAAGCGCCAAATATGAATTCTCACCGGAAAATTGACTTTTTTTCCCCGGAAAATTGACTTTTTTCACCGGAATTCATAATTTGGTACTTTTTCACAAAATTGAAAAAATAAAAGGTAGTACTAAAAACAAAAAATAAAATAAAAGGAACCATCTTACAAATGACCCTAAATAAAAGGTATCATCTGACAAAAAATGTAATACCCCGTATTTTCATATATTATATTTGAAATCCCCCTTATATGATACTATATTATATAATAATAACACTTGAAGTTTATCTAATAATACTTATAATATTCTCCGAGAGTTACATTATATGGTAAAGTCATGTTAGGAATGAAAACAAAATAGGGTTTTTCGTAGCACTTTGTGTTTTTAAAAGTCATATATGCACTTGCATTTTGTGATTATATATGGTGCCTGTGTTTGCCAAAATGAATAAGGCGTAACCCTCCCTTAAGTTTCCGTCAAATTGACGTTAAATAGTGTGATCAGTTGTTGCTTAGTTGGCATAAATAAGCTGAGTTGGCTTTGGAGTTTAATATAGCAAAATAAGCTCTTGAATTTCAAACTCATTTATCAAAAACTCTTATAACTTCCCTCTTTCATCTTCCCTCTGTTCCTCATTCAACCCCTTCATTCATTCGTTTTTCTCATCGAACTATCACATCAGTGAATTTTTCCTTCATCTTCTTCTTCTTTGTTGTTCTCAACTTGATACAGGTATTTTCATAAGTTTCATCTTTAATTTAATTTAGAACGACATTAAACAGTGTTGTCAGAAATATGATATTTTGCTACGTCAGTTCGATTTATGTACTATTTTGAAGCATATTTTGTAATGAAACATATTTGATTTGAATCATATTTTGCTCTTCAATTATTGTGCAATCCAAATTTTTCGAAAGCCGCATCATTTATTCCATAACAACACAGGTCATTCATTACAAGCACAAATGGACGACAAAAGTCGAATTACATCAAACTTTAAAGAGAAAAATTACAACCACCACAACAAACATTAGAGTCATACATTTGAAATGAAAAGCTAATTTTGGTAAATTTCTCCTTCAACCCAATAATTTCACCATTGTACAGATTAGGACCTGAAATTTCATCCTCTTCATTTGCTTCATTCATTTCCATTTTTGAGCTTCTAATGACATGCTCGATGACGCAGAAATTTTAATTACCGCATTCTTACCGAACGATTGCACGCTTGATTCCTAAATTCTAAACCTTCAATTGGGGTACTTCTTTGATATGAATAATGAGACATTGTAAAAGTGGTGAGGGAAAAACTAAAAGCAAGAGAGAAGAAAGCAAAGGAGAGAAGAAAAATTTTAGGATGAAATGTGTGAAAGGATGGATGTAGGTTATATAGAGGGAATTTTGGAGGGAAAGAAACGAAAAATGGAGGGAAACAAAAAATTAGACACATAAGCAGCGGCTTACATGGCACTAATTAACGTCAATTTGACAGAAATTTAAAGGAGGGTTACGCCAAATTCATTTTGGTAAACACAGGGGTACCATGTATAATTACAAAAGTACAGGGGTACCACGTAGACTTTCAAAAAACACAGGGGTACTACGTAGAAAAACCCAACAAAATATTATAATAATAATAGTAATAATAAGAATAATAACCTAAAATAAGATGGAAACAAAAACAAACTAAGGAAGCCCAACAAAAGAAAATAAAATCACTCGATACTCATCCTTGTTTTCCTCCTTCGTGGTCTCTCCTTCCCTCTTTAATCCTTCATTCAGCCTCATCATCTTCACCTTCTTCATTCCCCATTCCGTCATCGATTTCAGTCACTATCATCACTCCTCTTCATCATCATCGTCAGGTAGCCGCCATTCATCATCATCTCTGTCGTTAATGCTCCTCGGCCATTTTCGACTGTCATTGTTGGTTTCAAGATGAAGTTGCTTCGATTCTTTGTGTTCTAGCCTTATTCATCGACTTTCCTTGAGTTTAAACTTATTCTACTAATCAATTAAGGTATAATCTGAGTTCAAGCCTTCGACTTTCATTTTCGTCATTTCTGACCTAACAATTGGGGCTTTTTGATGTTGAGGCGATTATCACGTTTTAAGTGTCGATTAAGTCATATTATAGTAGTAATTGATTATTTAATCGTTCATTGTAGCGTTCGAGGTCACATGGGGCGCTTTTAAAGAATTGCTTTCCTATCGAGGTCGATTCTCTACTTATTCTCAAGGTGAAGGATTAACCTTACTTAGCTCGTGAGTGTGCTTATGTGTGTGTGTGATTGTTTAAGGTGTAATTGTGTATGTGAAGTTGATTGAATGAGGTGTGTGAGTATGTTGTATGGGCCTTGGTATTCACGGTTTGTTTTGGTACGGTTTCGGTGACAAAGGGTGACTAGCTACGCCTGTGGGGGTGAGGTCGCCAAGGTATGGCCGATAATAGGGCATAGTATGGCCAGAGGGCCGTGGGCTGGCCGAGGCTGGCCGATGTTTTGGGATCGTGTTGGGCGGCGAGTAGCCGATTTTGGGTCGTGCACGCCTTACTCTTGGGTTCTTGTCGCTTCTTCTCGTATTGTTATTCGCAGTTGTAGTCGATTATCAACGTGTTTTGATCACTTTGTTAGACGTATTATTCCTAGGTGATGTTAGTACATTGTGGGTTAGGGTAGCATAGTTATACTCATATAAATAGGAATGGTAACTTTGAATCCTTTAGCCTTGTTTGTTTAGACTTAAAGCAATTTATCGAGCTGTTAGATAAGTAAAATGAACCTAAAATGTATCATGCATATTTAAGCCTTGTATTTGACTAGATAAGTAATTTTAAACTTGTATGTTTTGTATGTGGGAGGTATTTATGAATTCGAGTGTGTAGGTGCTATCAATTAGTAGTTAGTGTTGTAATTGAGCCAAGGTTTGGATGAGGATTGAAGTGGATCATGGGACTGGTCGTGTAGGATTTATGAGGTCGTATAGTCACTCTCGTTGCAGTCAATTGTTGCTGCTGTTTTACAGCCTTTATAGGCCGACTTGTGGCCCTTGTGGTCGTAATGTGTGGTGGTGGTTGGCAGCCGTTTTGGGCTGCCAAGATGCCGTGTGTGAGCTGTCAGTATTAACTGTGTTTTGGACTGATTTTAGGGACCGTTTTGTGGTCGTTTACTGCCCTGATTTGGGGGTACCGTTGATGCTCTAATTGATTACCGTCGTATGTTAAGTTGTATGTGCGTGTGTATGTAAACTATATGTTATCCTTGACTCACCTAAAGCTTATACAAGTAAAATCTTTGGAAAGAAAAATGGTGTTTAACGATTTAAATAAACGAGTATGTAGTTGAGTTGAATTCGTCACATGAGCCTTGAAGGTTGCTTAGTAATAGGATTCGGTTCGTTCTCTTGCCATGACGTTCAGTACTCGACATTATTACGAGGTCTGTGTGGCCCATTATTACGAGGTCTGTGTGGCCCATTATTGCGAGGTCTGTGTGGCCCATTATTGCGAGGTCTGTGTGGCCCATTATTACGAGGTCTGTGTGGCCCGATATTATGAGGTCTGTGTGGCCCAATGTTATGAGGTCTGTGTGGCCCAATGATCGGAGGTGATATGTTGGAGGAGGTGGGGGCGTTGACGACATGGTAAGCCCCTTGTGTGGAGGTTACACAAGGGGGATTTCTTGACATGCTTGACTTTTGAGATTGTTTGACACACGTCCGAGTTAGTACATGTGAAGTTTTCTAGCTTGCAAAATTAAAGTTTAAGCATCATTATAATCTCTTTCATCACGTCTCAAGTTACGTTAAGCTTTATTTCCTTGTGCAACTTTTATGAGTTTTGATTAAAGGCTAACTAGGGTTTACTGTTGTTGTTTCTGTCTTGTCTTTCCCCACCTGTAGTACTTTGACGTGATGCTTGTTTTGGGAACGCTTGGAGGGAATCGCTGGAGTCCAGTTTTGAGTCTAGCTTCCACCATAGACGTTTCTTTTCTTTATCTTATTTCAGTTATCTCGGCACATGCTTATTCTTGTCGTGGTTGTGATTGTAGTTTGAGAGTTTTGTTCACCACTTGTGATGCTATCAGTTTCTTTTCTTTATATATATATCCAGGTTTGGTTTGAGATTACAGGCGTTTGCCCATGGACCCGTTCAATCGGGTCCCGTAACGCCCTCATTTAAGTGGGGTCCGCCTGGCTTAAACGGGGGTGTTACAAAAAACCCTTATTTTTTTTTTCTTATAAAATCGTATACTTTAACATGATTATTAATTATCAGTAATTCTCCTGTAAGGCAGAACTTACACTAAGTTAATGTGAGACCAAAGTACAAATTGCAGTTAAAGGGGTACAAAAACATGAAACAAATTTACTAAAGTCACTAACAGGGTACTAAAAAGATTTAGTAACAATTAATCATAATTATCACTTAAATAGTAAATCAATCAATCAATCAATATATCTATATAATTGGAGGTTTTTTCGAGCGACGTGAGAGAGTCCACCTTTTTTACAACACTAATTTTATAAGATAATTATAAAATTAAATATAATTTCAAAGGATAAATAAAGTAATATATAAAATTTAATTTAATTTTTAGTATAGCATTAAAAGATAAAATATTAAAAGAGTTTGAATATAATTGAAAAACCATTATCTCTCCTATTTATACTCTTGATTCCACAACAAATTTAATGTATTTTGATGTTGTGGTGTATATTATATATCTACGTTTTTATTTTTGTATTATTGATATTATATGTGTTGCGATTTACAACCATGTTGGATTATTGTCTTATTTAAGTTTTAATTACTGTAATTGTAAGTATTGTGATATATATTGTGATATTGTCTTATTTAAGTTTAAATTTTTGTAATTAATTTATACATAGATTTCTAAATGTGTAATACTAAATTTTATGAACATATTCTTTGAGGTTTGTCATTAATTAGTGATGGGAAGTTAAAAAAAAAAGACGGTATTTTGTAACAATTAAATAATTATGTATCAATTGCTATTGTTGGAATTAAGTGAATTATGGAGTGAAGATCCTTGTACATGTGAAGTAGATTATAAGGTTGAAATAGTGAGAGGACTATAAGCTTTACACATTACGATTTATTTAATTCCTAAACGAACTCAATTGCACATTGATATAAAGAGAATTATACAACAAATTTTGATTACACTAGGGTGAAAAGACATATTTCTAAGGCGTTTTTCACATAAATAAGTTATTTATATATTTCTACTTTGGAAAATTCTTAGAAAATATATACTAATAAATATATTATTTTGAAGCCCGTGCATTGCACGGTCTTTACAACTAGTAAGTTATATAATCGGGTACAAATGAGTCAAACTTACAATAATTTATTATAAGGTCCGACTTAATTACGCAAAAATTAGTGATTGACTATAAATCGTATACTTTAGTTTTAAAATAAATGATACGGTGTATGAAAGTTGCTTAGCATTCAACTGCGGTTTCGACTATGAGGAATATTATTTTTATCTGGTTTCCAAGTTGGGCCATTCGAGTGGTAAGTAGAGTGATATGGAGTGATCATATGGATTTTCCGTTGAGCTATGATAAAAATATATTATTGTTCAACTGTATTTGAACTTTATTCACTTGTATTCTTTTCTGTCATAATTTTTCCGCTTATTGTCCTTTTTAAAACTTGTAAATTCAACCTTAAATCATCAAAACTTCATCAGTTTATTTCACAATTTCTCCAATTTTAAAATATGAATTCAAAATATGAATATAAAAGTAATAAGTCTAAATTATAAAAGTAATAATGTATAATTAAGTAATTTAAAATAGGGTTATTCGTCAAATACAACCTTTAAAATGCACGATTTTTTGAATTACAGCCCTTTAATTTTTTTAATCAATTACAGCCATATTTTTGGGGTCTCTTTTTTAATTGCGTCCTCACCTAATCTCCGGTGAAAAAAAGACTGTGCTGACCGTTTTGCCCTTAAGAAACATATGGTTCTTCAATTCATTTTCTTTGTTTAAACTCTCCCCCTCAGCTTCATCTCTTTCCTCCTTTCATTTCCAATTACCCACATTTCTCTTTCTCTTTCTCTCATCCTTTCATTTTCTTCAGAGTTTTCTTAACCACAAATTTTTTTATTTCTTGTCAGTTGTCATTCACTGACTCACTGAGTCATCACGCAACCACAAATTTAAGCAAAGTCATACAATTTTCATTGATATATTGTTCAATCTAATACAATTTTGTCATTGATGGGAGATAGTCAGCAGCATGATGACAGGCCGCGGCCGAAGGCCGTACGGCCGTGTATGACTTGCCGCGGCCCCTAGTCATGTCCATGATGAAGATAAAGTGCGGTCGCGGCCGTACAGCCACGTGGCTGGCACGGCTAGCCGCTGGAGACAAGGATGTTAGAGTTAGTTATTACCTAATCACTACAGGACAACACTAGTAGACAAATGGTCAGCTTTATGACTGACTTGGATCACTAGAAGACAAGATTCGACCTTATAAATAAGGGAAAAACTCCTCAGCCGAGGATTCATTTACAATACACAAAACAAGGTACCACTTAAACTATTCTTGCAATTCTCTGACTTCTCTCTTGAATATACGTTGACTTAAGCATCGGAGGAGCTTTCCTCGAACACCCCCGAGGCTAGGTTTGTGTACTTGCGCAGGATACACGGTCAGAGAAGGTCAAATGACACCGCAGCCCACAGAATTATACAAAATCTTATATTAGCTTCGAGTTATAATTACCTTGAATATTTGTAACCCGAAACAATTGGCGTCGTCTGTGGGGAAGAAAGACAAAAAATCATGGCAGAACGAGAAGGAAAACCAGAAAAACAACCACAGAACACGACACCGACCAGGGGGGCCGCCGGGGGCAACCCAGTCCAAGAAGAAGGTCTCACTCCTCTCACTTCTGAGGAGAGGAGAATGGTGGACGCATTACTCAGACAGATGAGGTCAACACCGCATAGAGAACAGCCGAAAGTACAAGAACCACATGTGGAACATCCAGAGAGTCCACAGCCGAACACACAAGTCACCCCAAGGAATCTGTTTGGAGGGGACGACAATTCATACACAGAGGATAATGTAAGGATGCAGCCGGTAACGGAGGACGAGACAAACTCATACAGGCCAGAACCGTCAGTTGAGATAATCTCAAGAACAGAGAGACCGCGCCGTACCGTAGTAAGGGGAGGACAAGTAACTATAAGGTCCCCCCCAGCAGTACCAGTGTTGGAGTGTCCACTGCCAAAAATGAAGATGCCGACCGTACAGTATGATGGGAAGACTGATCCAGAGGAGCACATGGCCGCGTATGAGAGCCACATGATGATGTATGACACAACTGATCACGTCTGCTGCAAAGTGTTTCCTACTACTCTAACCGGACTCGCACATACCTGGTTCAGGAACCTCCCAACAGGGTCAGTTAGGGGGTATGAAGACATGACATTGTTGTTTAAACAACAATATGTTGGAAACCGCCGGAGAGAGAAGATAGCCGCAGAGTTACTAAACGTCGTACAAGGGAAGAATGAGAAGCTGAAAGAGTACATGATCTGGTTCGACCGTGAGTCACAGCAGGTGAGAGACCTAGATTCAAAGATTGGTGTTCATGCACTGACCGTTGGATTAAGAGAAGGAGAATTAAGGAGCCTCCTGATCCGAAACCTACCCCCGGATTTGCTGAAGGCCTGCAGAGAGATGGCCGAGGATTTCATCAGGGAAGAGCAGTTCTGCAAAACGTTTGGTAAAAAGCCATAAAAATCAGAGAAGAAGGAAGAGCGGAGTGAAAACAAGGAAAAATGGAGCCACCGGCCGCAGGGGGAGTAATCTCAGCCGTGGCTACGAGCCTATGACAGAAGAATTAAAGATAAGGGGCCGCAGTTCGATGGATTCACCCCACTCAACAGACCTAGAGCTGAGATATACGAGTTGGCAGCGAAGGAAGTGAAGTTTAAGACACCGAGGCCACTGACACCTGGCCCGAACAAGAACAAATACTATAAATATCACAAAGTTCAGGGACACGACACTGAAGACTGTCGGACACTGAAAGAAGAGATTGAACGCCTGATTCAAGAAGGGCATCTGAAGAAGTACACTGATGGGAAAAGAGTGAGAGAGGATAGAGAAGAAAAAGAGACAAACAGTCACAAACAGAGCAAACCGAGAATTGGAGAGATACACGTCATCTCAGGGGCAAAGGAGGCTACCCTGTTAGCCGTGAAGATTATGAACGTGTCAGCTACCCACACAGTGACCCACTGGTAATAGCCGTTGACATTAACCATCACCTCGTTCACCGGTGCATGATCGACACCGGGGCCTGTACTAACCTCCTATACAAGTGTTTGACAAGCTGGGGTTGAGCAAGAAAGATCTGACACCGTACGTAGGATCTCTGTACGGATTCGCTGGAAACGGCATTAAGCCTTTAGGAACGACCACCCTACCTGTAACCGTGAGGGAAGGGAAGAGCGTCAGAAATGTACAAGCAGATTTCGTCGTCATCGATGCACCATCCGCCTACAACGCCTTGATTGGCAGGGTGACCTTAGATGAGATTCATGCTGTGGTATCAGTGAGGGCATTAACCATGGTGTATGTAACTGACGTAGGGACCGCCGGCAAACTATACGGTGACCAGAAGGCCGGCCGCTCCTGCAACTCTATAACCGCGGCGAAGGTCAAGTGACGCCGCAGCCCACAGAATTATACAAAATCTTATATTAACTTCGAGTTGTAATTACCTTGAGTATTTGTAACCCGAAACAGTCATAAACACCCACAAACAAACACAACTACAATGACTTTCATTGAAGTTCCATTCCCGCTTTTGTTTTACAAACGAACCTTCTCTTCTTTCAAAACCCTAACCTTCTTCTTCAACTGCTCAATCTCATTTCTTAGCTCAGAATTCTTCTTAGTGACACTTCTGAAACTACCTTTCATTTTGTCCGACTCAATTTTGAGCAATCGATTCTCCCAATTAACCTTGTTGATAATAACCCTTTGTCATTCAGTTTGAATTTTATCAACCCAATTAAAGTATTTACATCCACGGGTTGGGTCTTAGTAATAGGGTTGTACGCTCCATAACATTCGAATTTTCTTCCAGGGTTGTCAATGGTGGTTGATTTCCTCACCACAATTGGGTTCCCACAAAAGCATGAACATGTCTTTGAATTATGATTCGAACTTCCACAACTTCGGTCAGACATTGAGTAATTGCTTTCAGATTTGAATGTATAGTAGGGAAAAAAATTGAATTGAAAAAATTTCAACCCAGATCTTCAAAAAAACAGTAAACCCTAATTTTAATTATGTAGGATAGAGAAAGATTTTTGATTTTCAGATTTAGTCTAAAAAAGAATAAAGAGGTGTTGAAAATATATACTTCGCATAAGATATGAGGAAAGGTATTTTCGTCCAAATAAGGCTAATTTTGGGGGAAATTTGAATTAAATAACTCGTAAACAAATTTTCATTGCTGGAGCTCCATTTTGGACGTAATTTATAAACGGAGCAAAATATATGCCTGTAATTTATTAAAAAAAAAATTATAAACAACTGTAAATTTTAAATTCAAGTTTTTAAAAGGTTTTAATTTATAATTTTCCCTTTAAAATACTCCGTATGAAAATTTAAAATAAGTGTACACCTCCGTAATTCGATAGTAACAGACTCATTTTCAAGTTTTAACAAACAAATCCTTCTTCTTCTACTTTATAAATTCAAACCTCAAACAAAACCCAGAAACAAAACCTCAATTTCAGAAACAAAACCTCAATTTTTTGAGACCCAATTCACGTACACATTTCTCTCTTTCTCTCTGAAATTTTATTGTATTGTTTAGGGTTTTGTGGATTGATTTCTTTGATATTCATCGAGTTTTTTTTTTTGGGTTCTGCCATTAAAATGGAGGAGGCTCGAGTTTACGATAAAACACCAACTAATTACGATTTAAGTCGCTCTGATTTGCCACTCAACGTCGATTTCCTTGATGATTTCTTGTCTCCTGCGCTGAATGATGAGAAGACCCGTGAATTGGATGAAACGGAAAAGATAAAGATTGAACTTTTGGACCTTGATTCTGCTGAATTGAAGCGTTATAACACTGAATTCAGGTGTCGTTTCCGAGGCCCCAAATGGAGGGTTTGTGGATTACGCGGTTGGCGCACCTACGTCGACGACCGCAGGGTTCAATCCGGGGACACCCTCCGTTTTTCTTTCGTTGATGCCGCCAATCTTGTTCTCGGGGTCCGACGCATCCCCCCTCCGGCTGCCGCTACCGCCGACGCCGCCGCCGCGCCACCTCCTGCCCCAGCGATTGATCTTCCACCGGGAGCCTCCGTCGCCGTCCCACCCGGCATATCCATCACTCTTCCTCCCGGCAGCGTCCTTACCTTTCCTATCGGCCGCCCGATCCAAATTCCTCCCGGTGCCGGCCTCACCCTGCCTCCGGGGACTGGTATAATTCTCCCTCCCGGAGCGGTTCTCATTCCCGCTTCGGAGGGTGAACCAGAACCAGAATCCGCACCTTCTCCTGTCGTCGACCCAGAAACCGAAAACTCTCTGGTCGCGGAACCAGATCCCGTCGTTGAACCAGAACCAGATCTCCCCCCTCTCAAAAAGCGTCTTGATTTGAGGAAAGTCCATGGAAACCTTGATTTGTTGGATTAGTTGTGTCTCGTAGTGATGGTGCTTGGCCGAAATGTTTCGCTGACTTGTTGATCGTTTATGTACCTGGAGCAGTTTCTGTTGGTGATTGTTCATGTGTTCCCTTAAATGTCTGCGTCTTTTCGTTTTTTTGATGTGTAGGTTTAGTCTCGTCCGAATTCTTTGACGACGACTTCTGAAAAAATACTAGGAATTTATGTGTTTGTAGTTATTTCTGTTTGATAATTGACAGTCTTTTGGGAAATCCTACGCAAACATTGGGCTGTTGTTTTAGTAAACAAGTCCACGTCTTTCGAATTGTTTATCTCTTTCTCGATCATAGCAAAACAGTCCTGAATTCGTTTATCTCAATTCCTGCAAAATTAACGCTTTCTTTTACAACTTTTTTTTTTTTTATTATACTAAGCTCACGTGCTGTCCCAAGTACTCCTTTGTCTCAATACGTTTGAGATGAGTCGGTAAACATTGGGGGTGTTGTTTCGGTAGACAAGTCCACGACTTCCATATCGTTTATCTCATCCCCGACGTCATCAACGACTCCCTGAAATTATACAGGAAAAAAGATCAAAAAATCAATAACTTCCACGATTGTAGTCTGAGCTTTCCTAATCTGATAGAATAATCGATTCTAGAGAAAGGGTAAATCAACTTTCACATATCAACCTACATGAATCGTATAAATAAATAGGAATTTTAAATCAACTATCATAGTCTTCTGTGATTAATCATCAGAAAATGTAAACTGATATTCACATATGAATTATGTAACCAATTCTACCAAAAGGAAATTCTATGACAAAACGCATTTCAGTTGGAGTAAGACTCGAGTGCAATTAAACAATCGCGTTAGTGAAAAGAGGTATGTCTTCAGTGAGACTGTCTCTGAATTCTGAGGGGATAAGATTAGCAAAGAACCTGAAAAAAAAAAAAAATGAATTAGTTGGCAGAAAATCAGCTCTAAACACGAGAACCATGCGATATAGACGGGTACAGATTGAAAGATAAAAACTGACTAATACAACTTCTGATACCAAAACTGCCTGAAATTTGATCCCATGGACTCTTGAACAGAGGACAAAGCCGTTCTAAAGAGCTAAAGCCACGTGAAATCTTTCCAGCCCGAAACAAAGACAGAGTCAGCAAACCAAACGATCACTCCATCAGAGCACAGCAAACTCACCATTGACTAATGTTACTTCGACACTTCATGTAAGCCCACACACTTGTGTTCGACACTTGATCCTTGAACATCGGTATGATACTCTGACACTTCATTTTAGACCAAAAACTTGACAAATTTTCATAAAATAGCCGTGTCCGACAATTTGGGGAAGATCACGAGGAGTTTGGGGAATTTCATCAAGCTACTGAAAATTACTGTATTGTTTTTATAAGTTTTTTTTTTTCTGGTTTTCGCCTTTTAGTGCCATTATTTTTAATCTAAGAGTGTTACGACATTGGCATTGTATAGAAGGCACAAGTCAGATGTGCATATCTGAACAGCAGCGTCAAATGCAATGACTTCGTAAGGGTTGTCGCAGCATTTACGGGCTTTTCCAAGCATCTTTATTCACAAGATCTTGTACATCTGGCATTCTTGTGGACCCATCAAGGATCACTTCGTCTATGTCCTTCATTGACAGCTTTTCACCCTTGAAGGATATTTCGACACGCATCTTCAAACTGTGCACAATAAACAGCTTTGATCAGCAATTGGGCAAAGGCTATCGAAACCTCAAGCGGGAATTCTACTGTCAAGAAATATGCACCTGTCGAGCAGGTCTGAGCATAATTCCTCAGTCCAATATCATTGCAGAAAACCAATTAAACTGACAAAAACATCGAGCACAACATATGCTTTGCCTGATGCTGAGTCAAAGTTGAAAGCTCAATTTTGGCCTTCTCAGCCGCTTCTGTTCCACGTTGAAGTGCTTATATGTTGTTCAGAAGATCTGTACCGTCAATCATCTTTAAACTGTCAGCTGTCAGGTAAGCAATCAACAATTCATCCTTTCCTTTGATTAATACTAAACCTAATGCACCCGATTGTAATATAGTTACCCGAAAATAGTTTGTCGTGTCAGCAAAGCTTACAGTTTTGCGAAGCGGAGGGATAAAGAACTTATATTTGTCGTGTCGAACAGAATCCATGGCAAGCAACTGGAACCTGAGATAATGAGCAGCAGCCGAGATATGCATGTCAAACAGAATCCGTGTGTAATTAGCTATTCGTAGATCAAGTGACTTGTTCATTGAAACAACACCCCAATGTTTACTGACTCATCTGAAACGAATTGTGATAAAGGAGTACGTCGGGGTTGCTCGGGAGTTTAATATAATAAAAGAATTTTTACAAAGGCAACAATTTTGCAGGAGTTGGTTATTGTAGTACGTAAAATCGCTTGCTTATGATCTGTTACCTAAGATATACAAAGAGCTTCGACTGCTTGTTCAACTCGAGTGTCACAGCATCTTACACTCTTTTCTTGAATAATGTAATGGTTATTTTCACTTATGGTGTATTTCTGTGTTTCACTTGCGTATTTAACCAATGTAGAATGCATTTTCATGATGATACATAAGACGACCCTAAAGATTTCGGCATGACACTTACTATAGTGAGCTTCAATAAATTATGCTCAGACCTGACCGACAGGTGTCGAGGTGCGTATTTCATGACAGTAGAAATCCTGCTTAAGGTTTCGATAGCCTTTGCCCAACTGCTGATTAAAGCTCAGATTGAAAACATGTGTCGAAACGTCCTTAAAGGCAAAATCTTGTGAAGAAGATGCTCAGTAAAGCCTGTAAATGCAGAAACAACCCTGACGAAGTCATTGTGGTTGACGCGTCTGTTCATCTATGCACATCTATACAATGCCAATTTTTGAAACATTCTTAGATTATAAATATCAGCACTAAAAGGCAAAAACCAGAAGAAACTTCGAAAAACAATACTCCGTAATTTTCAGTGGATAAACGAGATAAATAAATGCCTTTTTCTATGAAGTTGGGTAATTTGATTAATTGAGACTCTGGTATAGAATAGGCTGGTGGTGTCATGACGAATATCATCCCGAGAAATACAACTGTGCCGATTTCCAAATTGGAAGTTTTTTTTTTTTTTCAAAGCGGAAGGGCAGACGAGCGGTAAAATCAACATTTTTCAGAGTAAAAGAAAGTTTGTGAGGGATAACAAGTCGCTTGGGATCTTTCGGCCTGATGAAATTCCTCCAACTCCTCGTGATCATCAGTATCTATGCTTGATGAAACTTTGGGTTCGGACCGTGCCACTTTCATAATGTAAAGAAAAATAGACAGAATCAAACGCTAAATCAAACTACAGACTGAACTTATTTTTAGTCCAGCAAATTGTATACCAATCTGACAAAAATTCAGCACAGAAAATGCAAGACGAATGTGAATAATTCTACAGAGTTGGCCTCGACATGGGATGACGAGCACTAACCCAGCTAGTATTATGCAGAACAGTGGACTATAAGTTTCTTAAGAAATACACAGAGCGGTTAAGAAACAGCAGTATATATGTATGTATCATCATGAAAAAGTGTTGCGTATAAAACACGTAGGAGAAACTTATAAATACAGCGTAAGTGAAAATAAGCGTTACATCATTTAAGAAAAGCATACTAAGATGTTATGACACTCTAATTGAACAACTGATTGAAGCCCTTGGTATCTCCTTCAATGTCCTCTCAAGTAACATATGATCATTAGCAGGCCATTCACGCACTACAACAACCAACTCCTGCAAAATTGACGCTTTCTTTAAAATCTTTTTTATTATACTAAGCTCACGCGCTGTCCCCAAGTAGTCCTTTATCTCAATTCGTTTGAGATGAGTCGGTAAACATTGGGGTGTTGTTTCGGGGTATAAGTCCACGACTTCCAAATCGTTTATCTTATCCCCGACGTCATCAATGAGTCCCTGAAATTATACAGGAAAAAAAATCAAGAAAATCAATTACTTCCGCGATTGTAGTCTCAGCTTTCCTAATCTGACAATATAATCGATTCTAGAGAAAGGGTAAATCAACTTTCACATATCAACCTACATGAGTCGTCTAAATAAATAGGAATTTTAAATCAACTACCAGTCTACCATAGTCATCTGTGATCAATCATCAGAAAATGTAAACTGATTCACATATAAATTATGTAACCAAATCTACCAAAAGGAAATTTTATGACAAAACGCATTTCAATTGGAGTAAAAGTCGAGTGCAATTAAACAATTATGTTAGACACACCTTTTAGAACTCACAACATACCACAAAAACACACGAACATAACTCATAGTTTTGAATATACCTATAGTATACTTGAAGCGCATTTGAAATATAGATTGACTATTCTCACCGTTCTCACCGAAGGGATTTTTATCAATAAATCTTAACAGATTATAAGTCTAAGCAAATATTTAAGGGAAAAAATGCTATACTTTAAGTTTCACAGTAATTTGACTGAACGTATTTTCGCAACAGCATGCAAAAGTAACTAACCTCCGGGAAAACGAGTGTCTCTAAGTTCGGTGTACATAAGAGCGTCTCCGTCAGGATTACATACAATCTCTCATATGCATGATACAAACTTATCTCTAAGGTTTTTAAATTACGAAACACAGGTAGCTGATTTTTAAACTCGCCACCATAATACATGTTCTGCAGTCGAAAAGGGAAGAAGTAGTTAATTATTACTCGCTCCTCACTTGTAAGAAAAACCACAAAACGCATGTTCATCACTTAGAGCTTTAAATTGTAGGAAAGAACAAAAACCTGGACAAAATTACCAAGCAGAGATAAATGTGTAGCATTAGACAGCATTCTGACAAGTGTAAGCTGGACATGAAGAACATTCTCATCTGAGTCATCTTTCAAAGGACGCCAAAGTCCGACGTTAGCTTGAACGAGAGCATTCATGTACGTGATGGAGTAACAACATGCTATATTGTCGTAATAGTCAAAATACTCCAAATTAGGGGTATCAATAAGCACGAGGTCAGTGTTTAGTTCCTCATCGCATTTAGCAATGCATAGCTCCAATCTCTTAAGAGTAGAAGAAGAAATGGAAAGGTGGTGAGATTGGGCCCACCAACAATTGGCAATAGTGAGGTCTTCAAGGAAAGGAGAAGTTGAAATTAATCGAGTAACGAAAGCATCGTCAACTATGAGAAGGGAACGGAGGTGAAGTATGTTCAAGTTAGGGAGAGAAATGAGCGGGATTTTAGCACTTTGGAGCTTAAGATTGCAATTAAGCTTCAAAATCCGCAATGATTTACAAGAGAAAAGGGCAGGAGGAATTTCATGATCAGAAGGGTATTTAACGTGAATGCGCAGGTCAAGCTCGGTAAGTCCAATGGGGGAGCTTAGTGCATAAGTGATCCATGAATTAAGACGGGATGGACAGAGATAAAGGAAGTTATAATGATCCTCATAAGGGTTTAGTTGATAGTCCTGGTCCCCACGCACGTGAAGTCTGAAACGGGAAAGAGGGTGAGACAATTTTTGGAGGACATGATCGACAAATGACACGAAAAGATGGTAGCGGGGACAATATTCGATCCAACAATATTCGATCCAATAATAATAATAATCAAAGTTGACAGTTGTTAAAACGGAGAAAGCACGTCGGCTCATTGTCTTAGATAAAACGTGGACGACAGCCACATCCTTGGTTGGGAGCCTCGACAATATTCGATCCAACAATTCATCGGGCAAGCTGCTTAATCTATCCGCCGAACATGGCCGCACTTGTAATTTTCTACTTGTATCGCGAACTTTCATTCTCGATTCCTGTACCAATTTTATAACAGCAATCAATAGATACAAACACTACAACAAAACAATACCAAATTAATCAATTAATTAATTATGGCATTGAGTTTCGAAACATGACTCGACCTGACCCGATAATTAACTTAAGCTGATTCAATTTAAACAACATCTTCAATCAACCGAATAAAAGAAATCGAAAAATGGTTCAGAATTGATCTTAAAAATTGCAAATTGTTTTCTAGATAATTGGGACAAATAACAAGCAAATACCTTGATTAAGCAACGCAATAGAAAAAAGAAAATCGAACAATGAATTTGGGGATTTAGGATTTTTAAGTGAAAGTTGTGAATTTGGGGATTTAGGGTTTTTAAGTGAAAGTTACGAATTTGGGGATATAGGGTTTATGATATGAATTTCGGTGGCGGGAGAGTTTGTTTGATTCGTTGTGAGCCATTTTATTTTAGGCTTAATTGTCAATTACAGCCACATAAAAAGTCGAATTTATGAATTACAGCCAAATTAAAATTTTTTATTTTTTTACAGCCACTAAAGTCGTTTTTCTTTTAAATTGCAGCCAACTACATTTTCCGGCGAAAAATAGATTGAACTGACCGTTTTACCCTTCATTTAAGTGGGATGTATTTACTTATTGACTTCTCTCTTTAATTTGTTCATTGAATTCTCTCTAATTTTTTTTATTGTTTCCAACTCTTTTTTCTTCTCCTGTCTCTTTCATTTTTCGTCCTTCTCTTCCCCTTATCATTCAACACATGATCAAACCCACTTTTACATTTCATACAAGTATTCTCATGCAAGCTTTAGTTTTTACATATCATATATATTTGTACAATTTCACCATCATCTAACTACATAAGATTTTGACACCCACAATTTATTTTTATTTTTTACTTTATTAATTTTCATGTTTTGTTCTCATTTTTAGAAGCAAACACAAGAATTTTGGGTTTATTTACTGATTTGGGTGTGATTTTTGATTGTTTCTTAACATTCCCACTTTAGTGGAATTTCTAGATTTCTGGGTTTTTGAAAAGATTTGGGGGTTTTTTATAAATTTTGGGTCTTTCTTTTTTAATTGGATTTATTGTTGGTTTGGTGAGAAATTATGGCGTCGAGTGAAACGATGTCGTTTAATGTAGTTTCAATGGTTGAAGATGTTCTTAATCAACATGGAAATCGTCCCGCTAGAGGTCTTGATTTAGATTCTAGAAGAGCTGAAGAAGCTGGTATAATGTAGCATTTCTTCACCTCTTCGTAAGCATACTCACAACTAATGTCTGACATGATGGCTACAATTTCACGACAAATTGAAAATTGAGAGAGGAACCCTAATTTTAATTTGAGATTGAAAATTATTTTATGAGCATATAGAGGGAGGGGCAACTGGTTTTGATGTAATAATAGAGGGAGGGGCATTTTTGTCCAGCCACATGAAATTTAGGCTTCAAAATTGAATTTCTGAGTTTTTAATTCATTTAAGTGTGTCGAAACTCCGTTTTGGCTGTAAATTCTAAACGGAGCTCTGTTTGTGGTTGTAAAATATTAAAAAGTTTTAATGTGGCTGTAATTTGCAAATTTGTGTTTTTATCAGGCTGTAATTGATAATTAATCCTTTATTTTATTTATGTTTTTTAATTTTTTTTTAAATTCAGTAATCATTTAGAATATATAAAAGATGGCTTTTTCGGGTGACGTGTAGTCTTCAAATTTTACAAAACTTTTATATAATTGCAATAATTAAACTTTTTTAAAATTAAATATAAAAAACAATAATACTCCCTCCGTCTCGGTGATTTGTTTACGTTTACTTTATACACATTTATCGATGTGAGGAGAGAGATAAAGAAAAAACTAATAAAATAATAATATAAGTACAAAAGGGGTCCCCATTGCTTAAAATTATGAAATGTAATTGGTTAAGGGAGTAGGGTCCACCTCCCACATGGGTCACCCATGACCATTTATGGAAAGTGTAAACAAATGACTCGTAACTCCCAAAATAGAAAGTGTAAACAAATGACCGGGACGGAGGGAGTATCAATTTGTGTATCACATAATATATAACAATTCGTATTATTGTGTGCAACCACAACTATAATTACTGCCACAACTATGATCAAATAGTGTCTATGATTACCATGATTTAGGAACTATACTACGTGTTGTATTGTGTCAATATTATTACGTGTTGCATTGACTCAATTCACACCTAATTTTAATACTCCGTATATATTAAATATAATCTTTGGATTTTGGTTTATATATATAACTAGTTTGCATGCCCGGCCCCGCCCGGGCTAACTATATTTACATTAAAAATTTAATTTTATATAAATTTGCATTATATTAAATACTTTGAAATCATAATTAAGTATAATTGTTAATCATACTTCAATTAATATAAAATTATTCTCAATGCATACATTATCAATGTATACTTTCATGAAAAATATTATTTTGATATAAAATTAATGATATTAAATCTATGAGTTTTCTTGGTGTTTTATTTCAAATATAAACTAACAAATACTAAATTTTTCCTAATGTAAGTCATAATTTTTTTTAGGTAAGTTTTTATTTAAATATCATAGAGAATTAGTTGTTTTAAATAACATTAAGAATTAACTACTAAATTTTCCTAATATAACCTAACTAATTTAATTTTCATTAAAAAGTATATTATTCTCAAAAATTTATTTATTTTATTTTTCACACCTTCCACATATAATGTATCTATTTTTTCCAATTTTAATTTGGAAATATAGAGTGTTTGTTACAATATTTGATTATATATTTTTAAGGATATTTGATTATGTTTAAGGTAAGTTTTCTTTTTTTTAAATGCTTTACCAATAAAAAACTTATTTTAGAATCCTAATAATATTAAAATATCCAATCATATGATTATATTATATAATAACAACATGATTTACTTGTTCAACCAATTATCCAATCATATGATTATATTATAAAAAACTTATTTTATCAACCAATTATATATATCTTATATAATAACAACATGATAATTATATTATTTCTTTAAATTCTATGATTTACTTGTTCAAAAAGAATCTATGATTTACCATATTTGTCTTTCGTTTAATTGCTCTTTATATTTTATAATACTTACTTAATACTATTTTTTTCCTTAACTTATTTATTAAATCGATAATTATTTTACTTCTTAAAATTCTATGAATTACCATATTTCTTTTGTTTTTTTTTTTCCTTTAAAAATATAACTTACCTATGTTTTCCTCCCTTAAC